>JAWNOE010000105.1:23725000-24325000 GCA_035046095.1 Drosophila pseudotakahashii
CTGCTGCAGGTCCTTTGCTTTCCCCTCTAAAAATTACTACGCATTCTGCCCAAGTCCTTAGGGAATATATTTTGTTTTTGTTCCTGTTCCTGCTGCTCGATGCTCCTTGCGCACTCAATTTTATGTTTTTATTGATTAAGCGTTTGTTGTTTTTTGGCGCAGGCGCCGTTTGTGAGTGTTGGTTTCCGCTGAAACTTGCCACAAAGGACATTTTCCAGTGTTGACAAGCGGAAGCGGGGATTTGAAATCGTTTTGGTTTTAATATGGCAAGTTCCTATGTTAGTTTAAGTTTTTCATAAGGAAATTAACTTGGATCCTAATGTTGAAAAATCTATTTGGCTTAGAAAATAGGCAGTTAAAATATTCGAATTAAATCAAGAAAGAGATAAACAATTTTGATACACTTATTGCAAAAAATACAACAAAATATAATGATAATATTGATGAAATTCCTGATCAAATTATTCTTAAAACGCCTCTTACAATTTTTATAATTTTAGTAGCTATCTTGATTTTTGCTCTCTTTTTTAAATATCAATTGAGAAAATACCATTTGTGAATTTTTAATGATATGTATTAAATGTACCGTGGAAATATCAAACTGAACCTCTTTATCACTCAAATTACCCCTTATTATAATTCTCCCCACTCAATTTTAGATCTTTGCTCCTACTTAGGCAGACTTTGCACCAGAAGATAACCTGCAATACGGCTATCTAGAGATTCGCTATCGATGGTTTTTAATGGATTGCGCACCCTGCTAATGGATCAATCAGAAATTGCGACCGCAGACAGATTCAGATTTACGATGTAGTCATATACGCTAAAGTAAAGTTCCAACAATTCCAGCGCGATAAGCCTGGGGCCAAAAAAAAGGGGTTTAACGGTAGCTTATCGGTTGGTCGATAAGCGGTTACCCATCCATTTGCCACGCCAGTCACGTAAAATAGGCCAAGCGGTGAAGAACACCCATCGGGAATCGAAAAGTATCAATATTTAGTTACCCAAACATGGTGTTCCTCTTGGTCCTCGGCCTGATCTTCGGCATTCTGTTGACCCTTGGGGTCGTAATCCTCAAGCTTTTGGGTCTCAAGCCGCCATTAATTTTCGGCAAATACCCACTGAAGGGCATCTTCTATCGGGTGAAGTTTTGGATCGCTCTTTTGGTCCTGCGACGCCTGAGATATCGCATCTATCGAAGGAACGAGGAGTTGCTGGGATCCGAGGAGCATCTGTCCAAGATCGATCGACCCCAGGAGCTGAGCAACGATCCCAAGAGCTACGATGTGGTGAGTTTTATGGCGGCCAATCGAGAGGGCCAGAAACTGATGGTCACCTTGGAGCGGCGAAGACGAGGAGTCCTGAAGGCCGCTTTGTACTTGTGGCTGCCCGAAAGGGGGCTCTACAGCTCGCCAAATCTGCCCGACATGATATATTTCACCACCGAGGATGGAGGAGAGGAGAGCAGCGAGTTCCAGGGAGGCGGTTTCCATGTTTACCCCGAGGAATCCATGAAAGTTTGGCGCATCAAGTACAAGGGTGTGTTGAAGAAGGGTTCTGAAGAAGTACCTGTGGACCTGGACCTCCGTTTCGAGAGCTCCTCTGCCGAGCATTTCGATTACAATAGGGATCTCAGCTCCTCGCTGATCGCCGACTCCATAGCCCGGGAGGCGTGGAATGAGAAATTCTACAGCCTGCTGCAGAGTGTCAATCATATTGTGGACAGGCGAACCCATTACGAGCAAAATGGCGAGCTGGCGGGAAGAATGATCCTCCAGGGAAAGGAAGTGGAGCTGAAAATGCTCGGCTTTCGGGATCACGGCTTTGGCACCGAACGCTGCCTGAGCTCCATCAATCGGTACGTGTACTTCGCTTTGTTCCTTGACGACGGCAGCAGCATGGTGGTCGGGAATCTCAGCCAGCCCTCCTTCTTCCTGTCCTCCCTGAAGGTGGGCTATGTCTGCAGTCCCTCGGGAAGGTATCAGCCGCTGACCGGCAGCAACTTTGAGCTGTACTCGTACGGCGAAAAGGGCATACCGCCGCAGCACCAGAACTTCATAGTCCACACCGCGGAGAAGGAGTACCTGATACAGATCCAGGTGGAGGGATCGGCGGTGCGCTACGTGGGCGGCGATTGGGAGTCCAAGGTCTTCAATCAGTTTGTCGCCTGTACGGTCAATGGAGTCTCGGGCCAGGGACACGCCGAGTTCCTCTATCGCCACAAGGGAGGCAGGCCAGTTGACATAGCCTCGGGGGATCCCAGCTGGTACCAGAACATCAAGCGCTTCGAAAGAAGCCTCACTATGCTGGAGGATGGTCACGACGGCGATGGCGATTTCATCTTCTAGGAACTCGATTTCCTTTATTTTTGTTTTTAGTCTAAGTTGATATATAACATACCTATGGAGTACATATAAAAATATATTTTATTATTTACTGGAAATCAAAGTTCATTAAATAATGCTATTTATATAGGAAATACCATCGATTCGGGTACAACTCAAGTGGGTTTCTTTATTGTATCAAATCAAATCATTCACGGAATGCGGCAAACAAGAATAGTATCAAATGAAGGCCATCGGGTGCAGCTGCAATCTAATAGATTAACAGATTACCCAAATCAGTTGGGGAGTTGGCCCCCCAGTGGAGAGAATTTAAACAGTTTTTCGAACGGGGTTCAAGCGACTGTAAATTAGCATGCGACTGGGGGACGGCGAAAGTCGAGGAACGGATAAGATTGGTCAAGTCAAGTAGTCCGGTTTTTCTCTCTATAAATAATCGCGTAACGCTAGGTTTATATGGTTTATTTGGTTTATATGGGGTCTGAAAGACAACGGGGCCAACTTATCGCCTCTTAAGGCCATAAAAAACCAAGACCAAGTGTCAAGTGGCCAGGTGTCACAGATAAGAGCTATCTATATCTAATCGAGATATCTATAATTTAATATATATGAAATTGAGAATATTAATTTCATAGCGGAGTTCCGACCTGCCGCAATGTCAGTTTATGAATTGCCGATTATAGGCGTTGGATTATATCACATATCTATATCTTTACCATCGATAAGGCAATCATCGACAGATATGAGCCATCGATTTACCCGGAATTCTGTCAATCATGCATAGTTTTGCAGAAATCGACTTCATTATTTATGCACGTATTTTTAAAGTGGTTTCCCCTTAAAGGTAATTTTACTCGAAGTGAGATTACAAAATTATTGGAATTAAAAATGAGATTACTTTTTGGCAAAACATTCGAGTCATGAAGATAGCAGTTTTCTTTCGAAGTCATGGAGCAAAAACGATGGGAATTATTTTGAATAATGTTATCTGGCGATAAGAGTTGATCATTTTAACTTGTGGGGGCACCTTTCTTCAAACTAGCGCTTGAAAAATATCGATATTATAACATTAAATTATCGATAATATGGATGTTTTCAATTTGTATAATAAAACCTTAGAAAAACATCGATTTTTCCGATAAACATAGATGTTTGAAATGATGTTTTCAAGCTCTACTTCAAACTCTAGTGACATAGTTGAAATAAATGTGCATCTAGTAGCTCTTATCCAAAGTGCCAACAGATCTTGGATTTATAAATACCTATTCCTAAATTTTGAAGTTTTGAAGCTATCGAAACAAATTGCATCATGTTCGAGATGGAAAACAGTGCGGAGAAGGTTCCACCGGGGAAGAGTCCACCGGCAGACGGGATGAGTGAGTCCATGCGCTCGCTGGACACCCAAGGAACACCCACGGAGTCCATAGAGCCGGCTTTGAGTCCGGCTGACTTGCCTGCCCGCAGCCGAAAGGCCTTTCTGCGACACATGATCGGCCAAATGCCGGAATCCGTACAGAATCGCCTGCGGGCGCTCAAACAAAATCAACTGCAACAGGTACGCATCTCGGAGCAGTTTTTCCGCGAGGTTTACGAACTCGAGCGACGATTTTATGGCCAGAGTTGCGCCCTTTTCGACGCACGGCGGGATATTTTGGATGGTCTGGTGGAGCCACCTCTACAAACGGAAAGCTCCTGGCCGCACGACGATTCGCTGCATCCTCTGGACTTTGAGCACAACGAGGAGCTGCGCCAGTTGAGGCTTAAGTGGCTCCCAGCTTCACCCGATCCTGTGTGTGGGGTTCCGCGCTTTTGGCTGACCGTCTTCCAGAATGTTCCCCTGCTCTCCGAACTGGTTCAGGATCACGATGAGCCGCTACTCGAGTGTTTGGCGGACGTGCGACTGGCCTACGATCAGGATAGCTACACGGTTAGCTTTCAGTTTCGACCCAATGGCTATCTGCACGACTCATCGCTGCTGCTGACGAAGCGCTACTTTCTGCAGCACTCCGCCGACCCGGAGTATCCGTTTCTGTTCGAGGGCCCCGAGATAGTGCGCTGCGAGGGCTGTCACATCCATTGGCGCGACGGCTCTAACCTAACGCTCCAAACGGTGGAGAGCAGGCGTCGGAACCGGGGTGGCCGCAGCTGCACCAAGGTCATGCCACGCGAATCCTTCTTTCGGTTCTTCGCTCCGCCGCAGGCTCTGGACTTGTCACTGGCCGATGAGAAGACCAAGCTGATACTGGGCAATGACTTTGAGGTGGGCTTCCTGCTGCGCACACAAATCGTGCCCAAGGCCGTGCTCTTCTACACAGGCGATCTGGTGGACAGCCTGAACGAGGGCGAGACGGAGGCCGAGGATAGCCGCTCATTGTCCTCGAACCAGGAGCAGGTCTTGTGAATACAGCGATGAAATTAATAGTGTTACAATGCCTAAATTGTTATGTTACGTTCATTACCATAGATTTGCGACATTCAAATACAAACTTAGGGCTACTTAAATATGCTCGTGTAGTACTCCTCCTCCAGATCGTACAGATCCATGGCCATTTCGTCGCGCAGCTTCATTAGCTTCTTGTCGCACTCGCTTTGGGTATTCCGGAACAGCTGCGAGTTGTTCGTGATGGCCTCGTTTACGGAGTGGAAATCGTTGAGGATGAGGTATTGCTTGAGGTCGGCCACTAGCTTCATCAGCGATTCGCCAGCGCGAACTGTAAAGGCACACGACACGATATGGGATACACCTTAGTTAGGATCGGGCAATATCCTTACCCATGTTGGCCGCTCGCACCTGCATTTCCAGCGCATCCTGTTCGCACTGCGTCGTCTTTGAAATCTGACTGTGGCTCTCGCGGCGCGCCAGCTTGAGGATTTCTGCAGGAGATCGGTGTTATTATCTATAGATATTATAGATATCCCTAATGTTATTATCATTCTTACCCTCAAAGTTCTCCAGCATGCTGCGCGCATCGTCTTTCAGGCGCGCATTGTAGGATTTCAACAGGGCCTCCTTTGATTGCGGCAATATCGTTGTCCTGGATCCACTGGCCATTATATGGACCTAAATCTAATTGCATCTAGATATTTAGCGAAAAAACACCGCTTTTTGTTTAGTTTTTCTTTGTATTTGCGTATTTGAATTAGCGATGGGTGCGTGCCTGGTTTTTTCGGCACGACACGGCACGAGCGTCAAGACGTATCTTGTAACAAGAAATTCAAAAACTATACTTTTTGTCAGCTCCTAAATCGAAAATAATACAATACTTTTGTATCCAAATACCACACAATATTTTCACATAAAAAAAGGAACTTAGGTATCTGTTTTCCTTGATAAAATAATGCCGGAGCTCGTAAACACTAGCTCGATTTTGGCCATACCTGCAGAAATTTAAAATGCCAGCGAAATAACACCTTGTCACGATAACTTTTCAAAAAATGTCGTGATTTTGATTGGAAATCTCAACACGAGGGCGGGCTCAGGATCACGCACGAAACGAACATTTTCAACACGGCCCTTGCCCATCTCTAATTTGAGTACTGCACAATTTAGTATTTCCAGTTAGTATTAAAATACTGCTCTGTATACCCTTTGTTTTTGTGGCAGTTACAAAAAAGAACGTAATTTGCGGAAAGGAAAAGAGCGGCCAAGGATAATTCGCAAGCGACGGACGACGGAGGATCCTTCCGGCGTGTGATGCATTAATGCTAAAGTCGTTTAGCGGAGGCGTTGGCGTGGCATCCACGGAAAGAGGCGGCGGCGGAGGAGGCGGAGGGGCAGGGGCAGGGGCAGGGGCAGGCGGAGGCGGTGGAGGAGGGGCAGGAGGTGGAGGAGGCGCCTCTGGAAGTAGGAGCACCAGCGGAAGTGGGCGTGCCAGTTGTGGGCTGGGCTCCAGTTCGATTTCCAGTGGCTTGAGTGCGGTGTGCGGATTTGTGACCGGCGGCGGAGGTGGAGGAGGAGGAGCTGACCGGGATCGGGACAGAGACAGAGATAGAGGATTAGCCGGGAGCAGCAGTGGTAGCACTCCGGCCGGCATCCTCTATTGCCCCGCCTGTGTGGCAGCTGCCAATCAGCAGAATCCCAGCCAGCAATCGAGTCCCCAGCACGAGGGCTTCTTCTCGCGCAGCTCCTCCAAGTCGAGCAAGCGGAACAAGGCCAGGAAAAGCGCCTCCACAGCCGGCTGCCTGGACGCCCAGCACATACGGGCGAATCTGCGCATGTCCATGTCCAGTTCGATGAGAAGCACCAGGGGACACGGCGGGTCCTCGCATCCACCAGGCAGCAGCTGCAGCAGCGCAGGAGCAGGAGGATCTGGATCCGGTTGCGGGCTGGCCTACGATGCGGCCAGCAATGCCAGCGGAAGCAGTGGAAGCGGCAGCGGGAGTGGAAAGGCCGCCTCACCGGGCAGCTACAGCTGCAATGCCCTCAATGTGGACTTTACATCCTACACGGCCACCCATCAGTGGACCCGGATGCTGGAGTGCGCCGAGTTCGTGGGAGCCAAGTGAGTGAAATACGTGCAGATCATTCCTATTAAAGGGTTTAAGAATACTATCCTAATCCCTTCCAATTTCCTCTTTATCGCAGGCGGAGCAAGCACACAGTGGTGGCCTACAAGGATGCGATGTTCGTGTTCGGCGGCGACAATGGCAAGAACATGCTAAACGATCTGATTCGCTTCGGCGTGAAGGACAAGTCGTGGGGAAGGGCATGTGCCACGGGAACGCCGCCGGCGCCGCGTTACCATCACTCGGCTGTGGTGGCCGGCAGCTCGATGTTCATCTTTGGCGGCTACACCGGCGACATACACTCAAATTCGAATCTGACCAACAAGAACGATCTGTTCGAGTACAAGTTCCAGAGCGCCATGTGGGTGGAATGGAAGTTCCAAGGACGCCAGCCGGTGCCACGATCCGCGCACGGAGCTGCCGTCTACGACAACAAGATGTGGATCTATGCGGGCTACGATGGGAATGCGCGGCTGAACGATATGTGGACGCTGAATCTCACGGGGGAGAATCATCAGTGGGAGGAGGTGGACCAGCTGGGAGATCGACCGCCCACCTGCTGCAACTTTCCCGTCGCGGTGGCCAGAGACGCCATGTACGTGTTCTCCGGGCAGAGTGGCCTGCAGATAACCAACTCGCTGTTCGAGTTCCACTTTAAGACGCGCACCTGGCGGCGCATCTCCAATGAGCCCGTCCTGCGCGGCGCCACCTCGGCTCCGCCGTCGCGTAGATATGGCCACACGATGGTGCATCACGATCGCTTCCTTTATGTCTTTGGGGGATCGGCGGACTCGACGCTGCCGAACGACCTCCATTGCTACGATTTGGATTCGCAGGTGTGGTCCGTCATCCTGCCGGAGCAGAACTCTGATGTGCCCTCGGGCCGGGTGTTTCACGCCTCCGCAGTCATTTGCGATGCCATGTACATTTTCGGCGGCACCGTGGACAACAGTGTGAGGCGCGGCGACACGTACCGCTTTCAGTTCTCCTCGTATCCGAAGTGCACGCTGCGCGATGACTTTGGCAAGTTCTTCGTGGACAAACAGTTCTGCGACATTCAGTTTATCGTGGGAGCCGAGGAGATACGCATCCTTGCGCACATTGCCTTTGTGGCGGCGCGTTCCAAGTATCTGAGGAATAAGATATTGTCCGCCCGGGAGGCGCGACAGCAGCAGATGGAGAAGGTCTACGGGGTGGGGCTGCCGGTGGACGCACTGGCTCTGAGTACGGGCGCGGGCGGGGACCGCGGACCCATGCTGGAGGTGCGACTGGCCCACGCCTCACCCGAGGCCTTTGACATTATACTCAACTACATTTACACCGATCGCATCGATTTGAAGGACACGTACAGTAAGAACATCATCATACTGATCACGGATATCTACCAACTGGCCGGATTGTTCACCATGCCGCGGCTGGCCCACGGCTGTATCCAGTATTTGGACTACAAGATAAACAAGCTCAACGTTCTGGAGGCGCTCTATAATGCGGACAAGAGCAAGTAAGTGCTATCTTAGCTTTATATCTGTGAATTAAACTAATAAATCCCTCACCGTAAGCATTAAGATCATCAAAGATCACTGCATGCAGTTCATCATTAAGGACGAGAACTTCACCGAGGTGGTCATGTCCAGTGAGTTCAGCGACTTGGACAAGCCCCTGCTGGTGGAGATCATACGCAAGCGTCTGCATCCCAGCAAGCTGGTCATGGACACCAGTTATGAGGCGAATATAGGTGAGGCTTTCGAAATCCCTTGCTGAGCTTTGAAATCCCTTGCTGATAAGCCATTTTGTGAGCAGGAACCACCTTGGAGATCGACCTGTGCGCCTTTTTGGAGTCAACTGGCAACGATTTCTGTGACATCAGCCTCGTCCTGGAGGATCATGTGATACCGGCCCACAAGTCGGTGTTGTCATCGCGTTGCACCTACTTTCAGGGCATGTTCCGATCTTTTATGCCACCGGATAACACCGTCAATGTGAGTGACCCATTGGTTATTGTATTAGGAACTGAGTTTAACTGAATTCCGCTTTCTTTAAGATCCAAATTGGCGAAATTTCTCCCTCGCTCGAGGCCTTTCACTCCCTTTTGCGCTACATTTACTACGGCGAGACGAAGATGCCGCCTCAGGATGCCTTGTATCTCTTCCAGGCGCCCTGCTTCTACGGATTGGCCAACAATCGGTTGCACGCCTTCTGCAAATACTCCCTGGAGCACAACATAACGTTCGAGAATGTCCTGCAAACGCTGGAGGCCTCGGACATCACCAAGATCTATGACATCAAGGAGTATGCATTGAAGCTGATTGTAAAGGATTTTGCCAAGGTTGCAAGGCTGCCGAAGATAGCCGGTTTGTCGCGCGAACTGTTGCTGGAGATCATACGCGCTGTGGCCGATTCGCACGGCGAGTTTCTCACGCGGATCAATATCAATACAGATATCTGAAAACTGGTGCTGCTCCAGCCGGCATTGCAGTTGTTGCTCGCCTGGTTGCAAATCGGACGTAGCACGTAATGCGGCAGTAGCGGTTGGCAGCGCCGAACAACAACATAATCCATTTATCATACCGATCCATCATTCCCCATCAAACCTCCACCTCCACGCATTTGGTCCAGTGATCCTCCACAGATCCCTTGCAAAGAGACTACTGCATCAGGATGAGAGAGAGGGAGCGATCGCGATTCATGCACAGACCAGATGTATTCCTATTGTTCTTAAGTTGGAGTTAGACGGGCCATCCATGCGCAGATCCACGGACCCACAACAAAATCCTAGATCCGCCACTGGAGCCATCCATTTTTTGGAGTAGCTAATGCAACGTCTACACCACCAGCTGTATATATATACCCCTATATGCACACCAGTATTAACCGAGAATGCACCTTCAAAACGCAAACCAATCGCAATTTATTCTTGTACGAAAGGTCCAGCATATAGTTGAACTTCTCTGTTTCAAATCTTTCTTTGAGTTTTATCAAGACATTCGGAACGCCCAGAAAATAATTATCCCATTTAAGCAACCAGTTGTTAAAGTGAATTTAGACAGAGAAGTTCGACTTCTCCAGCCCCGTCCGACAAAGCTGGCCAAAGGAACCTTGAAAGACGAAGGTGAGTGTGGTTAGAACTTGGAACTGCAAAAAACATAACTGAATTCGTTTTTCAGGAAAATTGCGCCTTTGCTTTAACTCGATGATTCTCAATACATATTTTACGTCTTGAGCAAAAGGAAAATAAGTCTTTTTTTAAGTTGTATATGTTTCTAAATATTATAATTCAGATGCCCTTGCAAAGTTAAATAGAAAAAGTATTAGAAAAGAAAGTATAGGGACCGGAAATAATCATTACGTGTCTCTGAGTTTTATTTTAAAATTCAGCTACTTTTGTTAAACTAGCCAAATTCAAATTAAACTTTACTCAGTTAAATTGGAAGAGAATTAAATAAATATTTAAAAATAAATACAGATTATTTACGGTCAATGGAAAATTGTAATATTAAAAAATATTTGATTTCGATTTGAAAAAACATGTCAACGTTTGGTATAACCCACTTTGCAAGGGTCCTAGTCTCGGCAGTCCGAGGGTCTTCCCATCTTACTATACTATACTCCTACCCAAGTACAACTTACTAACTGTTAAGGATCTAATACTAATCGTTTGTACTCATATTTATCTACGTATATAAAAGCCGTACGCTTTATGTTGTATGCTAAGCAGCCTATGACCTTGAACCACTTCCTCATCCACGTGAAAAATCACCCCGACGAAATGGAGAAGGAACTCAAAGTTAACGTTTTTGCCAAATTTGGATACGATTCTTTGATTCGATTAGCTCTTTTTTGATTGCCCCGAAAGTTCTTTCGATTTCGAATATATAAACATAATAATTTCCGAAATTGTGATAAATTCATTATTTTATGATTGAATGACTATTCTTAAGCAATATTTTTAGAAGCCTGGTTTTCATTTCGAATATTATCGTTATAATTTCGTTTTAGTTGCGCTGTTTGACGAGAATTCAGAATAAACAATATATTATGGTACCTATATTTATGCAAACTCTGTTGATGCAGGCAGAATGGGAAGTCTTTGTGGGTTTGCCTAACCGCAGAAACCAAAAGCAAAATAATGGAATTTAAGACAAACAAACTGAGCCCAGGAGCTCCGGCTGAGTTTTCCCCAGCTGGTTTGGCACAGATAAATTCATTTCAATGGAATTAAAACAAAACAAAAGGCTGCAGTGGCAAGTTGGAGCCGTCAAAAAGGGGGTGGCAAGGACCCAGGACACAGGACCCAGAAATCCAGAGAACCCAAAGCAGGAACACAGTCGAAACTGTAGCCAAGGCCAGGACAATGACAAGGACATCGCTTCGGGGGTAAGTCGTCCTGCCCAGAGTCGCTTATCAAATGCAAATTACAAAATCAAATATGCCAACGGCAGCGCAGGCTGGAAGGATCTTCTCTTCGAGATGGAAATGCCACTTACAGATACAACTGACAGTAAGCCGAATTGAATTGAATTGCCATGGAGTCAGGGAAAATTATTTGGCCATGTCCTGGTCCTGGTTGGCTCTCCAGGTGGAGCAGCTCATCCAGTTTCGTGTTGCATATTTATGAGGCCATTAGTGCCCGAAGTCCGACTCCTTCGCAACGGAATGGTCAGGATTTTACTGCAGATTAGTGCAGCTCGGCGGGGGAATTTGTTGTGAATAATCGATTGATTTATCGGGAATTTGCATATCTAACAGAAATGGCCGTTGGGGATCGATTAGTGGGATTACTTTGAGTTTTTTGATTATTTTTGGTCACATAACATATTCGATGGGTAATGGGAACATGAATTTCTATTTATTTCGTCATATTTTAGTCGTTTAATCAATCGATTATTTCGATTGTTGAATGAGTACTTTGAGTATTTTGAATATTTTTGGATTTATAAAATATCAAAGGGTATTGGGATTATTTCGATTGTTGAATGCCTATAAAAAGTTCTATAAGTCGGATAACTTTCACGGGTATTTCTCTTTTAGTTATTTATTTGTTGTTTATTCTTACCCCCTTCGTGTCGTTCATCGTTTTCCAAACAAAATGTCAATTATTTGAGACAGGAAAAAGGACTCGCGTCCGGCGGCCCTTAAACCCTTCGCCAAAAATCTAGTTAAGATCCCTTAACCCTTCTTCGTTTGACAACAAAACAATCCCAGAGTTAAGAAATAAGGGGCATGGGATGTCCAGCATTCCTTAGTCCGCTGTCAATTTATAAGTTCATAATTTAAGCCAACAAAGCCAACAACACGGATCCTCCGAGTCAATCAGCTATATAATACATAGTCAATACGGATGTGGAGGGTTAAGATGGGCTCGTTTCATGCTTTTTAATATCCGTTTCATGTGGATTTATGCGCATCAAGTTCACGCTGAGCGACGGCATATAAATTTCATAGCAATTGAAGCAGTCGAGCCGAAAAAAAATAAGGAAACCTTCTATGGTCTAGGTGATGGACTTGGATGTACCTATTGTTTGTGTTTAGACATGGCAAAATTGTAGGTGGGTAGAATGCAGTATCGAAATAAACCCATTAAAATTCTAGAATTTTGAAATTAAAATAAAAACTTTACAAGAATACCTGAAATTCCAATAGACCCTTTCCCATCAACAAGTACAGGGTATGGAAATAAAAAGAAAGAAAGCGGGCGAAAAAGGAAAACTACACCCCTCGAAAAGGGTTAACACTGAATGGGGTGATGGGGGGGAAGATATTGGACTGATTTCAGGGTTAGCCCCAAAATTGACTTTTGGCATTTTTCAAAGTTTTTCCCGCATTGCCGCTTATTGATGCCGATGCCGTTGTGCGGCGCCAACTTCGATTAATTTATAGCGATAAGTATTTGTATCCCGGTCATGCCCCCTCTGCCGCTGCCTACGCCCCTGGATCCGGATTCTCGGGCCACGCCACGCATAAAGTGTCATTTCAGCGGCTCTGATGCCTAATTAAAGCCATCAATTTCGGAGTGCAGGGGATCCGTGGATTGGCGGAGGATTGTGCAGAGTGCAACAGCATCAGCAGCAAAGTTTAATTAAAAAAGCTGCTCCCCCGAAGCAACCTCCCTTCCTGCCCACGCCCCTGTGCAATTGAAGTTTAATTGGCGTGCAGACGGACAAAGGTGAAGTGGGACAAGGTATGCAAATAAATGGGTAGGCGAGTTAATACTGGCTTCATTATCCAGTTGAGCCGCTTCAATCGTGAAAGCCATTTTTCCATGCAGCTGCTGGTTTGTAACTATTATAATAGGCAAATAATAGGTAATCAAAGTAGAAAATTCTAACCATTTTCCATTTCATTCTCTGAAATATCCATCCCCGTTTTAAATGTAATTGTCTGCTACGATTTTAAAGATTCAGTTTCATAAACATACACTGTGATAAAAAAATAATCAGTATTCCAGGTGTTTCAAGAACACCACCCATAGTTTCCTAGAGGTTAGAATGAATTGCCATAGGTTTCCTAGGTTTAAAGCCTACTTTAAATTTAACATCCGGACAATAAACCGGGTGCTTAACTAACAACCACATAATTAACCTTTTCATATTGCTTCGAATGCGAAACGCGAATTCTTCAGTAGACTGTTTCTCATTATTTACTTGCTTATATCCTAACGCTACAACCAAGTTCTTATTGCGTTAGTCACATTGATTTGTTAATAGTTACACGAATAATAAAATCATTATGTTTAAATGAAATGATTAATTACAATTGCTAAATAAGAATAGAGATTATAAATCATTTTTAAAAGAGTAAAAATGAAAAGTGAAATTTAATTTTAGTTTAGTGGAATCGTGTAGAGCTTTAGCTGTCCTGCTATCTGTTATACCCTAACGAAGAGCCAAAACTCGGGAGCAAGCGAAGCGTGGAGCAGCAGACATGTAGGCATGCCATCGGTGATGAAGGGCAAGGACTTGAGGGAAGCTGGGATGCAGGACGAGAATGCAGATGCAGGAAGTCATCACCACGGAAGGCAGCGCAAAAGGACTCGAAATGGCAGCAGTTGAAGACTGTGTGTGACAAATACAAATCACTTTAGATTTATTTGATAAAACCGTTTGATGATGTGGAAAAGGATTAACGCCAATGATATTTGCTTTTCAAGTGCTTTTTGTATTGTTTTTTATGCGCTTTCTTGAAATCACTTTTAAATGTCAAAATAGGTGTCCAAAAGTATGCAGCGAATAAGGGTCTTCTTTTATGAATTCATATCACTTTTGGATTATAAGTGTATTGTTGCATACTTTTAAACACCTATTTTGACATTTTAAAGTTTTTAAGTTTCTGACACGATAACGATTTACAAAATAAAAGGTTGTAGATCCTTTCGAGGACACCGTGTGTGTTTTTGTTATGCAAGCGCTTTTAAATGATGTGAGAACCCGTTTGGTGAACTTTGACACCGGCTGGTGGTGGGTGTTGTAGGCGTGTAACCCCTGTAACCCCCGACCTCACCGCACCCCTTCTGATATAATCGTCGACGCATAAATCTCAAGACCTGCCCGGCGGCTGCAATTTACGGCACGGCCGTAAATTTTTATAAATGTCCTTGTAAATAAACTCGCAAATATGCTGATTTAGCATATTTCTGATATATGTTTGTCCGCATATGAGTATGTGTGAGTTGGGGGCGTGGCTCACGCCTGTGGTTTATGCCATGTGCTATGTGTGTGGCAGTTTTATTGCGAGGATTTTTTGTTTCTGCGCCTGCTGGGTATCAATTGGGGAGTATTGGACTATAACCTTTGGAGTTTCTAAGTTCCTTAGAATTAAATACATTTTTATTTCGTTTGGGTATTTACAAGAAATATTTCTGTACACATAAGCAATACTTTTATATTGTATTTAATTCGAAACGCGAATTCTTTAGCTTGCTTTTTCATTTAAAAGGGCCATTCGAAAATATCGATATTTTCACAATATTGTTTCGATATAATCGATATATTCAATGAAAAATATCGACATCGAACAATTTCGATATGTCGACATTTTTAGTTTCCACACATTCCAAATCTTCATCTAGGGCCTTCAACTAGTCGACTTTTATATCCTCAGTCGCGCTGCTCACTGTTCGTTTGTTTATGCTTTATTTTATTCTCCTTTGATTTCGTCCTTTTCCCCAAGGGAGAAAGTCGGAAAAAGTCAAAAACAGAAGCGGAAAACATTTCGTGATAAATAAAAAATGAAAATTTTATGTTGCATTAACTTACGTTGGCATTGTTTTCAGTCGCATAAACAAAAGCATATGTGTAATAAAATTTATGCATATAAACAACAACCGATGGCAGGCCACAAAAAAAACCAGCAACAAGCAACAGAATGACAGACAATGAAAAGCGAGTTAAATATTTGATAAAGCAGCCGTGAAGTTCGCCATTATGTGAAGTCGTTTTATATATCTGTCAAAATTTGTTTTATGGGGCATTCAAAAATCCCAAGTCATGTCATTTATCCCTTTTTCTAATCAAAGCTTTAATAATGCTGGATGGGATATTTTAGATGTGCATATTTATATTATAAAACTTTAAAATAAACAGTGAAACCTCCTGGAATAGATACCAGGAATTTTCCCGTGGGGTTTTCCCCAGATTTTCCACTCCAATGTGCTGCGCGTATGTGTGCACTTGACATTTTCAATTTGCTGGCAATCAAGCAGCAAAATATGGATTACATTGTTAACGCTTTCGGACTACGACTACGCAAAGTTTCATAGTTTCAGCACACAGAGAAAAATTCGGACAAGTCCACTAATTTAATGAATTCTTATTACCAAAAGTACCCCATCTATAGAACTAGGGGTTTAGTGCCCAAAAGTATGCTGTCAAAATATTCATAAAAATGTTGTTGCACACTTTTAGACACCTTTTATATCTGAATATAAAAATAGAGTTTTTACCGTGTAGAGAAAAAATGTAAAATATAATATAAATATTTTTTAGGTTGTTGGGAGGGCTTTTAATTTAGGCACATGGCTTTTTCCATATAATCTGTTGTCTTCTTTTCGTTTTCGAAAAATATATTTACCAAGTGCCCATGAGTTATTTCTCTGTACTGCCCTGTGAAATGAAGTCGTTTGCCTTTCTTTCTTTTTAGACTTGCTCATTTGTCAGGAACTCTAGCAGGGGATTATTAATGGTCCTTCGGCTGGACAAGTCCTCCACTTTCTTCCTGCAACGCCTTTCTTTGGTTCCTTGGGTGTGCATACACAAAATAATAACCAACAAAAAATTGCATATTTAAGCTGGAAAAGTTTATATGAATAAAGAAAATAATATAAAAAACAATGTTAAAAATATTTAAAAAAAATAATTCGTTTGTTAAATTGCATCTATTTGTTTCGTGGTCATTAAATCCCGGTTGCTCTTAAAGTACCTGAAAATGTTTTATTTGTTTTCCGTTTTATTTTAAGGACAAAGGGTCTGATATAAACTTTTTTGAATCCATAACATGTGGCAAAGTTGCAGGCAATTCCCCACCTTTTTCGGGTATCTGTTTCCCTTCCACTTTTGCGATTTTTGTGTGCATAAAAATTTCGACGTGGCCGATTTGCAGTTACTACTGCAGTTTTCTAGTTTTTCTTTTTGATCTTGGTGTCTACGCAACGGAAACGGAAATGCTGCCATTGTTGTTGCTGCTGTCTCTTGCTGGTTATTGCAGCTTAAAGCGCAAGACGTGCCAGGAGTTTCCTTTATATATTTGCCTCCTTTTGCTATGCTGAAGCAACACAAATTCCCATTAGCTCTTCTGCCACCCACACACAAGCACAGAGAGAAAATTTGGGGTCTTTTAAAATCGATTTGCAGGCCAAACACAGAAGTACAGAAAGAAAATTCTGTGAGTTCCACATATAAATAAAAATACACCATTGAAAAAACTAGGGGTTGTAAATTATTTGTTTAGCTGCCCAAAAGTATGCAATCAAAATATTCAATAAAAAACATTTTTGTCTACTTTTGGACACCTTTTATATTTGAAAAGAAAAACCCTATATTATACAACATCTCTTAATAATTTCACATGACTTTTCTTCCTGTGTACACAGAAAGAAAAACATGCCACTCACCAGCCAATTTCCACACGCTTTTGCAACTTTTCGTTTTGCCTTTTTCCGAATGCTTTGTGGGATAAAGTTGGAGCGAACATATGGCCGCCTTCGACTTTGACTATTCATATTTTCACAGCCCCCGCCGTCCCTGAATACCCCCTTTTCCTTTTTCCAGTGTGTTTGCATAACAAAACTAACATTTAACAATAACATTTCCAACATTACGATGTCGACGCCAAAACTGAAAGGATAAACATTTCGCAACTGAGTTGAAAGTCGTCGTAGTCGGTGGGGATATATGTAGTTGGGATATACGAGTCCGTCGGATGAGGCATATAGGAAGTGCTTGCATAAATTGCATTCCGGAAAACATTTAAAACGCTGCGAGAGTGAAAAATGTGCTTTATTCTAGGCGATTTTGAATTTTAATTGAATATTTATTAAAAGTTAAAAATCAAAGCATATAAGTTCCATTGAATTTCCCAGATTTTCCCGAACGATTTCTTCATACTTTTCCCCTTTTCATCAGCCAGTTTTTTCTGTTTTTGTAAGCTTTGATTATCATATTTCTTTCCGCGCTTCTGAATTCTGTTGCCAACGCAAATACTACATAGACTTTTTTCTTTCTAGCTTTTCAGACATTTCCTTCATTTTCCATTTTCTGTTTTTTGTGTGCATTCCGAAATGCATTTTTATATTTCATTTGGCCTGCGGCTGCGGCTGCTTGTGAATAAAGTTTAGCGCAACATTTTGATGCATTTTGATGTCTGGCTGGCTGCCTTCCCTAGCTTTCCCTTCCATTTCCCGTTTTTCCACGAGTGTTTCCCCTCTGGATACGGTGGCGTATGCGTAATATGATTTTGATTGGCTTTGAATAGTGTAAAGCATTATTTGCCCTTGCATTTCACATCTGTCTGTGGGGAATGTGTACGAATTTTCTGCTTTATCTTCTTTCGAGGAGCCAACAATCTAAGATGGAAAAATCAACTTTGAGCCCTTTGAGTTTTTTTCAGAGGGGGATAGGAAATGATCGACCTGATTGATTGGTGGGTTTTACATTTTACTCAAAGAAAACATACAAAAACAAGAGAGAACGTTTAGTTGAGTGCTTCGACTATCAAATACCCTTTACTCAGCTGAAGAAAGTGCGTGGGAGATGGAGATATGAAAGCTGAAAGGCGACTGCCTGGTAGCGCCATCTAGCGGCTGTTTCATTATTTGCTTGTAACTTTCTAATGAATGGTCCGATTTTAAAATTTCTTTTACTATTGGGATTTATTGGAGTTGATCAAATGTTAAATGCACTGTATTTATGGCCATAGTTATAGCTCCTTCCACATTTCCAAGAAAATTCACCATGAATTTATCTCGCTTTTCTTGACTTTTCCGCCAACAAATGATGCGCAGCCAAAGCGAATGAAATCAACCAATATTTTCATGGCATAAAGACAAGCAGAAAATGGTAGGAAAGGGGTTAAAGGGGCAGTTAAAGGTTAAGGGGCTGGAGAAGGATAAAAAAGGGGAAAGGGGGAAAGGCGGAAAACTCAGCAGAGGGGACAGTCATAAAATGCGCCGTCAACTGTCCACTTTTCGTATGTTTTGCTCATTTTTCTGCTTCACTTGGATGGAAGGTTTGGGGGTCACCAGCTGCAATAATAAAATGGTTGCGATCCCCCTGGATACCCCCTTTCCCTTTCCCTTTCCCTTTTCCCTTCCCAACCCATCAACCATTGGCCATTGGCCATTGTTGTTGTCGCTTGTAATTTATGGAGCAACAAACAACATTGTTGACATTATTGACAAGCGACTGCTGTTGTTGCTTTTTTTGGGGGGACGAAATGGGCGGGAGGGCGTGGGCGTGGCACTTGTGGAGAAATGAAACAATTTGGTTTCCGTCTGTATGTGTGTGTGCACAGGAAAAAAATTAAACAGGAAAATAAATCACAAAGAATATTTTTGATTACACTATTTAATTTAAAAATCGTATATTAAAATAAAAGAAAATATAAATCAACAAGAGAATTGTTGTTAAAAACAGATTAAAAAAAAATCAGTTAGACAAATATTGTTAAAAACATGTTTTTAAATAATAATTTAAAAAAAAACCGCATAAACATTTTTTTGAATTGAATCTACAGACATAGCAAAATGAATTGAAATGTCCATGCTTAAATTTTTTTTATTAAATAATTAAATAACAAAATCTGTAAATGTTTCTTTCTGTGTATACGTGTGCTTTTCTGCTCCTTCGTTTGTTTTCATGATGACCGTCGTCTTATGGCCGTAATTTGCCAGCTGCTGAATTTTCAGTTGCCCAATACCTCAATTGGCAGATCTCCGCTGTTTCTTTTCATTATAATTTGTACACTTTTTGGCTTTTGGTTTTTCAGCGGGGGTCATAAAGCATGCCAAGCGTATTTTAATGAAACATTTATGAGATGAATCGAGTTTGAATACACACGCAAAAAAACTCAGCATATTACATAATCTTTAAACAAGGCATTATATTCGATAGATGCAATATAGCAATTAACTTTTTCAAGTCTCCAGACTTTCCATTATATCGATGAAAAGTGAAAGATATTTGTAAATTGGTAAAGAAGTCACAGCACCTGCTACCCAAAAATGGCAAAGCCAAAAGTTTCGATTGGATTGGTTTGGCTGGCTTTTTGGGGGCAAAAGGACATAAAATGTTTATGGCCCGGCGTTCTAATTAGAAACGCACCAGGCGAACCAAGGACGAAGAGTCCTGGCGGCATCGTAAAGAACTCGCAACGAAATGGCCTCGCGACATATTGAATTAAATATTCAATCATAAGAACAAAAGCCGAGCGAAAGTTTCTAGGCGGCGGCTGATGAGGAAGGAGCTGCCAGGACCTGCCTTATATCCTTACACACAGCTAACCTCCCCCTCCCCACAAACACAAGTGACATTTTATGGCAACGACGTCAGCTGAACTTGATAGACAATTTCGAGTGCGTCATAAACATTTACCGTTCGACGTGAGCCTCCTTCAGATCCTTCGAAATCCTTGGGCTCTCCTCTCCAGCGAGCTCAACATAAATTAACTGATACATGCATGGGCGTAGCATAAAGGGGGGGCGTGGCTTGGTCTTGCATCTGACATTGTCTCGCAGCTGATGAAGTGCTCGAAATTAAGATGGAGCTGGTGGATAGGCAGTCACATAGAGTGCCAATCGGTTGGTCGGTTGAGGATGTGGCAGGATACGTTGGCACTCAGACAAATTCAAGAATCATAGCCAAAATTTCTTCCAGTTAACAATCTATATATATATAAAAAACGACCTTAAAAATGTCCGAGAACAGTAAAGCTACAACGTCCAAATTTTTACCGAATATTCTGACTATAGAAAAGGTTTGAATCTAATCTAACTGTATATCTATAGATTCATGTATTTTAGACCAAAATAAACCGAATTAGGAAATTAAATATTTTATGGGTGCAATCACAAGTTGATTGATGTGTGCATTAAATTAGTGTGTGTGCTTAATTAAAGCCATAGATTTGCTTGCACAACTGACACAAAATGGACAAATGGACATAAATATACCTACAAATCGGTTTGTGTGTCCAAAAGTCCATGCTCTTTGTGCTTTATGTGTGTGGAAATGTGTATCATGTCACGGCTAAGTAGCATAAATATTTACTTAAGCCCATTATGTTTGCTGATTGATTTGAAATTAATTTCGCAACCATAACGATGTTAGGTTCGCACAAAATAAATAGTTGGGGTGCCAGAGTCTCAGCCTCAGCCTCAGGCGAATTTTAAAGGAAGAGGTCTCGTGGATTAAACTATAATTTGCAATGCATGTAATTATTGCAGGGATCGCTTCTCCCTGTGTGGGCTGGCTAATAAGATTACAAATTATTTCGGCTAATTGCCACCGACATAACATAACTAATAACAGCTGCAGCTGCAGATGGAAATCGGAGGGATTTCCGCAGCCTCAGAGTTTCCTCAGCCTCGGTGGCACGTAGCAAGAGCTCAGGCTCGGGGCATTTGCATTGCGCCTAATTGTATGCCATAAAATATTAAATTACATGCCATGCATATGCATACGCTTTTCCTTCCCCGTGCTTTCCCTGGGTTTCCCAGCTGCCTTTCCCAGCTGCCTTTCCTCCACCCCCTTGAGCCTGACTTAAGCCTTCGCTTCGCCTGCAGCGCAATTCCCTTTGTGGAGAGCCAGAGAAATAGGATTAGTTCTGGGTTTCTAATGGGGAGCCACGTCTATTTATCAGGGATTTAACTTCGCAAAAGGGCAAAGGCAAAGGCATAGGACTCCCCCGTACGGAACGCTTGATCTCTTCCCGGAGTTTAATTGGAAATTATCCCAGTTGTTTGACTTTAAGTGAAGTTTAGCATAGGTTTTTGAATTTAATTGACATTCTCAAGTTTTGAAAATGTGTAATTTATTGCGCTATCTGGTGCCATCTGTCAAATGTCTGAAAATTAATTAACGTGCTCGAATGTAGCGGCAATAAATAATGCACAAAAAAACTAATTATTCAAGTGCATTAAATGTTATTAAAATAAATCGAAAAGCTGGTATTCTCCAGGGCATTGATAACTATGCAAAATCAGCTTTATTAGTACACCGTTTAAGCCATTATTCGGTGACTAAAAACCGCAACTGGCTAAAAAATAATGTGCCCCCTTGACCCTTGACCACACGAAATGACCATTAGGTAGCCACAATTGGATGGCAGACAGAGCACCCAAAAGCGATTCGCCATTCGAGCTAAGTGCACTCGTGCGCCACAAAGTGACCGCAGAATGCAATCTATGTACAATTGTAGAGAAAAAAGATTTTTCTAGTAAGCTTTAAAAAATATTTACATAATTTAAAAAGACCCAAAAAGAATTGAAATGTTATCTTTTTAATCAAAAGTTTTAAAAACAAGTTTAAAACGGAGCCCGACAAAGGAAAGGCGAAATAATTGAATGAAAGTACGGTCACGCTGCGATAACTTTATCGATAACTAAGGCAATGCAACTCGTGGGCCTCCGATTTTTGTCTCTTTTATTGTTTGCTTGCCGTTGGCAGCAGCCTTCAGATTCAGTTGGATTCCTTCTGGGAAGCAGCTTAAAGTGCCAAATTTGTGGTCACTCACTTCCTTTTTCTCTTTCTCTCTCTTCCAAGGAACTTACTGCATTTTGTTGCAATGGCGATTTCGGCACACTTACAAAGGTAATTCGTGTTAACTTTTCGTGTAATGTGCAAATTTATGGGCTTCTCACCGGTAGAGATACCAAAAGCACGGTGAAATACCATGCTTGGGGTGACAAATGTGGCAAAAAATACAACAACTTTGAAAAATACAAACAGATTAAATAAGTTACAACATAAATGTAAACAATTTCCCTTATCAGAATCTTTTGTAAGTTTTATTAAAAATATATTTTCAAACTTTTAGATTGTTTTTTAGATTCTTATGTCAATCCGTTTTTATTAGTCTTTTAAAAAATTTAAATTCAATATTTTAGCTTAACTTTCTCGAATCTTTCCACTATGCTGATTTTTTCACCCCTTTCCTCGGCCACTTTCACCTCCGATTGTCGTACATGTGACCATAATTTACCCTTGTCTGCCGTCGTCTACCAATTGGCCAAAACTCCATGGCCGAGCTGGAAACTGTGAACTGAGAACGGAGAACTGAGAACCTCCTGTGTTGTGCGGAAAATCATGTGTGCAAAATGTCCTTGTCTTTTGGCCAACAGGACGGGAGATTTATTGCCGAACGGCGAACGGCTCAAGAGGTTAATAAAACTTAATAATTCCGTTCGAGTGTTAACTGCAGCTGACTTTAAGTTGGGCTTTAGTTTCGGACTCCGATCGGGCCGAAAATCAAGGAGTCGTAAAGCAGGTGCTCCAAGGGTCGTAAACTTCGACGGCGCAAAACCCCAAACCCCAAGGCACATCTATCAAAAATTTATTTTTACTACACACAAAAATTAAATTATATAGTCAGTCGCTCAACTTGATGAATAAGTAGCCATAAAAGAGCAGGAAAAAAATGGAAATGAGAAGGACGAAGGAGGCTACTCTGGACGTCAGCATAAAAATCAATCTAATTTCATTAAAGTCAGTCAACATAAAAAACGGACATCGCTCTTTTTTTCCTGCTCCTTCAAGACAATGAGAGGAATGAGAGGAGAGGGTGAGTGGCACTTGGGACATCGGGGAGAGTTTCGTTTTCCACCTAAAAAAAAAGGGAATGCGGAGAAAACTCCTCGCCAGCTGTGAGAAAATTTCAAAGATTTCTAAGATATTTGAAAATGATTAGAACAGCTAAATTTCTAAGAAATTGAGTTATTGAACTTCTAAAAATTTCAAAATACGATTTACTTATTTTTAAAGGTTTACAATCATTATATTATTATTTTCCAAGTTCCTTTCAGAATCAGATAACAATTTCTAAATTTTCTACTTTTTAAAAAATTGTAGACCCTAATTTAATTTGGACTACACATCACCGAAATCCGATCCATCAGCTTTAGTTTCCAGTGACTGAAGTACAGTTGGGTTCAAAAGGTTTCAAAAGGGCTAGAGTTTTTTTGCTGAAAGCAAGTAAACACTTCACAAGCATAATGTAAATCTCGTGTTTGAGCCCCGCACATAATTCACAGGCCGAAACACGAGGCAATAAAACATTTTCCATTTTCTACCTAATGACACGCCCCCCATCCAGCCCCTTCCAGCCGCCCACTTACACATACACACATGTGAAGGAGTGAAAATGGAGAAAAACCAGGGGGTTCATAAATTCAATTCACTTCGACCGGCAGCTGCAGTTGATTTTCAGTCCCCAGTTTTCGAGTGATTTTCTTAATGTAGTTCAAAGGAAAATTCTGTGAAAATTCCGTGGATATGGGATGTGTGTGGGTGTGGGTGCAAAGGGTTTTCCCCGCGCTTTTCTTAAGTGCTGCCGAGATCTAATAAATTTCCACTACGGCAAAGAAAGTCAGGGTCGCCCATTTTCGGGGGGCGTTACGGATTTTTGAATAATATTTCACCTGCAGGTGGGCCATGCATCATGTGTGTGTGTGTGTGTTTGTGTGTAATTGTCTGAAAAATTACCATGTCTACATGACACGCACCCACGCACGCGCTGCCATTAAATCACATTTTCCCAGGGCGAATTTCCCAGGGAAAGCGGGTGGGCAAAAAAGTGGGTAAAAGGATGAAAAAGCAAGGAATACTAAGCACTTAAACTAATCAAAGTTGGACTCGAAAGACCTTTTCTTAAGAAATTCAATTATTAAATGTTAAAAAGAATTGAAAATAAATTAAATTAAAATAAATAAATTAAAGGGTATTAATATTCGAATGATTTCAATATAGTTTTCATATTTGCCACCGAGTACATCACGAAACTTATTCCTCCATTTCCAAATATTCCACGCAGCCAGAAAGCCATTTGCCATTTCCACCGAATTCCCAATATAGCCTGCAAAAGTCCCCAAATAGTTAACACATTTTCGCAGGCTCGCAGGAATTTACCTGGCGAAACGAAAAGTCGAGGCAAATCTCGGCTTTTATTTTACGTTTGATTGAAACTCTGATTAATTTCAGCAGTCAGGTATTCCTCAACCTCCTCATCCGCCTGGAAATTCTGTTTTCAACACCTGGGCACATTCGCTTTCGGCTTTCATTTGTAATGAGTGCTGGGCACACACGTACGGCGCATTGGTTACACGGCAGGAGACACCGTTATGGATACGGGATGCGAAGGGGGACATCCCCCATGTGTTGGGGACAATCTGTCATAAGCAGGGTTAGGGCAAACAATTCGGGTATAAACTCAAACTGATGGAAAATGGCGCCCTGCTTTAATATTAAATCTTAATATCCTTTTTTAGGATTAGAGATCAATTAAAAAAAGATTCTAGAAGCAAAACACAAATATTCGGGAAGAGATTTTAGTTGTTTTTACAAGGAAGTCTGCAACTATATATTTAAAAATACTTTTTAGAAAATATTTTAAAGAACCATAGGTTATTGAAATCGCTTGAAAGCTTCAAGTAGGCTAGAAAATCATTTTAAATCATTATGAAATATTTTACTGAAAAACTTTGGTCACATTGATAACTTATCAATGATAAGTAATTCAAAAACCCTAGAGATTTCGGTTTTTTTGTAGGGTGGCCTTCCTTTTTGCTGTTTCAAACTTTTAGTCGCCTTTATAAGTGAGTTTTGCTTCACCTTAGTGTATTAATGGCCTCGTTTTGGCCTTGTAAGATGCGTCGCCCCCGTTGTATTCGCCTGATTATCACTTTGCACGTCCTATGTGCTTTATAGTGGCGCTGCCGTTGCCCCATCTGGCCCATCTGCTCCCGTTTATACGCTTTGCGTGATCACATTTATTCCCGGCCCTTGGCATGTGGAGTGCCCCCGTGGATTTAGCTGAGTTGGCTCATAATGTTGGCAACAAGCCCGTAACTCGTAACTCTCGTGTGGATTTAATGGCCGCCAGGAAGTGGCTAATGCCAAGATCTAATTGCTGAAATCAGTGTACAGCACAGCTAAACCGGCCCCGTGTCTATTCCCCATTTTATCTTCTTATTTAGCTCCTGCTCGCCTGTTATTATCCCTAAAAGCTGGCAAGACATTGCCAAGACCATAAGCAAGTTAAAAGCAGCTAAAATAGACACCTGGGACAGGACTGAGAAAAGGAGCTTGGCCATGTGCAGCTGCAGATAGCCTGGCTAAGTAAGTGCAGCTCAGCTCAACTCAGTTCTTTGGCCAGGATCCGAGTATCCCAGCATTCCGTACCCAGTTCCCTCGTTCAGGCCCCTTGGAGGCCAATCCAGTGCCACAGAATTTATTGACTTTGTCGCTGTCGTGTCCTCAGCATTTTCCCCTCTATTTTCGCTCCACTATAATAGTTGAACTTGTGACTATCTTAAGCAGTCAACCTGTACACTGGAAAAGAGGTCGTAGACCAAGCTAAAAATAATTAATATAGCGATAGCTTATTTATATAAACAGAAATATATATACTTGATAGTATTAAGTGTGAACAATCTGTTATGTTATGCATTATATTTTAGTGTGTACTTGCTATAATACAATTGAATATTAGGCATCGATAAGACAACAGATATCGATTACACTGTGAATTCGATTACCTGCCATTCAACGGCAGCGGTGAAAAACGACGCTTCTGAACGGTCAAATCGGCAATTGTGAAATGGACTGCTGTTCCCTGCGGAATCTGAGAAGAGACGAAATATCACAACCAACGGCACTTAATTATCAGAAGAAGAAGAAGACAGACGCTGAACATTAAATAAAAAAACAGATACCCCATGTTGCGCCGGCTGTCCGAAAATTGCAGCGATCATTTACAATTCCGGTTGAGAGTGGCGACTCGATTTTTGTCCGCGAGCAGAAACTTTGCCATTAGCTCAGAATATGTAATTTAAGTTTAGGCGCATGCTTTTTATGATTATCGTAAGTAAAGTAAACTGTACAAAATTAAAAAAAGTCCAGAGCCCAAAAATTCCCGCTAAAAACTAGCTAGTAAAAATACTAAACACTTAATACTAACAAATCAAAAGCTATGTAAAATAATGTAAAACCCGCCATGTACAATTATATCTAGAAATTACTAGAGCTGTAATAAGAGGACAAATAAAAATCTGTGGCAGGGGAAATTGAAATTCAGTTACCTCTTTACTTGTCACTGTGAAATAAAACATCAAAAAAAAAAAAATGACTTCTGACTCCACTACACTGGAATCTTCAGAAGTGCCAGGCTCTGCTGCACTCCTTTCTCCTGGTGTGAGAAATAAAATTGTAGGCAAAAAAAATCTATCACTTACACTATTTATTCAAGTGCACAGCTGAATCTTTTTGACCAAATTAAAACTGAAGACCAGGTCATAAATTAACCAAAGCACGCCGAACACACACCCAATCACAGCTGATCATGATGATGATGATGACAAAAACTGGCTTCAGCTCCATCTCAAGCGGGCATCCTGTGATGCTGGTGCTGATGTCCTGATGCCATGTTTTGTCTCCTGTTTGCGTTTGCCTGACTTTAACAGCCCAGGGGGTTGCTTTGTTGTTTATGAGCACGTGTAATCACTTTTGCCATGGTCCACTTGATGGCCATCAACTGCGACTGCATTTTCTCCTCCTGCTCCTGCATGCCCAAAAAGGGGAGGAGGATGGAGTCGACCATCCCCACGAAGTCCATCGCCAGGAGTCAACTTATTGGTCTCAGTGGCTCCTAGCTTTGGAATACCCCTCATTTATTTTTAGGAATTTTCTGAAAAAATTCACGGCATTTTTTTGGTTGATGGTTAGCCACACTAATTTAAATATTTATTATTGACTTTTTGTATAATTTCATTTCTGCGTTGCATTCTGTAAATATTAACTATATTGAAAAGCAACAACTTTCAGTATTGGAAATGTTTTTTTTTTTTAACCAGTGTTGCCAAATGTCACTTTTTTAATTATTTTAGTATTGTAGTGTACGGCTTGCATGTTTTTTGATTTCCAACCCACCTGAACCCATTTCCGTTCGTTGAAATCCTTAAAGTGGTCCGCCCGGTTTACCTTGGCTCGATGGCTCTTTGATTGCAGCAGCATTTGCACCTGCTGCCGGGCACGCAGACTGAAAGACAGGTGGGAAAGTCGAGAAATGGGGAAAGGCCGGGGGATGGCTGACTTTTGGATGGACTGGATCTGGACCGACTGGGCACGAAATACACTCGGCTAGAAGGGCAAAAACTCAAATACACATGTGTGAGCCATGCGGATTCCTGTGAATTTTTGTGAATTGAAATTTTTGAAATTTCCCGTCACAGTCTGCACTCTGCAGACGGCCAGACACATTGGAATCCCGTTAATTGCTCTGAGAGGGAGAGGAAGTGAAGTAAAGGAGTGAGGTGAGATGGGCTGGCACGCCCCTTTTGGGGACCGCCTTTCAGGAAAAGCCTACCAGAGTTTGCAAGGGCAATGTTCACTTTTCATAGGAAGAAGCTAACAGTTCCCCCATTTAAGAATTGAACTTCTTTAAGTTGAACAATTACCTTTAAACTGCGAAACCGATTGTAAGTAATAAGATGTGTAAACAAAAGAGATATAAAGTAAAAGTATTCATCAATCCAATTCGACACCGCCCCATACAGGTTTGGCTTAAGTTAGCTCTGATTTACACGTGACGGCGTTAGTTCTTCGTCAAGGTGTTTTTAAAAAGTATTATGCCTTTTATACCCTGCAAAGTTTTATAATTTTGGGTATACATATACTTGATCAAATGACGCAACAATGAAATAAGATCCGTGCGGCCTCGATAACAGCTAAAAATCGAAAGATGTCCCTGTTTTCGATCATCCGCCTCCTCACTCACAAACAAATGTCTCTTGTCGGATGAAATGCGTCCGAAGGACGGATTTGCACGCACATCCTGAGAATTATGGAGTCTCCTTAAAAGCGACCAGACTGCGGCTAGGCGTTTGATTCGAGCATGGAAGGGGATCCTTGTGATTCGCGGCCAGCCGACTCAACGGTGATGCACTGCCCGGAGATGTCCAAAATCATGGCTGGAGCTGCTGCTCCTGCAAGAGGACACTAGCTGCTGGAACTGGGCGTCTTTCATCGCTGCAATGGTCCCCGAGCTGAGCCCGAGCTGCCCGTGGAGGCAGTAAAGAGGCACCGCCAAGAGGAGCACCCAATTGGTCACGGCTCCCTTTAGGTTTAGCTTAAATTAGTTCTGATTTACACGTGACCGCATAAGTTATTTTGTGTTGATAAAACAGACACAGATAGCTTTGTTTTAATACTTTTTTTAATTAAAAAAATGTTTTAACCTACCTCTTATTACAGTTCAAAAAAACGATAAATAGTTTTAAAACAAAAAATAGTTTTGATTTCGTATAGGTTTGATACCATCCATTTACCCGCAACCGCTTTGGTCGTTTCGGATGGGGAAGGCGAAATGCCAAGCGACAGAATGGTTGTCTGTCATCGTTAGGCTTGAAGACTGTGATCGAATGTATAATCGGTTGGTGTGATCGTTTATCGGTGTGACCGTGCAGCTGGAGTGTATCGTGCATTCGTCAGCTGTTCTTCCGCGCTTATGTTATTTAGTTTGAACTTTAAGGCGCACACACATAAAGTCGATCCAATTTTATTTACTTAAATAACATATTTTTTTTTTTACAAATTTGTAAGTATGTGAGCATTTATGGAGTCAACATCGTTATATTCAGTTAAAATTTCCTTTGTTCTTATGATTAATAAACATATAATAAATTTAAAGTAAAATTCAGGCGTGATGATAGAGTTGACCCGATTTTGGTGGACATATTATGATATTACATATTTAAATAATAATAATATGTTTTTATATTATTTATTTAAAACTAACAGCGCGGCGAAACAACTGTTGAGTTAACAGCTGCTCTCTCTGTGTCCATGCATGTTAACCCGTGCTAACAGCGCTCTCGACTCCGCTCATGTAAGCGCAACAGCACTCGGGCGCTGTTAGCGGGAGAGCGCATTTTGGTGCTCTCTAACATTTAACATTTAACAGGCTCGCCACATTCGTAACAGTGTTTTTTTAACAGTGTTTTTTTTTCCATCGTCAAGTTAAGTTCGTGTTCATCGTGTCTCTTGGTTTTCGCGTTTTCGAAGTTCGTCTTTGGATTGTTAACTAATAATCGTCGTTGTTGTTGTGTCGCGTTGTTCTTTTTTTTTTTAACTGTTTTTAGCGTGTGTTTGTGGCAGTGCGTGTGTTTGCCAGGGCGAAACCGAAAAGCGAAGAACCAAAGCCAAAACCAAGCCTATCCCAACAACAACAAGTGCGCGAAAGCAGCCAGAAAGCAAAACAACAATAAAGCAGCGTGGAAACAGCTGTTCGTTTCATTTCTCGGCCCAAAAATGCAAAATTAATACAATTACAATGCGGCGGCGATAAAATAAAAACAAGTAGAGAGCGGAGAAAAAAACAAAAAGTAAAAAGCATTTACCGTTTAAGCAAGAACAACAACAAAGGCAAGAAGAGAGGCACAAAGAGGAAGAAGAAGAGTTTGCGCAGTCACGTGTGCAGTCGACGTCGACGGCGGCCGCGGCAGAGGAAAATTCCCATGCGAAAAATTCACATTCGCGATGATGATGGAAAGCGAGACGATGATGATGAAGCTGTTGAAGAAGGAGGGAAAACCAGCAGCAGCGGCAGCAACAACAACTAGCAGCTGTTAGAGCGAGACAGGTGAGCTTTACTTTACCGTTATTTGTGTTTGTTTGTGCTTCTCCACCAGATCCTTGATCACACACACACACACACACACACAGAGTGATTTCAATAAGTATGTCAACGGTGGCAAACAAATAGAAGTAAACAAAATCACTTGATTTGTCGTCGCCTCATTTGCCAAAACATAGACATAAACAAACGAAAAATCAGAGGAAAACAAAAAAAATAAGAAACGAACATGCATTAGCGAGAATACAAATCAAGAACAAGAAAAAGCTGTACAGCAAAGGATAAGTTATTAGGATTCATTTAATTTTCATAAACAGGAAATAATTGTTATAAGAATTATAGTGAAAAAGGTTCAAATTCTTAAAAATTCTAGATTTTTATTAATTAAAAAATGTAGGTATTTATTTTTTACAACTTTAGATACTTTTTTGTTTATTATCTGTTGAAACTAATTAAAGATCTGATATTTTGCACAGTATTACACTTTAAGAAATGATCTCAAGATACAGTCATGGCAGAAATTATAGAAACTATTTTGTGTTTGTTACTTTTCTTTCGATTATTTCATAATTAAATGAGTAAAACTTAGCTAAACAATTTTTTTTAACAATCATTAAAGAATCTTTATCAAAAATATTCAACAAAATATATAATACTGATTTCACTCGTTCAAAAAATAATATTCTGTTAAATCCGTAAACAATTCGTATTTTCTTACTCTTAAATATTTTGCATCTTCAATTGTCAGTGCTATTACTTTGACCGCAACTGTGTGGGTGGTGGGTGGTGTTGCAGGGCGGTTGACATTGTGGGCGGTGGGCGGTGAGTCAAACATGGCGCAATATACCAAACAATTCCATTGATTTTTCTTGTGGGAATAGTTGGGAAAGCGACACTGTAGACATAGAAAACAACGGACTGTTTTGCAAAAAGGAGCCATCCGCACCCTTGGCACCGTTCCCGGCCCGCTCCCTTTTCCGGCCCCATTTTCACGCCACCCAGCCCCACCACCCACTGCCACCCATTCGCTGTCCTTCTTGTTTTATTTGTTTGTCGCTTTCCTTTTGCGTCTGTCTGCTGTCGTTGAACTTTTTGCAACAATCTGCGGCTTCTAGTTTGCCTCCTGCTATTTTCTATTTGCCCCCCCAAAGCTTCCATTTCCCACTTCGTATAACCTCATGAGTTGTGTAAGTAGCAATTTTTTGTACCTTTTGTTTTTTCCCTTGCGGAATTTATGTTAATTTGGTGCTACATTCCCGGGGCCCCCAAAACCCTTCGTAGTTTTCCCTGCCTTCAATGCGGTAGGTTAGGATTCGCTATACTCAGAGTGCCTGGAATACCTCTTTGAAGCTTCGGAAAATCTGATATTCTCAATCAATTCGATTCGCATTTTTGCGATATTTGTTCAAGATGATTCAATAATGGGCGGGTAAATGCCTAAATTATGTAATTTTATTTCAAAACATTCAATTTCAATCGGTTAATTTATTTTATAACATTTTTGCAGGAGTGTCCTTGTCTCTCATTGGACTCGGACTCGTTTTCTTGCATTTTCCTTGTCCCCAGTGACAGGTAAACTTCGCCATTCAAAGTGCATTTACCGTTTGCGCCTCCAGTGGGTTTTCCCCCGCCTTTCCCACCCCACTTTTCCCTGGGTCCTGCCAACACGTGGATACGTGACTGTGTCGGTTTTCCTGCCGTCCCCACCTACAATGTCCCTACATTAGCCCACTTCCCCACCCCCTTTCGCTGCTGTTTTTGTCACCAAGTTTTCATTTCGGTCTTGTTTTGTTTCATTTTTGTTTTTGTTTTTGTTCAAGTTGCTCGCTTTGTTCCTTGCTCCCTGGAAAAACACTTCAACACTTTCTTTAGCATTTTCCCATTTCTCGGTCCCAATTTGAAGCTTTCGCCAGGAAAAGGCCAAATTTGAAATTTGAAATTTGCAGCGAATAATTGGTTTTGTTTTCCATTGTGTTTTTCGTGAAATCTTGGCAGTTTTCTCACGATATGGGTCAAATTTTCCTGCACTCTCAAAGGTGCATGATTATTCGACAGAAAAACCGCATGCACTTGTTCCCAAAACTCGGGACGAATAAAGTGCAATTTTTTTTGGAAGCCACTGCTGAATGCAAACCTCAAATTGCAATTCCATGAACTAAGCACGCACGCAACATAAACATAACTTGGATACCAACGAAAAAAATCCTAAAAACAACCTTAACCAAAAACTAAGAAGAAATGCAAAAAAAAGTGTTTACAGAAAAGTAAATACTCTTCACTTCAAATGAAACAACTTATGTTCTTTATTAAAGACATTAATCTTGTAATGTACTCTGGTTAAAATTAGAGTAATCAGAAAGATTTTATTTATATAGATCTATATTGACTTTGGATTTAAATGGGTTGTTCCCTTTTTTTTACGGACGCTCTCTTGAGCGGACAGAAAAAAAACTTTTTAGCTACTACTGTTTATTTCAAAATGTTTCAAACTTTCAAGCAAGCTAACGATTGTCCAAAAGTTTCAATCATATGGTTACAAGAAGGGTATCAGGAACTTTCGAATTATGAATAGCTCGAGACGATTTTATTTTTGTTTTGTGCTTCAATTTTCCTTGCTCTCTTTCTTCTCTTTGCCTCGCCAGACGTGGCCGGAAACGTAGGAAACTTTAATAAAAACATGTCAAGAGCACTTTTCCCCAGCACCGCAAAACACAACCACTGCACCACCCGAAACGCAAAAAAAAAGAAGAAAAAAGAAAACAACCCAAACCCGAAACCACCTACGACCACAGTTGGCAGTCGTTCAGTGGTTGTTTTTAGACTTGACCAAGTTTATTGCCTGCCATATGCAATTGCCGTAGATTATTTTGGGGCTATGCCGGGGACATCACCACCTCCCCCCCCCCTGGCTGCGCCCATTGTGTGCACAGATTTGCCACGCCCGCCTGCATCCCGCCCACACAAAAATAGCTAGCTAGCGAAACCGAAACGAGACTGTCGCTGTTTTTTTGCACAGCAAGAAATCGAAATTTTTTTGTTTTTAATTAAATAAAATAATGGTAATTTAATGATGGTCACCAGAGATTATTTTTTATTTTGTCAAAAAGCGGGATATATTTTTTTGTTCATTCAAAATTTAAGGTACTCAAAGGAGGAACTAGCCTAAACAAAATTATTTGAATCAAATAAACCTATAATATCGATCTTAAATATCTGGCTTTTTTCTCCGTGTGCCGGCAAAATGCGATTGCGACTACCTCTCAAGCTCGCTTGGCAAACGGGGCGGCTACGTGATGTTGCCTCACTTGGCCAATTTTGGTCAACAACAGTCAGTCCCTCTGTCCCTCCATATAGGGTAGGGTAGGTATATCCTATCCTATCCTATCCTAGCTTGGCCTCAAGTGCTTCGCGGCACGAAACTCTCGAGTTTGGAGCAATTTGCAGGGAGCTTCGGGGAGCTCGCAGTGGGGATATATCCGTAGATATCGTTGGGGAGCAGAGAACAGGGCTGTTTTTGCAGTCTTATTCTAGTTGGATTTCTGTGAGCTGCGGTGCTTTTGGGTTTGAAAACCATAAGCGCGGACTTAAAGCTATCTATTAGTAAATTTGAAAGTCTGGTATAAAAAAAATACTAGAAAATCTAGTATATTACGGATTTTGTCTTTTCTAATGAAAACAAATATGGATTTAAATCTACGATAGGTTTCTGATTTATTTCTGATTGTTAGTAAGTGACTAGTCACAATTGGATGTTAACTACTCGTGGTACTAGTGTCTTAAAACCGTTTCTGCCCCGTCGTAATCAGTCATTCATTGGCATTGCCCTTAATCGAAGTGGTTTGCTAACTGCCTCAATGAGTCCTTGGAGCGTCTAACTGCGATTGCCAGTCGCACACATGCCCAACCGCCCTCTGTTTTCCGACTGGCCCCCCGGAAGAGCCCCTCTAGGCTCTTGCCGCGGGCAAAGCGAAGCCAGTTTTCCAAAAACTGCTGTACATTTAATTAATTATTTATACATGAAAAGGTAAACGTGCCGGCAGGTTCAGGGGGATATATAGACGGACACGGATAGGAACACGAATGCGAATACGAAGGATTCGGGGAAAGGCAGACCCGTAACCGTGGCAAACATTTTACGATACATCGTCGCTGTCGACGTCGACATCGTTTTTTGCATAATTGATTAAATGACTGGCCATATAACACGGAGGGTAGGGCAATAGATGGTGGGCTTCGGGGGCGGATGATTCCGTATTCCGGATTCCGGAAGACGGTAGTGTAAATGAGAATTTACGGCGGAAGGAAATCGAGCAGGTGCTCTTCGAGAGACACGAGCAAGATGGGCCAGCTTCTCATCTCATCTCATCTCATCTCATAGGAGGTTGCATGTTAGTTATGGTGTTGGTAAATGTTGTGATTATTGGCCAAATGAAAAATGCAGGCAATCGTTCTGCCAATTGGCTACATCATCAGCGAATGAGTTTGTGTTTCTCTCTTTTATGTGTGTTGGATGGTGACCCTGACATTGATAGAAATGGAAAATGGGAAAAGGAAGCGGGGCATATTACTTACTGTGAGGCGCGTGTCATGAGCTAACCACTTATGTAATGAGTACGAATCGATAAAAGGACAAAATACAATATATTTTATATGTGAGAATGGATCTGGTGACCCTGACATTGATATAAATGAAAATGGCGATTCCTTCAGTTTCCGGGAGAAAATATTCAAGCCTACTAATGTTGCAAAAAAAGGATTTTAAAATAAATCGAAAGGAGGGTTGGTAATAAACGTTGGACAAACGTAGTTTTTGACTTTTTCATTATTTCTGATTTTATGTCTTTTTTTTTGTCAATCCGTTCTGGATGATTTTGGCTACTTCCCGTTTTTTTTTTGGGGAGGCCCTTATAGATCAGTCTAGATTATCATCAATATTTTTTCCAATATTTTCCGAGTTTATTGCCTCCTAGGGAAAATCACCCTGAGTTAGAGGTTCTTATTTGTCTGGGTCATTTTTCTCGTGGAGCACTTTGTTTGTTTGTTTTCATTGATGGTCTCGATTTGGCCCATTTGAACTTTGAACCTTTTGGCAGAGAGACAAAGTCACCCTCTTGTTGGCTTGTTCCTGCCATTTCCATTTCCCATTTCCACCTAGCTGGCTATGCAAACACCCCCGTCCCCTTCCCCATCCCTTTTCCCCACTTCCTCACCATTTTCCGGCCATATGCTAATGGCTCATGTGCTGGCATGTGTGTGTATTTGTGTGTGTCAAGTGTATATCCTTTTGGCGTAGCGAGTGCATTTTCTTGTCAACGCTGACATTTCCTGCACTTCGGCCTTGTTTTTCCAACCTCTGCCTCCTGCCTCCTGCCTCCTGCTTCCTACACCACCCCACCCATTTTTCTCTTGTCATTTCTCGTTTAATGAGCATTTCCCTTTTGTTTTCCGTGATGATAAAAGCCAGGAATTATGATTGCTCCACATTCGTAGGTTGTCAGTCGTATTTTCTCGCCAACTCCTGACAAAGCATCGGAAGAAAAACCCAAGTGAAGTTAATATTAAACAAATTAAGGGTGGTATTGCTAAAAAAAAGGATAAATAAGCCCTAACCACTGATTAAAATCAAGTGTTTTTTTTTTTAGCTTTTATTTAACTTCTATATATGTATTTTATATAGATATTTATACCCTTGCAGAGGGTATTATGATTTCAGTCAGAAGTTTGCAACGCAGTGAAGGAGACGTTTCCGACCCCATAAAGTATATATATTCTTGCTCAGCATGACAAGACGAGTCGATCTAGCCATGTCCGTCTGTCCGTCCGTCTGTCCGTCTGTCCGTCTGTTTCTACGCAAACTAGTCTCTCAGTTTTAAAGCTATCGGGCTCAAACTTTCCCAAAAGTCTTCTTTCTATTGCAGGTAGTATATATGTCGGAACCGACCGGATCGGACAACTATATCTTATAGCTCCCATATGAAGGATCGAAAAAAAAAACGTAAAAAACGTAAAAAAATTCTAGCTTTGGTGTTTTTTGAAATATTACCTTCTACTTTTGGGAATACTATTTTTTAAATATTTCTGAATTTCGAATAAAATTTTTTAAAAATTGGATGACTATATCATATAGCTGCCATAGGAACGGTCGGAAAATTAAATGGTAATAAATAGAAAAAAATTATATCTTTGTTGATTTCTATTACATTATTTTCTTCTCTGGGATATGGCTTTTCTTTAACATTTCAAAATTTCGAATAAAATTTAACAAAAATCGGACGGCTATATTATATAGCTGCCACGGGAAGGATCAAAAAATTAATGGCAAAGTAATACGAAAGCAGCTAAAATTTGGATTGTTGTAACATATACAAAAGTTCATTTAAATTAATGTTTCTGTAATTGAATAGGAATGATCTGCAAGGGTATATAAGCTTCGGTTGGCCGACGCTAGCTTCCTTTCTTGTTTTAATTTATTTAAAGCTCTATTTCGGTAATCTTTTCTATAAATTGTAGTATATATTATAAAATACTACGACAATTTTTTCCAGTGCATGGCCACACATATAGCGTGTGCTGAAGTGGGTGGAAAACGGAGTGGATAGTGGGTGGCTTTATAAAAGGTGGCTGCGCAAGTGAGCTCTGTTTGAGTTGTATTCGCCAGCGAAGTTGCTCGTCACATAAGTCCTTATTTGTCCTGGTTTCAAAATTCCTTCTTATGGGTTTTTGTTTTAGTTTTTTTGTGGGTTGAAATAATACGTCGCACCTCTCGGATATCTCTAGATATCTCTTGTTTTATGTCATATTTTGTTGGAATCTTCTGAATTCGAAACTATTATCGGTAATCAATAAGTCATGGCTAGTCGTGCTTCTACTGCGAGGATAAACAAACAAGGTCAGGGTCGTTGCCATCGTCACCATTCGACCATCTTCACTGACTGTTTGAGTTTTTCGTTTGCAATCAGACAATTAAGATGCCCCACACTAAAATGTTGCCTATGCCACAGCTTTTCCAGTGTCTGCCTCCTATTTTTCCTATTTTTTCGTAAGGCCCAGGCGCCAAGCACAAAGTGATTCCCATTCTTGTTTAATCGATGGCGTCAATTGCACTCCACTTGAGTCGCTCGGGTTTTTTATGGCAGCCCCACCCACATATTCCCCCCATTTCATGCTAAAAACAATTGCACGCTATTTCTTTATATACAAAACAAACCAAAGCGGACTAGCTAAAAGCAGAGCGTATATAAAAAATGATATAAATTTGTAAACATTTCTTATTGATTTCGGCCGCAAGTTGTTGAAAGATTTTTTTATGTTGCCAGGCAAAAGCATTTTTGCAGAACTCACTCAATCATTCCCCCACTGTGCCTTCCATTTGACATCATAAGTCGGCTAAATACAGTACGACTTGGATTTGTGGAACTAGTAGTTGAAATGAACTTTGAACTACGCTTTTAATTGTGGTCAAACATTTTAGGAGTTGAACACTAAGTACAACTTGTATGCTCAAACTATATATATATAAGTCGGCTTAAGAAACCAAAAACTTATAAATTACTAATAAATAATAATAATAATAATTTGTAAATTGTCTATTATTACTGTTTATTACTGTTTATTACAGTTTATTACAGTTTATTACTGTTTATTACTGTTTATTACTGTTTTTCAGTTACTGGGGTGGTCCCACTGTACAGCCCTTAACACGAGTGAAATACGGAGCTCTGTTAACCGTTAACAGCGGACTCTCTCCCAAAATGTAACTGCTGAGAGCAACTAACTGAGCGAAGAGACTTTCATTTACATGTTTCTTGTAAATTGAGAATTTTAAGCTGACGTTTTGACTTTGCAGCAGCTGTTGTAGATTTTTTTTAATTTTTTTCCCATCCTGCAGTACGTTGACTTTTTCAACTGCTGTTATTGCTTCTTATTATTGCCGTTTCTCCAGTTTGTTTGCTGTTGTTTGTTAGCCGCAGTTGTTTTTTTTTATTGCTGTCGTTATTGCCATTTATTGTATGGAATTTCTTATTTTTTCCCTACCCCCTTCCCTGAAAATTTTATTTATTCATAAGCATACGCCTCGATTTGTTTATTAATGTTACAAGAAAAGAAGAAAAAAAAAAACGGGTAAAAACTCTGGAAGACAAAGTCTCCGTCTGATTTTCCCTATCTCCTTGTTTATTAATAGTTATTTTGCATAAATAACACTTATTGTTCATGTCTGTTGTTGCTGCATTTTAATTAAGATAACTTCACTTTATGACACATCATTGTATACCCCCTCCAATTCCAATCCCGAGTTCCTTCGGGCTGTCACTCAAAGTAAATAAATTGAGAATGCGGGGGAGTGTGGGGGGAAAAGAGGGGTTTACGATTAGCTAAATCGATTCCAATTGGTTGTGATTGGAGATTGCAACGACTTCTGGAGTTCCTATTAAGTCCAGTGTATGGAATGCAAATACTCCACATATTTAATTTAGTTTTTCAATTACCTAAGATTTTAAGTCTATAAGACCTGATTCTATTTCGGTTGAAATAATTCCCCACTCTTTTGTTTCACACTTCACTAAATTCTGCACTTTAATCCAAAAAATTAGCTTAAGGCCCCGTAGCTATAGCTAAACTTAAGTTCGCCTGTAAATTTTACATTATAGTCGAACACTTAATAATAATAATAATAATAATAATAATAATAATAATAATAATAATAATAATAATAATAATAATAATAATAATAATCCAAAATTCCGCCGTTCCCTTTTCTGCACACCTCTCCACTCCCCGAATTCGTCGTCGGTTTCATCAGTAATTGGCTTTAATTAAATGCAAGTCGTAAAGTCAACAGTGTGGGGCTCCCCGATACCTCCACTTCTGTCTCCTGTGCTCGAAACCTTGCAAATTTAATTAAAGCGAATGCGAATCATAAATATTGTAATACCCCCGCACATGCACACAAAAGCCAGCTGAAGCCAATTGTCAAACACTCGTAACTCGTAACTCGTAACACTCGTAACAGAGAACCCTGAGCAACCCAAGTAAACGGAAACTACAGCTAAAACTAAAGCCAAACTCAACCGAACTCAGGTGAATGTAGGTCAGTGTGGTGTGGAAGGGAATTAACGAGCACCTGAGTCGGACTTAGATCTTAATCCCGCTGAATTTTCGTCGTACTCTCGCTCTTTCGATGGGTATTATGATTTCAGGACGAGCAAATATTCTTAATTTTTTTTATTTTTAAATTATTTTTAATATATAGCATTTTATTTCTGAATTTATGCTTATGATTTTTTTTTTAGATTTTTATGTCAAGCTTTTCTGGGTGATTTTGGCTACTTTTCGTTTTTTTAGCACATACTTTTATATTTGTTGAGATTTTGAAGTATACCGTCATCATGTTCGTACTTAGGGTATTTCCTTCATTTATTTTTTTTTTGGCCATGCAATTGCAGTCGACACCCGCTCCATGAAATGTGTCTAGATTTTCAGGTTGTTCTTACACATTTGGAAAAAAGAAAAAACAGAAAAAAAACTGGTCCATGCGAAGGTCGAAGTTGTTCTGCTGGGCTTTCTGGCTCTGCTTTTGATTCTGATTGTGGGGTCTCTAAAATGGCCAACGGTCATGCCTCTTAATTAGCTGCTTATTTTTTGACACTTTTTGTTTTCAACTTGTGGTTGTTGTTGTTCTTCTTACTGTTGTTGTTGCGGTCTGATTAGAAGCAACATGTTGTTCTTGTTGTTTGGTTGGTGGAAGTTTTCGAAGCGGGTGGCGAACCGGTTTTCGGTTTGTTTTTTCTATTTTTATTCGGTTTTTATAGTTGGTGCGACTGTTTTTGTCTGCCTTGATGGTCGGTATCTGGTTAAGAGTTTGTCCAACAGTTAACGGTTTCTAGAGAATTTGATGGTTAAAGTGTTACAGAGTTATAGATTGGTTTGCTCAAAGTTAAAGTTCAGTCGCAGTACATATTTTAATAAAATAAAATTAAACCCAATATATTATTATTTACAACTTTATTTCTGTATCATCTCTTTTTTAAGCTTATTTTTCTTACAGATCTGGTTCTTGGTCAAAATTTGCATTCCCGTTCCTCCATTCGAGGTCCACGAAATGCATTCGAATGACAATTGACATGCATTACGCGAACAGCCACTTGTTGGGATATGGTTTATATGCATACAATGACGGCCAAAATAATAGCACTGAGAGTTACATATTTTTACAAAATATATTTGGATTTTAGTTAACTATTGTGTTGAGTTTCAGCACAAAATATTATATCTTCATGGACTAACAGTTATCCAAAGATTTTGGTATTTTGTATAGTATTTTTAGTTAATACTTAAAAAGACTTCGATATTTATTATAATAATATTAGTCAATACTATTAAAAATACCAAAATCTAAGGATAAGTATTTTTTCTAAAATTTTTATACATATCGAAGTTTGCCCTACTCGATAGTGCTATTATTGCAAACTCAACTGTGCATACACCCTTGCATACTGGGTAAGGAAGCGTAATATATGTGCGCAGATATATCTAGTTGATCTAGACCCCAAGTCGTTAGTCGCCAGTCGGTGCTTTGTTGTAAGTCTCTTTGCTTGTCACGTAGGTCATGGAGGGGCGCTTCTGACCCCCCGAACCCCCTTTACAAGTGCTTACCAACTAGCATAAACAACAACTGCAGAATGACAACCGTTTTACAAGGAGAAACCGCAGACAACGAACAACAAAAAGAGGAGAAAAGACGACAGACGCACCCAAGAGTTAAGGGCCCCGACCCAAACTTGCCCGTAATATATATAGCATATATAGCACATGTGTGTGGACTGGGCTTACAGTTGCACGGTTTGTCTGGGTTCTATAGCCCCTATAGCCCCCCTCGATGACTCCCTTTCGGAGTTACTGTGGCAGAGACCAATTAAAATGCGCGACATCACATGTGCGCGAGCATTTATTATAAATTTTTCGTTGGAATTGAGTGAAAAATAGTTGAATGAAAGAGCGAAAAGAAAGCAAATGAAAAAAATTAATGCGGGTTATAAAAAAGGAAATATAGAGGTGGGAGAGGTTTCGAAGTGGGTAATACCCTGGTTTAGGTGTTCTGTTTTACTTACTTGCCAATAGTACAGTCACGCAGATGCAGTGTGACCAAAGAACAGTTCAGCGTTTGCAGTGTGACCAAAGCCTGAATGCTAGCACAGCTATAAAAATTCCGCAAGGGATGCAATAAAACTCGGATAGCTAAGTAATAGTGATGGGACATATGAAAAAAGGGAAAAGAGTAGATGAGGAGTATGCTGGAGTAAATTGGGAGGATAGCGTGGGGCTGGGACTGCTACTATGTCTGTCTATCCTCCTTCACAACATGTTACAATGTTGTTAATATGACGCTTAGTAGTTATCTTACACCAACACTCGCTTCCTCCCCCTTTTGCCCCACATGCATTGACAATGTTTTTCAAATTGACGACGCGTTACACAGTGGTGGGGGCCAAGGGGGGTCGCAGTGGTGTAAAATTATTGGCATGCGAACGATGCTGCAGCGTTTATTAAATTTTTCAAGTGCCACAACAAAGGCAGTGGGCGCCAGGGCACTACAAAAGTGGACGTCGGTGTACTACTAGGTGTGTTGTCATGCTGGGAAATTATTTTCGTGTGTTGTTTGTGTGTCGGTTCGTTTGAAATTTTATGTTATGTTGTATTAATTTTACAACTTTACATTCTGCAGTCTGAATTGGGCGGTGTCTGGTGAAAAATGTTCTATGAAATTTAGTTGACAGTTTACCATACTTTTCACAAACTTATATAAGCAAAATTGTGGGGAGTCCATTATTTAAAGCTTATATTAACAAGAAATACAGAAATACGCACAATGTGCGGAAGAAGGGGTTTTTAAATTTTAAAGGGTGTATGTTATATTTCGACTAACTCAGGATAACTTCACTTGTACAATACAAAATCTATAAAAAATGTTCCAACACAATTTCCCACATACTTGGTTTATTTGATTATATCTACTACATTTTTCCAGCATATTCTTTTAAGATTTTCCTTTGCAGTGCTGATAATACATAAATACATTGTCTAATATTTGCCCAAAGCTCCGAGTGGCAACTGAAACTGAAACAGAGGATCTGGAAATGCAGAAGTGGTGGGGGAAACCCCAAGAAAAAGGGAGCTTAACTGTCGTCTGGGGTTTTTAGAAATTTGTTTTGCTTCGCCCCCCCTTTTGCCGCTCTGCACTTCATTGGAGCCGTGAACAAGTTTTGCCAACTATTTGAGTGAGTTTTCCATTCCATGTCGCCATTCTTATATTCGGTTTCCTCTATATTCCTCCATATTCCTCCATTAGGGAGCTAAGCAAGGAGCAAACACAAGACAATGCAGTTGGATTTTCCAAAAGCCCCCCTTTCGCCCCGGGAACTGTGCATTGCACTACTGCACTTAGCCAAGTTAAGTTAACCCGAAGCCAAGAGGCGGAGTGTCGGTATCCGGACAGTTGTTCAACTGTATCTGAGTTTCAGTCCTCGCATCCAACAGTCCCTATCCCCATCCCCATCCCTATCCCTTTCCATTTCCATTTCCGTTTCCGTTTCCTGTTCATGTGCTCATGTGCTGGCCAAGTTCGTATTAAGCCGAGTGGTAAACAAAGATATGTACTAATGCCAAGTTAGCAGTTACCTTTCGCATATGCAAAACAATCTCTGCTAAGCCGCTTACGCTTATGACTTGCAGGCCTGCCAATTCCTGGCTTATGCCTGGTAATGAGTTCGTTAAACCCGCCAAACTATAGAAGTTCCATTATAACTATGGCATGTACAGACACGCACGTGCGGTGTGACCAAAGTATTCCTGAAAAGTACAGTTCTACACATGAACACTTTTCGTACTAGTTTTCGTTATTCTTCATCATAATGGGTTACCTTTGGTATTATTTTTTAATAAAATATAAACGTACTTATTTAAGTTTACATACAAAAATTATTTTTACAGTGTTACCATATTTTTTTTTGAAAATTGTTTTATCTGATCTCTGATGCATTCAGCTTTGCAAAATCCACTTGGATGCACTCAAAAATAGTGCACTATTGTCTGCAGTGCTGCACTGTTGTCGAATTTCACTGGCTAATCAAGTGGTTTGTGGACATTTCCGGCTCCCTTGAAGCGTAAAGTTCCGGCAAAGCCTCGAGCACACTGTTGCCAATTTTCACACAAGCCCGAGCAAATTAGAAACAATTTGCTGTAAAGTGCACTTAAAATCGAGAGCAGCAAGCAAGGAGCAGGAGCAGGAGAAGCGTAGCCCTTGAAGTGGCCTAAAGTGGAGAGCCGGCAACATTTTGTCAAATCAAAAACTGAATTTGAATTTCAATCAACTTGAATTAAATCAAAATTTGCAAAATGAAGTGAGCGCACACACACAGGGAGCTACACACATCTACTTCATGCTCTGCACGAAATTGGAATATAATTCTTACAAATGTGTCTGGTTTGGGTCCTTGGGTTTCCTTTCCCCTCGACCGCAGCACCACAGCTCCAGAGAAATGGCGAAGGAGTTGAAAATGCAATGGAAATGGACGTCAGACTTTGGACTTCGGACTTTGGGCTTTGGAGAGTTCGCAGCTGAAGGCTTTTAGCCACAAAAATGTACAGCAAAGAAGCTACCCAGGAATGCTAGTAGTTCACGGACCACAAAAGATGATGGAACTCCAGAATGTCAAGTCTGCTGTCTATAATTTAGTGGCATATTCAATTTGCCAACTGCCCTTTTCGATGGTCTGGTCTTTTGGTCCGTTGATTAGGCATTGCGCACACGTAGTGGCAATTGATGCTCCAGATTCGCGCACCTGTTGGCCAGTAGTTGTCCAACTGAAGCTGGGTGTCCAGTCCACCGTCCACCGTCCACCGTCCAATGTCCACTTTTCCCTTTGGTGGAACGTCACTCGTTCTCATTCTCGTTCTGCTCCATCGCTTTTCCCTGTCTTTTTCCGTCTGCTCGCATTGATTTCCTCGCTCGGGCACGTAGATAAAGGTGTAAATGTTGACTGGGGGCTCTGGTAATGCACAAACCGATTGCCAGATTGGTGGATTGATGGATGGATTGCCCAGCATTGTTTGTGCATCGTTTTGGAACGGACAGAATTATTTTTGGGCATCTAGTTTGAGTGAATGAAAAGAGCTAGTACGTTTTACGATATACGTCTTCGATATGTATTCAATTTAAAAGATTTAAAGATGGAGTTTAATTGAAATAATGAATAGCTCTGCCCGTGCTCTGCCGCCAAACGCCCTATTTTTCCCTTGAGAAGATCTAGACCTAGTCAGTGTGATAGATGTTTATTTTTATCGGTTAAAGGAGAATTTGGAACAGTAAAATTTAGGAGGCTTCTGGTAGAATTTTGTTTTAGCAAGGTAGAAACTTCATCACGAACTCCAACCGAAGAGCCGCTGGAATATTCCGCGTCTGTTTTCGGAGGGCGCAGCCGGTGCCGCCGATGCCGTTCGCGAGGTGCTCAGATTTTCGGCGGTGGCACTGGTCTCCGATTGACTGTTGCCGGTCGGGGTCACCACCGCTGGCGTGGAGTTTCGGCGATCGGGATTGGCGGGTCGGGCCAAAGGAGCGGCGGGGATCGAGGCGGCGACGGCGGCCGCCAAGGCCAGAGTGTCCTCCGAGGGCGGAGAGGCGAGGGGCGTGGCAGTGGGCGGATCTAATCCAGTGGCGGCCACAGGAGCAGGTGACAATTGCGAGGGGTCCACCTGCTGTTGCTCCTGCTGCTGCTGTTGCTGCTGCGAATGCTGCTGCGACTGCCTGTGGTGGTGACCTTTGCCCTTGGCCTTATTGCCACCACTCGACTTGGGATTCGCCATCGTCTAGAAGATTATTGTAAATAAATTTTGGTTACAAATCGGAAAAAAATGTTCAACAAACAAAAAAAAAAGCAAAATACAAAATTTTAGAAAACCCACGTAAAAGTTCCAAAAGGTTTGTGTGTGAGACAAACAAGGTCTCTGGCACGACTGAAAGTCTGGGTCTGAAACCCAGGCTACGACCTTTGACATTCCAGGGCCAGGCACACTTGATCCAAGCCAAAATTCAATGAACATTCGATGCGGTTTTTTTGTGAAACTTGACAAATACAATTTATTTAATTTATTCTTTAGCCGATTTTAATTTCCAGTCATATAGAAACTAAAAAACAAGCATCATCACCATATTTTAGCTTCTGTCAAATGGGTTTTCCTTTAAATATTTAATATAATATACTAATATATAATATCTATGGATAAGACGTTAAAGTGCAAGGATATACAAAAATATTCTTATATTTTATAATTATATTATATCTAAATTATATTTATATTTTGTATCATTTTCAGCTACCGCGTCAATGTCCGACGAAGTGCCTTTGGGTCGCCTATCGCAAATCTTTGATACGCTAACCAATCTTCAGCAGCAGCAGCAGCACCTGCGTTCCCAGGAGCAACTGCATCCTCCACATCCGCATTCACATCCGCATACACATCCGCAGTCGCCTGCGGATCAGCGCAGGAGATCCGCCTCCTCATCGCCATCGCCATCGGCCAGTGTCTCTGCGTCGACTTCTGGGCGGGCCACGCCCTCTTTGGGCGTGGCCAGCCCACTGAATACACTGCAATACTACAGTCACAACGCCCATAATAACTATTTGCTGCGGCCGCAAGATGTCGCCAGCAGTGGCTACCTGCACACCTTTCCCTCGCATTTGTATCATCACCAGCACCACCACCAAGTGCACCACCTGCAGCAGCACAGCCAACCGCCCTCGCTGCCCACCCAACTGGGTGGCGGGGTAACCCAACGTGGCTGTCTATCGGGCTCACAATCGCTGCAGGGATCACCGCTTTTAACCAAGAGGGCAACCTCCTTTAGTGGGCAAATACCAATGGCTCAGGGTCGTTTCGCTACCGGAGGAGGAGGGGGAACTGGAGGAGCCACTGCATCCACACCAAATAGCCCGAGGCTGTTGCCCCGTCGTGTGCCACGCCCACCGCCCATCCCGGCCAAGCCGAATCAGGTGAAGGCGGCGGCGGCAGATCAGCAACAGCCCAGGGATTCTTCTTCGACTGCCACGACGATTGTTCAGTCGCATGTGAATCCCGTCCTGGCTGCTCTCGACGCACCGGATGCTCCATGGCCACACTTTTCGACGCTCACCGAGCATTTGGACGTCCACCAGGTGAACAACTACGGACAGGCACTGCCGGAGGTGAGTAGGAAAAGCAGACTTTGGCGAAAAAATGAGTTATATACTAAAAGAAAAGTCATTTGATTGATATATTTGATTGATTTGATAACCAATAGTGATTGTAGTGTAACAGTTTACTATTATTATTATTGATGCTTAGGTTGCTAATTAATATGAAACTACTAAAAATAGTGACGGCAATAGTAAATATATAGTAAATAGTAACAAGTAAATAATATATAGTAACGAGTAAATTGTCACGAGTAAATAGTAACGAGTAAATTGTCACGAGTAAATAGTAACGAGTAAATTGTCACGAGTAAATAGTAAGGAGTAAATAGTAACGAGTAAAATAATTTTGCTAATCCTTTTTGTACAATTAGTAAATGTAACCAATTAATTAATCAAATCATTAAATTAAACCAGATATAAACCCCAAACAATCTTAAGAAAAGTCTAAGACAAATACGTTTAGTAATTTTCTCAAGCTAAACCCGCTTTCACACCTTTCCTGACCTCGTTTTCTTTCTTACCTGCAGATTAACTGGCAGGAACGATGCTTGGAGCTGCAACTGGAGCTGCATCGGTCGAAGAATCAGGCGGGTCGTATACGCGATATGCTGCGTGAAAAGGTAAGTAACTGTTGTAACTGAAAAGGGGGAGCGAACGAACGGGATAACGGGGGGCCAGACAGCCCCCAAAGTGGGTCGCTGGGGGATGTCTGATGATTAGCCCAAATGAGTTAATAAGTAAAAAGCAACAGAGCGACACACACAAACATTAATTACTGAGGGGAAGGGCGGTCGACACCCCACATCTTGTGCTTAATTATGATTTATGAGAGCCACGGTTAAAACATTTTTACGACATCCCACGCAATTATCATCCACACTCGCACACCAACCAGCCAACAAGGACTCTCCATCGAGTGGCCAGGACATTTTCCACCCATTTTCCCAGAGATAGTGCACATGTGGATGCGGAAACTGAGAGGGAAAACCATCACCATAGCTCGGTCCTTGCTCATTATTAGCCTAATTAAGTCATTAGGCATTTGGCCAAGAGAGGCGCTGGCTCGTCTAATGCAAAAACTATATGAATTATGTATTAGTCAAATGAGAACTAACCTAACAGACCCATGGAAATTCCCCAGTGGGTATTGCTTTCATCATCTGAGCCGGCTGACATCAATTCATTTTACTTCAATGATTTTTAGTCCATGAATAATGCATGAAGAGCTCCGATTCCTGTGCTGGCACTACGGGGTTAAGGGTTGAATCAAGGTCACTTTTTTGTTGAGGTCTATTTTGTGAGTTTAGTAATATTTAAACAATTATAAAGGTTCGTATTTGTGCATATATTTAGTAATATTTTATATCAGTTATTCATATCTTTGTATTTGAGCAAATACAAATATTTTATGAATACCTAAACACCGATCAATAAACTTTAAAATCAAAACACAAACAATTCGAGCAAAAGGCCATTTGCCGATTTTTGCTCCATTAGGGAGCCAAAAGGTAAACTCGAATGTTATTATTAAAATTATTCTGCCCGGCTCTTTCAATATTTAATTGCCAATTTCCGAGCAGTCGAAAGAGCAGTAAAAAGTCAACAAAAAAATATACAAAATATGGCAAAGGAAAAATGTACAAAAAAAAAAAAAACAGAAATGCATAACTCGATGGCTAAAAGTGTGCAATGAATATTTTAGTTCTGTTTTATGCATTTGCTATTTCCCATTTCGCATTTTGTTGCCCCTTTGTCGTATGAGTTTTGGACTCCCTTTTTCGCCCCCCCAACTTCCACTTTTAGTTGACTTTTCAACTTTTTTGCCAGCTGCAATTCAAGTGCATCATAAATTTTAGATTAGCTGCACTAAACTTGAAATGGTCTGGACACAACTCAGTTGCCTTTCAGCTCCTTCCTTGATTTCCGCGCATCAAAAATGCCGAAAGCAGCGCCTTGAAATATGAAAAAATATTTATAAATTATGCTCTTTCGTTTTATTTCGCCAGAAAGTAAATAATATATTTACAAAACTTAAGAAGGTTAAATTCTAAGAGGATTAAGCTATACCTCTAAAAACTAAGTAGTTCCTTAAATATAGAAAAAATTCGTAGAAAAGGGCATTGAAATGCTTGCTTTGCGAGCTCATAAAATGCTTATTTTTCAGTGAAGCAAAAATTTAGTTTCTTGGCCTGTAAAATGTAAAAGTTGAGAGTCGTCACCTTCTGAAGGAGCCAAGAAGAGGAAGAGCACGGAAAAGAAAAGAGCCCAGAAACAAGGACAAGTGCAATCAGAAGAGACGTTAAGCTCAAACCACAAAATTTCGGCCGGACAGGAGGATAAAAACGGGGCAACTTCGGGGGTCCTTCGACTTTGGCAACAATGTGCAGGACGTTGAAATTATGGCCAAGCATATTGCAACATTCTTGTTGGACAATAAAATTCAAGTTTATTACCAAAGCCATCCGAGAGAACAACAAGCAAAAGGCAGAAGTAAACAAATGGATCGAAGTGAAAGGCCAACAAGGAGGAACCCTTGGCACTGTTGCCAAATTTCAGCTTAACAAATATTGGCAAATAAATTCCGTCAAGGGAGTAGAGAGGTTGAAGTCGCTGCTTGCCAAATTTTTGGCCAAGGAAAGTGATGTGAAATCGGGGAGAGAGAAAGAGAAATGTTGAATTGGATCATTTCAGTTTTGGCAAAAGGTTACCCAAAATCGGAAATATTAAACTTTTAAATATACAAGGTGTTTAAAAGTATGCAGTGACTGAAACATATTAATAACAATATATAATTAATTAATAATATATTGTTGCATACTTTTAGACACCTATTTTGACATTTAAAAGTGATTTTAAAAATCAAGTTCAGTTGAGTATTATTTGCACATTCCCATATGAGTTTATAACTTAAACTTGTTGGGCTAACGACCCCTTTTGACTAATACTGTCATGCTTCAAGTGGCTTTATTTTCAGTTTTGCCTTGACGCTATTTGCTGGCCACTTGGTTATGCCATTTTTGTTTGGCAATTTCCGGGAATCCCCGGGAACGCAGAGGTTTACTCTTCTGCTCGGGAAAACGGCCATAAATCTGCGTGACCCGCTGGCCATGATTGCACATTGCACATTGGATGGCCGTCAAACGGCAAACACCAGGCGCCAACTCACCAACGCACCAACGCCAACGCCAAAAGTGGCCACATTAGAGTGCCGCCATCTGCCATAAGCTGCCACTGTTTGTCCCGATGTGCCACGCCCCCACGCCCCCTCGTCCCCATTATCCCCCCTCTTTCTGCGTGTTTGCCAAGCGCGTTAACGCGTTGAAAGCGGCGCTTAGAGGCAAATGACCAGCCGCCTTGTCATCCATTTCAATTTCGATTGCAAAACGCGAAATCCCAAAAAGTAGTCAGCTATAAAGGCACACATCGAAGTTGGTAATACTCTGGCTTTAGTGGATTAGTAAAATAATCTGATCTAATACCAAAATACTAATATATATTGGTTGCATACTGTGCGTGTGGCGGCAAAGATTCGGTAGAGTTATCTAGAGAAATGAATAGATCGAAATTGGCAAATCTCTAGGTAATTGGATTGGTTAATGGTTGCATACTGTGCGTGTGGACGCAGAGAATGGGCTGAGCTATGAAATTTTATTTAAAGGAAAGCGTATTATGAGTTTAATAGATATTTCGATATTTTTACAACTTGTCATAAACCTTAAAAATATCTAATCGCAAACTCAAGGGAAAAGCCAAGGTACCTGGTTTCATGAAACTCTCAAATGAGAAACGCTGACAAAAGTTTGTTCCCATTGTCGATTAATATGGAACGTACCTGTGCGAATGAACTCAAACTCTGGAAAATGTACGGCATCTGTCAAAATGGTGCGGGAACTTCCGGGGAACAATGAAACATCCGGCAGATATTCCAGTCTCAGTTTCAGTTGCATTTGCAGTTGCATCGCTCTTTTTATGGGTCTACACGGGAAAAAAGCTATTGAGACTACGAATATGTATATTATAGTATATTATTAGTATATTAAAGTTAAAAAGTACAAAAATGGTTTCTCAGTGTAGGAAAACCGAGGGGTGGGCACAACGGATTGTCGTTCTTTTCATGCCATTTTCATAGGCTTTTCAATTGTTTTGTTGCCGGGAAATTGAAAATGTTACCGAATGCTGCGTATGTGTGTGTGTGTGGGTGCAAAAGTAAATGCCAATGACTTTGATAATTAATCGATAAATACTTGAACCAACCATTCGATAATTAACTTCTGATGATTATTCTCTTAAAAGCTTTTTATTGTGTTTTATTTTATTTACTAAAATGTTTGATAAGTCATTGAGTTCTTCGTTTTGATATTCTTTAAATTAAAATCTACATTTGTTGACCATTTAAACAAATAGAACTCGTTGTTGATAGTGCTTTTGTGGCTGCCTTGTGGAATTTAGTAAATTCTTTTAATTACAGAACTTTTTGAGTCGGTGACAACCGAAGGGGTGGGTTTTCCATCCCCACAGGAAGGATACTGAATGCCTTTGCCGTCGTGTTTAATTAAAATTTTTGACAACTTCGTGCTTCGGCATAAATTGGGCATCGATGCGATGGAATGAAATGCCCAAAGGCGCGGGGAACTCGGAACTTGGTCCAACTATTTGAGCAATTAGAAGCGGAATCCCTCGCAACCCTGTTTCTCGTTCATGTCCATGTCGATAATTAGTGAACAAAAAATGTGAATAATTTTAGGCTCAGTTTCCATGTGCCAGAGATTCAAATAGGGTTTTGGCCACACGCATGTGCATAGATTTTCCTTACCATTTTTGGGGGAAAAGCAGCCAGAGGAAAATGGCCTGCAATATTAATGGCCATCAGTCGCATAATAAATGAAGCGTTCCTCTCCAGAACGTCGCTTTTGTCCTGGCCACACCCACTACTTGAAGGGGGCGTACTCGCCACAATGGACGACCGGGAAAAAGCAGCACAAGAAAACGACAACGACAACGAAAACGAAAACGAAAAGGACGCTTTCTAAAAAGTTTTCTCTGTTTAAGGCAATCGCTTTCCTCTTTTTTCCTTTCTGTCGCGACAAACTCATTTTGTGTATGCAGCACACATGTTGGCCACGCTCGTTTATTCATTTGAATTATTCCCAAAAGCGCATTTAATTTTAATTATGCGTGACAATGCCTCATACACGCTCTCATTGCCGCCAAGATTACAGACTTTATAGTTGGGGGGTCCTTTTCGCCACGTTTAAAACGTCGCCTGTGTTTAAATATGCAGAAAAATATGCTGCCTGCTGACTGGTGACTGCTGACTGCCGCCTGATGAAGATGGAAACTACACGAAAGAACTTTTCATATATGTATAGTTCTTGTGTCGATGCCATCCATTTGTTGTAATCTCTATGAATTCCAGTTTTGCCAAGTTTATTTTTCGGGTTTCGGAGAGAAACGCTCAAAAATAGGCAACACAGAAATGCAAACCGGAAACAGGGCAGAAGAAGAAGAAGAACAGGAAATAGTTGAAAATGGGTATTCCTTTGGACTGAACACTGAAAACAAAAGAGTGAAATATTACAGAATTTATGAAAAAGGTTGATACATAAATAATAGGTACTATAAATGCAAATTAAAAATAAAATATAAAAAAAATTAAATAAAATCATTGATTTTTTTTTGATATGACTAATATCATTTTAAAATTTTTAAACGTACTTATTAATAAATAATAATTATTTTCTTACTGTGATTTGCATAAAGAAAATGTAAATGGCAAAAAATGTGCCACCCAGCAACAACAACAACAAAATCAACAAGCAAAATAAAACAAAAAGCGGAAACAATGCAAAAAGAGTGGGGAAATGAAAGGGATAGGAGGAGGCAGGATGCGATTGAGGGCGAGCTGAAAAAAATCAAATAAATATTTTAGCTTAAAAATATTTGCCAGCATTTTCCCTTCATTCTTTGGGTAGGTTTTTAAATATGTATACAAAAATGTATGTATTTGACCAGCTTTTTATGCTGAGCAACCGAAAGTGAGTGTGCTGGCCGAAGGGGGGCAAGTTGGCTTATACTGTTGACAACAAGAGCGAGATGAAGAAAAGAAGGCCGAATTTGAATGTGGGACACGAGCGGCGAGCAGATGGAAAAGAAAACGTTGACTGGGGAAAAGCAGGAGCAGAAATCATGCAAAGGAAAGAAGGGCCTCCAAGGACGTAGGACGAGGCGAAGATGAAGACATTTTGGTTCAAAATTGACCTACCCCTTGGAAATGCAAAAAAAAAAGAACTAAAAGACTGAGGAAATTCCATGGTAATAGGCATAGAAATGCTGCAGAGATTAATACAATACAAAATCAATATAGTACGCTTTATGATGTGCGAACAACTTGAAAATGTATCGATATACACAAATGTTTAATATTGTTTATACAACCCTTTCGAATATTTGAGTTTTGCGCTCATTACAAGGTGCACACTGTGCGTGGCGCAGCAGAGAGTGAGCAGAGCTGTTTCCATTATTCTTTATATTTTTGAACATTTTTACAAGCATTGAAAATTTAACAAATAAAAAATACAGATTCTTTAAGAACGCCAGCAATTAATGTTCCCTAGCCTCTGCACTCTCTCTCTATATTTAGTTTTTTTATCCCTTTTTTAGGAGCATTGAAAACCACAGCAAAGTTGTGCGTTAAGCGGCTTTAGCCATGTGTTTTTTTTTAAGCCTTTTTATCTTGTAATGTATAACTCTGACTTACAAACACACACTGGCACTTTCGCAACAAATGGAATGAAACACTCAAAGTAATGCCAAAAAATTAGTTTAAGCGGATTGCAAGACTGTCGACAGAGAGGGGGAAAGTTTCACCTTCCAAAAAGGAATGGAAAATGTTGAGGAAATATGAAATATAAGATAAGAAAGGAGAAATCATAGCGAGAAGTGGAAATGTTGAAATGTCAAAAGCTTTGTTCGATGTTAAATGTATGTATCGATAATATCGATTTGTTTTTGTTATCGAACTCTAGTTTTAAGAATTACAAAACGAAACCATTACTAAATCATAAAAAATAGGTTTAAAAAATCCATTGTAATAGTATTTAATTTATATGTATCGATAAACTGTTATAAAGCTTTCGATATATCGCATATTGATATACATCCCTAACCCATTAGGAGCCATGTCCAATGGAATCGGATAGTGAAACAGCCAGAGCCTTTGCCAAAAGTTCACGAAGGGATGGGAGGGCAATAAAATATATATTTATGTGCACGGGATTAAAAAGGGTATTAGCCGGTGGTTCTAGTTGCTCTGCTCCCTTCAGTTATCCTTGCTGTTCATAGTTGTTGGGCTTTGGTCAACAATAACAGAAGTTTACCCTTCCCCTTTCCTTCCCCGGAAAACAGGCGACAAACATTCACTTAACAATGGGTGAGGATTTGGGCGGCAGTTCCGGAATACGTATATATTGCCTTTGGGGTATGTTCGGTATGTTCAGTATGTGATGAAAGCCAAACAATCGCCGGCCAACCGAGAGGGTAATTTAAAAGGTGTCGCGAGATGTCGTTCCGGACCCAATTGAGTGGCCTGATGGGTCATTCGCATCACTCATCGCATTAGTCTGCGATATGTACGTTCTTTTTTTTGGAAGTACTTTCATGGGATTTGAGCTTTATTATATCAAACAAAAACGCCTCTTAACGAGGTTAAAAACTAGTGACGATCGCACCTTCAACGTACAAAAGTTCTTATTTCATCTTTTGTGACGAATATTTATTATACGATCGATTAAATAAATACAATTTCATTTCAAGTTTTCTCATTAGAAACAGCTTTACAGGCATTCTGCATTGCAGCGTGCCTGTTGAATGAGAAAAATTTTGAAAGTGTATTATGAGTGCATTATAAATCTAGCTTTTTTTATGTTTCCCGCTAAACTAGCGGGTTTTTTAAAAAGTGATGGTCACATTATAAAAATGACACAAAAATCTTAAAAAATTCATAACTTTTGAACGGTCGATCGGGTCCGATTTTTCGAAAAGAGTTTAATTAATTTAATTTCATTTAAAATCATGGGATATAAATAAATTATACAAATAATATTCTTAGAGGAATCCCCCCTATTTTCTATGCTTTGGTGAGAGTATACCTTTTATGCCAAGGAAACATTCGCACACACATAAATATTATTTAGCAAGGCGTCTTTTCGCAGCTTGAAGTAACTTACTCCCAACTTTTGCCAGCACTTGGATGTCATATCCTGGCTTCGTTTTCCTTGTGTCCTTGTGTTTCGGTGTCCTTGTAAGCAGCATTCCGTTTGCGTAAATCTATCGAGTTGGCGGGACCGACATGTTAAGCGTTCTGGCTTAATTGCTCAACAAGTTGGCCTCCTGCTGAGTTGAGGCCACAAATGTAAATGTAAGGGAATGGGAATGGAACCTAAACGCAAAATATTTTTGCATTCAATTGGATTCTGCTTTTCGTTGATTCTCTGCGGGTGATTGTGTTTTTTTTTTTGCGACCTTCCAGGACATTTTAATAATTGACAGCCCAACAAGAGAAATGTGTGGTGCTGAACTAAAAATTCAAAAGGCTACATTTATGCCAGATTCGACTTTGGCAGTTTTAACTCCAAATGCGGTAATAGTCTTTGCTCAAATAGTTGACTTGTGCGCGCAGTGGCGGAGTCAGGATTTCATTTTTGAGGGGATGCATTTTCTTTCACCACATAAAGTTGAATAAAAAACTTAATAAAATCTCCTTTTCCCCACTTTCCCTCTGTGTAAGGCTGACATAGAAAATCTGCCTTCAAGGCTGGCACAATTAAAATGCTGGCTGCCAAAAAAAAGTGACTCTGATACCGATCCCAAATCCCTCGATCCTGACAGGACTCCTTCGTTTTCCCCTAATTGGCTCTCGGTCGCATTTCGCACTCTGCTTTCCCCACGCAAAAAAGGTCAGCCGAAAATCAATAGCGACAACTAATGCCTCCGCCCATGGTGAGTGAAAGGGGGGACCAAAGGGGAGCTCCTTCTTTGGTTTGATGTTGACATGTTGTCGTCATCATCATCGCTCGCTGACGACGACGACGTTTAATTTAAAATTCAAATGCAAACATGTTTGGCAACGCGAACCGTGAACGAGGCGGAGCACAGGGGCGGGGGAAAAATCCGAAAGGGGGTGCAGTTCCTCCCCCCCGGCCGTAGTCATTAAAATTCGCAGGCGGGCAAAACATGTGGCCAACTTGGTTTCTTGGCCGCTTAAAGCGGCTGTTTCAGTGCTGGCTTTAATGTACACAATCAGAGCGGGAAGTATGCTACAGGATGGCGAGGGATGTCCTGCGGAGATGGAGGCGGAGGTCCTGGGAGGGGGGAGGCAGGAGCAATCAGCAGGCCCGAAGCAGGCAACTCACCATGCCAGCAAGAGGGAAAGTCCTTGCGCCGATGAAAATACTGGGAAATTCGGCACTCGAAGGTTTTGGCGCTCGAAGTAGAATTTTGTTTAGTTTGTGGTGCACAGAAAGAAATTATTAATCGAACTATAATTAATAAAAAATACCATAGAATATTTAACAAAAATATTGTTGCATACTTTTTGACACCTTAATAGGGATTACAAAAGAAAGTATTTTAAACCAGCCATTATCTAGAGTTCTTAATAAACTAGACTTGTATTAACTAAACTTGAATAAGTATAGTTTTAAAACCCTTGAGATTTGTAGTCACTAAAGATGTGTGGACTCAAATGTGACCTTAATATAAGTGTTCCAATTTTCATTGCATACTTTTAAACATACCAAATATGGGATGTTGAATCACCGCGCTGACTTAAAATGAGTTTATTACATTATTTGCTAAGGACTCGCTTGTCGTTCGAAAAAAAGTCCCAAAACGTTATTTCCACTCGGGGAAATTGGTGGAAAAGTCCACCTCTCGCAAAGGAAAACTCCCCACGCGCACACGCGCGCACACACACATGCGCAATATCTGACAGCTGTTCGGTGCCGAGTGTGTGAGTGCGGCCGTGTAGCTGTGTAGGTCGGTAAATCACATCCATATATCCATGCCATGGCACACGGCAATCAGTTTGTCTTTGACTGCGTAACGCGTTGCGTGGTCCGCAGTGCCGAAGAAAAGTCGTCCGGCACTCTTATTTCCCGTTTCCATTTCCATTTCCGTTTCCGCGAAAAAGTGAAATCGCTTGCTGTACGATATATATTTTTTTTACATTTTTTTTCTACTGCAATTAGTTGGTCAGTGAAGTTTTGCGCCTGCAAAAATTGTTGCATTCCCTCTCGTTCGCGTCTGGCCCAAGAAATCTAAAAATATCCAAGCGAATAATAACAGAATAACATCGAAATGGCCAAAGTAAACAATGTTGGATTTTTGGGGGGAAGAATATGAATATATCGTGTGTTTGTCTTTAATTTTTGCCGCATTTTCTGTTTGCCTTTACTCAGCATTTTTAATGTGATGTGTGAGTGTGTGTGGGCCTATCTGTGGCAGATTTTCCCCTGATTTTCCCCCTCTCCGTACCCAAAAGTGTGAAATTAAAACCCAAAACCGTTTTTATCCTTGAAGCTTGGTCCCCAAAAAAATATGCTACGATTTGTTTTCGCTTCCTGGCTCAAGTGTTTATCCCCTCGAAAGTTTTTCATTCAATTCCATTTAGTGTTATTCGTTTGCTTATAAAATCCCTGTGAAATGGTAATCAAATTCGTAATTTGAGCAAATCAAATCTATCGACTGCTTTCAAAATGGTTTATGCAAATTCTTTTCGCACGCTTTCGTCAAAAAGTTTTCGGAAATTATTTTGTAGAGTCAATTGCATAAATTGTGAACATTTTTAGAAATTTAAATATAAATAGAAAAGTTATGTGTAACTTGTACATGCAAAATGTAATAATATCAAGTATACGCCTTGGGTGACCAAGTAATATCACTTTTTTTTTTAGAATCAATTTTTAAAATCTAAAATTTAGTTTTCCTAATTTTTGTATATGTTTTTGTTTTACCTTTTATAACCCCACAATGAAAAGCAAACAATTAATTTTAGAATATTTTCTTTTGCATGGGCAAAAGCTTGTCAAGCTTGTTAGAGTAAGAAAACAAGATCGGATAGCCTTTTCCCACTAGCCAGAATGCCAGAATATGAAATTCGAACCTGGAACCTGGATTCGAATTCAATCAAATGATTATTTGCCTGCCAGTGAACTTTTGCCCCTTGGAGTTTTTCTGTTGCACAGGCTTTAAATTTCAAGCTCGTGTCATTAATATATGCCTACGTGTGTGCTGGTGTGCGTGTGTCGAGGCAATTGCATGCCTCTCCTGTCTGCCACACACACATACACGTATGGAAGCCAGGACTCTCCACTCACACACACAGGGCGTATGTATATTATCTCCAGTGAATTATGGCCTGGCCATATAGATTCCAAAACGGCTTGTCCTTACAAGAACTGCCACACATGGCTGAAAGCAAAGCGGAGGAGCTGCTCCTCCTCCTCCTCCCTAGTATTATACCCCCCTTTTTCGACCAGTGTATGTATCATCATCATCATCGTGCATTTTCTGTGTGTGAGTGTGTGTGGCACACATTGTTAAATGGACGATACAAAACTTCAGACACCAGTAGTCCGGCAACAAGAGCCCCTCCCCCCCCCACACACACACACACACACACACACTGGTGCTCAGAGGACATGTCCTGGGCAGGACGCCCTGCTAAAGAACCCCCTTCAAACCAAAACCACCCATACATGGCGACTCTTTTACTGCTGTTGCTTCTGATGCTGTTGCATCGCATTTCTCAGGCGAACTTCACTTGAAATCTGATCTCTGCTGCCAGATACACGCCGAAAAAAATGGTATCTATCGAATACCAACAATTTAAATTATTAAAAAATAGTAATAGTAATGCTTGTCTGTTCTAAATCTTTAATAACTCAAAATTATCGATAGTTTCGATATTTTTACAATATTGTTTCGATAATATGTTTTCAATTGAAAGAAAATATTAATGTAATAGTAATGAATGTCTGTTCTAAATATTTAATAACTCAAAGTTATCGATATTTTCGATATTTTCAGAATATCGTTTCGATAATATCGTTTCAACTGAAAGAAAACATTAAACATCGAAAATAAAGATTTATACGTTATTTCTCTCACTATTTTAATACCTCCTGAACTCGGCTTTAAATCATGACAATGTCTGGCGCATAATCGAAAAAGGTTTAGCCACTAATTAGCCAAGCTTCGGATCAACTCTCTTAACTCCGCCTCGCCCCTCTTAATTCGAACTTCACAATCTGTCTCTGGTTTATCTGGTTGGCCCCTTTGACCACCACCATCACCACCGCCTTCCCTCCCCCTCCATTTCTCCACAATTTCTCCCCCTTTCACGGAAAATTTATCGATGGCCGGACAGCATTAGCCTCATTGGTGTGGGGGGAGGGGGGTTTTGGAGTTGGGGGCGTTGGAAATTGAGTTATTTATGCTCTGGAATTGATTGCTGCTTGTTGTAAATTGCCAACGCGTCCAACGTCTGGCTCAAGTCAAGCGTGTGTGAAGTCCTGTAAAGTCCTGCACTTCCTTCCACCGATTTTGTTTTGCGAAAATTCTGGGATCCTCAATCATTTATTTGCCGGCTTGAACATTTTTAAATCTTATTTGGCGCTTGGGGTTTATAAGTTACACAGGATGAGTTGGTTTAATTTATTCTGATTTATTTGTATTTTTTCTAAATACCTATTATAATTAAATGCTGTTGTTAAATATGATATGTATTTTTTGTAAACCCACTAGGGATCCAATTTCGAAATCGATTTAATCGTATAAAGAAGCTGCCCTGCCCCGCCCCCTTTTTACGCCCTGTTGTCTGCTGTCAGGAATCAGATTTAATTTATTTATATTTTTTATGGCCCTGGACGTCGTTGTGTGGAATTCGATTTCCATTCGATTCGGATTTCGATTTAGTCCCATCAAATGGCAAATGACAACAATCTGTTTCTGCGGTTAATGTCTGCCCGCGCCTTAACCCCACCCTGTATCCCTCTTAACCCCTTGAACACCCTTAACCCCCCTTTAACCCCCTCTTAACCCCCCGTTAACCCCGTGGGGGCCATTAATCATGTGGGCGACGCGCCTAAAAGCATGCAGCCTGCAATTAAAAAACAAACAATTGCCGCGGCAACATAAATTTGCATGCCAGACGCGACGACGACGCCGACGAGAGAGTGCAACAATTCTTTTGCCACTTGCAGAGGTTAAAGTGCGATTGTCGAGTGTTTAATGTGCATTATTTGCGCCGCAAATTATGCAATGGACGAGTGACCACCAGCCGCCGACGGTGAAGAAGAAGGACTCCTCCGCGAAAGAACAGCGAACTCTGGCTGAAAATCCCGAAGAGGACCCAATGGATGGGAACACGGGATCATCATCCGCTTCCAAACCTCCACGTTTGCAAAAAGAGGTCGAGGGATCACAATCGGGCAGTGGCTCCTCCTCCATGATGACTCTATCTGATGGTGGCACCACCATGGAGGTCACCGTCAGCACAACAACCACCACCACCATAATCGAATCCTCCAGCTCCACCAGCTGCACTCTGGTGGAGAACAACGCGAGCGGATCAGGCAGCGGATCACCAGCATCAGCGTCACCATCGGCCTACATGCAGCACCACCATGGCTCACCGCTGCACCACCACCTGCAGTTGCACCACCACACCGCCCCCCCATCGCCCTTGGCGGCGGTGCGAGGTGCCCAAATGGGTGTGGTGGCCAATGGAGCCAGTCCGGCGGCCGCCTGTTGTTCCCCCGGCGGATCACATCATCATCTTCTGGGCCACCAGCAGCACCACCCGCTGCCCCACCAGTTGCCCCACCACCCATCGCTCTATCCCCTGATGGCCGGCTATGCCGGTGGTTCCAGCGGACCCAGTTCGCTGGTCAACTCGCCCGCGTTGGGCAGACGAAAGCGGTACACCAGCAACTCCTCCAACTGTTCCAGTCAGTTCAACAACAACTATGCCGGATTGGATGTGGATTCGCTGGACGATATGTTGAGAAAGGTGAGTTTAAATCCGGAATTCTCGATGGAAAAGAAAGTGTTGCATACTTTCAGACACCTCTTTAGGTGAAAAGTCTAGTTATTTGAGATTTTGGAAAGGGGTGTTGGAATACACATCTATGGACTTACTCTACCATATAGAATTAAATGTTTCAATCCTCTCAATTTTAAAAGATATTTTTGCATAATTTTAGATCTAGAATTAAATGTGGCAGTCTTTTCAATTTTAAAGATATTGTTCCATAATTTTATGCAGATTTTTAAGTGATTCTCATGTAGCAATTTTAAGACTTTCTTAAAGTAATTACAAAAGTTCTGTGACCAGATTTATTTTGTTCTCAATAGTTAATGGTTATTTTAGTTTCCTTATGCAAAAGCCAAAGGCAAAGGCTTAGACATGAGGCAAATAGGCTCGGACTTCCTTCCCACGAGCGAAAAAATCAACGCCTCGCTTCTTCAGAGACTCTTTAGGCCCCAAGTTTCCCCCGTCGCTAAACTTTGTGGTTTTCTTGAAGTTTCATTGTTCCGGCCAGTTCTTCAAGGGTTTCCCGCCCTCTTTTCCGACTTCCTTACCCTGTTTTTTCCCGGCTGTCTGTCTTCTTTTCCTTTGGCTTTCTGTTTGCCCTTGTCTGTTTCGCCTGTCCGTTGTCCGTTTGTCCGTCCGTTTCGTTTGTCCGTCCGTCTGTCTGACTGTCTGTCTGCTCCGCCTGTCGCAAAGCCATAAATCTTGAGCCTAGTCCGCAAACACAGCGTGCGGTCCTCCATTTCGGATCCCGTATCCCGTATCCTGAGCCCCGAAATGTATGCAAAGCTTTTTGCTTGTTTAACATTTTTAAGCCAAGAACGACACACACACACACACACAAAAGAGGGAAAAGCGGGAAAATAGAGGGGCTTCCCCCATAAATAATATGCGACAAGTTTTGCCGGCCGCATGCGAACAATTTAAATTGTAATGTGCCCCCAAAACCGAAAAAGAAAATGGCAATAGAAAATGCCAATGCAAATGTGAGTGGGCAACCCTGTTCCATATAGTTTCCATATATATATATAGTATATATACCATATAGAGGCGATAATGAACTCTCGTCGGCACACGTGCCAAAGGGGGAAAAGCGGAAAAATGCAGCGCTCGATGCGGTTGCGGTTACCTATTTTCCTCTCTCCCCTTTTCACCTGCGACTGTCGCATTGCCGTTTGAAAAACGAACTGGGAGGGGGAAAACTCCACTGCATTGCATTTGTGGCCGCTATAATGGGGAAAAATTGGAGAGCGGGAAGCTCGATTACTGGTTGGCACAATTCGAGGCGAAGGCGAAGCGCGTGCATAATGGCAATTTGAGTAATGGTGCCAAATATGCGGACATTTCATTGTTTACCTACCCAACCAGCCGCAAAAAGAGCGACTCGTTCAAATCCCCTGAATGTGTATTACAGCGATGGATTACCAGAAGGAAATTTCATACGGGAATATTAGGACTTTCAGAAAATAAGTGTACAACCAATGACCGAAGATCACTTCCTTTACTTTAATATACCAAAATTGGATGGAAAATCAAAGGTTCAATGAAGAACGGTAGCTAAAAGGGAAAGAGGGCATAGCTAACCTCAAAAAAGTCTAGAGCCCATGAAAACTCCAAATATTAGGGTCTAAAGGAAGAGACAAAGGACGGAACAGGACTAAAAGGAAGTCAATGCAAACGACAAACACAAACTCAAAGTAAACTTTCAATAGGCAAAGAAACGGAACTTAAATCGAATTGGTCGCAGTCAGAACAGCAAACACACACAAAACTCCTCTTGTGGTCGTCAGAGCAAACTTCTTCAGTTTGTTCAAACTTTCAAGTGAAACAAGACGAGAGATGGCCAAAGATTTTTGAGAGTACAGTTATGGCTGGGAAAACAGGACAATCGAGACAGGACAATGTCATTTTTCTTCTGCTCTGATGAGAGTCAAACAAATCCTGTGCCAATAATTTGAAGTACTCCAGAAATTGAGTTTTTGATTTCAAGAGGGAAAGCAGAGTTTGTTCGGTTCAAAAATCATCAAGATTGCCTTTAAATTTTCTCAAAAGTTATTTGAGTGGAATATACTTTAATATAATAAACTGCTTAAAGATATACATTTATTTTAAGTCTTTATTACGCCCATAACTCACATCTATAAGGATTCTTTTAAAAGTTTAAATGTCATTTTGTTGTCTTGATTGATGCCTATCGAAATGTAGAAGAACATTTTAAAATCGGACCATTAATTAAAAAGTAATGAACAAAAATGCAATGCAAGCAGTGCAAGCAGTCGATTCACTGTTTGCATAAGTTCAAGCTCAACTCAGCGTTCTTTCTTGCTTTAAATAAATCCAGTTGTTAGATGAAACTATAAATATTTTATTTGTCTGTAAGCTCATTCTTATTTCACCTGCCTCGAATTTTTGCTAAGCTAAAAATTCTATAAAAATGGCACAGTCGAAAAGTATAAAACATGCCCGAAAAACACCGACAGTAACCTCTGTGTGTTGGCTTTTAATATGTCCTACTCTTCTTTTCAGATAAGCAGAGTCGGTGAAAGCGGGAAAATGAGAAAATGGGAGCGTAGTATGCCCAAAGTGGTCGTTAGCCAACATGAAATGCCTGCGTGGCAACAAATAAGCTCGGCCCGCATGCTTTTCCCGTTGGCCATTTCCTACCGAGTTTCCCCCGCTTTTCCTTTTCCCCCGCCGTCGTCGTGTGCGTGTGATATAATGTTTTTATAAGTCACCTTTATGTAATGACAATGGGGAATCATTAAATGTCTATTTGAGCATTTTTTATTCGACCCTCTCCGCAGCTCTCTTCTGACCATCTTACGCTTTTAGCCAGTTAGGTTTGCCTTTGTAATTACATAAGATACGGGCCAGAGTTTTCTACAATTTTTGATTGAAGCAATATGCAGGGGATGGCGAAATTTAGGATCTATTCATACGCACATGCTGGTTGGTCTCCCCCCCTGGGAGATACATATGCTTAAGCCCTTAGTCCACTTTTCAGCTCCGGACGAACGAAAATGAAAGCCAAACTAGACAAAAAAAAGAAGGGCAAGAGCCGTAAAATAGCCAAGAACACAGACTAACTCAGAACAAAACACACAGAAAAAAGGGTTGCCACTCTTGCCCGAAAAAGAGTGCGTGTCCATCAGGGGATTCCCTTCAATTAGGATTAATACTCAAGATACCGAAAAAAAGAAGGAAAAATACGAGCGAAAAAGCCAAAACAAGAGAGAAATGAACCCTGGATGGGAGGGGAGAAGATATCCCTAACTAGGGTAATGTGTTACATGTGTGTATGTTGTTTTCTTTTTTTTTTTTTTTTTTTTGGATGTTGGGCGGAAAGTGGACAATCCTTTTTAGCCCCCTCCCCAGGAATGAGGCAAACAATTGAGGCATTATTAGTAAAGAAGTTTTACATACCAGAGGGGAATGGAAAATGGGAAATGTAGAATGGAATTCTTGGCCAGAAGTCAAACCTTTTTAGCCCCTTTCCCCCAGATTTTGACGAGGGACTGACGCGATCCTGAATTCTCTGTTTGTTTGTGTTTCTCCCCGGGTTTAAATTGCTTAAAAGTACAATTTATCACAATTGCCAATTGGATGACCGACCTCTCGCTCCGTCTTTCTCCTCCTCTTTCCACGTTTCTCTGACAGCAACTTGACCGACTTTCAGACCTCCTACGCCAGTTTTTCCTCACCTCCAACCTCCGCAGCAGTCGTCAGGATGACTTTTCCTCCATCTTGCTCGCTCTGTTTATTTTTAGAGATTGGGTCACTGGAAGTGTTTGTATTTTTTTCGACAGTTCTGTGGTCGAGAATTTTGTTGGAAACTTTTGAGTCTCTGTGTATGTGAGAGATTTATTTGTCTTGCGGTAGCGAGAGGAGGGCACAATACTATAGTTGATTTGTTGGTCCAGTTAGTTTTGTGGCTTGGATTCGAGCACTACGTGCTGAGAGGCAATGAATAATCTATCGATGATTGGCATAAACAATCGAACGACGATTGGCACGACCTGCTGCGTGTTCGAAATGATTTCAACGGACTTTTGGGCAATTAAAACGAAAATCCTGAACTGCCGGTGCCATTGTCAAGTTATATCGATTAAAGGATTATTAGACTCGATTAATATAATTATCGTGTATCTGTTTAATTGGTATCGATAGACCTGTTATGTTAATATAATAATAATCGATTTAATGATTTTCTTTATCTCATATTAAACTTAATAAAGTGACATCTCTTGCTACTATTAAGGTCTCGTCTGCTTCCCTGTTGCGATTGTGAATTTTAAATGGGTATTTCCATAAGCTCCTCCAGGCGTGGTCCATTATGCAACACCTGTCGCTAAACCGATAACCGATAACAATGTTTCGCACACACACAGCAACACTTTATGACGACACCTTGGCGCAATATGCAAATTTAATATGATTTTAATTTGGCCAAGAAGCCAAGTCTCTCTCCGTTCCTTTGATTCTCCATTGAGTTGAGTAGACTAGGCGACATGACGTCAACATGTCGTCACCGTCATCGTCGTTGTCATCGTCAAACTATTCAAAAAGGAACTGCTATTCCATCCGCTGTGAACCCCCCTCCCCCATTCTGCCTGCCAGCCTCCCACGTTTTTTCTTCTTTCCCATTTGTGTTGCATACTTTTGTACACCGTGCTCAGGACTCACAGGATTCGCCAGATTCAGGTTGTCCTTTTGTGCGCTCCTCGCTGCCACGTTGTATATTCATGTTCACGTGTAGATTTTATTAAACATATGAATTCATTAAATGTTGTTCCTTTAGCAGGCCAGGAGGCATACAACAAAAAACAAAACAAAAAAAAAAAGGAAAATGGAAAAACGCAAGGAAAATTGTATGGAAATCGTCATCGCCGACGACGTCTCCGTCTCCGTTCATTTCACATGCACAGTTGGGCAACGGCGGGTTAATGGGTTATGTGTCGTGATTTTCGAGAGACCAACTCAACTTCCCTTCCATTTTCCAATTCCTTAACAAACCAACTCGAACTTGGGGTCTTTTGTTGAATTTTTATGTAAAGCGCAAATTGATTTGCCTTCGGGAATGGAAAATGGAAGTTATAAAAGGCAAAAAAGCGGGGATACATAGGGAAAAAGAAAATGAGTTGGTTACTTTAAGCAGTAAACATAATTAAGCAATTCTGGAATCTACACTGAGAAAACAAGAGCACAAAGAAATCTAGAACGATGTACTTCTGGAAACGAGAGCGCTTACTCTTAAAATAGAGAACGCTTATGCTTGAATCCAAGAAGTATTCTTCTTGAAACAAAGAACTCATTTTCAGTAAATTGAGACGACTGTTTTTTTCAAAATAGTGTTCTTCTTGATATCGAGTCCGCTGAGAACAATTTATTTTCTCGGTGTAAAGATACTTTTTTTCTCACAATACTTATATAATTCAATATTTCTTCTGCTCCTTCAATTCAGTTCATTACTCGATTGTAATTGAATTTTCCTATGTCTGTTTTCTTGCAGGTGAGTTGTTTAAACCATAATGGATCACGTATAGAGCGTTCAACCCCTTGGCTTTTTCAACATTTCCCTGTCCAATGTGAGTACGGCCTGGGCGATGAATTGCCGATGGTAGTAGACCTCGGTGAAGAGGGCGGGATATCGCTTGTCTCCGCATCTCCGGAAGGCAATTGCCAGGCCGCAGATTTCACCACCGCCAGCGGTGATTAGGGGATCCCCGGAGTCGCCATAGCACAGACCATCGCCGCTTCGCGAAGCAAACGAGGCGCAGGACACGCCTCCTGGCAGCTGGGGAAACCAAAGGCGGCAGTTCTTCTCCAACTCCACGCTGATATCAAGCGATTTTAGCGGCTGGCTAATATTCATTTGACTCCAACCGACGATCGTCAATTGATTGGCGCCCTTATCGCGTCTCAAGGGCGCCGAGCAGAGAGCTATGTAGTTGATTCGACGTGAATATCCAATGGCCACTTTGACCCGCAGTACGGCAATATCATTGCGCAGCGTTAGGGGGGAAAATTTCGGATGGCGCAGCAATCCCGCCACTGGCTTGCCCCTAAACTCCCTCGATATCCACTCGGAACCCGCTCGCACTGTCAGCTCCTCCGGCTTGGTGTTCCTTCGGAAACAGTGAGCCACCGTTAAAATGTAACGGGCACTGAACAAGGAACCAGCCGCCAGGAACTTTGGATCGTAGATCTGCAGCACATAGCCGAAACTCTCCTGCTGCACTCTCGTTCCCTGAGTTAGACCATGTCCACATCTGATCAACGCGTTCACAACGAGGATCAGATGCAGCGGCGACGACGACGACTCCACTGTGCTTGCCATCTCATACGTACAAGTAATGTGCGCTAAAAGCTAAAAGCCAAAAGCCAAACGGGAAAACCGTGAAGATTAGCATTCGATTCAGTTTCACAAAAGTTTACGGTTTGGACAGGCCAATTAAAACAATCTTTGCTGAGTTTGATAGGAACTTTAAAGTAGAACAAAAATGACATTAACACTTTCTTGCTAGCTTTTGTAGATTCCGAGATAACCGCGCTTATACCAGCGTTTAGTGGGAGAACATGGCTAGAAATATTGGTTTTCTGTCCATAACTTTTGATTGGACAGTCCGATTTGAACACTTTTAGCAGTTGCAGTCATGCGGGTAGTATTTATATTGATGTACGTGAGAATTTCAACCGAAACATAATAATTTAGAATTTCTGCTTAGAAACTCGCACTCGAATTAAGTTTTAATCGAGAGATAAGGGTCTTTAGTGTCGAGGGTCATTGATATAATATTCCCACCCAATCCTCTTGAACCACGTATCCTTTTGAGTATGAAGAACACAAGTTAATATTGCAAAAAACAACCTTTGGCATGGTTGGCTCCAATCACGACTGCCTGTCAGTCGTCTCCAGCCTCCAATCTCATTTTCCACACCCACATTCCACATATACGCCCTCTGTTATTGTTGTTCGCACACAATTAACACTCGAAATGTTTAACAGGCTTACAGTGTAGAGCTCAAGTGGCAGGCAGAGGCAGAGGACGTCTGTTTGTGGGTGGCAGTGGGGTGATTGCAAGTTGGTCATGCGTGGCCACATTCCCACATCCTCGCATGCTCAGGCGAACAAGCAACAACATGCCACTTAATTTCATTTCTTTTCATTTGAGGCCAACTCAAGGCGCACAGTGGGGCAAAGGAAACTATCGATAAATTTATAAATTGTTATTCCTTGTTAGCGCATAACATGTAATCGATATTGATCAATAATGTTATTGTCTATCGTTAGGAGTTATCTCTTATCGATTTTAGAACTATTCAATTCATGGAAATTAATTGATAATATCGTCTTCCTATATAGTTCAGGAAGTTACAGAGCAGTATACATTTTATTAGATAACTTATCGAAAAAATCGATATTGATTCATAATGACAATTGACAAACAATCGCTCCGAGTTATCGATTATAGATTCAGAAACTTCACTTTAATTTAAGAAAATGATTGTTTATTTATTTTTCAATCTATTTACTCGGTTATTAATGGATGTCATCGGTTTCCAGCATTTGTTTCACAGTGCTCCCCTTCCTCCACCTTCATTGTTTTTGTTCGCCGCCGACATGTACTTTCCTCCTCTTGGCCCACTCATTTTTTCTCGCTTGTCATAAAGCGGCGTGAATGTAATCAAGGCGGCTATTATTCTTAGATTTGAAGCGCAAATGAAAACGCCTCAGTCGAGAGTTCGCTTGCCTTTCTCTGCTCGGCTCGGCTTTTCTCTGCGCTTTCTCCCTTCCCCACCTTTCTCCGCATCCCTTGGCTCCTTGCGTTCAATACAAACAATGGACCACGTATGTGGCATATGCGTGTCTTCCTCTGTGAGGGCAGCAGCAATAAAAAAACAAAAAGGCAAACGCGTTGTGGCATACAAAGGCCTCATTGTTTGACTCGCTGCCGAAATGCTGCCGAAAAGATGGTGGAGAAGGAGTCAGAGCCACATACATATGTATAAGTGTCGTGCTTAAATATGCAAGTCTATTGTGTGTGAAGCCCCCTCTTCTTTTCCTCTCGCCATTTGTTTGTGCTCCTTTTTTTGGGGCTCGTGCCGTGCACACATTTTTAAGTAACTTTCAGGCCTCCATCCCTTCCATCAGTTGCCACCATTCATATTCGCATTCACAATTCGTTATTCATTCGAGTGAGTGCCCTGATTTGTCATGCAAATTCAATTAGCAGGCCGGCCTTCACAAAGGAAAACCGCAGCCCCGAAAATTATGCAACAGTTAATCAGAAAAAGTGCACCATCGCCCCCTTTTTGAACCATTGACCTATGCCTTTTACACGGAAAGAAAAAACCACTAAAGTTTTAAAGTAACTTATGTGCTTATTTGCTGGTGAAGTTAAACGTCAGTCTTGAGGAATTATATATTTTAAGCCGATTGGGTTGATTCGGGGAGGAATCAGTTCTTTACAAAACCTAAGTTACAGTAAGAATATTTTTTAGGAATTATGTAGCATTACAGCAGGGGTGTTCAGCCCTTAAGCTAGCTGGTCACATTTGTTTTTGTAAAGTTACAAAGCATGCCTGCGGTTGCACGCCTATCTTGCATTGGGCACACGCCTATTCTCCTCTGTGTCGCTTTCTGTGTACTGTGTATTTTTCTCTCTGTATGCGTAAACTCCACCTGACCTCCTGCTATATACAGCGCACTACTGAACTTTTTTAATCGATAATGGCCGCCGCGCCACTTGGAAATGAAAATGACGATGACGATGGCGATGGCGACGCCAGGCAGTCTGTGAGTGTTCTGCGGCTCTTTGGCTCCTCTTCTTCCCGCACTTCCGGCCGGCGTTCCATTCCATTTCGTTTTGTGTCGGTTTCGTTTCGTTGCCACATTTGCTTGGCTTTGGTTTGACTTTTGGGCTGTGTAGGTGGTGGTGGTTGGTACGGGAATGGCAAACAATTGCATTGTAATGGTCTGGGTTTTTATGCCGAGTACACTGTATTTGAAACTGAAATCGAGAGCGTTTTCCTCTTTATTTCTGGATCTTGATTTCAAGAACATGTTTTCTCAAAATTGAGAACATTTAATCCTCCTTTTTCTTTTCCGATCCGAATTTTTCATGGTGTAAGTGTTATGACTTCACAGCAACTCTATTTACTGGGTATCGCATGGCCTGAACTATTGTTCGAGCCACTTATTATGTTTTTTTCGGGCTTTGTGCCACTGCAGCAGCTTTTGTTGCCACTGCCTGCAGTTTGGCGTTTTTTTTTGTCTTCGCGTCAATGCCGCAAAAGCCACTCGAAACATGTTTGCTTCGCCTGCACTCTGTGTGCGGTTCCGTCTCCCTCCCTCCTTTTCACCACTAGCCTTCTCTTTTTTCCGACCAGCCACCCACACACACTTTCCGTCTCTTTCTCGCTACCCCGTTTGCTGTATGGGGCAAATGGGCAAACAGAATTATTGAAGCGCGTCGACCAAAAATGTTTCGCCAATGCCGAACTGAAGCTTCTGAGTCTTGCATTTCCGGCTTTTTTGGCCCATGTACCTTTTTCCCCCTTCCTTTTTCGGCTGTAAAGAAATTAAATTGCAGTCGCTACCAATTTGGTCCATGGCGTTAACTGAAACGATAAACGATAACCATAACAGGGGCCCCGCTTAATTGAAGCATTTAGCTTCGCCAAGATGATAATTGGTCTTGAATAAAGCTCAAAGGGCAATGGATGAATAAGGGCGATGCAAGGCAAAAGGGCAACATAAACATAATTATAATCATTTTTGTAGATTTCACTTTTTTCCTTGAAAACATCGATGTTTTCGATAGGATATCTAACGATATCTTCTTTTTTAAACAGTTTAAACCTCGTTTTTGAGACTCCTTTGATGGCCATTCGATCACTATTCATTGCCCCGGGTGATTTTACCAAAATGAGCAACTAACTGCTGGTATACACTCCTCTTTTGCCATTCTGTCACTTTCTAGACCGAGTTTTGCTTTTATTTCTTTATTTTTTTTGTGCCGCTTTTGTCGTTGTTGTGGGCCAACTTTTGACTGCTCAAGCAGCAAATCATATTGCTCAACAGCCGTCCTGCTCACACGCACGCAGTTGAAACTTTGTCAACAATGTTGAATAATTAAAATGCTCCCTCGGCATCAAGTCTGTGCAAAGACCAGAGAGCTCCGGCTCGGGTTTATGCACTGAAAGAAAAAAATTACGTAAACTATGGCTTCGTTTAAAAAATTACCATTTAGCTGTGCTTTTCAGTAGAAGTGTATAGTATCGATATATTCGATATTTTCACAATATGGTATTGATAATGTCGACATTTCCAAAAAACATTGATTAATAAAAAAAAGGGCGAAATTTATCTCAATTGTGGTTATTTATATACCATTGTTAGCGAATATAGTTTGTTTTTTTAATAAATCATCACATTTTTTCCCAGTGCACATTGTTGTGAACTGTCAGTTCACCGAAAAGTCAGGACGAAAAACCGGGTCCTGAGCCTGGTGGCAGGGCTCATCAGCAATTCTCAATTGCTATTATAATATTTTTTGCCTTTGTTGCCGTTTCCAGCGTCTTGGCTTTCTGTCTCAGTGCTTGTGAGCCTGGTAAACACCTGATACAATGCTTAAAAGGGCCAAGAGTCATTGCTCACACTCCTTAGCCTCTTATCCTTATCCCCTTATCCTGGCCGAGACTCGGGACTCGCTTAATGCGCAGTCCCCGTGCAGCTCGGAAGTTTGTCGGGCTAAAAATTCATCAACTTTGTTGCATAATATTTCAATAAAGAGCATTGGGGATGGTGGAGAGTGGAGAGGCTTTTGTCATAAAATTAAAGCATACTTTGCAGCGCCGCTGACAGACTGCAAGCTCTTCGAAATTCGAATAGTGCACTGGGGAGTGTTTTTGGGGGGCTAAACCAACTCTGTAGAAAACATATTGTGGAATTTGTCAACATTCCTGGGGGCGAAAGCGCCCCTCTCCTGCTCCACAGGCGGCAAATTGGCTCGTAAATTAAATGAAGCGTTCTTTTCGCCCTAATAGAATTTTCCATTTGCATTATAAAGCAGTGCAGCGACCGTTGATTAGGAAACTTTTTCGGTTGGCTTTCGGGCCGAGAGAGAGGTGGAATGTCAATTATAGTGTCCCGGAGGCAACTGTACTTTGCCATTCTGACAGGGACTGTACTTTTAGAGTGGCACCTTGAGAAGAATAAGTGATCTAAAAGGTTTTCGGTACTATGTGTAAACTGCTGTGGCAAAGAAAGCTCTAGAGGTTTGAATCTAGTCTCATAGTTCCTTAGCGATAACTTCATATATTTTACACACTTTATATTAGCTAGCAGCAACTTTAATTTCATAAACAAGTTTGCCTCATGTGCTGTGCCATCATCAATATCCCATCATCTCCTGTTTCCTGTTTGCTCTGTGCTTTATGGAGATTTTCGCGGGCCATGGCCAGCCAAAAAGAGAGCTTCTGTATAATTTTGTATAATTTTAATCCAATTAAACTTAATTAACTTGTGTGCAGCTGAACGTAACAGTAAACCAACCAGTCGGCCATTTTGCTGCCGCCCACTGGTGGTAGCTCCTCGTATCCCGAGTCGTAATTATTACCACTTACGGCTAAATACTCAAGTTTGCTTGCTTTTTTTGTTTTTGCTCCTGGGCGAGAAAGTTCAACGAGTATGTATGTGTTTGGCAGCCACAGAAATTCCCGTATCATGCAACCGCAGCAACAAGAACAACAGAAGTGAAAAGTTTTTGCCAAATTCCAGGGGGGGGGATCAACTTTTCGCCTTAATACCACCGCCCACTTTGTTGTTTGGCTTTCGCTTCTGCTTCGCCTGCTGGCCACTTTTAGGCGCATCAAATTTATGTTTTACCTTCAGCTGGGGCATAAATCTTTGTTATGCGCCAAAGGATCGCGCATAAAAGTCCAAAGAGCTGAAAAATCTCGCCCGCTTTTCCCGTAGCCGCGTAATTATTTCCGCCCTTTTTTTCGCGACTCCCTCTCGACTTCCGCTTCTCTTTTACACTCTTTTTTTATGCTTTTTTGGGCATTCGGAAAGTTGGCCAGGCCTGTGATGTGCATTTCATTTGCTGCTTTTAATTAAGACCCGTTCCGGACAGGAAAGCCCCTACGTCGTGCCCTAAAAAAAAGGTGTCGAGGTCCTTAAATCTACGGTCGGCTGCTCGATCTCTGCCACCGCACGAACAGTGTACAAACGCTGCATTAGAAGTAAGCTAATTTGTACCTTAATTTATTTTAGCTTAATACAATTATAACTTGATTATCTGTTTTTTTACCGCTGACTTATCAAACTAATGAGTTACAATTACCCGAACTTATGCTTTCGTTGTATGAAACATGACCTGTGATTAATCAAGAACCAAGAAACAGAAAATAACTTAGAGCTGTGCGTTAGTTGGGCGCCAGTTGTAATCCAAGTTAATCAATGTTGCCTCCATCGCCCCTTTCGCATCAATCAATCAGCGGCAATTGCCTTGACATTAGCCATAAATTACGTGAATTTAGCGTTCCGGGAATACGGAACTTCAGCCAATGAACCGCATAACAAACTGTAAACGGTTTCCGGTTACCTACCTCCCCCTTTTCAGACTGACGACTGCCTGTAAATTAAATAATACCATAACCTAGCATAAAAAGGAGTGAGAAAGTAACGTGGGGATAGGACACCACAAGGAAATCTAAACCAAATGCGGCAGTTTTTGCCTTTCACGGTGTCAGACAGTGAAATATTTATCGATAACTATTAGCAAGTGATGCATGAAATGCGATAACATTAATTAGCCGGGCCAACGAACCACAAGTGGTGACCCCGATGCCCCAGTGCTGCCCATTCAAAATGGCCATATATACGGCATACGGCATATGCATACCAATACACAAGTCTCGCTGCGGAAATTTAATTGGCAGCCATGGCTGTAGTCGTAATAATAATAATAACGATAGATGTTCGGGCTCATAATTCATGGCGGTTCGAACCTGATATGGGATATTGGATGTATACAGAATAGAGACAGGGGATCTGAAAACTTTAGGGAAATAACAGCATGAATTGTTTTTCTTGGAATTAAAGTGATTGTGCCACGGAAGTCGCAATGAAATCACTTGTAAAGGTGTCCAAAAGTATGCAACAATATTTGGGCAACATTAATCCAATTTGGCAAACTGTCCAACAAAGAAACATAACTCGCCAGTTTTCAAATAGGTATAAGGCCAAAAATATCCCTAGCCTTCTTGAGCTTCTTCTTATCCTTTCAAAAATGAAAGAAGAAAAATTTAAGAAAGTGCGACTTACGCACATTCACACGCATGCATATGCTCGAGTGTGAGTGAGTGACACAAATACGAGACGACAGATGCCACTTAGAGAAGAAGAAGAGGCAAAGGAAGGAAGTGAAGGGTGGGGAGAAGTGGAGGTGAATGAGAGGACGGCCATGTTGGCAGCCATGTCAACACTTATCTTTATGAGTTTCCGCTTTCTGTAAAGTCATTGACATGTATTTTTTCTTTCTTCTCTCGCCCTTTGATACCCCGCAGGCGTTTGGCTCTTTGGGTGTGCTGTATTTGCATAAGCTAAAGGAATCTAATAATCGGAGAAACTAGAGATACCTAAAGGTTTAAAATAACTCATATCGGACTTAAGAGACAAATATTTTGCACTGCATACTTTTAAGAACTATTTGTATGTAATTTCAAACCGTCCAATTAATTCTTTATTATCGGAATGTATTGGAATACATTTTTTCATTCCGTAGGGAGCATTTAAATATTTTTTTTTAAAACGGATATCCCCCAAAAATAAACTGAAAACTGGAGTACAGTAGGGATGATGGGGAGGAAAGTCATGTTCGCGTTTTTATGTGCTAGTGGCGCTCTTGTGTTGCCTATGTTGCCACCTCGAAATCATCGGCATCTCATCTGTTTCGACTGAACTTCGTGCCCATCACAAATTGCTGAAATCGCAAGTGTGCTTTTAGGCGTTAAATGCTATAAATTACTTTTCGAATGGCATAAATAACAGTAAAGTCATTGAAATTTGCTCACTCACAGACACATACACATACACCCGTCAGATGGCGCCAGCGGAGGAACAGTCTTCGTCGTCTCATAATCAGCATATTTGCCTGTATGGGTGGGTATCGGCTTGTGTTCATACATATATACCTCTGTGGCGGCCATGTGTGCGTTTGATCCTGCCCTGGGGAGCCACTAAATGATGATTTGCTTTGGGGCGTAACCAGGGAACTCCAGAATGCGTGGGGATAAACTTTAATTTCATAGATGAACAACCAATAAATGTGTGCAAGTTGCGGGACAAGTATTTTAAGTTTTTCAATCAGTGTTCTCTCAAGAGATCTCGTGCTCTGTATAATTTGTAACCTTTTATTTTTGTTCCTAGGTCAAACTCTTATGTAGTTAATTTTTTTATTGAATTTTTAAATAATAAGATAGTATTTGCTATTGTATATCTGTTTGTATATTGATAATATTTAAAGGCATACAGAAACAGTAAATTGTTCTTGACTCTTAATTGAAACTATCAGTATCACTAAAACCTTTAAAAAAAAACAGCATAAAAAACTATGTAGAAAGGCGAAACTCGCGTTTCATACTTTTTGGCGCCCCACGAGGGGCTTTAGCTTTATACATGCAGATATTTATTTTTATTCATGCGAAAAACTCTAAGCGCAACAAAAGCGGAAACCTGCAGCTGATGCTGCTGCTTTTCCATTGCCTGCCCTTTTTATAGGGCCTGACAGCCTCTCACGCTTTTCACTTTTATTATCCTTTATGTGCGATTTCACACCTTCAATTGCACAGAAGGCGGCGAGCACGAAGAGGGAACAGCAGCTTGCCACACGTTGCAGCAAATCAAAATCTTGAATTTATTCCACATACGAAGCGCATGAATTTCAAATTACTGTGGGAACACCCACATCCACATCCAACATACACCAGAATACTGACCCAGCTAACCAACACCTAACATCCAACTCTAACCTTCTGGCTCTTTGGTGGAACGTGTGCAACACGTTATGTGGCAGCAACATACCGCAAGGTGCTGCTGCCACTCGTTTTCCATCCCCATCTTGTCCAGGATAATGACTTCTCGGTGGTCGTGTCTCGAAATGTTTAAAGCATCCCACCTTTTTGCTACTTCCTTCACCGTTTGCCTGAGTTTTACTTGGAGGATTGGTGGAGTCGAAATTTGTATAGAATTTTTCACACACAATAGGTTACACACTTGGCTTTATAGGGAATTCCGAACTTTAGATACGTTTCAACTGGAGTTTATCTTTGCACCTTGGCAGTGCCAAATATATTTTTTGAATGGCCATAAAGAAACAAGAAAATACATAAGAAGTGCGAGAGAAGAGGAAAAACGGGGCAAAGAAGCCAAACGACTCATTTGAAATTCATGCGGCCACTCACTGGGTGCATAAAGCAATCAAATCAACCACAAAACACCAACATCACACATTCGCTCACACATATACTTAGATATTTTCTTGGTCTTCCTTGGGAGATTTTTCCTCTTGCCCCTTTCGACTTTTCCACTTTTTTTTTTGGTTTTTGTTTTTGTAGCATTTCTGTCGGTTTCATACACGTTTCAATCGTGTAAATAATAAATAAGCTAAGCAGACTTTTGTGGCGTGCAAAACGTTTCACTCGTCGTCCTTCGCGCACCTCCAGAAATCGAGAAGAAGATGGTGTGGCCTAAACAGGCAAGGCTATCGATTCCAAATCTTAACCGAAAGTCAAAGACGAGAAGCCTAAACAAAAGCGAAAGTTTGCCACTTGCTCAACCCTTTGCGACTCTCCCTCTGCCTTCGTTTTAACCCCTCCACCCATGATTTATGCATGACCCAGAGGAGGTCGACCTAAGCAGCAGGAGTGTTGCGTGGAGAAAACCGAGGAGGGGTTGGGTAAAGGGCAAAGCTGTTCCAGATTTGCATGCGAATCGTCCAAGTTGGTTTCATTGGCTTTGGGGCAGAGTTGGAACTGGGTTTGACAGTAAATACTTTGTTCCAATTGTTCAAGGCTCGGTTTTGCGACCCTAGTGGGTATTTAGCAACACTGGTTCTCAAGGATTATTCTGAATCTATGTCTTATCTAAACATTTTGAACGGAAACCTTTTGATTTGAGTGAATCATACTGCGTATTTTATAACATTTGGCGCCCAACGAGGGGCTTTGCATTGCTACTTCAACTGTTTCTTCCTTCATTACCAACGGTTCCTAATAGCTATTACCGCTCTGCTATCCACCATCGATCCCAATTAGAGAGTTCTGCACTTCCAATCGAGTCAGTGGCAAATGTAATCAGTTGCATGTCCACATTATGCTGCACTACCCTCGTTTCCTCCATTTCCTTTGTCTGTGTCAAATCAATTAGCAAGTGCAATTAATGAAGCGCAATGCACTAAAATAAAAACTCCACAGACCAGTAGGGAAAAGGCGAGAAAATCACAGCAGCATAGGAAAAAAAGGAAATTCAGCTTTGGTCAGCTGGGTGAGGAAATTGAAAGAAAGGTGGGGAAAGCACACAGCAATTTGTCTTTTTCATCAATTATTTAGACACGGCAGCGAAAATAATGATGATGGTGGTGGTGGTGGTGGCAGGGGGGAGAAGCTTGATGATGGAGATGCAGATGCGGGAATGTTGGGAGCAACGATTTTGGGGAGGTGAAAACGTGGATGGAGAAACAACAACTTCAACTATTGGCAGTTAATTAATTGAATTCTGTTCAGTAACGTGTTGCAACCGTCTGCAGTTGCAGCGTAACTTTTTACCCGCCGAAAGGAGAGGCGGAAATGTGGGGTCAAGTTACGTAACGAGTTTGGCGCATAAAGTCATTAAAGTTCCCTGATTCGATTTGGCGTCTTATCCCTTTCATCCGCATCCCATTCTCCAAGCGCAACTTTCTAAGCTTACAAATTAATGGCGCCCCAAAGTGTGCTATCGAAAACGCGGGGGTTGTAAAAGTTTGGCAAAAAAGCCGGGAGCCATAAAAATATCGTTATACCTGAAGCAGGTCAAATTCCAAAAAGGGGTTTTACTTATTTACGATTTCTCCGATTAGTCGCTGGAATAATGGAGCAAAAAACCGAATGCTCAGCGGAAAACATTTAAAAACATTTTCAACCGTATGCGGGTTGTTCTCTTTTTCTTTTTTTTTTCTCTTTTCCCGGATATTTACTCCCCCCAAATGTATGCTAAGCTGGCGAAAATTCCTCGCCAAAGGGGATTGGAAATGGTTTTGTTTTGTGAATGTGGGTTTCTGTCACTCTTATCAGTCAAAAAACATGCATAGCAACACCATTCACTCTCACTTAAACCAAGCCATAAAGAATACATTCAAATTGGGACTTGAAATATTTAAATCAGAGCCATAAAAACGTGAAAGTAAAAGTAGAAAATAATTTTAGGAATATTTTACTTTTGGTTGGCGGGGCCAATAAACAGGTTACTTTCAGCAATTGCTCACTTTAGTTCTGTAAGCAAAGCAAATTAAGTTTGAGTTATTTTATGATTGCATCAAAAGGGGGCATGGTGAGGAATACGTGGCGCTGTCACTACAGCTCAAATTCGCCCCTTGCTTGCTCGGTGCTCCATTAATTTAGCAACGTAAAACCAACGCACACACACAATACATCCCCTTTTTTGATCCCCTTTTCAGTCAGACTCTGCCACGCCCATTTGATTGGTCACGTGCCTTGCACGCCCAAGCCCCCTGCCCTACTCCTTCCGGCTTTTGGCTTCAATTCGTTGTGATTGCTTTGTATCGATTACAAAATGCATTACAACATTTGCCACATGATAAATAACACTCGGTAAATGGGTGGGCACTGTTTCGAGGGGTGGTGCGTTGGGTTGCGGTGGGCGTGGTCGCACTTGAAATTAATGCTCTCGATACAGTAGCTGCGTTGACAGAAGAAGAGCGGTTCATTGGAATTGGTGATTGGAATTAAAATAGGTACTCATTCTTTGCTCATGATGAGGAAAGGTGACCCTAACAAAGTGACATAATTCTTGTGAATTCGGATACGATCAATCGGAATTAGAGATTACAAGTTGTTATACCCATTACTCGTAGAGTATGTCGTCACGTTATACTCCTCAATTTCAATTTGATTTGACCCCCCTTTTGTTGTTGTCTGTTCCAATTACTTTCAATGGCCTTTTAGGTTCAGTGTGACCATGCGCCATTAATAAGAAATGTAACTATCCCACTGCTTGCTAATGCAACCCTGGGTTGCCGCACTTTTAAACCCCAGCGGACGTTGCAAGGACATTCACCCACACGTGCCTGAAAGTTGGCTTGCTGCTGGCCTGGCCCCTTCTATTTGTATTCTTTCAAAGAAATAAAATGCAATTGCGTGATTATTGAACGATTTGTATCAATTTACAGAGAGGAAAAGAGGTCTGGGGTAGGGTGAAAAACTGCCGTTGCCCCACAAATGTTTATTTATGCATTTCACTTGCTTATGTTATTACAACTCTGCTCGGTGTGCGGGGTAGAATGATTATTGATATCAGTATTCCCAAACATACATACATACATACATACATGTTCACCCCCTCAAAAACAAACTTGTGGCAAATATAAACCTCCGGGGACGATTGCAGCTCACGACATTTGTCGCAACGTGCGAAAACTTTTCCGTACAAGTGTCTCGTTCGCCCCCCTCCCTTCATACACTTGTTAGCTTCTCAAGTTTATTAAAGTGGCATAAAAGTGTCATTGGCGTCTAATGGCCAACGATTAACTGGAAAGGAGCCCAATCCCTAAGCCCCCCGAACGACTCGAAAACTAAGTTCCGAAGACCGAACCGGACCCATCTCAATCAATTCCGAGAAGAGCTTAATTGAACGGAGGTCGGATTTCATTTGCAGTAGTTCTTGTATTCCTAAGTATTTGTATGCGCTGGAAGAAGGCAGTTTGATTGTATGATATCTCAAATTATGAAAAGAACGGGTCGTGTTGTCTCAGTTTGTATTAAGGTTACATTTTTATTTACAATCCTTAGCTTTCTTAATCTTAGTTCAACTTATGCTGAAGTGCATAGTTAAATAATAATACTTATAAATGCACATTATTCTACAGAACCTATTCAATGGTTCAGTCGCGAATCTTGTTATTCAAGTTCTTCTTTTCGAAAAACTGATTTAGGATAAAGCTTTAAGTGGAAATCGTCTTGCATTAACTGTAACTTCTAGCTGCTCAACCCCACACGCTCCACTCCTTTCGATACAGAAACTTATATCGATATTAAACTTGGCTTCTTTAATGGCTGCACAGGAGGAGAAAAGTTCTCTCGGGGTTATGGGGGAAAACTTATTGAAAAGTCATAAAAAGCATAAAATACAAAAATGGCTTGTGGAAAAGCTAAGGAGCTGAAACGACATAAACTGAAAGAGCCACGAAATTGTTTTCCCCCTTCGCCGCCCCTTTTCCCTTTTTTTTTTATAAATCATTTAACACGCTCTCGATTTTTATTTTAATGACATCTCGGCAAAGTTGCCCTTAATGGCCTTAAGGTCGGAGCACTTTGGCAGGGACATAATGGAGCCTGCAGATAGATTCTGGTCCTTAGACTCCTTAGACGCTGAAAAACCCTTGGAGGCTGTGCAAATTTGTTCGCAGGCGTCACAGGCTGCATATCCTGCAAACTACTGTGCTGTGTGTGGCCTGTGTGTTAATGATCATCATGAATATTCCGGCATTTGTTTGTTTGTTTGTTTAGACTTGCCCTCGCCAGTTTGCTCAGCCAAAATGTTAATATATGCCCGGCCCCGACCAAAACTAAACTATGTACACCCTGCGGCACTCGCACTGCGATAACGGGAAGGAGAAAGAGTTCCTGCTAAATATTTGATTAACTTTCCTGCGCTCAGTGGCTCCGTGTGTGTGCGGAATCAACTTAATTAAAGTTAAACAAGCAGCTAATCAAATTTTTATTACACAGTCTTAGCCACAAGAATCCTTTACCTCCTTGCTCCCGCAAAACGTGGCGTAATTTCATTTTAAAAATGCATACTCCAAAGGGGGCCACGTGCAATTCGCAGAGGAGCCCCACAAAGGATTGTCTCCCAGTATTTTTACTCGGTTTTTCATGACTGTGTGTTTTGAATGTGTGTGTGTGTGTGCATTTTCATGCAGGCGGAAGTGCTTTCAGCAGATTGAAAAGGAAAAAATAGTTTCCATTTTCGTGGGTATTAAAAAGGTAGCTGAACTGAATTTCTAGCTGCTGCATTAGTTTTATCAAATGTAAAAATTTATCGCCACATCGATAGTGGGTACATTCGATAGTTTTGGTTAACTATGGTGGCCACTATCGATATTATCGATACTTTTGAAGATTATAGAACATAAGTCACTAAAAACTTCTATCCATCGATGATCCTAAAATTTTAAAACCATCGATAGTATCGATAGTGATATCGATCGTTTTACCAACCCTAATACAGATCATAAAATATTTGTACAATTTGTCATTTTAAAAGCTGCATCGTTTTTTTAAGAACTTCCCTAAATGTTTTAATTTAATTTCAATTAAACAGGAATTCTTTTGGCTCAAAGTTCGAGGCGGTCGATGTTAGGATACGATCGAGGTGGAGTGACAGCCCTTCTTATCGCCCTCAACGGCGGCTCCTTTGAGCCACCAGGCTGTCCAACGGGTGGGCATGCGATTGTCGTAGTCCTCCATATCGCAGAGCTCCTCCTCGCCGGCCCATGAGCTTAGAGTGCTCGACGTGGCGATCCTGTGGGGAAGAGCCGTCAGACTGGGACTCAGCGAAGGCTGGCTGGTTGTCACCTGGCAGGTGATCGAGGATAGCTCGGGCGATAGCTCGTTCAGCTGGATATCCGAGTGGTAGTTCTTCGGCTGGTGCTGCAAGTGCTGCTCCTGCTGCTCCTGCTGCTGTTGCTTCTGTTGCTTTTGTTGCTTTTTATTGTTCTTGTGGCAGGGCTTCGGGGAGGAGCAGCCGCAGCAGCCGAGGGAGAGGATAAGGCACATGATTCGAAACTAAAAGAAGTGCAGAAAATCGGAAAAATAACTCTTAAATCGATTTATTTTCGCTATTATTAATCTGTTTACACTGATAATGATAAGCAAGCAGTGCAGCAAGCAGTGCTGTTTTGCAGAACTTTTAGAATTGCAGAACTTTAGAAACTTTAGAATCTGTATAACTTGGTTTTCACGCAATAGTTTGGCTCTCACCTGTTGTTAATTCCCTATTATTTATTTCGATTTACCCGCGCCACTTCGCTGGGTGACTCCAACTGAGGCAATACAGCCCAGAGCTGTTTGCTTTTATAGCTGGCAATGGCGACGAGTGAGTGTCAAGTGTTTCGTTTTTTGGGTACAGTTGTGTTCGCCGGAACCGAGCTAGACTGGACTCCTCCGCCTCCCCTGTGGACGAACCCCCTTCAAACAACTGTTTTTCGGGGACCCCTTGTTATTATGCAAAATGCTGTCACTTATGTTAATTTCAAAAATGCCCTAGACTCCAACCAATGCGTAGTGCACATCGGGATCGGGATTATCGAAGGGGGGAAACGGCAGCCCGACGACCGACTGCCTATTGTATTACCAATTTGCGAATGCAAATCAGAAGCAGAGCGCAAATTTCACACCAGTGTCGTATTGAATTTAAAGAGCTTGACATGCGACGCTCACATCAAAGCCGACGACGATGATGATGGTGATGATGATGATGAGGATGATGGCTGTGAAACAGGAGTAGGAGGTGTGGTGGCGAGGGCCTCGATGACATCTTCGATGGCAATGCCAGAGTTTCTCTTATTCGAGGAAATGCTGTCCCGTGGAATGGAATCCCTCACCAAATCCGGCTGAAGATGTACGTCCGCACAGATTCGGAGCTTCTCCAAGCGAGCGGGGGAATGAGAGGCCCTGCGATGGTATCTGGGACTCTGGCTCCTCTTCCGGCGAGGAAGGCACTCCTGAGTCACGACGACCGACGACTCCTGTTGCTGCTGATGATGATGATCCGCCAATTGATGAACAAAGCTTTGCCGATCCTCTTCGCGCTGCTTCAGGCAAAATACCAGCATCAGACATTGGGCCAAAGAAAGCATGGTTCCGGCATTCTCTACCGTCTGCACCTTCACAAAGGCCTATATAAGCCCAACTTCCCTTCAGATTGTGATGGGGGCTGTTTGCTTATCCGACTTTTCGGTGATGTTTGGGACCAGTCTCCGCCTCTAACAACTTCAATTTCAATTAGCATTGCATACTTTCCAACGACCAAAAAGTTTCTGCACTAATGAGTTTTGTAATTATACGAAAGTTGAAACTGAATACAAAAGCCGAAAAGAAAAATCTCCTCCCTTCCACGCAGCGAGTGGGGGTTTAATTTTACATTTATACTTTTATGAATGATTTACGCGGGCAGAGCAATTGTAAAGCGATAATAACCCAGTGGGGGCGGGATGTGTTTAGCAAAATATGGCTAAAAGTACCAGGATCCAAGAAAAAAGTTTTCAATGCAAAGCTGTTTTTGCTATAATGATAAGCAAGCAGTGCAACAAGCAGTGCTGCTTTGCAGAACTTTACTTTAAAGTACCTATAACTCAGTAGAACTTGTTCTTCCAACTGATTTAATTTATTTGAAGCGAATTTAATTAAATTTAAATTTATAACAAATAGTTGTATGTTAATTCTAAATTTTTCATATAAAATTCTTATTAACAATATCAATTTTTATTTGTGTTGTTATAGTTATAGTTGTAAAATACCCTCGAAATTTCGGAATTCCTGGGTAACCTTTAGGCCATAGCTTTTGCAATCGAAATGTTTTTTCTTCCGAGATTTTTTTTTTGGCGACTATGGCAAACTAGAGAAATATCAATGTCATTTGCAGGCCCTTGGCCGAAATTGGGGGTTGTAGCTGGAAAACGCAGTGTCCGTCCAAACAAAAAGTTGGGTGGGGAGCTATGGAAAACGGACTTTGTACTCGTGTAATGTTAGATGTGTTGTGTCTGTTCTGGTGGCTGTTTGGTGGGTGGGTTCGGGTTCGGGTTCCGGGGAATGGAGTTATCGTTCTCGTTCGCATTCTCCCATTTCCCCCTGGTCAGCCGCATCATTGCGGTTTCAGAACTGCATTTTTCGCTATTCCCATTTGGAGTGTTTGTTTATGTGTGCGCATGTTTTTGTCCGTATTTGGGGAGTTCTAGGATTTCTACCCTGTACAGATAATCGCAGCAGCGTATTGTTTTTCGGATAATGTGGGTATAATGTTACCAGACTTTAATAATTTTCAGGATTGAATAGTTTTGGAATTACATTTCGTAATTGGAACTGAAGTTTAGGACTAAAACATTTTGCAAATTAAAACAGGGTATCTGATAGTCGAATAGTTATCTTTTGAAGCTCTCACTTTTTATTTAGCTTATTTTTAGCTGGGTCTGTATATAGTTTGCTCTGGTCTCGTGGTTCGTGACAAGCCAAGCGCGTAGCCGCAAAACAGACGCGTGGAATAGTGGGCGCAAAGGGGGGTGGCGGGTGTTGGGTGGGTAGATGGACGTCCCACTCACGCAGTTCCATTTTCAATTTGCAGTGCATACTTTTCGGGGCTTTCTCGGTTTCTATGCCAATCTGCGTTTCTCATTCGCCCCGCTTCAATCTCCTTTTTTATGCTCGCCATGCTGCCCACCACCCACAATCACCCCCTTTTCTTTCTTTCTCCTGAGCATCCTGACAGCAACAACAATCCACCCCCTTTTTGGTCGTTCGCCGCCCCCTTTTTGGCCAATGCTCCAGTACTTTGCTTTTGTGGTCATGCCCACTTGATGCGTATTTAATTAACGTTAATTGAAATTGATTTATGTATGCAGCGTGCGTACGGCCCTCCTTTGCCCCCGCCCCCCTGCTCTTGTTCCCCCTCTAGTTCCCCCCACCGCCATTAAAAATATGCTGCCTGAAATCGAGAGGGGGATGGGGGATGGGGGATTCGGGGGGCCTGAGAATCGGCAGAGATTCGAGGGTTGACGCAATTGACAAATTTTCGGCATATTGAAGCATGAAAAATTTTGCGTTTGGGTTCATTAAATTGATTAAACAAAATGAAAACAGACATTTTTCGGATTGTTTGCATAAAGGGATGAAAGAAAATAAGGGGAAAATATAGCAAAAGGCGTAGAAAAATTACAAACCAATTTTAAATTTCTTAGGTGCCGTTCTAAAATAAAATTATAAATGATTAATTAATTGATATATATGCAAATTTAAATTCTACATTAATTTAAATATTGAATATTCATATTCATATACGAGTAACAAGTTATTAAAATGCGTTATCTAGAGTACTCTATAAAAATCCAGACAAAAAAACGGCAAATAGGGAAAAGCATCCAGAAAGGATTGACATAAAAATCTTAAAAAAATAACGTTAATTCGGCAAAATTAAAGAATGCAATTTCATATTTCCGAACTTGAAACTTGTGTGTTTGCTCAAAAGTTCTTCCTCGCACGCATTAAAAGTAATCCAATCAAAAGTAGACGAAGGGAATTAAATATCGCCATTTAACCTCTCCCTAGTTTTCCGCAAAAATTAATGAGCAGAAAGAAGCAAAAAAGAACGTACGAGAGAGTTCTTGGGGAAAAAGGAAAAGAAAAGCATTCGATGCGTGTTTGCCCAATTTCCAGGTCATTAATTTTTTTCTTCCACTGCCATTTGGAGTAACGCATCTACATCTGGCGAGCTTTTATGTTCATTTAATTAGAGGAGAAATCTTTCCCTCGCCCTGGTTTTCCCCGCTTTTCCTTGGCTTTTATTGCATAATTTTAGGTGTGCAGTGAAAATCGAAAATGGATGAAGTGCGGGGGTTGCAATCAGCAGAACAGCAAACAAAGAGCCATAACAATAAAGCAAAGGAAAATAACGAAAATTCATCATAAACAGGGGAAAAGCGGGAAAACTCGCCCTGGGAAAGTCCCGTCGAAGATCGTAAATTAGAAATGGCATCTTATGCGTGCGCAAATAAAAATGCTGTGTGTGCGGCACACATTTTGTATTTGTATGTGGTGCATATCTTTTGGGGTTCGGCATAAAAAGTTTCCTTTTGCCCTCGTAAAATTACTCATACGACTTGTTAACCGTTTCGCCAGCTCACAAAGATACACATTGATTTTCCTGCCTCTTATTCTTATTTTTATTCTTATTCATTCCCTCTTTTTCTCTTCTTTCAGGTGAGTCCCTTGGATCTTTTTTTGGTATGTAAGACGAATGGTATTGGATTCCATTGATGGGAAATGAGTAGAAACCGAAGAAGCAGTCGTTCTCCGTTTTCGCCGGTATTAAATGTTCGCTTTGATTCAATGGGTATGTAAACAAATGAGATTTTTTCGCTGCAAAAACTTTGACTCAGTCAACCGAAAGTGGTTTTGCACTGTAAAAATAATCTATTATTATTATTATAAAAGAAGGTCTCTTTTAAACAGGAAGATGGAACAAAAAATTCTACAAATTAATTTAATAATTATAAGATCATCATTGAGAAACTAGTAGAAAATACTATTCGTAGCATTGAAAGAACATTTAAGTTGGATGCCCCTTTTCAAGTTTTTTAAAATATTTTAATATTTTAAAAATATATTTCGCATTGTAGTTATTTACTTGGCACTTTTTTGTTCAAATAGTAGTATAATTATTAGTCCAGAAGTGTAGATTTTTTTCGAGCCCCTCAAACAAAAGGAAACAACAAAGGAATTTTCCTAATTATGCGTTCAGCTGCACGTACACAAAAATGAGTTGGGGATGGTGTAGCTGCCAGCTAGCAGTACGAGGTATTTTCCTCCCAACCCAGAAACCAAATCGACCATGAAAACAAAAATCGCACAACGATTTTTGGAAAACTGTAAATGCAAAAACAAAGGAAGGTTGTAGTACGGGGGGGGTTCTAGATGATGTTAAACTTTCTGTGATTAACAATTACAAAAACCAGTTGAAAATCCCCGGGAAATGCTGCGCAACCTCAACCAAAGCAGAAGCTGAAATGGAGTTCACCACTCCGCATTCCATTCCAAAACCCTCCCCCCCCCCCCACCACCTTTTGGGGGCGGTTATGGGTGGTTGGGGGCGTGACAGCATCCGCTACGTGAGTTTGCCATAAGCAATTTAGCTAATTTAGCTACAAAACAACAAGGACGCCAAGGAGCAAAGCAAAATAATCGAAGCGGAAGAATGACAAAACAAAAAGTAGACAGGAAAACTAGGAAGGAAGGAAAAACAGGGGTCCAGGAAATGTTTCTAAAGACCCTAAAAATTGACTTCTTTGAACAGAAGTTTAGGGACATATTCAAAAAAAAATTAAATAAAACAATTAGAAGATAAATTAAACTCTTCCTTTCCAAAATATTCACTTCATGAACAAAAGCACAGTACAGAAAACTCTATAGATTTGACTACGCAAACTTTTCACCACAGTTGCAGCTGCCAAAAAAATGAGAAAAACTAAACAGAGGAAGTGCATGAATATAACAATAAATGTAATACAGTGCCAGCAAAAAGTAGATGCACACTGGCAGTAATAATAGTAATAGCAATAATAATAATAATCTTCCTAAGAATGGTGCTCCTCTCCTCTTTGGCCGATCCTTTACCGGACAGGTCGCCCTAATAACTGTTTTCTTTTATGGCCACAACAATGGGGGGTTTTGGTTGGGAAAACAAAATAAAATTTGCCTGGTCTGCCATTGTAACCCCTCGAAAGCTGCTGCTCTCGAGAAGAAAAATGCATTTGATTGAATTTTGAATAGTCAACGAAGGAGAAGAAGCTGCGGTTCCCTGCTGTCCGTCCGTTTGTGTCTGTCCGTATCTAGATTCCCTTTGCCGATTTCCTTGGACTTGGACAGCAGACCTTGGCCTGCCGACTGTTTGGCACGTAGCCTTGAAAATCGAAGTGGAAATGAAATGTAATCTGGATGGGTGAAAAATGAGAACTATCAGATTTACCGGGGATTTTTTGAGGACTATAAGACAAGTGTACTAGATAAGGGAATAATCTTTGTACAACAGTGAGAAGGTTTAAAAATGCTAACTAAATAAAAACATCAAATTAAACATCTGCATAAAACTTAGAAGCAACAAAAGCCAGCTTTAAGTGCTTACAGATTTCTTGGGTTTTTCTTCAATCCTGTTAATGAATGGCACTCCGCTCGGTCTTAAATACATTTTTGCTAGCATTTACTCAGTACATTTGTCCTGACGGACGACAAGAGAAATGCGCTTATTGACTTGAAATGGCGACGCATAAATTTTGCAGCTTCCACTTTGGACGTCTGGCAGAAGATGTCGCGTCGCGTCCTGTCCGCTCCCCCGATTTGTCCTCCTTTTAAGTCCTTTTGGTCCACCTGCTGCCCGGAGAAGAGAGCTCAAGCAATGTCCCCATATAAATTAACCGAACCACTCGGTAGACTTTACTTTATTTGGAATTTTATTCAACAGGACGCAGCTTTCAAGGCTAGTCCTCCAAATGGAATAGTACAGTTAGTGTAATTGTAATCCGATACCAAGAAATCTTTACTTGATCTTATCAAATGCCTTTTTTTGGATGCTCTGGAAACCGAATGCATTTTCGGCAATTAAAAATATTATGGGCATAATAATTCATAAGCCAGTAGCTTGAAAAGGTTGGAGGCTCTTGAATATTTTTTTAATGCCAAAATGCGCTTCAGCCTAGAAAATGAAGTAAAAGTCCTGCGATAGGACACCACCCTCTTGATTATATTGCCCAAACCCCCACACGTTTTATCTTTGCCTTTGCTTTGGATTTATCTGTTGTCTGTTTATGGAAATCGTTGGTTTATTCACCGCCGGCAATCACGCGCCATGGCAGCCACGCCTCTCGGTCCGATTGGGGCGTCTTGCCACGCCCCCTTGGGGGAGGGGGTGTTGCTATCTCATAATTGCGTAGGCGAGTTTAGTACTCATTAAAAGCGTTAATCGTTCGGCTGCCTTTGTCGTCTCTGCGTCGGGTTTATGGGCCAGTCCTTTACACAGAAAAAAAGCAGCTACATTTTAAATAGAATTTGAAATTATTTGTATCCATTATGATAATAAAACAAGGTATATTTTAAACGGAAAGATCATCCATTTTGGTATAGAAATCTAAAAATCAGTTCGTGAAGCCTGGTCACACTGCGTTAGGTCCCTCAAAATATTACTATATGCCAACGAAGTGACCCCAAATGCTATAGTATCATATGAACACTTCTCGCTGTGTATCTGCCTGGGAGTGGTGCGTGTTCGCCTTTGTTTCTGCAGTTGGAAACACTTCACTTTTAATTCAGTGGGCGGCAGTGACAGGAGATGATGGTTGGGCAAAAAGCGATTTGCATAAATTTCAAACAATGATAGCCGGGATCCGCTGCCGCCGTGTCCATGTCCGGAAATGGAAATGGAGATGGAGAAATGGAGCTGGAGATCCGTCGTGTGATGGAGCGCCTGTCATCGCTGCGGGCGAAAAAAGCGAGAAATACACTTAATTAAAATTTTTATTACACAAATTTTGCCTTTGTGTCGATAATTTTATGCTTATCATCAGCAGCAGCCGCAGAAATGGGGCGGTGGGCACTAATTTGCAGCATCAGCATCATCGGCGTCTCTATTTTAGCCAGGTGTGTGTGTTGCACAGGAGGTCCTGCGCCTCCAACTCCTTTGAGTTCCTTTTGCCACTGCCTTGGGGGCGAACGCATAAAAACGGAAATTAAAAAGGAAGCGAACGCAGCAGAGTCCTGCCATCCCGCCCTTTTTTTCTGGAGTCCAGGACTTTTCCGTTTTGGCCCTAGCTTCTCCTCGCTTCTTTTCGCGATTCGCTCGGAAGTTTCAGCTTAATATGCAGGAAATTTCATTAAAGTTGATACAACTCCCTTCGGCCGCAGAGTCTTTTCGCTTTCCTCATCTTTCCCGCAGCCCGCAGCCATTTCCCCCCTTTCGTCCTTACGAGAAAGTTGTCACTTGATAGTTGGCTTTCATCAATCTCGTCAATTTTTCAGTCTCATTTTCCGTCAAGTCTTTAATCAGCATTTCTTGACATCGAGCTGCTTATGTTCAGCGATTACGCAATGCATCAAGTTAATGGGAAAACGGAAATTATTTTGCTGATGAGCAGCATGGTCACACTGTATTATTTCATAGTGGCAATTCGACAGTGTGACCATGTAACTCACAAGTAAATATCAAGTATAAGTACATAAGACTATTTAGAAGAATACTATTTATACTTAAAATAATTATTATCAAAAATGTATGCAATGTTTGCAAACTACATGTTCACAATGTGAATTTGGCAGGTCTCTGAAAGAGCTATTAGAGATTGGATAATGCTAATCTTCTGTTGCACTCACCTCAAATCTCACAAAATAATCTGCATGGGTATCTAAGATGCTTTTTCAGCCACAAACTTAACGCTACGTAGTGCAGAAAATTGTTGCCAATTTCCCAGGCAAACCAGCCGCCCCAAAACCGCAACCAAAACTAATGAGCCCATCACAGTTTAAATCCAAAATCGAGAGCAACAATTGTGGCTGACATGCAACGTTGTCCTTCCTCCTCCTCGAGAACGAACACCTGTCCTGCAATCAATTTAACAGGCATGTGGCCGAGGCTAGGGATCCTGGCACTTGGCCAGGAGAATTTGGGGAGTGGGTGGATGGTGGACCGGCCAAATGAGTTTCAATCATGAGAACGACACAATAACGGGAGCCCAGTCCCCACTACTCGTCTCCTTTCTGCCCTTTCTGCTGCAGGGCAGCAGGCGTGAGCCATAAAAAATTTAAGCAATGCGGCATTTTACACCTTCGTCGAAGGATAAGAAGGAGGCAACGGAGCTCCTGGAAGCTGAAACTGAAGCTGAAGCTGAAGCCATCAGGATGGCAATCAAAAGCAATGATTGTTGCTCATAAAACGAAACGGTTATGTTTATCTGGCTTGTGCCCAGAAGCGGAGATACATACACTTTTCGGGGGAACTGCGGGAAAGTTGGCTAATGGAATGCGATGGAAGCGCAACTCTCGGCGAGCCTTTGCCTAAGTAAAAGAAATGAGAGCTCCAAGTAAATATTTAATGACAGAACTCGCTTGCTCGCCCTGCCCTCTCGCTCACTCCTGTGGCAGCTAATGGACACACCGCCCACTCAACGAAACGATTCTGTTGTGCTTACTTTTTGAACAAGTGCAAATGTTTTTCATGACTTTTCATTTTATTTAATTTCACTTTTATTATGATTATATTTCCAGCCGCCTTTTTGCGCTGTCTCTCTCTCTCATCCTTTGGTGGCCTTTTTTTCATTTTTGTTTCATTTCGGCTAACGATGAAATGACTTAATAAAAAAGTTGTTTTCGACTTTTTGGTTATTGTGGGAGTGAGTTGATCTGAGCGGCTAAATGGAAATCGATGATTGGCATTCCAGTTGTAATTGTCATTGCAAGCCTTTTAACCGTTTCAATTCCGCTACATGGCATGGTCACACTGCCACTTTCAAAAGTAACCTAGTCACCTGGTCACACTGCGAGTCAGTCAATCACAATCAATCCTAGCTTAAAATCAAATTCTCTTGTCTGATTAAAAGAGAAAAAAGTGAAAACACAAAACAAGAAAAAAACAAAGCCCAAATGCCATGAAAATTGAAAATGAAACGTAACACGCCGGAATTCAAGAAACAAATGGATGCTGATGGCAAGGGTTGGAGTTTTTGGAATGAATTTTCAAGTTTTGGGTTTGGGGCCATACTGATGAGGCTGGGGAACTGGTGAGAACTGGCGCAGTCGGAAAAATGCTCTCCAGCTCAATGCAATTTGCAGTCAAGAAAAAAGCAGGAAAGTCCCCCCAAAAACACAAAAAAAAATGAAAGAAGCGTAGAGGAAATAAACGTGCAGACATGTGCGGCGCCAGTAAGCGATAGTCAGTTAGTGCTCCTACTCCCCCACTCCCACGGGCTGCACTTGGTTTCTAGATGGTCTAGATGCTGGGCTGCCCGGGTTTAACTTTGGCAAGCGCTTACGCAACGTTTTGTTTGAGCCAACAGCGGACAGTGGGCCAAAAAGGCGGGGTGGCGTGGCGGCGAGACAAATGGCTGCGCCCGGGTGGCAACTGGCTGACAGGTGAGGAACGTGGCTCCAGCTCTCCACCTCTCCACCTACCCATCTGCAGCTCCAAAGGGGGCAGGTCCGTAAAAGCACTGGGAAATAACACTGAAAGCTTCTCCAGTGTGGGGGTAGAAATTTACATAAAGCAAATGAAGCTGAAATGGAGAAGTGGGTGAGGTGGTCGACGAGGAGCAGAGAAGCTGAGGAGATTGCATTGCCTTGACCAAAAAGGTAAATACTTCAATTTGCGCAAAATGTTTACCCACAAAAGCGAAAGATATAAATGAGTGTGTGTGTGTGTTGAAAAATGTAAGATAAATACACTGGGCCAAACACCCACTGCAAGTTACAAAGTAGAAAAGTGGAAAAGATTTGCAAAAGATTTTAAATTTAAAAACTTTACATTCCCATAGTGGCCTGAACTGTGTGCTTTTAATGAACCCATCTCTCCCGTTAGCTCTCCTCCATTTTCCAGGCATGACTTGGAGTAGAGTCTGTGGTCCATTGGTGTCGTGTTTGCTTAGTGTTCTGCCACACTGTTGCACATCCACATCCCTTTATCTTTCGCCTGCCACACGTCAAAGCTCATTGACAGGCCATATGTCAGAAATTGATTCCGTTGCAACCACCTTAGCATCCTAGAACCCCAGCATCCCAGCATCCTGGCTTCCCAATGCTCGAGTGCCTGGAGAGCAGAAATTGAGATACCAAAAACCAAATTACGTGCGACAATTGTGCGGCAGGACGAAGGATCTGAACGGAGCAGAGGGAGCTGTGATGGAGCACTTCCTCTTCCGCCTGTCCAGCTTTCAGAAGCGATTTGTTTTGGGGTCTCAACTGCATCCGCAATTTGTTTGTTTTCTCTTGTTTTGGCAAATGCATTCGACGGACATCTGAAGTAGAGCTTCACCTATGTGATGTGTACTCCTGGATGTTAAGAGAATGTGTGATGCCTTGTTGTTTATTCCCTAAGCGGGTTTTATCTAATGAATGTGTACCATTTTAAAATACTCTCTATATATATTTTACCATGGTGTAGATTTATGCTAAGAAATGAAGCCAAAATCTGTTTCACTACCAAAAATTGCAGTTGGAATTGTGGTTGCATGACTTTTTACCCGTTCCAATTCCGCTGCATGGCATGGTCACACTGTTTTTTTTTAAGTAACCTCGTAACCTGGTTACACTGAGTCGTCCCTTCAAAAACATCGCAATAAATCCCATTTGATAACCTATCCTGGCTTCTAGTCAACTCTAACCTTTTTTTCTGGTTACCAAGGGTTACGATAGCCATCATCAACTTAGAAACCCTTCACCCTTTCCGTGAAATCTTCGAGTACTTTTCACCTGGCAAATTCTCTTTTATGTGCCGCTCCCCTTTTTTCGTGTGTTTTATCCAAGAGCTTCAAGGGAAAATCCTTTCAAATTCTATATTGACAGCTGTCACCGCTTCCCATAAGAATTCACAACCCCCCACCCCGCCAAGAAAACGAAATTAAGCGAAGCAGAAGAAAAATAATAAGAATGACAGGAAGGAAGAAGAAAGGAACATTTTAATGTATTTTATTTTTGATTTTTTTTTTGGCTGTTTTTTTAATTAAAAGAAATTAAAATGTAAATTCAGCGCTTACCTCACACTGTTTTCCATTTCTTTTTCTCCCCCGTTTCCGTATTTCTATTTCCCTGTTTATATGAGAATCTTATTAAGGAACACGTGGTGGAGGGGAGCGACTACAAAGTGCTGCAAAATAAACCAAAATACAAATGTAAACAACAATTAAATGTTCACTAAGCTAACAATAAACAAGAAGGAGACGGAGAAGCCCGAAGTAACCATAGGGAGACACACACCCTCTTGTGTGTACGCATGGGCGTGGCAAAGAGGGGCGGAAAAGGTATTAGAGAACATGCTCACTGACATCTGTTGGCTTGTCATTTGTTACTCGCACATTTTAAAGGATACTTGCATGGCAAGACACAACAAAGGAGCATAAACTCTGGAATAGTCTTGAGTAAACTTTGGAATTTATAAGGAATTTAATTCTCTGCGAGCATAAGTTCAAGAACAAACATGAGTTCATAAATAGATCCAACAATTAGCTTTACTCTCGATTCGAAACCAGACAAATACCAGCCTAAGCTTAGGAGTTACAAAGAAAGTACAGAAGATAGTAAACCTTTCCTTCAAACTGTTTCGAAGAAGCTCTTATCTTGACATAGGCAAAAACAACTGCGACAACTGAAGCTAAAATGTGGGCAAATACCAAGTGTTTGTGGGCATTGTTTCTTTAAAACTGGCCACAACTGGTGGCATCCAAAGGGACCAATATAAAAATCAGAAATCTAGGATGGGAATGATGCTGACAGCACTTCGAGCCTGCTGTCTTTTTAGTGAGGCCGAGTGCTGTTCCTCACCGACCAAAGCTTTATCTAATCTGGATCATATCCAAACGAAAGAGCCCACTGCTGTGGAAGGGGGCAGGGAAGTTCCAACAAATCCATCGCCATTTGTCTCGCAAATGAGTCTGGACTTTGATCCCTACGCCAAGTGCTTTAACTTGAGTCAGAACACTTAAAATGTGGTTATGATTAATAAACTATTGATACTCTTTGTTTGCAATCCCATTATTAATATAGATGGTATTTATAGTAATTGCTAATAACCGTATTTCGTTTATCGCTGCCGTGCAGGGTCACACTTGGCGTTCCAATTCCACTAATTCCCATCCCCCAGCCTGGTCACACCGGCAATTTGTCCCTGCAACTGCAGCACGTAGCAAACACAGTAAACGTGGCCGCATCACTGCACAAATCCAATCAAGGGCATTATTTCGTTGTAACACCCGGAATGCCCCCACCTTGGGGGGTTCTTAACTTATTTTGTGGTATCATTAACCTTTAAACTTGGACGCAGGCAAGCGAGCGAACTGTGTGCAGAAATTGTAAACTTTTACACTCGCCAAAGTTTCCCGCAGCCGCAAACTTTTTTGGACCCCGACAAGAAGAACGAAGGCCAGATACACCCAAGTAAAACGTACAATTTTTAACTTTATTTTCGATTTTCGTTTGCCGCAAAAATCGTATTTGCAGCCCAAAAACTTAATTTGCGGCACGAACAACAAAAACGGCAGAAGGGTGCTTCCCATGCTCTGGCGCATTGGAAAAGGAAAACTTTTCCCGCGCTTTACCTCTATCCACCTTCCTCTGCACCCTTCTCTTCCTTCAACTATTTCTTTTTTAATGCAATCAAGCGGAAATTGATACGTCACCGCCAGCCAAAGCTGCACCACCCGCTCGCCACCATACAAAAGTGTTGCCAAATTGTTGCAAATAAAATTGCTGATATGGAAATTTTATGCGCAACTTTTTTTTGCTTTACACGTCGCAAAAACTCACCAACAAAAAGGTAGGCACGAACTTTTTAGTGCCTGGAAAGGTGTGACTTTGTTTTCGGTTCAGCATCTGACAAATACTTAGCGCAGCCATCAGATTAAAGGTCACAGTTGAGCTGGCCTTTTCAACGAGTCCGGGGTTGACTGCTTCAATTTTAGCAGGCAAGGTCGTTAAATGGATTAAATATCCAATATAAATAGTAAAGTTCACGACTTTTCATCCACTCTCTTGGTTTTATCGACATTCGTGGTCCAACGGAAAAGGTCACACAGGTCCTTTTTAAAAAAGTAAGCATTTTTGTTTTTATTGCTTCAAAGTAAATTAAAAGTCCATTTGTTCATATTTTTGTATTCCAAATTCCACTGCACTGCAAGGCCACACGGCGTCCAGTGTGACCTTACCATACAGCGGAATTTGGAACGGGAACGGGAACATCTCATATTTTCACGAACAAGACGCTTCAGGACCTTTTTTTGCCGCCACCCCAATCTCCCCAGATTAGCTGCCCCATTTCCGTGTGCAAGCCTCGAGATTTTGCAGCCATAAAAGCTAGCTTATCGGCTCTTTCTGGAAAATAGACAAAAAGGCAACACAGAAAAGAATGATCAAATTAAAGTTTGGCCATCAATGCGGCTTACGGGCCCGGAGTTCCATCTCATCGTCGAAGGGAAACTATGACCCCAGCCCAGCCATCTCTATTTCCGTTTTCTGGCCAACTCAAAACGCACATCAATTTGAAACTTAATCTGGCCGCACAAATAAGCCGCACCAAAAGTTAAGACCCAAAACAAATGGCTGGGGTTTTGAACTAGGCCCGTGCTTCAAACCTAACCCCCTCCCACTGTTGCCGTATTGTATGCAAACAATTTACGGCGTAAATGGCCAGCTAGCGCCAAAAGAAGAAGATGAAGTGGAGGGCTGGAAGGCGAAAAAAATGATATTGAGAATAGGGGGATTAAATGGCAGTGGGGAAAAGCCAGGGGTCGGGGTTCCAAGTGAAAAACTAGGCGGCGTCTCATGCATAAAACTAAAAATGAAATACAAGGAAAGTCGGAAAATGAGAAAGGGAATGGAATGGAATGAAAATGCAAGCAATAGCTGCTGCTTCAACAGGGATAATTGAAATTCACCACAGAGCAGCGGACTATGAAAAGTGGGCAGGAGCACTTCTAGAATAGAATGCATTGAGATTGGGGTCGGGGGTCAGGAGGAAAACATACTATAGTACATCAACCGAAAAGGAACGAGCTGAAAATTGAAATTGAAATGGAAATGGAAATACACCGACTGGATTTAGTCCGCATTAAGAGATTTGTTAAGAGCTTTGCCAGACTGCTTCTTCTTCCTCATTACTAAGGTTGCCAAAAAGAAAAGATATAGATTAAAATGTACCTCTTTAAAACAGTAATCATATTTCTTTTTAGTGCCTTAAAATTAGTTTAAAGTCAATTCTTACATACTTTTTTGTTCCAAATTCCATGCAGTGCAAGGTCACACTGGATTTTGTTTATATGCTTTCAAGATTGTCACCTTTTTCTCAGTGTATTTCGCGGTCAACTTTCAAGTGAAAATCATCATGAATTGAGCTCAAGTTGTTTTCTGCATAACATTCCTTCGAGTGGCCAACTAGGAGTTTGCAAGGAGCAAGCCAAATATTATTTTGAAGAAATTGCAAGAACCCTGAGGAGACTTGAATGCATTGAACTTTTGAGTGGCAATTACTTGCACAAGGACTCGTCTAACTGCCCACAATTAAGTTAATTAGTGTGGAGAAGGTGGTCCAAGTCCTTTGTTGTGTTATCTGGCGCAATTAAGTTGATTGCGCCTATAAATATGCAGCAGTTGGCTGTGATTATTGCGCGGACTCCTGCTTTTTTCTGCTCTTTTTTCTTATTTTCTTCGTGCCTCTGCTATTCGCTTTTATTTTCTCCTTGCGCCTAAAAGTATGCACTAATTGTTATTCCTCGCCTGTCTTTGTTGTCCTTATCTTGAGTCGCTGTCGGGATAAACTGAGTTGGGTTTCTGGTCGGTTCGTTGGACTCCTCGAGACGCTATCAACTGCTAATAGCTTTGGGATATCTCGCCATAGTCGTTCTTCGTGTTCCTTCTTCTTTTAATGCCAAATGCTTTTTGAGTGCGTTCATCATCAAATCTTTACACTCTTTTTGCACTTCACTTGGGAGGTGTTTATTGTTCCGGGATTTTATTTAAAAGGGGAAAGATGTGCCAGACATGGAATCCCTCTTTTTATGTTCGTTGTTTTATTTATCTTTACATTAAAAACAAGAGAGAACGGTATAGTCGGTTGCCCCGACTATCAGATACCCGTTACTCAGCTAAGGGAGTGCGAGGGAGATAGATATATAAAATCTTTGATCGGGTATAATTTTTAAACGAATGGTCCGATTTGAAAAATTTCTTCTACATTTCGATAGGTATTGAGAGTCACAATAAAACTGCATTTTTAGTTTTCCAAAATCTTTAATGGTGTGGGCGCCAGACACCTTTCAAAAAATGGTGTAGGGCGATTGAGGGCGTTAGAGGGGGCGTGGCACCATTTTGAAATAAACTTGCGCTGCGTAGGAACTCCAAGAATATGCATGCAAAATGCCAATCCTCTAGCTTTTATAGTTTCCGAGATCTCAGCGTTCATACGGACGGACAGACGGACAGACGGACATGGCTAGTTCGACTCGGCTAGTGATCCTGATCAAGAATATATATACTTTATAGGTTCGGAAAAGCTTCCTTCTCCCTGTTACATACTTTTGCACGAATACAATATACCCTTTTACTCTACGAGTAACGGGTATAAAAACCTCTTATATCATTACAGATTTTGTAAAAGTGTTTATGCCATTTTCTTGTGTTTATTAATTACTTCGAAATGTAGAAGAAAATGTTGAAACAGGAGCACTCATTAAAAAGTTATGAGTAAATAATGGAATGCAAGCAGTGCAAGCAGTGCATTCATAACTTCATCTCCCCCGCACTCTCTTTAGCTTAGTAACGGGTATCTGATAGTCGAGGTGCTCGACTATAGCGGTTTCTCCTGTTTTTAACATGGTTTTAAAGTTATAACATACAGAAATTATATTTTATTCAACTTTAACATTCGCCCCCCTTAAAGATAGTCTACCCTTTGATCTCTGTGTTGCCTTCAGTGCACTCCCGTTCGCAGTCGGCTTATCTCATCTTATGGTTCCTTCCACTTCATGGTCGTATCCAATCCAATCCATTCCATTTCATCCATCAGGAGCGTTCTAACTAATAGTGGGCGTGACGTGAGCAAACGTCTATTGTCTAACTAGCTGAGCATCCCTTTTGGATCCCGTCCTTTCTGTCCTGTCTGTCGCTCCTGTTTGGCATTGTTAATCTTTAACCTGAGTCCTAATCCGTGCGTCATGATTGAAAGCAGCAAAAACGTTGCGTGGCTGCTTCTGCTTCTGCTCTTTCATTCTGGAGCGGAAAAACCAAGTCAGTGGGGGGGGGGGAGGCTAGCAACAAGGAAACAAGGAAAGCACTGGGAAAAGCACATCGCACATGATGCGCCGACGACATCATGACATCGTCTAATCTGATTGCCCTGATGTACTTGCCTCATGCCAATTTGTGTCAATTTAGATGGCGCCCGAGCAGGAACATTGCAGCCGTTTTAAGCCGCCTTCGACTTTGCCGCCTAGCTGCTAATTAGTTCAGCCAGAAGGGGGTGCTGCAGGTGCAGGTGCAACATCCGCCCTTGGCACATTATCCGTAATGAGCAGCCGCCGCCGGCAGTGGTGAAATATCCCTTTAATGACTCCGCAGGCTGTATCTAGCAAAGGAAAGTTTACAAAGGCGGTTTACTCGGGTTGTACATTCTACACACGCAAAATAAATATTTACCTACAATATTTTCTATCTGTAAGAAGTGGTATACATATATGTAGATCGATAGTTTGCAAATATTTTAAAACAAATTCTTTGTTGCATACTTCTTGAATACAACGTTTCCTTTCATTTTTCATCCGAGAGGGGGGACTTATCCCCCAAATCCCTCTGTGGATCCGCGCATGGAGTATACTCTAATCAGTAGCTAATACAGTTTTTTTCAGTGCATGCATGTGAAGGAAAGATTAAACAGGCAATGAAAATGTGCAGAGGGAAGGGCGCAGTGCCACTGCCGCAAGGCCTTCGCCTCCCATGTGTGTTTGTGGCAAGTTAATGACACACCTTAACCCATGTTAACCTACTTTTTCATGTTGTGGTTATTCTTGTCGTGCTTATTGTTCTTTCCACTTGACCCAAAGCCAAAAAAATAGAAATAGAAAGAGAAAGCGCAAAAGGAAATGAAGAGCCCTGGGAGAAGGGGGACCACGGTGCGTATGGGCCTGGCCTTCATGCAATTGACATGAATTTGGCAGTAGCATTTGTAGAATTTGACCCGCTTTCTCTCTTTTTTTCGCTCGCCCTCCAAACTTTTTCGCACAAGTTACTTGTGTTAAAACACTTTATCTGCGCTATTTTTCCCGCTAAGGGGGTCAACGCACACTTTTTAAAGCTTAATGCCTGGCAATTAATATGGAGATCCATTAAGCGAGTCACCCAGAAGAGAGCTCGGGAAGTAGAAAAGTGGCCGGAGATACACGCTTAGCACGCACCAGTTACTATCTCTTAATTATGCACAATGCAAAAGAGCGGAGAGCAAGAGCCAAGTTGAAACAATACATTTTAACAGGACGACTGTTGGGTACTTAGGTCATATGTACAGTGTACATACCATAAGTTCGAAAAACATGAATAAAAAATGAAATCTCAGAAATCCTTTTCTCCTTGAAAAAATTAAATTTACCCAATGTGGTGAAAGAAAGTGAATCAATGAGCTCCATAAAGCCCAAGGAGTTCTTATTTTAAAACTGAGAATCAAGGAACAAAAGGGGATATGACGTTTAAAAATCAAAGGAAAAATAATGAATTCAGGTGTGCATTGTACTTAGACATTCCAGTATCTTTAATCCGTCATATTTGAACATTATTAATTACTTTACTTTAAGTTAAGCAACCAACTTAATATTAACAAATGGAAACCATAAAGTGGGAAATGCTGAGTGAAATTCCGCCCAAAAGACTTGTGGAACTTCATGGCGATGGACTTCATTAGTCTTCCTCAGCTGCAGCTGCTGCTGCTTCTTCTTCAGCTTGTTAAGCATAATTAAAATCACAGAGCGCAGGATAAACAGAGACGGAGAGAGTGAAATTGGAAAGGGACAGCGTAAGTGTGTGAGTGAGTGAGTGAGTGTGATTAAGAGATTGCAAATTGTTTTCGTCATCGCATAGGGTGCATACTCTTTTCCCTTTCTCTCCCTCCTGACTCTGTCTCACTCTCACTCTTACTCTCTTATTCGCATTTAATCTCTTCTTCTTGCCGTAATTAAATTGACCGTTAAGCCGGGGCAGCAAGCGAGCAGGACGGGCGATATGCGGCTAGAGCGAGACAAAGTAAAAAAAAATTTAATTGATCCAACGTGCCACGCACCATTTGCCATGTATGTATGCATTTACGTCAAACCTTTTATTTTGGATCCACATTTATACACTCTTACTGAGTATATTACGAATTCTAAAAAAGATTTTGAGATCTAGGGATAGAACTTACTTGAACTCTTGGGGTTTGAACGCTGATTTAGAGAGTTAATCCAAGTGGCGCCCAACAACTTTATATAGCGGTTTTGGAGAAGAAATTTCATGTTATATAAAGTACCTACAACATATATTTTTTTATTTTGATAGTATCAGATATTAAATACCCTTATTCTAAATCCCCAGCAAGAGTATTCTTGCATCTTTACTGTTCCTTAACGAGCGGCGAGGGCAGGGGCGTAGAGGAAGGGGGCCCTGCATTCGTTATGCAAATGTTTTAGCCCCATTGAATTTGATGGCCGCGCATAAATGTAATTATAATGTGCATTCTATACAGAAACAAAAGCATAAATGCATAAGTACATAAATGCACACTGTGTACATGGACAGTGGATTACGTAATGCCGATGCAGTGAATATGATATAATGTATTATGCATAATACATGATCGCATGATTCCTTAACCATCGCAACGCAACGAAACGAGCGACATTTAATTTTAATTTTAATTAATTTTGTCATTTGCTTTTTACACCGATGATTACGATGATGATGATGATGGGATTACCCAGAGGCGGAGGGGAAGGGGGGCTATTGATAATCCATCCGCCATTTGCGAATTCTGCTGTGGACTCAGCTGTGCAGCTGTGGATTGTGGGGCCTTTTGGGGAGTGGGGCTTTGTGGATAGTAACTGGGTGGGTAGTATCTGAAAACCCCTTTGATATTGCCAGTGCTGCGGAATCAGTCGAGTGGTGGGGATATGTTTCTTGGATTTTTGTGGGATTTCTTCGATTGCCGCCGCTTCGATGGCGATTGTATGATGGAGTTCCCCTCAACTCCCCCGATCGAAGAAGAAGCACCTGTGAAAACAGTCAAGGGGATGGTGAAGGTTCAACTCCCTCCACCGCCGCCCCTGACCTTTGAAATTATCCGCAATCCCTGGGCTACCGAACAGGTGGAAAGCTTCGATGATGGCTTCGATGATCCCCGACTGCCGGAACTCATCATTTGATTCAAACCAAACCATTCCGCTTCATTTGGTTTAATTAAAACTCCTTTTTTGCCATAATCCAATTACGGCCAAAGGCAAAAACTAAATGACAACAAATGGCATAATGGCCAGACAACAACAAAAACTCTGGCAAAAAAATAGAAAAACCTGAACAACAAAACTCAAACAAAGCACAGCTGAAAAAAATGAAACAAAACAAAAAAAAGCTGAACAAAAATGCAAACAAACAATGCAATAAAATTCAATTACAACAAATTTTTAATTAACTTTTTGCAATCAAAACAAAAAGCCGATGAGGAGACAACAACAACAATCATATGAGTGGAAAGCCAATAAAAATGGGCGTAATAACAAATCCACAAGTCGTCGATGGAAAGGATTTCGAACCAGGGCTGTGTTACAATAGGTTAAATTGGTATTGGATTACTTGGTTTGTACATATCACACGTCAAAACTAAATACATTAAGCCATAAAAGTTTGCATTTATCATTTTTGTGATATATAACATAAAATTACTTTAGAGTGTGGTGTAAGAAATGTTATGAAATTTAATACACAGTGAAAATGCTTACAAACTAATAAACATGCTAGGTTATATATTACGTATACGACGCGTATCACTCAGACTATCAGACTAGAGCTTAAAAACTATCGATATTTTCCCAATATCGTATTGAAAAAACCTCAATGTTTCCGATAAAATATGGAAATTTATATATATTTTTTAAGGTCTAATCAGATTGAACTTTTCCTCCGGCATACAAAAAACAATGAAAACTCATGTAGGCCACAGCAATCACTAATCGGTGAAAAGGTGAAAAGACGGAACAGAACCCTTTTCTGCTCTTAACCGCAGCCATTTGCTACCCATCCAGATCTTCGGATATCCTCCATAGCAGGACTATCCTATACTCCTTCATACATATATACATCTATATCGCAATCGAGAGAGACAACTTTTAGTGCGACATTTGCTGGAAACTTTGCAGAGCAGAGCGCGATGCAAACGACACCTAAACCGACTAATGGCCAAAGTCGCCTCCTTCGGTAGCAGAAGGCGGAGGGGGTGGAGGAGGGGTTTCGGGGGCTCGCTGCACCCATTGTGAGCCATTTGTTAGCGGGAATTGCATTCGTGGCTGCGAAATTACATTTTCCGTGTGATTCTGCGACAACAACTGTGTTGTGTGGCAAATTTGTAAAACTTGTTTGTTAAGGTCTGAAGTTGAAGTGTCTGAGAAACAGTAAGCATTATCAAACCCCCCTCCTCCCTCCACTTGCCACGCCCCCAGCAATTAATGGCAAATGTGGTTGTTCCGTTTCCTTCCAATTAACTCGCCAATTGGCAGGCCAAAACAACAACGCCCCTGATTAAACAGGTGAATGTGTAGATGTGGCAGGGGAAATCCGGAAAACCTAGGCAATCTTTTCACGCACGCAACTCGCTCACAACTTTCTGCCTTCCCAGCTTTTCGTATAATCCATTTGTTTGACCAACTTTTGCCGCACAATATATGTTTGTATGTTTGTATAATCTCACCCCCACAGGAAAATGTTATAGTTTGTATAATCAGTAAAGGCCAGAAATTTCTTTTACCGGGCAAAGTCATAGATATAGATATATAGATATAGATAGGGCAATTACTAAATTGGTTTTTGAGAAACAGTAATTGCCAAAAATATATTTCCTACCAATTTTAAAAATGTTCTTCCATATTTTCATTAAAAGTACTGAATACCTTTGATAACAAATATTTAATTGGGATTTGCTATTATCTAAACTAGTCTTATGTTCCCATATCTTATATATGTGATTATAATTGCTGCCTAGAACTGGTCGGGAATATTTCTGCCCGAAGCCGATGCTTTGGGTTCTTGGTGGGCACTACTTCCGAAAATCTGATCGTAGCGCTCCAGGGCTTCGTAGGAGACCCGTGAGGCCAGCGAAGGGGGCCGAATGCAGCCAGTCGAAGGAGAAGGAAAAGGAGAGGCGGCAGCTGGGAGAGGATTTGCAAGTGGAAGTGGTTGCTGCACCATCGATTTGTCGACCGACTCCCTTTGGATCTGGGGATCGGGTGCCTCATTGTCCACATCATCGGCGGTATTCCGCTGATGGGTAGTGCTGGTGGCATCCGCATCCGAATCTGAATTTTCCGGGGCCCTCATGCAGCCAAACAAGTCGCTCAAACTAGTGCACATGTTTATTCTGTGCTTCTGTGCGAGCTGTCCGCTGGTTCCACCTGTTTTATAGTGAAGCGAACCCCTCCATCGAACAGCTGTTTTTTGGCCAAAAAGGGATGACGCAGACATATTACTTCTTCTTAGTCAACTGATGACTATTCGGGGCTCTTTGGTGTGGAAAAAGGTAGGAAAAGGCAACAGTCAAAGCAATTAGATAGGAAACCCTTTCAGTTTTTGTGAATCGATTCTTTTTGATTCGATTCTGAAAAAGATCGATTAAATCGATTTTAAATCGAAATCAACAAAAATTGAGAGGAAACACAATTTAGATTTCGATTTGGAATTCTGGTTTATAATTCATTAGTCTATCGCCTTTTAGAGATGAAAGTTTGTTAAAGGACACCAAAAACATCGATTAAATCGATTTTGAAAACGATTTTTTAAAGATTTCACTTGGATCCTATGACTTTGTAACATTCTCTAATATAATAGAAAATCAATTGTATGTGCAAATAAGTTTATTAACCCCCGAATCTTCCCTCCTAAAACCGGGAATAAAGTCCTTAACAGCTTACCAAAGTTTAAGTCCGACTTGAATGGAGGTATAAAATCATGCCATCCTTTCTCTCAATTCGCGACAAGTCAAGCTGACGCTCCGGAAACTTCCTGCCACTTCCGCTACTCCATTCATCATCGATGTGGTGGAACAGGAGAAAGGCTCCTTCATATTTTGCACAACAATTTGACAGCCATCAATCAATGGGCGGGGGCCACACCCCCTTAGCACACCGCCCGTGGCTGAGTGGCCACTTGAATGGCATAAAAAGCGGAAATTAATGCACTTAAGGCATTCAAAATAGACGAGAGATCGAGAGCGCGGCTCAAGTGGAATCCTTAGCGACGTTTAACCAGCTCTTCTCCTCTCTAGGTCCTTTGGGCCACTTGGGTGATTAATTGGACGGGAATTCTTCGAAGGCTCTTTGCCGGGAGGGCCGGTTTTTAACCTTTGTTAATGGCAGGCCATTGAGCTGTTCAAAAGCGCGGGATTAGCGACGAGTGCCCCATTTTCCGACATTATAATAATGGTATAATAATAAAGGTACAGGTGCACGAATGTATAGATCCCCGGCGTCATGAATTGTATTATCCAGAGAGCATTATCCTTATTAACCGCAAATTGTGTGTCATTTCCCATGATTGATTCATCGATGAATGAATTCGGTGGATAGATGGAGGGGGGTGAGTAATTTTCCGGGTGGAAAAACCTCTACAAAAAAGGAAACCCCAAAAAATTTAAGAACCTTCCTTTTTCGCTATTCACCACACCAAAAAATACTGGGAAGTTCTTTACGGTATGGTTGGTGTTCACGCTAAGGCCAATAAGTCTTAGGGTTGTGTACCAGCTAACTGGTGGTGGTACCAGCTAAGAAAGTAAAATGTAAAATAAATTTAAATACAGGGGGTTTTGCCCAATTAATTTAGCAACATTTTAACGGGAAATTAAAATAAGTTTTATCCTTAACTAAAATTATTGTTTTTGATAAAGTCTAAATTATGTATTATATAAAAAAATAAATCACAATTTAAACCAACAGTTAAAAACCCATGTAAATTATTTTAAGTCATGTAAAAAACATACATACGATATAATTTGAAATATATTCAGAAGTCGGTTTATTGTTCAGGCTTTCAAACCTGATGAGTAAAATATCAAGATGAGAGTGGAAGAGCGTCGCCTCAATACGCTTTCGCCAATGTTTCGTCATGTAGAAGCGATGTATTTAACACTTGAGATAAGAACTTAATAATTCCCCTTTCCTTCAAAGATAATAAACTGTATGTCTGTCAAACTTAGGCACTCGCTTGTTTTCACATGATTTCCGCTGTTTAAGTAACTTTCAACACCAACCGAGTTTGAGTTTTAACCAAGTTTCTGGATTTCTCTTTCCACTTTCAGCTAACGGAGCTGGAACAACGCGTCATTGAAGCGGAAGAACGCGCCGAGGAAGCCGAAGATAAGGTAAGCGAAGCCATTAAATGACTGGGAGCTCCAGCATCAGCATGCTTATCCATATCGCAGGGGTGGCCAAAATTAAAACAAGGGTAAGCTGGCATTAGATATCCAGTTTAGCCTAGGCAGGCAGACCGCATCATCGAAAGACAGTTTAAAGGCGGTCTGTCCAGAGATTTCCATGACAATGCTTTTTTATACAGGGGCGGAGTATGTAACTGTAGCCAGAGGGGTTTATGGGGACCAACAGCTGTGTGGCGCACACAACATTTACTAGACCAAAAACCGAAAAGTTGTCACCAACTCGAGCGGCAGACTGACACTGCACGAAAATATACAAACTTAGAATTTATACGAATTAACTATTTGAAAAATCTTATCCTTAGATATTGTACAATTTTGGAACTAGCTATTCTTGGGTCGAAATTATTTGGAATGAAACTCGGCTTAGATTCTCCGAAAGTTATGAAATGAAAATTGTTTCACACAAAAGCGTGTTTTTACCTTTCTTTTGAAAGTTTGCAAATATTTGTGTTTCCGTGCATGGGAATGGGATAAGGGTGGTACAGCGTGTGCTTGTTACACAAAACATAAATCGACTTCCGCACAGTGCGTACTCCCCGTAGCACCCATTGCTCCCCGGAAATACACATTAATGCAGGCCTGCGTTGGAGTTCGTGCGGTTGCAAACGGAGCGGAGCTTTGCCAGACTCAGACTCCCTTGTACTATGTAGCCCCCTTCGGCCCCCTTGGGCAGAAAACTACCCTTGAAAGAACGACAGAAGGACACAGGCTGTAGCTGTAGCTGTAGCTGCTCCCCCTCCTGATTACCTGATTCTGCCTCCATCTCCTTATACTTATGCTTTCAATATCAAATGCGCATTGTTTGCATTAACAAGTCCCCGGAGGCTTTTGGCTTTGCCTAACGCAACACCCCCGAAAAACAAGCGAAATGCAAATATTTACACCACCTCCCAAGCGCTTTGATGCTCAACCGATGCACTGGCCGAAAAAAATGGGTATCTTAGGAGGGGTATCCAGACAAAGCCTTGAAAATATGATACAATATTAACCAGAACGTAACCGTAAGTTAAATTATTTTAAATTTAACTAAACGACAAAAGTTTACATGAAATCGAGTGATTTCCCCTCAGAACTACATAGTATGTATGTAGTACAAGCATTCAGTTATAGTTTTCCGAAAAATCCTCCCAGTGTATCGTGCACACTCACTCCCCCTAGTCAGATCATGGGTTTATCTCTCTGAGCTACCGTTGCCAGGCTTCGGTTGGCTTTATGCGCCTTTCCCCAAGGAAAGAGCAGACCCCAAACCCCTAGGAAACCCGTAATGCAAACCCCGGAAGAACAGGAACACCGAACAAAGCGGGGCCAACCACTGTGACAAATTGAATTCTTGTTACTTTGTTTGCGCCGAGATTAAATTCATGTAGAAACACGTGGATGTTAACTGGCTAACAAGACGACGGGCTAGAACGGCATTAGCCACCCTTGCTTCACCTTTCACCCCCCCCTTTAAATGGCCGGCAAGGCAACCCTTCGGTTTTTTGGGGGCCAAACCGTTAAAGGGCTCATTACTTATGCTTCAATTAGTCGTCGCAGGGCTTAAAAATGTGTTAGCTCATTAGAACTATTACGAGCGGCCTTTGTTGGGTGTCCACAAAGTGGGTGGAAAGTGAAAAACTGTGAACATTACGTAAGCTCATAGGGGTGGCATAATATGACTTCCCCAGATGATCAATGGATTGGTTATGGCTTAAGAATTAATCAAGTACCTAATCAAACGTAAGGAACCTCAGAATAATAAAACTTAATCAAAAATACTACGTCATTATTGAGGGAACAATTAGAAGTCGATATTAGAGGGTAAAATTACCTTTTTTTTAAAGAAAAATTTTATGATTATTCTAAAAATCTAATAAATATATGGAAAACAAATTCCTATTAAGAGTGAATACATAGCTATCCCGTTAGCTATCCTCGTTTGGTTATTCAAACCCATCACCAGTCAAGGTCAGAGGTGAAAATGCCACCCACTCGCTTGCAAAGTCCGCCCCCCCCACCCTGTCAGGACAAGCTGTCGCCCGAGGAAAAAGGGTTTGCCAACCCCTTACTTTAGCCCCCTATCACATTAATTATGCATTAAAAGGAGGAAATATAAACATGAGAACACTTTGGAATGCCTCAACGCGGCCAATTAGGAGGAATTTCCGAAGGAGTTGGGTGTTTTTTTGTGCGGAGCACATGGCACATGGCACATGGCACAGTGTTGGAAAGCGCTGGAAAGCGCCGGAAAGTCGGCAACGAAGGAAGAAAAACCAAGCAAAACAAACAACAAAAACAACACGAGCGGGTTCTCAAACTGTATTTTGAAGAACTGGCGCTAGAACTGTAAATTCTGGGGGTTGCAAAGCTTGGCAGCTGAGAGAGAGAGAGAGAGAGAGACTAAAAGAGAGAGCGAGAGTTGGTAAGAGAAAACAACCCCAAAGAAACAACAACACGGACGAACAAAAAAACGCAAAAACCTGAATGGAACACAGAGAACAAAAAAAGAAACAGCGTAACAAAGGGGCAGAGCGTAAAAGTTGTGCAAAAGAAGACTTGTAGCTGCGCGGATCTGTCGAAATTTGTTGGTTTTTGTTTTATTTTCTGGCCCACATTAAGTAGTGCCCAATTCGCAACGAAATAAACCAAGGCGGGCTGCGAAATGGTCAAAGTTATCCCCATGATAAAAAAGCGGTGAAGTCATCGCTTGTTCAACGAAATAACGGTACAAAACGCGCGCCCAACGCGCCTCATACACACACACACACATGTGTACATAACCGTAAAAAGTGACTTGAGAGTGGAAAATGAAGTGAATTCGGAATTGGAATTAAAGGCCAATACAAAATAATAATCATTGCAATCCCGTTATTTCGGCTTCAGTGTGTGTGATTTTGCATGGCGATGACAGGACAAATTGATAAACGTCGTCGATTATAGGACATTATTTGCAATGCATTGTAAAACACGCACATCATAGAGTTTGCGCACAGAGAGGCCGAGATAACTTTCTTCTCCGCACTCTCTCCCTCTCTCTCTCTCTCTCTCTCTCTCTCTCGATGACAGCTGACTGGCGAAGAAGAAGGAGAGCAAGAAAAAGCGAAATGGGAAAGAAGAAGCAGCAGCAGCCCAAAAGGACAGACAAAATACAATTACAATAAGAGCAGGAAGTTAAGTTAACCAAGCTCTCAGTTTAACAATAAATAAATAAGCAAGAACAACGAAGAAAGGCCACGAAACAAACAAGGATTAAGACACAACAACACACACATATCAAAATTAAGCCAAACAACAACAAAACGTCCATTTACAAAACAGCAACAACAAGAGGAAAAGGGGAGGAAGCAAGAACATCGGAGAAAAGAAGAAAAGGAAGTAAGAAATTGTTACAGTGAAAGAAATCAGGAATTCGGAAAGTCATTAAATTAATTGAGAGCAACAACAACAGTTAAAATGCCGTCACAAGACAGTTAACCCAGTGAGAAATCGAAGAGCAAGAAGAAGAAGAAGGCGGTATCAAAGATAAAAGAAAATTCCTGAGGAAAACTCACTCGCAGGTGACCCCAAAAATGCTGGGAAAGCGTCCTGCGGGAAAGCGTCGTCGTCGCTGTTGCGTCTGCTTTCCTCAGAAACAAAGGAGATATCAACAACAACGACTGCAATAACAACAAAACTACGAAAAACTAACTGGAGGAGGGTAAGGGTTAAAGTAAAGCCAACCTAACGGTTAAAGTGCGAGTGAGAGAGCACGACCAACAACGAAACAACGGAACTGGTAGAATAGCTATAGTCCCCTAGCAAAACGAATCTCATTAAACAACGAACAAAATCCCCTTTTATAGATGGATAACTATAGGAAGAAGGTAAGATAGCAATATAATTACAAAACTTCATCTTAGAAAAAGATCTTTCTAGTGTTAGACTAAGGGGAGGAAAACCCTCAGATAAATTATGACATTCTAAACACATTGAAGATACTTTGAATCCCTTGAACCGCCCACCTGTCCAACCTAACAAATTCCGCCTTAACTTTATATGACTTTGCTATAATTAGAAATCAGGGATGGGGAAATGCTAATTTATGTGCATATACATCACCTGACACCTTTCAAAATCGGATAAATATATGGCCGTAGTGCTCCCATTAGATGGGACACCTCTCCCACCCACACTGCTTCACTGGCTTAATCGAAACGTTTCGCAATTGAACTCTTAACAGAGCAAAACTGTTCTGTTCTGGTGAAAACTGCCGATCGGGAAGTGGGTCAGCCTGTTGATTGAATTTCTTTCTTTCGATTCACTTATCACTGGATAACCCGTCCGACCGTCGACATCTCTTTGATTGTTCGTTTGCATGATGAATGATGCCCATTTCTATTCCCATTTCAGCTCGTGGACTGCAGAAGCTGCAGTTTCAATTAACGTGCCTGCCATCCGTGAGATACATTCGAATCCACGAGGATGATGCAGCAAGAGAGTAGTTGATTGATTGCCTCGAGACGCCAGGAGAAGGGGTTCTGGTTTTGGGTTCTGAATTCTGGATCTGGATCTGGATCTGGCCATTCATCTCTGGATAAACATTGATTACATGCCAGATCCCCAGATGCAGCGATAGACGGGTGCACTTACTCCGCCGCGTTGCAAGTGGGCTACATTGTTAATTACATTCGCCAATAATGACAGACAATCTAACCTCAACTTAACCCACAGCTGCTTTACCCTGCACTTTTGATTGGGTACTTCAGAGTTGCTTAGTCGGAGGACTAATGGGTATTTAAAAAGAGTATTTACCAAGTCGCACTTGGGCACTTCGATTATAGAAGATGTAAAGCGTTGGCGGACCTCTTTCCGTCCCCCTGCGCCCGGTTTTTCTTGCTATTTAGTTGTTGAACATTGTTTCAGTTGAATTAATGATGCATGCATCCGTCATCGGAGTGCAGGCTAGCCGACGATTGCCACTTTCGCTCGAAGCCTCCGCACTTCGCCCACACTCCACACTCATATAGCTATGGTACTAGATATAGCTGGTGCCTTCCCTGATCCAATGCCCAGCCAACGTTGCCCTGTTGATGTGCATTTGAAAAATGTAATGCGTTTTATGCGCTGCCTCGAGTCGTCTCTCCCTCTTATATTATCCGTTTTTTCCTCCGTACCCAGTGATAGCTTCTTACACATGGAGTCTATTGTAGCCACATACATTATGGCAGTTGAAATAACGAAATATAACTTTTACTTTCAAAGATCACTCAAGAAACTATTAATGTTGCAATTAATTCACTTGGTGGTCAAAAAGTATACATAAAAATGGAATGTTTCTAATAATCAAATGTAAAATTAACTTTCCAGTTAGAAATTCCTTGAGTTAAGTAGACCCCCGGGTCGCATACTCCTTTTATGGCTGAGGTTTTCCTGGCATGATTTTCCTCTCCTGGTTTAAGTGGTTTCAGCGTCTTGTAGCCGCCGCCGCCGGCTGCTTTCTTTATTTTAAACTCATCAGCAAGTCGACGACATCATTTGGCGGACTGTGCAGCTACTTCTTCTGCTTCTTCTTGTGCCGCCGATGGAGTCGCCACGCACGAGTCAAAAGACATGAGTCGAGGGGCCGCATAAATATTTATAAAAATAGCGCGGAGAAGTCGCGACTCCGCCGCCGACGACTCGGGGCTGTGAATGATGTGATAGATATCCGCAAGATGCTTTTGTATCCATCGCTCGTCTCACGGTTGCATTGGGTCATCAAACTCACGGGAGGAGGTGTTACGAAATCAGAAATCGGCTTAGATCTTTTGGGTAATGGGGTCCCAGCTAAGGGATACACTAAATATTTCAGGAATCTTTATAATCTAAAAAGAAATGCAAACTCCACTTGTATCACCTTTAAAGTGACAATTAAGAAAGAGTATGTATTGCTCTATTCTTTTGTTGAAATATGTCTTATATCTCTCTTGAATTCTATTTAGAAAATGTTCTGATCAGTGGCGAATCCAGAATTTGGTTATGATCAAATTGTATGGTTGCGTACTTTTTGAATACCAAATTTTCTTTAATTTTTCGCCCGAGTGGGGGTTCTGATTAGACTAATCTAAATTCAAAGCGCCCACTTAGGGAGACATCTTAAAGAAAAGAACCCAAACCTATCATCTGGTTTCTTGGAACCGAACTGCGCCACTCTGAGAGCGAAAGTCTGGTAGTGGAAAGTAAAGTATCCCCTTCGGTTGGCCGCCATCCAGTCTGGAGGTTCTACATATATAGCTAGTTGTTGGTTGCCTGGGTTGTCTGCTGACGGATGGCAATGCCACTGACTCATCGGTCTCCCCTTTTGTGTGCGATTGCCTTTATAGCCGGCCTTTAATCAGGCAAATTGTTAACACCAACCGCAAACAATCAGCCAAAGAGCCAAAGCAACATGTTACATTTATTATGTGCAAAAAAAAAAAAAAAAAAAAAAAGCATATTTGGGCAATGTAAAAGTTGCGGAACAGAGATAAATTGCCTGGCGCCGCTGCTGCCGCTGCTATTCAACTTCAGTTGAGCAGCTAGCACAAACATATACACATAATCTGACAAGTAACGAGCACCTGCCCCCAGTTGCAAGGACTCCCCTTTGAGATGGACGCCACATGACACGCACTTTCACCCGACATCCGTCTCTCCGGCTGGATCGCTATTTTCTCGTTATTTCTTGTTTTCCGGGAGTCATTGACATGGTGAGTCACCCAAGGGGGAAAGGAACATCGGTTGACAAAAGGATATTTCTACTTCGAAGTTTTCAGATGAGACAAATAGCTTCCAATATCAGAAAGAAATCAAATGAATCTTCCAAAGTATTGGAAAAAACATTTTACGATGGAATAATAGCTTTCGAATTGGGAAATAAAACAGATTTATAGCTTTAAAAGTATTCATACCAAAGAATCTAGTTTGATTTTGAAATCTCCCATAACATGGTACAAAAGTATGCAGATACAAATATTTTGTTGCATACTTTTTGGCACCTTTTTAGGAGATTTGAACTCCCAAGGATTTTTTGTATCCCTTTACTGGAGCTACATAAAGAATATCCTGGTAATTTCATGTGAAAACTCTTTGAACAATAGTTCGTATTTTGCTTTTTATTAATTGCCATTTATTGGTGTCCATTGATATCCATTTGCTTTTGATTTAATTACTGCAAACGGCACAAAACACTTAATGCAAACCCATTGAGCAACCCATGGCTTACGAGAGATAAGGGACATGGGATATGGAATATGGGATTTTGGATTTTGAGATATGCTATTTGTTGTGGGCTGTGCAAAGACGAACTGCCCTCGTTCGATGCCACCCCAAAAATAAAACACGCACGCTTCGCTGGAACTTCCCTCGGCGAATTTCCCTCTGCCAGCAGCAGCAGAATTTCCCCCGAGCATTTCCCGCAGTCTTTCCACTTCACTCGAGTTCAGTTTCAGTTTCGGTTTCAGTTCTTGTTGGCAGCTCGAGTCGTTCACTTCGCTGTTCGTTCGGTGACCGATTAGTCAGCCAACTGCGCCGGTTAACTTGACAACTTGAAAGTTGGATTTCTTTTAAATTATTTTTTGCTGTGCCATACTCAAACCTTCTTGCAAATATTTCTGTAGTGACTGAAGTGTGTTCCAAAGAAACCCAGCCGAAAGGACCAAGAACAGAAACAGAAATTGAAAAGAAAACCAACCCTTGGCCGGGCTTTAGTTATCGCTCGCGATCGTCCGAAGCCGCGAAACCGGTTTCCCCTCTGCAAATCCAACCGACTTTCCCCCTTTCTGTTCTCGAGGGCTCTAGCTCTATGCCGAAATCAACCCCGAACTCCTAAACCGACACCAAAACTTAACCCCTGTGCGCGGCACTGTCATGGCAATGAACCTTTGCCCGATCTTATAAGAATCAGTGGAATCGAGTGGGCTGCTAAAATCCCATTGAAAATGGCGAGAATCGAAATAGCGAAATCAGCAGAAAAGGGCCGGCGCACAGAATGTCCTCGATGTATGTATCTGATAAATAAAATCCTGAAATTATTACAATAGAATCGAAAAGGGCAAATTGATTGGAATATGTATAATTATATTACTCAATGAAACCAAAACTTCCTAATGTATTCCAATTGAATTCATCTTTTCAATTCTAAAAATATAAAACTCTTCGAGAGATATCCCACACACAAACAAATTTGATTGGTAAAATTTACCTATACGGATAGTTACGTAACTATAAAAAATAGTTACGTGTATTTTGTTTTTGTTTTGGGTGGGTGTCTTTGCTAATTGTGTGTATTTGTTGTTGTAAAAATAACTATTTAATTGGTAGAATTGACAATTTCTGTGGTTGGCGACTGTTTGACAATTATATTGTTTAATTTTACCAAGTTTTTTTTGTGTGCACCGTGCACGAATATAATAGATCTCTCATAACATTTTGTATCCACACTTTAACAACTTTCTTGTAACATTAAAACCCTCTATGAACGACAATTGTATAGAATATAGTATCCCCCCAAACAACCCCTCGATTTTATTCTTTTACTTCTGCTATCAGATCTCCTCCCACCTCACCACCTTTCATCTGAATCAATCACAGATCTCCAATGCGAATAATGAACTGGGAACACGCTAGTGAACAATACACTCACTCGTCTTCTGATGATAAATATCTGCCACCATAGAGTTGCCGCCTCCCCCTTCATTGAGTTTTCTGTTCCCCCTGCAGTTTTCCGCCGAATGTCTTTGACTGCTTTTTTACGTGTTGGGGCCCCAGCTGTGAGCAGTCGTCGCGAATGCTTCATAAAAATCTAATATTTATGAGTCGGCGGCAAAGTGAGAGAACGCGCAGAAAAGTTGTCCCGAGACCCGAGAAGAACAATTTCATTTCAAAACCAAAAAAAAGGGAAAAGGGGATAAGGTGGAAAATGTTTTTAATTGCTTACAAGTTTCGCTCTTGCTCTCGAGAAGAAGACTTTGTTGTCTCTGCTCTCAACTGCTTCACGCTTAATTGGTTCGACGATGGAGCAGAGAAAAGGTCACGTTAACGAGCTTTGATCGAAGAGCAAAGTTTTCCGCAGCCTTCAATGTGATATTATGCAGGACAGGATAGGACAGGATAGGACAGGATAGGACAGGATAGGACAGGATAGGACAGGACAGGACAGGACAGGAGCGACAGAGACAGAGGTAGAGACAAACACTGTCTCACCCATTCCAACAGGCACTTACACTTGAATGCACTTTTTGCCATTGGCCGTGCAAAGTTTTTTCCCCCCCTTCACACAGAGTGGTGTAACAAAGGCTTTTCTCTAAATTAAAAAATTTACCAGGGGATGGGTGCAAACGACGCGAAACGACACTCTAAATACCCTCAAAGGTTAAGAAATACAAAGGATGCTAGTTTTACTATAAGTGCTAAAAGTATTTTAATTACCGATCAGTTTGAACTAGGACTTTAAATCCTAACTTTATATCAAAATCGAAATGGTACCATCATTACTACTACCATAAGCATTTTTTAGGGTATCAATGCGACAACAAAATGCATTCGGAGTTTCAGATTTGCGGGGTTTCCATAATTAAAACCAACTCTCTTTTCGCTTCTGCCCCTCTGGCAATCGGTTGCTCAGTTGTTTAATGAATCGAGTGGCCCAGAATGGATGGAATGGAAACCCACCCACTCGTCTCGATCGGAACGGGAACTGTGAACTTAAAAGTGGGAGCTGCGTTTAGTCAGTAGCCAGTGAAGCGGAAAAAGCATAATTTACACCCCCAAAAAGAGAGTGAAAAGTACTGAAAAATGAAATACCACTAATGCCAGACCCATTTCTTGCTCTGTGTCACAAACATTTGGCGTTGATATTCCCCTCGAAGTCTCTGACTGGGATTTTATACCATTTTTTTTTTGGGTTGGGTTCTTGGGCTTTGGGGAAGGCAAAGGCAAAGGCAAAATGAGGAAAGTTATTGAGCAGCTCTGAAATATCGCGGCGCATTTCCATCATTTTCATTCAGCACCAGACATGGCCACTACTCCTGCTTCCCATCTCGTCCTTCTCATGAACCCTGGAACCCTCAGCAAATGCTCCTCCATCGGACATTGTTTGCCTTTTCGCATTGCTCGAGTGCAGCCCTTGACAATGTGGCAGCCCAGTCGAGCTGAAGAAACGAAGAGAGAATGCAGCTGCGAAGCTGGAAAATCTCAAGATCTTTGGGGCGGGAAGTTTCCTAGTTGGTAGCGACACGTTAAAGTGCCAGTGGCAGACGACATCTGGTGGGGGCTGTTGGGTGGGCAACTTCAAAGTGCTGCCAAAGTACCATTAAAGAACGAAACATTATAACCTTTTAGCAAAGGTTTTTGCCATCCCTTTAAAGAGCTGACAAATCTGAGCCAGTGGTGGAAAAATATTCAATCTTAAATGCCTGCAGAGCGCTATCTAAAACTATGCCCACAGACTGATGCATTATCCATAATACCGGTCTATTACCAAGTTCCCCCACAAAAGGAAGGAAAAGTGAGGGGAAAAAGGGGGGAAAACTGAGTGAGAGGGGCTTAAAACTTTTATCAGAAACGCGAAACTTTTGTTTTAGTTTATTGTCTGGCAGATGGCGTGGCAAACTTTGTTTGCTTCTTTTTCACAAAACTGATTAAGTTAAGCCGCTTTGAAAAAAAAGGAAAGAAAAAAGGTGGTTTAGCAGGCAAATTTACCGAGAATACATCAAACGGTGTCTGCATTATAAATCAGTTCCAGAGGTGAGTCGGGAAACCCCATCAATCCCCCCAAACATTCAGGACTAAATTGACCTCATATATAACTGAGATAATGCATAAATAATGCTCGTTTAGAATGGATTACCTGAACTGCAGGTACGATTTCGTCCTTAAGGGCAACGTTTTCGCTTAAAAGACGTAAGTAGACTTTAATTTTCGGAATGGGGGAAGTAAGAGTGGCTCTTTTAATTAAAAAGCACCACAGACATCATCATTCGCGAAGCATTTTCTGCTTTTTTGTAGGTAATCATGGGAATCTTGGGGTATATGCAGGACTGGCCCTTTAAGTTAACCCGAATAATGATCAAATATTTACTTAGCTTAGTACGTATCTTGGAATTATTTCCGAAGTCCGTTTGTTTGCTTTAGATTTCTATTTCCTTACATTTCCTGTCGAACCTCCCATTTCTTAGGGACACTACTTTGCAGTATAGAATATCTTTGATCCCCGTTAGAATAATGGTTCTCAAAGAGATCCTAGAGCAATGGGTATCTCCATGTCGAAATCACGTACTTGGTTGCTTTATAATTTCTGTTGCATGACGGAGCAGTTAAGTGAGGTGCTGCTGGACGGGGGAAACATCGTAACTGGCGGTTTGTGAGAGGAGCGTAAACGGAGCGCCACCAAAAGGATGCCCAGCTCGATGAAGTTGCCATGTAACCACGTTCACGGGATAATGTGAAACATGCACATTTTCAATTTCAAAGCTGCCAAAACATGCAGCAAATATTGACACTGACTGTAATGGAAAAATCATTCACAGCAGACTCCTCTCACCCTTTTTTGCCAGAGGAATCTTAGGGGAGAAAAAAGGGTGAGCGAGCGGCAGTTTCCCAACGACAATGGAGAATTCCCGAGGAGCATTGTTCTCCAGTGAAGAGATTAACTATTTTCAGGGATTAGCTGAGGGATCAAAGCAACCGAAGGAGGTCGGGTATATTATTGAAACGGAATATTTGATGTGAAGTAGGGAAAAAGGAAAACATAGCCCTAGCCATAGGAATGTTGATTAAACAACATTCTTTATAAAAATAAGAAATAATATTAAAACCTCTTAACTTAGCAGGTGTAGAAAGACCCAAAAAGTGTATATCCCCTCGGACTTTTTTTCGTTTCACCTTGGATGCCCCGTTTCTTCCCTGCATAGCTTCAAAAAATTCGAAATCAATTTGTCGTTTTCGGGGTTTCCCTTCCTCTTTCTCAAAAATTTCACTCTGTCTGGGCATTGAGCATTCCATGGACCAAAGACGATGACTGGAAATAAAGATATGCGAGCGCACTGCAGTTAACGATATCCCTTATACATATATCAGAGGAATGGGATTCTGGGAATGGGGAATACCAGATAGCAGATAAGTGCCAGTTCCCCCAGACTATAGGACGACTAAAGAGTAAGAGTGTACTGATAAAAAAATCGTTGCAAATCTTAAGATTTCATTTTATTGCGGTTTTTCATTCATTTAAATGGGGAATATTGAATTTGAACTCTGATTTTAATGTATAAATATTTTAGTTTAAATATTTTCCAATTAAATTTAATATATTCAAATATGTATCACGAATACTATACACTTTTAATACAATACAATGCCGGTTTATATTAATTTACCCATTTTTTTTCGGTGTACGAAGTAGAGGGAGATGGCGCGTGCCGAGAAAGGGCGATGGAAGATGGATATTTTCCTTCTATTTTTTTGGTTTTCCGGGGAACGAGGGGCGGCAACAATGTTTTATGGAGTGTTTTCTTGAGTGGTTCTGCCGTATTCCTCCCGTTTTCCCTACTCTCGTGCCTCTCAAGCGGCTGCCGCTTTGTTGACTATAAATAACAATGGAATCATGACTCCAAATTAAACGTCGCAGGAGGAAAAGAGGGGAGGCTGTTTGCCTCCAAGAAGTCAAAGAAACACAAGAAACGCAAATAAGATATACCTATATTTTCTGAATTTCAGCTTGTGTGTGTGTTGTGTGCAATATGCGACGCTTGATATGAGTGGCAGAAAGAAAAAAACCAAGAGGGGGATGCAGGGCCGTAGAGGAAGTGGCCAAATGGGGGTGGACTCTGTTTGAGTTGCGGCACATTTTGAGTTGTATTAACAAATTGCCCGGGAAAGGCAGCAAATTTGTTCACCGGTAGAGATGAGAAGATATTATGGATGTGAGTTTATATATAGAGTGGAGTGTATATATATTCATAGTAAAGTCATCATTTCTTCATTAACGCAAGATGTCTTCGTTATAAACAGATTAATCATCTATCACGGGGGGGTCTATCACTATTGGGTTTGCAGTGGCCACCCACAGGGAGAACCCTTTTAGATGGCAAAATGGCAAAATAGCAAAGCACAAAGTGAGTCACCAAGGGGCACCTCCCCTTTCCTACCCGTTTTGGTCTGGCCATAATGGCTAGTCGAGTGCCGTTAGTCATCTGCTGACTACCAGAGGAAAGCCCCTGAAAATACCACTTCGATCCCAACCCAACAACCCCACTTAATTGCGTCTGCTCATTTGGTCATAAAAACAGGATGCATGCTTGGCCAGAGAAGTGGAGAATATAACCTATAATATATATAGTATATATGTAAGATAGCGCTGCAATCTGTGTGGGGGGGGGGGGGGGGGAGGGACCATCACTTCCCTTCAGCCCTCCAAATTGAATTCAAATTTTATTCAAATGCTCGCTTATTCATTCATCTTTTTATCGTCTCCAGCTTGTGGAATTTATTTTATTGAGCGCATTTTTCTGGCAGCCCCCACAATTCGCCCCTTTTTGTAGCTCCGTCTTGAAGTTTTCTCTGTTCGGCATAATCCGATTGTGCGTTGGGGCAAATTATTGTCGGGGATTTCTCCACTGTTCCTTTATATTATTTCTTTAGAAGCGGATTTACGGCAATATGTGCGATTTATGTTAAGTGGCAGACGACATTGCACTATTTGTTAGGGGCTATGCAATAAAAATGTCATTCTGCCATACAATCGAATGCTTTTTCTACGCTTTTGGTAGCTTAAGATGTGAAAAGGACAAGCGAATTTTAGATACCTCTTAAGGTTTCACAGATAGAATTCTTGTATGGCAAATTAGCTCTTCTTTTTATAAAATGATTTAATGGTAAATACTTTTCTAGCCTTTTTAAAGGCTAAACAAAACTATTGTTAAGTATACTAGGCCATCAAAGGGTTAACATGAAGTGCCTAATCATTTCCCAATCTATGACGATGCCCCACCCAAACTGAAACAGTCTTCCAAAGCGCCTTCCCATTACAGATCGCAAATCCAATAACGAAAATTGCCTGGATTTAGCTGTCTGGCTGATGGGACTGAGACACCCATGGATATAGGACAGGGATTCCACAGCAGCTGTGTCTGCGAATCTAGAAAACGCATTTAGATAAAGTCAACTTACTGTCTCAGGGCCCCCTCCTCTTTTCCTCCTCACCGATTCCGATTGGTTCTTTGTTTGTTTTTCGAAAGGGGCTCAAAGTTTCACACGCCTAAATGCAGGCAATTCATTTGATTCATGTTAGGGCGAAAAAGAAGTCGGAGGAGAAGCAGCCAGTGCTCAAGTTTTGCTCGTCTGAACTTTGCTGTTCGGGCCATTAAATAAGCCATAGCCTCGAGTTTTTTGTTTTAGCGGTTTAGGCGCGCAGCCTGATTTTATGGCTCAAGTTGCTCGAAAGTTGCTCTCGCTTCCTTGTGATTTTCCTCGGACTTTCCTCGGATTTTCCTCAGATTTCAGCGCTTTAGCAAGTGTCTGTGATCTTGAACCTAGGGGCTCCTGGGAAATAGTTCGCCCTCTGAGTTTTTTATTCCACTTTTTTCGCGAACTCCTTTTTCAGCATTTTTCGAGTCAGCAACTTTGCATGTCCCTAACTCTTGTCTATTGTACTCCGCGTATCTTTCGGCCCGTATCTCCCTGGTGCACATGGCATATCCCATTACCAGTAAGCGAGGTTCCTTTGCCTCTGTGATTCCAGCTCATGGCATGACAGGCATAAACTTTGGCATTTTATATGCGTCACCAGGAAAGGTGGGGATGGCTAGGAGGAGTAATGGAGGAGGAGGAGCTACAGGGCTTCGGCCCTTTTTGAGGCTGCTTATTTTCGCCGGTCTATCTATTTTTAACAGCACGGCCAACTGGTGGAAGGGACCTCGATTCATTCACCTACCTTAGGCTCTCGCTCCTCTAACCACACTTCAACACCTCTTGTAACATTAAACAATAGACCCATTTTGGGTACACCATCCCGGCTGACAACTAATAATGCACTAGGTGCCGACACTGGTGAAGCAACAAAAGAGGTGGTTGGTATTACTCTTTGAAAGGCAGGAAAAATCCCATTTCCTTGATAGAAATCCGCCCGCTTCGATTGCTCCTCAACTGGCACCCTCTATCCTGGAGTCCAACTTCTTAACCCCGTGACCCCATGCCACCCCACAAAACCTCCCCGCCCACCCTTGTTCAACTTCCGGCTTTGTTTAGTTGTCAGTTTGGTTTCCTGGCGTGCCAAATGAAGTTATTTCTTTCCTGTCTCCTTGTCCTCTTTTTTCCCTCTTTTTCTCCGTGGCAGTTGCATTACTTGCAAATTGTTGTGTAACCATAAAAATACTTATTTCCTGGGGCGATGGCATGTGGCAAGCTCATTCGGGCACTGCCGCTGCCATTTTGCAGTTTTTCAGTGGCATTGCAGTTGCAGTCGGGTGTTAAATGGTCGCCTCTTAATTACACCAGTTCCTGCCAGGACTTGAGCCCAGCTTTAAGGTCTTGAAACCACTAAACGTCTCTGACTTTGGAAAACCCCTGGTATATATATATATATACATATGTTATTCACAATGCTCTGCTATTCTTGCCCTAGACTACCTAAAGCTCTAAAAAAAATATAAAAAGAAACGCGAATTCTTCAGGAAAACAGGAATAGGAGGCGCCCAAATGATTTGAATCATCTTGGAATGATTTGAATACTCTTACAATGGTTTATCACCTAGGAACACTTGACACAAGGGCGTCATATGTTTCATATTTCTAAGTGAAATCACAGCTGTAATCGAAACATACTCTTAATTTAAGCTAGGTCCTTAAATGTATATGATACCAAGTTATACGGCTATTAAAGGACCTCTTAAAGTGGCCTTCCTTGTGAATCTCGTGTCTTAGTGCCTAGGGCAACTTAGGAATCCCCTTTCTTGCAGTGCTCCTTCAGAACTCCCCTTCCTTTCGTCTGTCTGCCTGACTACCAGCAGTCCTACCAGCTAATCCCTTTGGGGGGGTCATGTGTAACCATTAGACCCTGCCCTGAACTTTGTCGTGGCTTAGTGTGAATTTAATTTAATTTGGAAAAGTTTGCGCTGTGAAAAGTTTGCAACTTGACTAACCTTTTCCCCTGATCTGTTTTCTAGGTGCGTGCCATGGAGCAGCGGCTGAGTGAGTGGCCCAAGCCACCGCCCCAGCATCCGCATCCGCACCAGCCAGTGCCAGCCGGTCATCCGCAGGAGCAGCAGCAGGCCAGAAGCAATTGTTCGCCGAGTCATCAGGTCGGAGGAGGAGGAGGTGCAGGAGCCACGGCAGCAGGATCAACAGTATCAGGTGCACCACCGCCCACCCAGGAAGCGGAGAAGACCATCACTTCGCTGGAGATCCAAGTGGAGGAACAGAGACAGCTGCGACTCCACGACGCACGACAAATCGAAGCCAAGGCTGCCAAGATCAAGGAGTGGGTGAACAACAAGCTACGCGATCTCGAGGAGCAGAACCAGTTGTTGCGCGAACAGAACGTCAAGTGCAACCAGCAGTTGGAGCTGCTCAAGAATCACATAGCCAATCAATCACAACGGCATAGTATCGTGGGTCCGGTGCGCAATAGCCTCAGCCTAGACGTTCAGGACTTTGCCGGTTCGGGGTCCAATCCCGAGCATCGGAGGCGAAGCGAAAGCCTCGATCCGCAGGATCCCATTATTGGCCGACCCCTGACCAGCTCGTATCCCCACCACCAGCACAGGCGAAACCTCTCGATGGAGCCCCAGGAGTTGGAACGAAATCTGGTGGCTGCGGTCGATGGCCTAACCCTCGCCCCACTGTCTAGCATCTCCAGCAAAGCTCCCGGCGCAGGAGGATCAGCCGCCAGGCCAGATAGCTCCGATACGGATACGGCCCATGATTATGCGGAGATTTACACGCCATCCTGCGAAAAGCTACCTGCCTGGATGAAGAACAATCCGGCTTTGATGGCCAGTGGCGGAAACTCCAGCACCACCACCACAACCACCAGTGAACTGGGCGTGCCACGGCCTCCGACGCCGCCTCTGCATCGCTTTCCCAGCTGGGAGGCCAAGATCTACCAGGTGGCCAACGATGGACTGGCGGGAGCTGGGACGGGAAGCGGAGGGACAGCGGAGAGTGCGGCCATTCAGGAGCCAGATATTCAAGAGGGAACCGGAACGAATCTCTCCAATGGCCGACGACATGGTCACAGCCATGGATCTGGAACGGGAACTGGGGATGGGCACGGTACCCAGAGCAGTACACCGGGAACGCCGTTGCCACCGTCGAGGCAACAACAAACCGCCAGCGGCGGCTTCTGTGATATATCCGTGCCCGTCTACGCAACGGTCAAGGGTCGAGCCTCGCAGATCCGCTCGATGCCATTTACGGGTGATTCGAGCGATGACTCCAGTGATGGTGAGGACCATGCGGTAATGCTCACACACCACTCACACAACTCGTCGAGCACCGAGAACACGGAGACCTCGACCTCCGGCAGCGCTTCGAGTCCCTCGAAGAGCCTGAAGACCTCCTCTAGCTTAAGTCCGGCCAAGCGAAGTGGTTCGGAGAGTCCCAAGAACGCGAAGGCGCGTGGTATGTACAATGGATAGTTATTTGATTGTCTCTTGTCCTCAGTAAACCTCTCTGATGAACGACTAGCGTAGCGTAGCCCCCGTCGAACTAACTTTATACACTATACACCAACTAACACAAATGGTTAGAACTCTATACCTCTAAGATCCTAGTTCCTAGTTGCCTAGTTGGGCGCCAAAAAGTAGTAATACTAACAAGTCCCGCAATACCCCATCCCCATTAGAATTCGCCTGCTCTCCTCCTTACCCTTCCTCTTAGATGTCCCAAAAAAGTACCAAAATGATGAAAGAAACTAATTGTGTGCTCTAACAACTTGCGATTCTAACCACTTTTGCCCATCAATCAACCATCGCCGACCGAATAACCAAATAACCGCCATTAACCTCTGACCCATCCGCCGCAGTCCACCTCCAACCACGCACCACATCCACCAGCCACACCAACCAGCATCTCCAACCGCAATCGTTCCATACGCACCACCAACACCACACACTGCCCCACCACCAACACCAATACCAACTCCAGAATCATAACCACCAGTTGGGGGCCTACACGCTGGCGCCTTCGAGTGGGCAGATAACGCTGCCGCGCCCCCTTGGCCACGCCCTCCAAACTCCAACCGCCTCCAAAGCCCCCTCACCCCTCCAGCAGCACATGCGTGGCACAGTAATTTCAGATCTCTCCTTTGAATCAGGCCTCTCGGACGACTACGCCCTGCCCCCCGACGCCGTGTCGGAGTCCACGTGCATGGACGCCTCGATGCCATCGCTGTTGATGCGACAGTCCTACGTGGATTCGCCCAGCAAAAAGATTGAGTCGCTGGAGAAGGTAATTCATCCCCAAAGTGTCATTTCAATGTGCCCCTTCATCTCACCCGTCTTCTTTTGCAGATGGGTCACCTGGCCAAGCTGGGTGGCAAGCTAAAGACTTGGCGCAAGCGGTGGTTCGTTCTGAAGAACGGATCCCTCAACTACTGGAAGAGCCAGCACGATGTGCAGCGGAAGCCCCAGGGGCAGATCCAGCTAGACGAGGCCTGTCGCATCAATCGGGCGGAAGGAGCCTCCACCTTCGAGATAGACACAGGCAAGAAGGTCTACTACCTCACGGCGGACTCGCATGCCACCATGGACGATTGGATCCGGGTGCTGCAGAATGTGCAGCGGCGAAATGCCACCAAGCTGCTGCTGAGTCGCGATGACCAGAAGCCCACGGTGCAGGGTTGGGTGACCAAGGTGAAGAACGGCCATCCCAAGAAGTGTTGGTGTGTGCTGTTGGGCAAGATGTTCCTCTACTTCAAGGCTCCTGCTGAGACGGTAAGAAGAATCACGAACCGAATATCGAATCGAATCGAATCGTTGCTAACTGTCCTGTTTAAACCCTTGACAGAATCCCCTGGGCCAGATTAATATGCGCGATGCGCGAGTCGAGGAGGTGGAACACGTTTCCGACTCGGATTCCGAGGAGCGAGAGGATGCCGCCCAGGATCAGGCCAGACTCACGGTGGCCATCTATCCGGCGCACCAGGGACCAACCTACCTGATCCTGTCCGGAAAGCCAGAGCGGGATAATTGGCTCTATCACCTAACTGTCGTTTCGGGCGGCGGACCAAGTGCTGGCACTCAGTACGAACAGCTCGTCCAGAAGCTCATGGAAACGGACGGCGATCCTAGTGAGTGCTTACCCAACCTTGCTTTACCTTAGAGGCCAATAATAGATTTAATCCTTGTATTACTTGCCTAATTTGCAGACTGCGTCCTGTGGCGCCATCCCATTCTGCTACACACCAAAGACACCATCACTGCGCCACTCTCGTCAATGCACACGGAAACCATGCAGCCGGAGGCCATTAAGCTCTTCAAGGTGAGTGGATAAGTGGCTAGCAAGGAAACCTTTGAGATCTATAGACCTGAATACCTCCCATTTATTTTATTGTGACCCTAACAGAGCATTCAGCTGTTCATGTCGGTGGCGGTCAACCAGCCGGGCATCGATTACCACGTGGTGCTCGCCCAGAACGCCCTGCAACATGCTCTGGATATGCCCGAGCTGCAGACGGAGATGATCTGCATCCTGATCAAGCAGACCTCCCGCCACATGGGCCAGAAGCTCAGTGTCGGCGTCCAGGTAAACAAGAAGCTGGGCAAGCAAACGCGCGTAAGTTTTTCAGTTGCAAAGCTTTTTATGTCCCCCAAAAAAAGACCTCCTTCCCCCTCGAACCTGCATCCCCCTGGAAATGTTTAGTTGAATGTCCTCGTTTTGTGTTTATGGTGTAGAACTCCTCCGAAATCCCCACTAACCACTTGCAAATAATAGCCCAAAAGAGAAAGAGAGTCTCGCAGAAGTTGGGAAACTGTGCCGACGGTACAGTCATCACCCATGTCCCAAATAGGTATACTTTTGTTTGCGATCATTGCCAGCCTAAAAGAGCTTTGCTTCAAGGAACAAGCTTACGAACGCTTTATACGAAATATCATAACTAAGCATACTCAATATTATATCAAACAAATATACCAAACACTATCGACTAACCGTATCATCTATGTATATATGCATGAGAACCTTACTTAATTACCAACTTGATCTAAAAAATCGTTTGTTATTTTTGAATACTTCTTCTTTAGTTTTGAGTTTTGTTTTCAGTAGCAAACAGACAACAAATTTCCCCCATAACTGTCAGAAATGTTTCTGTATGTATGTATATATAGCTTTCAGTACGTTACTGTGTAACTCTCGACACACTTTTCATCAAATGCGAAAGACAACAAAAAATAGCTCATTGTATAAAGTATTTGCTGTAAATTTTACAAAAAAACCAAATGAAGATTACATGAACCACTGAAGAACCACCAAACCAAATCACCTAACCACTGATCAGACATTACACTAAATTACGCAGCAGCCGCATATCCAAATACATCGATTACATTTGCCAGCGTTGGCAAACCAAGCTCTATTTTGTTTGCATTTTGTTTCTAGAGTTTCTAGAGTATCCATGGTTTTTCTGCTTCCATAATAACAATATCCTTATAATTCGCTTTGAATGTGCTCTTTGTCTTTGTCTTCGCCTTTGTCTCGTTATCTTGTTATCCTTCGCATTACGCTTTTTAAACGATACGAACACTGCCAACAGAAAACAACATAAACCACAAAACAGATGAAAATCACACCGCTAATTAATGATGAGTGAAAAATTGATCCGAATATGTGTTCTCTGGCTTCTTTTTTTCCCCATCTTTTGTTGCCTTTCGACTCAATCGTTGCGTTTCCGTTGAATGTGTTTTGTTTCGCGTGTAACGTAACGTAACGTAACCGAAATGTTTTCCAACTATGTACGAACATGAACGGACATGAACGACCCCGAAATTTACAGCAACTACTGTTGTGCGCCACCCAAAGCCTATTCACCTGTGATACCCAACAGGCGGGCCACGCCCAAGCCAACGGCAGTTCGCCCACCTCCATACAGGTATGCGGGGAAATTTATGGTCTCTCTAACTACTTATGTAACAATAACACTCAATACAACTCTACCAGTCAACCTTTCTGTACTGTACTGTAACATTCTTTGTTGTGCGAGTACAGTTTCGTTCGATTTCCGTAGTCACGTAGTTACAACTTTCCTAACCTCACTTCTACTAACTCGTAACTCTAACTCTAATCCCCCCCTGAACTCGAATCTTATCCGAACTGATCTCTGAATAATTACGATCTGAATAGGCTCCTGCTGCCACGCCCATAATCGACTGCAAAAGCAACCCGCCCGCCTACAGCTTCGTCCAGGGCTGGCAGCTCCTGGCCCTGGCCGTATCCCTCTTCGTTCCGCGCTCGAGTCGCCTACTGTGGTACCTCAAGCTCCATTTGTCGCGGAATGCGGATACCAAGACGGAGACGGGCAAGTACGCGGCCTACTGTGAGCGCGCGCTGGAGAGGACCCTCAAGAACGGGGGCCGCGAGACGAAACCGTCGCGGATGGAGGTTCTATCGATTCTCCTGAAGAATCCCTATCACCACTCGCTGCCGCATGCGATTCCCGTGCACATGATGAACACCACCTACCAGGTATGATATTTGGTACTCTATTTTTACAATATCTCACCCAAATCATCTAACCCAACACAGGTGGTTTCCTTCGATGGCTCCACCACCATCGAAGAGTTCCAGGCCACTTTGGCCCACGAACTGGGCACGCGGGATGCCAGCAATGGGTTTTGCCTGTTCAGCGACGATCCGATCGAGAAGGACCTGGAGCACTATCTGGAGCCGCTAGCCAAGCTGTGCGACGTGATCAGCAAATGGGAGACGGCTCTAAGGGAGAAGGGTTCCGGGAAGTTTGAGAACTCGCGGGTGATCCAATTGAGCTACAAGAACCGTCTCTACTGGAAGCACACCATCAAGTGCGAGACGGACAAGGAGCGCCTGCTGCTGTGCTACCAGACCAACTCGCAGATTGTCCAAGGGCGATTCCCTCTGTCCCGGGAGCTGGCCTTGGAGCTGGCCTCGCTGATGTCGCAGATCGACATGGGCGACTATTCGCTGGAGAAGTCCCGGGATGTGGGCGTGGGCCTGAAGGGTCTGGACAAGTTTTACCCGTATCGCTATAGGGACGCTTTGGGCGCCGAGCAGCTGAAGGATGTGCAGGAGCTGTTGGTCTCCAAGTGGATGCTGCTCAAGGGTCGCTCCACCCTGGACTGTGTGCGCATTTACCTCACCTGCTGCCGCAAGTGGCCGTATTTCGGAGCCTGCCTGTTCCAGGCAAAGCCCAGACAGAGCCCAGAATCCATTGGCACCGCCACGGGAGCAGCTACTCCGGTTGCTTGGCTGGCGGTGGCCGAAGATGCCCTCAATGTTCTTGAACTGTCCACAATGGCTCCGGTGGCCAGGTATCCGTACAGTTCGGTGATGACCTTTGGCGGCTGCCAGGACGACTTTATGCTAGTGGTGTCCCACGACGACGGCAGCGGCGGAGGCGGAGCTGGGGGTTGTGAGCAGAAGCTCCTCTTTGCCATGAGCAAGCCCAAGATTTTGGAGATCACGCTGCTCATAGCGGACTACATGAACGCACTGGGTCACACGGTACCAGGAACGCCACAGATGAACTCCCTGACCCGGAACGGATCGCATCGCTCGCTGAGAGCCTCCCAGCGTCCGACTTTGGCCGGTGGCTCAGCCGTGGCCACCACCACCGGGTTCTCCACGAATGCCACCACCACGGCCCACAACACGCTCAATTCGCATGCGACGCACACGCTCAACTCGAACCACTCGCACACGCTAAGCAGCTCCCATCACGCCGGTGCAGGAGGAAGTCAGCCGGGCACACTGAGCTCGGGTCATCATCATCAGCATCAGCACCACCATCACCAGCAGCAGCAGCACCACCAGCCTGATATACTAAAGAGCACGCCGGATCATCAGAGGATCAAGTAGATTGGAGGTGGGATCACTAATGGAACTAAGATTCCCTATAGATCGAGGATAGTAGAAAAGATGGGAGGATCAGAGAAAGAGAATATGGGAATGGGAGCGTATCCCTGCTGAAGATCACACATTGTACATAAACGGAGGATCGGATCACAGCTTAACAGACATATACGACTAAACAGATACATATGCACCAGCCTAGTGGCAACAAATATACACCTAAAGATAGAAAGATAGAAAGATAGAAAGATATAAAGATATAAAGATAGAAAGATAGATGGATAGCGGTAGCGGTAGAGAGACGACGTAGCCTGGGTTGGACCTTCTTCTCCTTGCGCACCACTCACTAAAGTTATCTTTCCTAAGCTAACAACGGTACTCGTACTCTAAATCTAAATTGTAAACAGCAGCAGCAAGCATATTATATATATTATAAATTTAATTTTTTTGAATAGTCCTAAGCCCACGTACCCCGAAATGCATGAGGTATGTGATGAAACTTAAACGTAAACAGAACATGAATCTCAATGTTTAGATTGTTCTTGTTCTTGTCTTATTATTATTATTTTTTTGTATTTTTTTTAACCAACAAACAAGCAACCACAATGCAAAACAACACACCTATAGAAATGATATATTTGAGTGTTCTCGCTCTTCGATGCTTTGTAATGAATCTCAATTTGTAATTGTCCCTCCATGCGCGAAACTGCCTTTTGAATTTGTAGATGTCGGAGCCAAGAACGAGAAAAACGAAAAAAACAACAAACAAAAAACTAAACAAGCCAAAAGCAAGCGAACTAGCATTAGCAAAAAACCAATTGAGAAAAAAAGCAAATATTTTGTAAAGGATTTTTCAAGCCCAGTGCAGGACGACCATCAACCAAGCATCCCCATCTACATCTAGATATATACAGTAACGCCCCGATTCGTATGGTTTCCGCTTTAACTCGAGTAGTTAACTGAGGGCCAATTTCTCAATGTCATATTAAGGTTCTGGTTAGTAAACTGTCACAGAAAACTAACATGAGGTTAAATTGTTCGGAATAACTAAATTGTTTTAGCAATGTGATGTCAAATTTTGTAAATGACAAATGACATGATTTGGTGGGAAGTTCTGACAACCCGAAGATTAAAATCAGATAAACACTAACAAGATATTGGGACACTTTATGCTTCCGAAAAAACAGTTTAACCCAACGACGAAAGTTAACCTGACATTGAGAAAACGGCCCCAAATACGATAACGCCTGTCTAGATGTCCAACACAAAAAATTCACTCACCAGAGCTTCAGCAGAAACCTTAAACACACAAATTAAAGTAGTCAACAAATTTCGGTAGATAAACACTCCCCAATTAATTATTGCCCACTTTTTTACACCTGCCCACAGAAGCATATGCATTCATATATATACATATGGTTATATAGAAGGCAGAAGGCGTATACATGTATTCGGATTCGATATTTAACAAAATTATACACACCAAATTAACGATATAACAAACAGTTTATACGGTAACAGCGCATTTTTTTCCTAATTGTAAAGATTTGATATTACAAATTTATATGCGCCGAGACGCAACGAAAACGGAAACTAAACGAGAGAACGAACAGAGCATCTCATTGGGAAGAATCGAAAATCGAAGGCTTGCAAGTGGATATAAACTATATAGGCGAATGTATCACACATCACACTCCAGTGAAACGAAATATATATAATGGGAAATTAACGATTAAAACTAAACCAAAAACGAGACGGCGTTTTGAATTGAATTTCTTCGGGTTTTTTGGTAGGTATTGTAGCATATAATACTAAAACCTTTATATAGAGCGCACAGTTTTGTCGTTTTTATTAAACAATGTAAATTGATTTATTTGCCTTAATTTTATACATATAAATTGCCTAAAACTTTTATCGTTTCTTATCCTTTCTTTCTTATCTTTTCTTTTATTTCGTTTTCCTTGCTATGTTTTTGCAGTTTGTTATTGATTAACCCCCGCCGGACTCGCTATGCAGTCAGTATCTATCGGCTCAGCGATTCCATCTACAATCTAGACATTTATACACACACACACGGATCGGCGTTTATAATTTACAGATTCGACTTGGCTCAAAGGTCGGCTAAATTAGACTCGATTCGTAATCAAATATGCAGAAAACCTGCGCAAACAAGGGAAGCGTAGAGCGTAAAACGAAATGAAGTGGGCCCCGTGGGCCGGGAATTAATAGTTAATGGAATCCAAGACCGTAAATAACGCAAAGGTAAGTGAATATTACAAGTTAAACAAGAAGCCTCGGAAGCGGTGCGCGTGTCAAAAGGTGTTTCGTTACTCAGTTTCTTGGTTTTTCGCCTGATTATGAATCATATGTGGGGGCATGTGAAGCGTGTGTGTGCCTTCTGGAGTACAGGTGTACGCGTAATCTAAATGTCTTTGGGTCTTGCGTCTCTGACGCTCGACATACATCTAACAAAGAACGCACCGCTCCACGGCTGGATCTGCGGATCTCTGCTAGCGAATATTACAGAACCCAGAAGTACATGATGAACACTAGGAATATGATGCCCACGGCCGCCGCCTTCACGTACATGGACTTGCGGTTGAGCAGCTTGGCGTCCTTCTTGTACTTCTGCGACATCATCGACAGGTTCTGGGTCTTGGTGTCGAGTTCTGAAAGGGGGAAGAGGGTGTAAAATGAGACAGGTCTACGAATGTGATGGGAAATCCTCTCTTTAAGTCAAGACAGTCTGGAGTGGATTGTTATCTATCTTATAGGATAGTTACCCGCCAGCACTGTGCCACGTTGGAGCACGTCGTCAATGTTCTGGACCATGATGCGCTGCACATCCTGCAGTTGTGTGTTGATGCTGCTGATGTTGCGTCTGCGGTCGGTCAACTGCTTTTTCGCCTTCTGTATGTAAACGTCGAACTCGATGAATGCATAAGGCCGCGTCACTGAGATCACCCGCCTGCCGTAGTTGGCATGGAACTCCTGGGCCAGGTCCTCCAGGTAATTGAAGGCCAGTCGCTTCGAGTACATCTTGTCCACCATTACCAGGTAGCACACGTCGTTCTCGATTAGATAGCTGCAGCGAAAGGTCAGTGGAAACAATTAGTAAGCATTTCACTTGGTCGTGAGTAAATTACGTGGTTAAATCGTAAACATATGCAGAAGCTTATGAAATTAGATGATAGCTGATGTAAAATCGTTTACTGGAGATTCTAAATAGTTGCCTTTAGGAATCCAATCCATGATTACGGATTTTGGATATACAGATCTCTGATATTATGACTCTTCGTAGAGGTAAATGAGATCTTTGCTCAGGGATTGGCTGCTGGCTACTCACTGGAATAGGTAGGGTCCTGTCTCGATGCTGCTCCTGGCCGGTGAGTGGGTGCCCAGCTTGCGGAAGAGCATCTTGGCCTGGTTTTGGTAGTCCAGTATGCTGCGGCCGCTCTGAAAGTGAAAGTGTTGAGTGCTTGAGTTGCGGGAGCGGAACGGAGGGGATTAGAAAGTGATTAGAAGTGGTGGCTACCTGCTCGTCATCCTGCATGGTCCCCACCAGAGGGAGGCCGTCGATGACTCTGGCTATCATGGTCAGCAGCGCCATGGCTCCGGTTTATGGGTTATCCTGGTTGCGATTGATCTGATCCGTGTTCTTGTTTATGGGTTTGCAAATCGCTTTTGGCCACGGCTGCACTTTTCCGCCGCCGCCTCCTCCTCCTCTATTCGGTGGCTCGCTACCTATTACTACCGATGTGGCCCAGTCCAGTCTCCAGACCAATCCAATCCAGTGAAGTTTCTGTCAGGGCGTCCCAGTCTTCCTTAGATTTTCGAATTCACAACTCAGCTGATCGGTGGCTGGCTCCTGTAGTGCTAGTGCTCCTCCGTTCGACCGTTTGGCTGAGTGGACTGCTGCCTCAAACTGGCCCCTGGTATCGTGTATTCGTTCGAAGTAATGTGGTGCCACAAAATTATGTTGCAACGTCGCGGGCGGCGGGCGGATTGGGATTGGGTTTGGATTGGGGGTTTCTGTGGATGGTTTGTCCGAATATACCAAACAAAATACCAATAACCACGTCATCGGACCACAAAAATATACCAAAGTACGGGACACTCAATCAAACTACCATAAACGGTCACCCTGAAATACCAAAAATATACCAAATGTTTTTTTTTTAAATTAATAAAGTTTTAAATTACTTAACCCTATAAATTCCAATATGAAAGCCCCAAAATATAATACAACAAATAATTAATATCTGCATTCAAGTTTTGGTTATATTGTATTCACTAAAAACTTTTTAGTTTTAAAAAATGAGATGGCATTATATTTTCAATTTGTTAAGTCACTAACTTAATTCTTTACAATCAGTCTTAAAATCCATAATTAAAATGGTACACAATTTGTTATTATAGTGATTACTGTATTCAAAGAACAAATCAAGTTTTGATTCTAAACGTTGGTTGACTTGACTGAGATTTGGTGACCCCGATAATTGTTATTTTGAACACTTTCGCCTAAATATTGTGCAAAAGTGTTGCGCCTTATTTCCCTGTTTATTTGCAATGTTTAACTTCGTTGCCATTGAGGAGACTTGAATGGCGAACCTTGAACCTCCCGGAAAACTTGCCATTCCCGTTTGAGATTTGAATTATTAACCAACATAAATCGGAATCCCTGGCATGTCGCACTAATTTCGAGCAGCGACTCCTCCAGACGGTTACGCAACGCGCTCCAAATACGCTGGCGCGGATGGAGGAAGTGCGCCCCAAGCCGAATCGAACGCATTGCTCAGATGCTTCCTCGACATCGGACCGCCCAAAAGTCGGTGACCAAAGTGGGCCCAACAGGTTTCGCCCGCTGCGGCCGCATCCATAGTTTTCCACATCCACATCCCAGCTTTGGCCCGAAATGGAAAAGTGGTTCGCCCGCGAAACCGGACTTTAAGCAGGGACTTCAATTAAACTAAACTAAACCTGTGGTACTTGGAGGTGCGTTATAAGTTTTCTGCACAGGAAACATTTCCTATTGAATGCTCATATTTGTCGTTCAGTTTGGGGATTTAAGGGAATGTTTGGACATCCTCCCCTCAATAATTTGGTTTTAAGCTTTTCCAATTTATTTAATTTGGAATTTGCTCTTGGGACAATCACTATATGTTATAAACTTTAAAACTGTACACACTTGAAAGTAACTAAATTCAGCTAGTCCATCTAGGCTTTAAGTTTACTCCAATTTCTCTCCGTGCATCGGTTCACCCGCCGCCAAATGCGTGCACTTCCGTTTTGCTGGACTTGGCCTTCTTCCTCTTTCCGCTGGCAGGAGGCGGAGATATATAAGAGACTGCTCCGCCCAGAGGCTCCACAATCCAAAGTCAAAGTCAGTCATGGTTGGGTCAGTTGGTGCAACGCAGCTGGGTCTTCTCCTGCTGCAGATCCTGTTATCCCATGGGCTAGCCAGCGGCCAGCAGACGCTCCACCTCGCGCGTCCCCAGAGATCCCTGTTCCCCGAGGCTCCGCTCGTGGAGCACGTGGAGCACCTGCCTCCGTTGGGCTGGAACAGTGTGGGCGGTGGATTTGGATTGGGCGGTGGATTCGGTGGAGGATGGGGCTACAGTCCCGTTGGCCTCGGCCACATGAGCAAGGATGAGCTGCTGACCCTGCTGGAGGCCTGGAAGGAGGTGGAGCAGGAGCAGGAATCGTCGGCTGCGACCACGACAGCGCCGCCAGCGGAGGAGACCACCACACGGAGGCCACTTCCTCCTCCGCCACCTCCTCCGCCACGCCCCATTCCCATACCCATTTCGATTCCCATGCCTGCTCCCCAGCTGCCCTCCGGAACTCCCATCACCGTGCGACTCCCTGCGTTTGTGCCCGTTCGTCTGGCTGCCGTGTTTACTCCGCCTGCTGGAGGAGGAGGAGGAGGAGGAGGAGCGGGAGCAGGCGCAGGAGGAGGAACTGCTGCCGATGGAGGCTCAGATGCTGGAGGAGATGACTTGGCCACCGATGATGTGCCCGATGACGCCACTCCCCGCCTGTTTCGTTTTATGCCCATGCCAGTTCGATCTAGGACCCAATTCCAGCCAAGACAGCAGGCTGTGGTGAGGAACACCCTGGACAGCGTGGATGTGGGCACTGCTCCGGTCAGACAACAGGTTAGGCCGGAGGTCAAGCCCAAAGCAGCAGCTCCTCAGTCCATTCCCAAGGCTCCCAGCCACCCAGCTCCATTCTTCCGACCCAGGTAAGCAGAAACAGACAACGAGATGGCGACTGGAATCACCCTGAATCCCCTCTAGATTTGGCATGCCTCCGCATCTGGCCAACGCCCGCTTCGAACTGGTGCCCTCCTCACAAGTCATCGGCGACTGGCGGGAGTGATCCTGAACCTGTAGCTCAACAGCCCACCAGATTCCACCAAACAAAAAGCAGGAGGCTTCCATTTCCATGCTAGACTATCCCCACTGCCTCCTATATTTTATTTTATTATATTATATTATTTTTTTGTGCGCCCAAATACAATATGATATTAGTCATAGGTTAACAATATACTAAGTGTCGTTTTCTCGTCCGCCTGTTAAATGGGAATGTATGGGAATTCAGTGTTTAAACCCTACTTAAAATTTAACAGGCGGATGAGAAAACGATCCTAAGAAAGTCAATTGCTAATCCTGTTTTTAATTCTAATGTTGTTTAACTTAGATGTGTGCTGATGTTTCTTTGCTTTTGATCTATATTTTAATAAGGTCTTTCGTGTAAAGTATTTCTATTGAAGTAAAAGAGACCTCCCAAAGAAAACTCAGGGTTCTTTCGGGAAAATATTCTCTTTTTATGGATTATTATTCTCAGTAGGATTGGATACAGAGATGTAACTTACATATATACTCACAGTTCAATCACATTGTTTCGCTTTACACTGCAGTTTCTATATAATATTCAGTTTAACAGGGACAGAAATCTGTAGCTTATAAAAACATAGATAAATTGAAATTGATGTTCGACTCAGAGTCTTTTGACGCACTCTGCGGCGTGGGGGTGCCGCGTCCGAACTTCCAGCGGCTGATTGCCTACGTGGAGCCCAACGAAGCTGGTGGCCAGCAGCACCCGCAGCAACCGCAGCAACCGCAGCAGCAGGAGGAGATGCAGGTGTGGCGCCGGCGAAAAAGCGGAAACTCCGGCGGCAACAGCGCCTCCTCGATCAGCGAGACGCGCCTGCGCTGTCCGGATAACTTTGTGCGCGCCACCGTCGTGGAGGTGAATCCGCAGACGGGCCAGCCGATGAGCCGGGCCCTTACCTACAACCGCAGCCTGTGGCCCCGGCTCATAGTGCCCAACTCAAGGCTCAGCCGGCGGCCCAAGCTCATGGACATCCCGCTGGAGCGGCTGAGGCAGCAGCAGGAGGAGAGCCAGAACAGCCCGACCGAGATCATCTGGCCGCTGCCTGGCCTGCGGTCCCCTCGAAGGCTGAAGGAGAAGGCCTTGGATCCCAATCCCATTCAAGTTCGCCACAAGGCTCTGCAGACGGATGAGAAGCCAAGAAAACTGACTCTGAACAAGGTCACCTCGGTGAGCGGGTTCGGGTTCTCCGGCTCGAATGACCAGGAACATCTGTGCAAGAGGAGGTCGTTACAGGACCACAAGAGGATGCCTGCCCTCGACATGGAGCTCAGACGTATGCTGACCCAGTACGGTGTGTCTGTAGGCCACCTGATCCAAAGGCTACAGCGGTTCGTCGCCAAGGAGGATGACCAGGCACAGGAGCAGGCCAGGAGCAGAAGCCACAAAGAGACAGATGCAACGGGCGATGACAGCGATGTAACCGTCACCTGGAGCAGGGCAGTGAGGAGTGCGAATGCTAGTGCGAATGGGGATGGGGATTCAGTGACTCGCGGTCCCTCGCTGAGCTCCAGTTTGGCCACGGATTCCCAGGAGATCAACGAGCTGTCCACGGCGGCGGGTTTGACGGCCGCCTTTGCTCGGCGGCATAGGCGCTTCCAGCTGCTGGCCCGGCAGTCGAGGAGCCCCTCACCGCCATAATAAATTAATGAGTGTTATTTAAAGTAGTGTAATTAAATTCCATTGTTTTGCTATTTTCAAATTTTCAAATTCACCGAACCGTCTGCCGACTATCGATTACCGATAACTTCCACACACAGCTGTTCGATCAGTATGACCGTCGGTGGAAATAAGAAGAAGAAGAACACGTATAAAACAGCAAATGGATTATCCGCAAAAATTGGGACGCAAAAGGGTTTAGCTTCGTTGGGTAGTGGTAAGCAAAGTGCAGCAAAAGTGCAAGTGAAAGTTTTTAAGGAGTCCCCGAGTCGAGTAGCCGGAAATCCGCACCCTCTCGCTCAATCTCCCCGACTTGGCAGCCTCGCTCGTTTTCCCGCCTTTTTCTATGGCGAGTATAAACGCAATTCAGTAACTATTTTGGTGGAACCTGACTAATAACCCTGCCCCTGCCGTTGGTCAGCGGTGCTTGTTTTGTTGTCGCCCGCTCCAATTCAATTACTTGGGGCACAAAAGTACCAAGGTGGGTGTATCACACACACACACATAAACACGCGCGCGCACACACATCGATAGGTACGACTCTCACCGGCAGGCGTTGTTATCGATATCGATATGATGGCCGCAAGTCGTTTCGGCGGGAAAATATATATATTTATATAATTTAATGTAATATTTATCAAAACAAACAGTTACATGTCCGTGAGAAGCGAAGCGGGACGAGCAGCGCACACCGGCAGCCACTAGGAGAAGTCAGCGAAAAGTCCAGAGCGACGTTTCACCGAAGGTTTCCGCCAACGAAAACCAACCCCGGAAAACCTAAACACCGGACAATTCAGCCGGGAAAAGAGCTACAGCCGCAGTTGAAGCAGCCACAGCGATGAGTGAGCCCGAGCCGCAGGAGCTGGGCGCCGAGGTGGTCAGCGGATCGGTGGCCACGAGCGACGACGGCCAGGAGATGACCAAGGCCAAGTACACGAACCTGTGCCGGGAGCTGAACATGGACCGCCAGACGGAGCTGCAGGGCTACCAAATGTACCACGAGGTCTCCCAGCGTTGTTCCTTGGAGGTGAGTGTATATCAGGAGTATCAGGGACAGCAGAACCCACCTAATAACCTTCTTTCGTCCTTTCCCCACAGGGCGAGTCCATCCACTGGCTGTGCTGCGCCTTGTACGCCGCCTGCCGACGATCCAGCACGCCCACGGTGATTGGCCAGGATGCGGTGGTCAGGGGCAACTGTGTGTCCTTGAATAACCTGCTGCGCTGCTGCCAGATGAGGTGGGTTTCCAAGTCATTTTCCTTACCATTCTCTTAACCATAGAATCCCCTTAGCATATACGACTTCAAGACCAAGATCAAGCAGTGGTGCGACATGGCCAACCTGCCCCAGGAGTTTGTCAACGAGATTGAGGTGCTGGACCGCAAGTTCAGCATCACCTTTACACTGTACAAACGCTTCCGCACCATTTTCGACAAGATCTTCTCCTGTCCGCCCAACGAGAAGAAGCACTCCAAGTACATGTGAGTATATTAGCCTCCTCTGACTAGTCAAATCTAAATCTAAACCCCTCTTTTTCTGGAACAGCTCCCTGCATGGCAACCATGCCCATGGCAAGTGCTCGTACATCAAGTTGGACGACATCTGCTGGCGCCTCTTCCTCTGCGCCAAGAACCAGAAGCCCAGCAACACCGTGGACCTTGTGACCTCCTTCAACCTGATGATTTGCTGCATCGATCTGATATACAACAATGTGCTGGCCGAGAAGCGCACCGATCTCATCAATACCAAGTTCGAGGGCCTGCCGAGCAACTGGACGGAGCTGGACTTCCGTCACAAGCAGCACTGCATTCTGGCCTACTTTTGCGACATGACCGAGGAGGCGAAGGCCATGAAGGCCACCACCTTCCGCCAGATAATGTCGAGCTTCTTTCAGACTTCGGTATGGAGAGTTTGCCGCCCCCAAAAGCCATATAGCTGACCTCTTTCCGTTTCTAAATCGCCATTAGACAATCTACGGCACCAAGGACACCATGCTGGGCCTGTTGGCCAACGAGAACTTCGAGCGCAACTTGAAGTCTCTCAACATTAGCTACGAGCAGTACGTGTTGAGTGTGGGCGAGTTCGATGAGCGCATATTAAGTGCCTACGATGCGGGGGACCACACTGGGCTCAACGACCAGTCGCTGCGTCCGCCCGTGACCCCGCTCACCCGCAAGCAGGATCTGCCCGCCCAGCCGTCGATGGCTGGCGACAAATTCGAGCCCGTCCGCAACGCCACTAACAACGTTAAGCAGCTGAGTGCCTTTGACCGCATCACCGAACCCACAGACTTTGTCAAGTGAGTATTAGCTGGTATAACATTTTAACATTTAAAACATTTTAAATTCACCTTACACTTTGTAATATTCCCTCCATTTTCTCTCTATTCCTTAGACAAGCTGGCGAAGAGGTGATCGCCAAGCTGCTAAACATCATCGAGGAGATCAAGCAGAAGTTCCTCGCCAAATATCCGTCGACGGAGGCGAAGAGCCGCTTTCAACTGGCCAAGTCCTTCTACTTCTACCTGCTCGACCAGATCCTGCAGGCGGAAATCCGGAACAAGCCCGACATCGATCTCAAGCGTCTGCTGGTGCAGAAGATCTCGCTGGACATCTTCAACATCACGCTAATGGCCTGCTGCGTGGAGCTGGTGCTGGAGGCCTACGAGACGGAGCTCAAGTTCCCGTGGGTGCTCGACTGTTTCAGTATTAGTCCGTTCGAGTTCCAGAAGATCATCGAGATTGTGGTGCGCCACGGCTCGCACGAGGGCTGCCTGAATCGCTCGCTGATCAAGCACCTCAACTCGATCGAGGAGACGTGCCTGGAGCGTTTGGCCTGGGCACGCGACTCGACCGTTTGGGACATGATCTCATCCGCCCCGCCGCCGTTGCCCACGTCGCTGGTGGTTAACCGCGACCGCTCAGCGGGCGCTCTGCAGATCTTCCTGCGCAAGGTCTACCTGCTGGGCTGGCTGCGCATCCAGAAGCTCTGCTCGGAGCTGGGACTGTGCGAGAAGACGCCCGAGTGCATCTGGCACATCTTCGAGCACTCGATCACCCACGAAACGGACTTGATGAAGGACCGCCACCTCGATCAAAATATCATGTGTGCAATATATATCTACATTAGAGTGAGTATTTAAATGTGCATAAGTACATATGTATGTCTGTCTCTGTCCGTTTCGCTGGCTTACATAATGGAAGTATGGATTTATAGAGCCCATCTAATTTAAATCCCATCCCAATTCACAGGTAAAGCGAATGGAGGACCCCAAGTTCAGTGACATTATGCGGGCATATCGCAACCAGCCGCAGGCGGTAAACAGCGTCTACCGCGAGGTGTTCATCGAATTCAACGACGAGGGCGAGCCAAAGGTGAAGGACATCATTCAGTTCTATAACAACATATATGTGCCGATGATCCGTCAGTTCGCCATCGACTACCTAAACGTAACGCCGGACGTGAGTGGCCGGAACTCGGACCTGTTGCTCTCCCCCCATCCCAAGGAGCGGGCCGCCCAGCCCAAGAAGGTCACCCAGAACCACTCGCTCTTCGTGTCGCAAATGCCGAAGAACGAGATCCAGCAGTCGCCCAACCAGATGGTCTACAGGTTCTACCACAGTCCAGCCAAGGTATTATAGTGCTATATTATACAGATTATAGTTGTCTGCTGCTTACTGATGAATCCCAATCCTCAATCCCACAGGACCTCCAGCTGATGAACGAGAAGGTACGCGGGGGCAAGCGCATGCTCAGCTTCGGGGACGAGCCCGGCTTGGGTGGCATTGCAGAGGCGAAGCAGCGCCTGGTGGTGCGCGACCTGCCGCCGCATCTCAGCCAGATCAAGGCCGTCTTGGACGACCGGGACCGGGAGCTGCAGTCCACCGAGCAGCGGGCCGCCGTGCCCGCCGAGGGGAGCGGCCGGGGCGCAGGAGGAGAACACGAGACATAGACACGGGGCTTTTCGGGGGCAGCTTAGACTTAAGGCTATTACAACACAAAAACAAAAACGAAAAACACAGAAAAACTAAAAAATCCGGCGCAGAGGCCACTCTTTTTACACGCTGGCTACTCCGGCGCACGTTCGACTATTTTATGATTGTTTTTTTTTTATTATTAACTCTTTTAGTATGACATTTTAATTTAAACCCAACCACAACCAATCGTACGCATCTCTTTTATAGTTTGTTCAACGCCAGCCAACCATATAATTCATATGCTAACCATACACAATATATGTAAACACCCAATACTTGGAGGGAATTTTAGTAAATACCTGAACACCACACACACATCCATCGGTCGCAGGTCCTTCGGATCCACCCCGCCCATCCGGGGATCAGGGTCCCAATGGGCCACGACCACTAACAAATCCAATTAAGGCAATCCACATTATATATACAAACATATATACAAATACACTTTATAAAAATTGATTTTTATTGTATTGCTTTTGGGGGAAAAAAGTAAAAAAACTGAAATTTTGGATTTTTTGTCGGGCATTTGGAAAAAAAAACTGGATTTTTTCACCAAATTAGCAATTTTTTGAAATTTTTTGGCACATCTCGGACCAAATTGGCCCCAAATCGCCTGGAAATTTACCGTAATCCCCGACTTGGGCGTTTCAAGACAAATTTCCCGGTTTCTGACACCAGGCGCACAGGAATAGTAGGAGGTCGCCGCTGGTAACTGGGAGTTTATTCACATAACGGGACTTTTTCAAGATGGCCGCCCTTCCCATCCAGCTTCCATGGAAAACAACCGTTACCCTAGGCCAAGCTTTCTAGAGATGGGAGATCCATCGATAGACAATGGAAGCCCATATATTCCCTGAGAGCGGCACATCTCTAGTGAGAGCGAAAAAAGCTCTCAGCGACCTGCTGATTTTCCTGTGCGCCTGGTATCTGAAATCCAGAAATGCAGCAATTCGCTGGAGAAATATCAAAATGTAAAGACAACGGTTAATAATGCTTTTATTTGTGGGATTGGGGCTAGGTGGGTCGTCCTACGGCTCCAGCCGCAGTGTGCTTGTGATGAAGGCCAAGGCGCAGCGCTGCTGGGTGGTCACCTCCGCCTGGAGGCGCTGCTCCAGCAGGGGACTGCAGGTGAAGAGCGGCGCCGACTGCTCGGGAACAATGCGGAATGCGACGCGCCGCCACGTGGCGCGCACCTCCTCCAGGCGGTCCTCCTCGAGCGCCTCCCGCATCGCCGGCAGATCCGCGCTCCTGGCCAGCGTCAGCAGGTGGGCAATGGCCAGGCAGAGCTGCTGCTGCAGTGCATCCCGGTGGTTGTACTCCTCGAAGCTGTCCAGCGCATTGGAGCGCTCCAGCGCCTCCAGCAGGGAACGCCAGACCAGCGAAAAGTGGGCTCCGAAGTCCTGACGCTGCTCCACCTGCAGCAGTACTCCGGCGGCATTGGTGCGCACCTTAAAGTTGGCGTTGTGCACCACCAACTGGCTGAGGGCGGGAAACAGGATCCCGGCCAGGTGGCTGCTGGCAAAGAAGGCCCTGTGCTTCACCAGATTTCCGATGGCATGGCAGGCGTTCCACTTCACTTTGGCATTGCCCGAGGAACGTACACAGTCCAGCAGCTTTGACATGGCCAGCTGCATCTGCTCACCGTTCTCCGAGGGCTGGAGCTGCAGGATCTGTAGGAGATTGCCCAGAGCGCGCACCGCATTGGCCCGGACCTTGTCGTGTTCGCCACAGCTCTTCGTGGCCGCCTGGATGAGGCGTCCCAGGAGTTCGGCAGAAACTCTTTCGGTCTGGTTGGGTATCCCGGCCACCAGGGCGTCACTGATGTTGCCCAGGGCCCAGGCGGCCTTGATCCTTACCACCAGCTGGGAATTACCAATGATGCGCAAGGTTAGCTCCGCCGCATTCTCCACGAATCCCAGATCCGTCTTCAGCGAAGGATGCAGCACGTAGACGGCCATTGCCCGCAGAGCTGCTCCCCTGACCAGCGCCTCCTCGTGGTCGTCGCTGGCGCAGCCGCTCAGGAACGCCAGCAGGGCGGTCCTCTGGCCATCCGACAATCTCTCAAAGCTGAAGGCGCCCATGTTGGACAGGGCGTCGCAGAGGGCGCATTTTAGGGAGAACCCGGCGCCATCGTAGGCGCCATAGGTGGCCGGTAGCAGGGTTAGCCAGAAGGATATCTGCAGCTCCTTTTCGGCCGGCTCCGGCACCAGTCTTCCCAGCTGATAGCCCACTGAGTCCAGGCAGCGGGCGGCATAGAGCTTGACATCCGAAGCGGGATCGCACAATCCGCCCGAGATTACCCTGGCTAAGCGGGCCTGGTGACCGCGCAGCAGGCCAATGTGCGTGGCCATGGCCTGAAGCACCTGAAAACACTCCAGGCGCACGGTGGTCGGAGTTCCGGGACCCTCCAGGTACCGAAGGACCTGCCTCAGCAACCAGGAATTGCGCGGAATGGATGGTGGCACGGGTTTAACAGCGGGTTTAACAGAATTTTTCTCTGCTGAATGCTCCTCCTCTTCGAGTTCTACCTCCGCATCCGAGTCGCACAGCTCTTGGTACTCCTCCTGCTCCTGCTTTGCCTGCTCCAATTGAAGGTTCCTCTGGCTGGGCGCCAGTCCCACCGAACTGGCAATTTCCGGCGTAAGTTTAGCCGCGCCCACTAGCATTTCCATGACCAGCAAAGCGGACACGGCAACCGGAGGATCGGCGTTCTTCGCCAGCTTCTTGACATGGCCCACAAACTCGTAGACAAAGCCCATTTCCAGCTGGTCGAATGGCGTGGCCTGCACCAAAACGGCCAGGCACTTGAGGCACTGTGTCAGCACGGGTGGCATGTACTCCCGCTCAAGGATGGCGCTCAGGGTGCGATAGGCGGCGAGCACTGAGCTAGCCAGGCTGACGGCGAAGGGCGTAAAGTTGCTGGGACCGCGGGAGCAGGCCTGGCTGAGGAACATCTTCGAGCCGTACAGCAGCTGGGTGCCCAGTTGCAGGGCCAGGGCACGGCAGCGCGAATTGGTGTCCCGCTGGCCGAGGAGCAGTAGGTGACGACTGCCGCCCGAGTCGCCGTCGGGAAAGAGGACGTGCCAGTAGCCGTACAGCGAGCGGCGCGGCAATTGATTGGTCAGGGCGCCCAGCAAGTGTAGCGAGGAGATCCTCACCTTCGCTTGCTGCTGGCGAAGGTGCTTGCTCCCTGCCTGCTGATCCGAATCGGAGGGCGGACAGTTCTCGCCCGAGTCGCCAGTCAGGCAGCCGTAATCCTGGTTGCCCATCAGCAGCAGACGATCGCGCGGATTGGCCTCTAGGGGTTCACTGACCGCCTGGCTGCGCTGCTTGGCCAACGATCGCATCTTGCGAACCTTGTTCTTGCGGCCGCAGGTGCGAGACTGCTGCTGGGCGGTCGGCTGCTCCGACTCATCCTTCTCCTGACCTCCATAGGCAGCGGACTGCTGGGCAGGCGGCAACTTGCGGGGCATAACCAGCGTCGTTTCCCCTTCCGCTCCATATTGCAGGTAGCACTGGACCAGGCCCATCAGCTCTGGCACGCGTTGCGCCGCGTAGTCCGGCTGCCGGGTCACCAGCTTCTGGAGCAGCTGCAGGCTGTGCGCCAACAGTAGCGACAGTTGCGGTTGCTCCTCCTTGGCGGCCGGAAGCCAGCAGCCCTCGAAGTGCATGTGGATGAGGGAGTTGGTCAGGTTCCTGGTGTGGCCCCCTTCCTCCGGGGACTCCTCCAGCTCGGCCAGCACGAGTTCCTGGCACTGCAGCAGCAGCAGGGCTGCGTCTACATCCTTGACTTGGGTTAAGGCGCTCAATCTCGGCCAGAAGACAGCCAGTTTCTCCTTGGGCGTCGCCTTCAGCAGGGTCAGCAGCAGATTGAGGGCTTCGGCGGACGGCTCCGGCTGTCCTTCGGCCATTAGCTCAGCCACCAGCAGGTGGGACCTCACCAGGATGATCCTTCGGGCCAGAATCAGCTCGTTGAGCCACAGCTGCCAGAGCCGCAACAGGTTGAGCTGCCCTCTCGCTCGCACGTCCGCGATTAGTTGCTGCAGACGCTCTCCCGCCACGCCCACTGGCACGCCCAGCTGGTGGTGCAGCTCCCGCATTAGCTGCAGGCGCGCCTGGCGCTGCGCCTCGTCCCGATCCTCTCCAGATTCCGCCTCCAGAAGTTTCCGGCGCAGATCCATTTCCACCTTGTTTTGTTGTTGTATTAATTCATCGCAAGAACACTGCCGCCAGTGCTAGTGGTTTCAGCGCATGTGCGAGTCTTTCCACACGTCGATAAACGCAAAAATGGTTCAGCTCCTGGGTAAGAAAAGCTGTAGACAATTTTATGTAGATGTAGAGAACTTCAAATTGGTTGTGTTCCAGAATAAAAAGCTGTTGCTTTGCTTTTATCTTCAGTTAAGTGAAGTTAAGAGTGCGCAAGAACTTGAGTGAGGACAAACTGGAGTGAAACTATTGATACTACCCATTAATATAGAATATCTAGACGCGTTATTGATTTTATGGAATAACTGGAATATATGTATATGGAATTCGTTGAGTGTGGCCAGGTGGCGCTAACTTGTTTTGCCGTAGTATCGTAACTATTGATAGGTGCGATGATTACCAAAATGAGCGCGCGTCAATCTAAATTCAAATTTACTTATCGATAATGTAATTAAAATATACATTAAGTCAATGAAGATATATATTTAAATAAAAAATCATCACAAAAACTCTTTCCAAGTAGCTTAAGACAAATAAAAAAATCAATAAGCAGCGAAAAATTCATACTTCGTAAATTCGCAATATTTTAAATTAACAAAATAAACTAATAATCTAGTTCCCCAAAATTTCGATTTCGATGCTCTTTTCCTGCACTTTCGACAAGGCCTAGCACACCTACACTTAAGCCACATTACTTAAAACATGTTATTTATTTGTAGTTTGTATGTCTAGTTTATCAATGTAGTACACGCACAAATAAACAGTTTAATCCTACGTTATTCAAAAGAGTTCAGTAAAAAAGGTCACATACCAATTCTACTCGACTTTCTGTTCCTGTTCCTCAGCTTTTCTTTCTTAAGTTTCTGTTTGTTTTTTTTCGTTTTACTTTTAACTACATTTATCAGTACGTAGTAGTGCTATTAAGGGTTACCTTACACCTAGCCAAAAAAATAGTGACAATGATGGGGAATTAAGGAATAGAATAGAAATACAATGTACAAAGCAGTCGAAGCCCGGATTTTCTATAAAAAAAAAGATGGGGGGGAAAACATGGCCGGGTTACTTAGGGAGTGGGTTATTTAGGTGAAAAGGGTCATGGGGCATAACATCAACATCATTTTGGCATAACAAGTCTTTTATGTTGTTGGATTATCCTGGAGACACTCGTTTCTAGATGTTGCGGTTCTGCTGATTACCGCCTCCCTCGCTGATTGCGATTGTTGTTTCCACCGCCATTTCCACCTGCTCCTCCGCCGCCGCCTCCTCCGCCCGGAAAGTGTCCACCTCTGCCGCCCCCATTGTTGTTATTGTTATTTCCGTTGTTGAAGTTCTTGAAGGGCATGCCCATGTTACCCATATTACCCATGTTGCCCATGGAATTCATGTTGCCTCCTCCTCCTCCTCCATTGTTGCCTGCTCCGCCCGCAAAGGGATTAAAGGGATTGCCATTGGGCACGGGTCCTGGTCCTGGTCCTGGTCCTCCGCCTTGGTTTAATCCAACTCCCTGGTTTCCTCCATTGCCACCTGGTGGCATTCCCAGCAGTCCAGCTCGTGGTGGTGGTTGATTGAATAGAGGCGCGCCCATTTGCATCATCATTCCGGACATGCGTAGCATTCGTATATTCGGCGGTGGTACCCTCAGCATTTGGGCCAGATTTGGAGGCGGTTGCGATAAATTGGGCAGCACCACCCCTCCTCCTCCTCCGCCTGCTACTGCTCCACCTACTGCACCACCACCACCACCACCATTATTCTCCTCGGGCATCTGCACCACCTGACCATTGTCATCCACAAAGATGAAGAGCTTGGCAAAAATTTGCTGCAATGTCGGGCTGTTCACTATAAAGCTGACATCGAAGATCTTTGGAGCGTCCTCGGGCAGCTGATGGAATTTCTTGAGCTCCGTAAACACCAGGGCGAGCTGCTGATTGACCATGATCTTATTGTTGCTGCCCAGATTCTTGTACCAGTTGGAGCTCTGCATGAGGCTGCGAATTTCAGAGATTTGCTTGCTGCCACCAGTGGCATTGGTTGTGGTGGTCGGGGAAGGGTGCGCCGTACTCGCAGCTTGAGCCTGAAGGTGGGCTCTCCTGGGGTCGCGACGTGGATCTGCCCGCACAGTGGGCTTTTCTATCTGCAGACTCGGCGGCGGTACGCTCATCGATGGCGGTGGGACACTCATTGAGGGCAAATTGGCCAGCGTCGGGGGCGGAGAACTGGGCGTGGTATCACGTACATTCGTATCCGACTCCGGCGAGGCTATGGTCGCCCCAGAACGGCCATAGGAGTCACCCGTTGAGGAGCTTCCTCCCCCTGCTCCCGCCAAGCCCGTCGATCCCAAGGGTCCGCCATTGTCCGGCATTTCGGGCAGACCCAGAATACGACGCATGCGAGGATCCCTTAGGTCACGCTGCTCCTTATGCAGGGCACTGACTCGGATCTGGGCATAGTTGGCATCCTCCACGGACACCTCCTGCAGCTGCCAGCGGAGCGGAGTGTGCGAAAAGATGGCCGCATCGATTTCGGTGGCGGGCATATAGTGTTTCATTGGCTCGAACGGCAGACGCATGTCCGTATCACGCTGGCGCAGCTCCTCCCCCTCCTTCTCCAGGTGAGGCTCTCGTCTGCTTCGTCGCTGCTGTTCCTTCGCTTTGTCCGGGTCGAAGTCATACATGGAGGGACGCACATAAAGCGAGGGCGTTGTCGGCGGCAACGCTGGTGTAATGGCAGGCAATTCCGGCATCTCGTGATCGTCCTGCTTGGGCGACTGGGATCCCGGCTCGGGAGTAGGCGTCGGTGTCAGCGAACGCGAATTCGAATTGGAGTTCTCATTGGCGGAGTCCACGTCGCCATCGCCGCTGTGGGCCTTGAAGGGATTGCGTATGATGTCGCGGTAGAAGGCTGCTCTAGCCTCGGGATCAGGTTGCTTGTCGCCGAATAGAATCCGGCTGAACACATTTGTGGAGGTGCTCTGAGGCACCGACTTAAGTCCCGAATGCTCCAGTCCTCCAGCCAATTGGCCAGGCATCTCCTGGGTGGGCGACGTGGCACTGGCTGGCAGCAGCTGGCTGGCCGAGGACGTTGCCTGGCCCTGGAGCATGTTGCTCATGAAGGTGGGCAAATCGAAAACGGAAGGCAGGGGGGCCTCATCTGTGGATGCAGAGTCCTGGCGAGCGGCTGGCGGCGCCTTTGCAGGCTGCTGTTTGTTTGGTTGCTGATCCTCCTCGGCGGTGGACTCGTTGCCATCGTCTATCACCAGTTGTTCGTCATCATCTCGATCGTCGTCCACTTGAATGATATGGAGAAGAAGTCAATAAATAAAGTGATTTAAAGTGACACATTGTGGTGTAAAATGAGATAATCTGATAACCTTTCTTTCTTTATCTTAAATATAAAGTAATTCTTCAACTCACGCGGATCGTTGCCCGAGAAGCTGACATGTGCATCCTTCAGATACTGCGTGTAGTCCACCATAATGAAGCCATTGCTATTGGAGTTGCTGTTGTTGGCCTCCGTCTCCGGCTTGGCGACGGCAGTGCTGCGGAAAGAGTACATATACGTATAAGTAGATGATAGGAATGCGGTTTTCGAAGTGATAAGCATACCTGGTTGCCGTTTCGGTGTGGGTCTGTGGCTTGGCGTCCTCGGCCTTGCGCTGAATCTCCCCCAGTTCGACAAGCGTGAGACCCGCCTCGGTTAGCTGACCGAACGGCACCTGCAACATCTGCTCCAGGTTGGTGATGCCCAGCTTATTCAGCTTGGCCATGTTCTCGGGACTTAAAACGTGACTGAGATTGGCCAAGTCCAAGTGAGGTGGCAATGGCTTGGCCGCCGGAGATGTGTTGCCTGTTTCTGGGGGAACTGCTGCTCCTCCAGCCGCCGCCGCCTTGGCTGCCGTTTTGTCAGCCCAGCGGGACTTTCGCTTCTTCTCCGGATGCGGCGGATTGATAACCATGTCTAGGAGTGAGGGAATGCACTCCGCACTCGCCTGTTGTTGCAGTTGCATCTGTTGTTGCTGCTGCTGCTGTTGCTGCTGCTGCTCCTGTTGCTGCTGGTGCTGTTGTTGCTGCTGTTGCATCTGCATGTGCTGTTGCTGCTGCTGCTGCTGCTCCTGTCGCCTGCCCATCATGCTCCAGGTGTTCTCCCGCTTGAATTGCTCGCACAACTGTTCGTGCCGTCGCGTCATCTGGCCCAAAGCAATGTCTCTGGATATTCGCTTGAAGTCACCGAGGATCTCCTTCGGTGCCGTCTCCATGTGCTTGAGCAGGATGTTGCGCAGCTGCTCGGTCAGCGGTTCGCCGTGATGGAAGAGGCAATCGTCGCCGGCATAGCAGTCCATGCCCAGGTAATAGTACTTGCAGGGAAACTCCTTGTGCATGTAGGAGCACTTGTCCCGCTTGGCACAGCAGTCCATCAGATAGAACTTGCACAGCTCCAGTTTGCGGGGTTCAATGCGACCGCCACCGCCCATCTTCTCCATCTGTCCACCACCGCCGGCACCTCCTCCTTCACCTCCGGAATCGCGGCGATTTCGCTTGGCTCCTCCACCCGCGCCCTCATGGCGATCGCGATCCCTCCGCTTGCGATTATTGCCACCCCGCTGCTGCTCCTTTTCCCTATCTCTTCGCATTCGCCGCCGTTGGTTCATCAAACCGGGTGCCGATGATGCCTCCTCTTCGGAATAGGAATCGTAGCTGCTGTAGGGGTCCTGCTGCGAGTCATAGCCTCCGCCGCCAGCTCCTCCGCCCACGGCGGAGCCGTCGCCCAAGTCCCAATGACCAACAGCACCCCCGGATGAGGGTGGTGCTACTCCTCCGGGCGGCGGACTGCCGCCGCGTACGTTCATCATCTCGTATTCCATGTCCATGTCATCACTGCCAGCACCTCCCGCCACACTGGACACGTCGCCATCTTCACGACGCGACCGTTTCTGGAGAGGATGAAAGCGGAAAGCGAAGGTTTAAATAGAGGAATGGGTATAAATGAGATAATGATAAATGGAAAATAAGACTTTAAGTTAGGATACCATAGGATAAAAGGTTTCTTTAGAAATACTTGGGTTCTTACTAAGCGAGTGTTCCCAGAGGAGATCTAGTAATATACATATGCGTAATTAATCAGGGTTTTAAAAAGTAATAGCCCGACGTGATAAGCCGATAAGCAAAAGCGTATATCCTTGCCCCACATGAAAATATCAACTGATATAGAAATTTATACACAATTACAATTCGTCCTGGAAACTGGATCCTTGGATCCCGCCTTATACGTTTACCAACCTGACTGGGTTGCAGCCAGCTAAACCAAACCATGCAGCAATCAAGTTGCTAGCTGATGCGAAACTAAAGACAGAAACTAAACCCAAGGGAGTTACTTGGATAGGAAAACAATCCGTCATGGATGTTTGTTACGCTGCTTAAAAACATAATTACACAATTTTCAAGATTACCATGTTCTCGTGGTGATTATAAATGTAAGAAAATTATTGGTATTCGTGGAGTACGCAACAAATTCGATTATTGCCTTTTTTCAATGAAAATATAAAATGGAAATAGTATTTGTATTGAAGTACGTATTTCGTACAATCGAATTTCGTTGACAGAGATTTCTGTGACAGCCCTGGGAATATTTTGCTTTTCAAAATGTACCAAAGGTCTTAAAAATAATTAGACTTTGTTATGGGCATTAAAAACCTTTTAGGGGTTTTATCAAATGGGTAAATGATTCTTCTGGGTTTCATCTTCAAAAATTATTTCCATAATACAATACAATAATACAAATCGAACATGATATGGTTAGAGAGCTTAAAGGGATTCAAATGAAAGTGGCTGGAATAAGAGGTTGCATATTGGTGAAAGGAAATTGAGAAGGACCTCACCTGGTGGTCCTTGTCCTTCTTTTGCTCTCGCTCGCGTTCTTTTTTGCGCTTCCTTCGCCTGCTGCTGCGACTTGGCTGCTGGAGTGGATTTCCTTCCCCGGTTAGTCCCTCCAAAGAGAGATCGCCCGTATCCTGGTTAGACGATCGCATCCTGGGCATTGGCGGTTCAATGCCCTTCTTTTTTAAGGCATTAGCAATGGCATTCTCGATGCTGCTAGCATGATCATCTAATGAATTACAAGACAAAAATATAATCAACAAATGTATAATCAAGCAAAATCAAAAAACCCCCCAAACTTTTACCTTCCAATGGCCTGGGCTTCTTGGACTTGCTGCTATTGCTATTTTGTGGACCTGCGGGATCAGCCGATAATCCCATATAGACGACATCCTCGTCGGCGACTTTGTTCTTAACCTCAACGCCCACAAATTGGACCTCTTCATCCGCTGGGGAAACCTTTTTTTGGACCTGGATCTTTGGCGGCGGTTGCTGCTCCTCCTCCTCGTCATCATCGTCGATCTCACCGTCCTCTAAATCCTCCACCAAGTCAATCACCGGCGCATCCGCCAAAGTGGATGACATTGTGGTCTTTATAGCCTTAAATTTCTCGCAGGCGGTAGAACTCTTAATAAACCTGTGAAAAACGACTGCTGCAAATAAAAGAGTATTTTGGAGAACCTTTGGTTGGTAAGGGTCATGGATATTGAAAGTGTTCTATATTTAGCCCTACATAGTTATGAGTAAATATATCGAAATATTTAAGAGTAAATTCCCAACCTAACCATATATGCGATCGAAACTTAAAACTGAATGAAAGGAATGGGCTAACACTAAAGGCAAACGTTCCTGATTGGTGGAAATGGGGGTGTAATCTTAAAAACTAAATATTTAAGCTTTGAAATAATTGGAATAAAAGTATACCTCATCCTCTTAGCTACGTTATAAAATAAACCATATTATAGTAAGTGATCTCTAACTGTAATGTGATATTAATTAACTTAATTAAGTTATATCTGCACAGGGAAAAATTAGGCGTTCTGCATTTAAAATCTCGTTGTCGAAAATGTAATTGCAAATTTCAAACGCATGACATTTTCCAAATGTAAAAGTATTATTATTTTTTAATGCCTGTTTTTATCTTTTTTTAAAAATAAAAAAAAACACATTAAATCAGATACTGATCTTACTTAAAATTAGATTTTTCGAAAAGCCGAACAAAATGTACACAATTCGAAATGTTACGCTACATAGGAATATTAAAAAGATATTAAGCAAATTTAGAAATTAATTTATAAATACTTTTTAGGAAGTAATCAGAAGACTAAAATATGATTAAAAAAATCGAATTTTCCAATCTAGCCAGTTTTCATACAGTGGGAAATGAAAATGTTGGCACAGTAAACAAGTTGCTCTTTAATTCTGTCTTCTTAATCTAATAATAGTGAAAGCCAAAGTACTTTGGCTCTAAATTATGATATTTAAACAAAATATTTAAGCAAATCGTAGGCAGAGATTAGGAAATTGATGTTCGAAGCAGTTTTAGGATCAGGATCAATAAATAGATTATGTTATCGCAGATTAAACCTGACGTCAAGAAAGAATTTGGGAAGGATTTTTGTCCCACGCCGATTTAGTGACGTAATGTTTAAAATAAAAACAAAAGAGTTCAACTTGGAATCTCTGAAATGTCATGGAGGTCCTTCTTGACCTCAGATTTAGACTGTGTTGGCATTATCTTAAAACGAACGGAAAACCCCGGTTTCTGGGCATCCTGCAAATTAAAAATTACTTTTCGCTGATTAATAAACTAATGTTATTCTAAATGTAACAATAATTAAAATAAAAAATCGACAAAATCGGCCGTTTTATAAAAGCCGTTAATTACAATTGATCTTCCTGCGAAAATGTTAGTTTAAAAATAAATAAATTATTGATTAATAATAAAAAATGCAATTTAATTAATGTCACGTTTTCGTTTACCACTGTATAAATCTTAAAAAAACAAAAATGTTACACTTATTGCCAAACCACTTAAATCTAAATTCTCCGAATTACAAAAAAAAACGTAAACAGTTTCTGAAAACCGAAAAGCGACAACAACAGCAACAAATCCTTCCATTGAATTTGGAAACAAGACTTTTGACTTTTTTTGTTATTTGTTATTGTGTGTCATAAGTCACACGCGCATATTTGCACGTATGTACATATGTCTGCCCGCGCTTGTGTGTTTGTGTATGTGTATGCACCTGGCACTTGTAGTTTGCATACAAATTAATGATATGTAACTGATGCAAATCATTTCGATTGATGGAAATAACAAAATCAAATGTGTCAAATGATACTCACACACGCACATAAGGAGCGCGTGTTTAATTCTGACTCGCGGTTGTTTATCATGTTGTCTCGCTCGCACACCCATGACCTAAGCAGGGCATACATACAGACAGACAAGGTTTCCAGTGCGTACATATGTATGTTTGTGCGAGCGTGTGTGTTGCGTTGTGGGGAAAAGAGAATGTCTTTGATTATCAATTAAATTTCTCAAGTTTGTGTAAAAAGAAAGTTTTTGTTGCTTTTTTGCTTGCTGTGCGAATTTCTCTGGATGCTACTGTAAATCACAGGCGTGTGTGTGCGTGTGCTAAACACAGCTGCGCAGTTTGCAGTTATATACATGTGTACATACAAACATACAGTGAACGAAAAAGCACGCATTTTTTGTTTTGTTTTGTTGGCGTTCCAAAAACAAATGTATGTACTTTCCAACATTTTGCGCCAGCCGTCCCTTTCTCACACCCACACACGTAGGCGAGGGAGGCGTGGCCCAGTGCAACATACATACACATACATACATGGGTACATATACAGTGGAGTACATACAGATATTTCGGAACTATGCCAAACAAACATTTCGTTTTCGATCTTACTTTTTTAGCGTGATTTTACGTGCGATTTCTGTTTTCTTTTGTGGAACATTTACAACTTTTCGGTGCTTCTTTATAACATTGCTGTTTGGTTTTCGGTTTATAGGTGGAATTTTTGGTTCGTTGTTTTGCTTTTCGCTTTTCGGATTTCAGATTTCCTGTTTGTGATTTTGATTTTGGCGTCGCTGCTTACATAATGTGGAAGTGGTACAGTAGGTGAATAAAGATATATACAGGCATATATGGCATACAGTCGTGGCCGCATATATACATGTATACTGACATACATCTGACGTATACGTATTTGATGACGCAGCCGTGTGGGTACATACATATATAGGTATGAAAAAATCGTTGAAGTTTTCGCAGAACCGAGTGCGAATGCGACTTTTTCGACTTATTTTCTGCTGATACTATATATATGTACAGGTATGAGTGTGTGCGTGCGTGCGGCGACCTCTCGCTCGCACCCGCTCAGCTCGCTCTCGCCCTCTCTGTCTCTGCCTGCGGGCCGGGCCCTGTCTCTGAGTATCTCTCTCTCCCTTTCTCTCAGTCTGTCTCTGTTACGCTCATGGACAGAATACAATATACAAAACATTAAATTAATAAACTTTTCGTCCAAAACATAGTAGTCAGGAGGCGTGTTTTTTAGTTCAAAATTCAACAATTAGTGGCGAGTGACCGGGTTCGGAGTGGATGGAAGTATCAAACATCGATGTTTTTGGGTAAAAGTAAAAATATATATCGTGATATCGATACATTATTTGAGGCCTTACCATAAAGTCACGAAGAGATCAGGTGGGTGACACTGCTAAGTTAGCGGTGTCACCCGCCACTTGGCGGGAAAAAAGCGGAACCGGCAGCCCTGATTGTTAGCTTAGTTTTTGCTTTTCATGCGAAATTAATCTCACAACTTGGTACTTTCCCGCACAACATGGCCGGATCGAATATGCTGACCCAGCTGGACACCGTTGACCTGGACGACCTGGTCTATGTGGAGCGGGACCTGAACTTCGCCCAAAAGGTGAGCAAAACTTGGACAAGATCGTTGCGGAGCGTGACTCAATGGTTTGGTTTCCGGGGAGTTGCCAAGTTCTGTAACCAGAGTAATTCAACAGGTCCCCCTTCTAGGTAGGCCTCTGCTTCCTGCTGTATGGAGACGATCACTCGCACGCCACCTACATACTGCAAAAGCTGCTGGTGATGACACGATCGGACTCGGATTTCCCGCAAAGCGATCTGCTCCAGCAGTACGCCAAGTCCCGGCCAGACACCTGGCGAAGACACCTCGTGGAGGCCCTGTGCATTGTGGGGGCTCGCCAGGTGCTGCGCCGACTGGGTTTCCGCTGGCAGGAGCTGCGGCTGCACTATTTGCCCCACGTCGGTGAGGTGGCCCTGCATGTGCATCCGTTGCTGAAGAGCCTCTACAGGATCTGTGAGCAGTTGACGCTGGCGCAGAGTGGTCGGCTGGTCCTGGACGTGGGCGAGAAGGTGGCGCGACAGCAGGCCGGCGATCCCCTTCGTTTCTACGACCCCACCTACCTGGAGATCTTCCTGCTGGACTGGCTGACCAGGGGATCTATTCGGCTGGGGGACATCAATGCCTCCGGCAGCGATGTGCAGCTGCTGATCGAGCATCTGAAATTCAACGATCTGCAGGAGCAGGCCAAGCTGCTCATAGACACAATCAATAGCAATGCTCCTGAGGTGGCTCCTCCCCCATCTCCTTCACTGGCCATCAAGCGAGAGACGCAACCGGACAGCCCGCAGGCTTCCAGCAGGGTCTCCACTGGCTCGGCGGCCTCCCTGAGTTCTGCTAGTTCTTTCCGGCGAAGAAATGCCCTCGAGCTGAGCCGCGAGAAAGCGGGAATCGTGCTGATCATCAACCAGCAAAAGTTTCACCGGAATGTCAGCGACGATCTTAAGGTGGTTTAACCAAGTAGATATCAAAATAAAGTCTATAGTTTGTAATATTTCACGCACAGGAATACCTGTCGCCCAAAAAGTTGCAAAACCGCGCTGGAACGGATGTGGATAAAAACCGACTGACTGAGGTCTTCTCGGCAATGAACTACCACGTGGAGTCCTCGGACGATGTGGATCACCTGGACATGGTGCAGCTCATCCGCAGTGCCTGCGATAGATCCCTGCTGCAGGATTCGCTGGTGGTGTGCATTCTGAGTCACGGCTTCGAGGAGGCCGTCTACGGAGCGAATAGCATCGCCCTGCGGATAGCGGACATTGAGAACGTGCTTTGCAGCTACGAAACGCTGTACAACAAGCCCAAGCTGCTGATCATCCAGGCCTGCCAGGAGGAGGCTCTCAAGGAGGGAGAGAAAAATAGGCCCGTAAGCTTGATTTTGATACCATCTATACTTTGCATTACAATACTTTACATTTTCAGTTCAAGATCGATGTGACCACACAGTCGCCGGGCCAACATGTTAATATGGTGCGGGCCATGTCCACGGTGAATGGATTCTCTGCCCTGCGACACACGCACTTGGGCAGCTGGTTCATCCAGAGCCTCTGCGATGCCATCGACCAGCATTCTGCCAGGTAAATAGCTTTTAGAACGTGACAATCACCGGATCAGCTAAAACATATTCTCTATGACGCTTAGTGAACACATTGCCGACATCCTGACGATCGTCACCAACGAGGTGTCCAAAAAGCGCGGCAAGAACGACGAGTCCATGGTGCCCAAGTTCAATAGCTCATTTCGCCAGCACGTCTACTTTCCACCTCGCCTGTGATTGCGACATTCTGTTGTCTTGTGTCATTCTGACCTAATCAATCTTACTTGATTGAATAAAATTGTGTAATGTATTTCCATCTAAATCGAAGAATAGTTTATTGGCTTCAATACTAATTTAGTATTTAGATATTTCCTAAGAACAAAAAACTTAATGTTACTCTAATATTAAGAAAGGGGTTTATACAGCGATTCTTAATTCTTTTTTTTCGGCTTTTTGTTGGCCTTCTTGGACTTGTCCTTTTTCGTTTTCTGTTGTTCCTCCTCTTCCTCCTCCTCCTCCGCTGCCTGCTCATCATCTTCTTCCACCTCCATGACTTCCTCGGCCACTTGCTGCTCCTGCTTTGCTGCCTTAATCGCAGACTGAGGGTTCTTGGCCACGACTTGAATCTTCTCCAGCAGCTTCTGCCGCTTCGGGCCACCTTGGGCCAGAATCTTCTGCAGCAGCTTCAGTTCCTTGGGACTGCTGGCCTCCGTCTCCAGTTGCTGCACATATCTGGCTAGATGCTTCTCGAATTCCTTGGCTAACGAACTTTGATCCTTAAGAGCGGACTCGAGTCGTCGGAATTGCTCACTGAGAAGCTTTAGTATCTGTGCCCGCCGGAAGCTGCGTGTTTTCTTCAGATCCAAATGGGAGGCCAAGACAACGGCCAGCGGAGCCACTCCCTGCCACTGTCCAGACTGGAAGAGAGCCTCGAAACTGGCCAGCGACAGGCGACTGCGCCGATTGGCCACCCACAGCTCCAGAAACTCGACGAGCAGAGGCCAAACGGTACTCTGCTTGGGCTCTCCAGCTGCCGATCCCTGGCTAACCAGGTAGGCGAAGCATTTATCCCGCCAAATGGCGACCTCTCCCTTGGTCTGTCGGTTAATGATGGTCTGCTGCTTGTTACCCTCTTGATCCTCCTCCGACTGCTCCTCGCCAGTCGACATCAGCTGCTCGATGGCCTCCAGAATGGGCGCAGTGTCCTGCTTCTCTTCAAATTCAATATTCTTGGCAAGCAGCTTTTTGAGCAGCTTTAAACTGGCCTCGCGCAGGGATTGCAGTTTGGTGTCGCCGCTGCAATGGCGGTACACCTGAAATACGCAATGCAGCACATCCAGGATCACCGATTGAGTTGGTTTCTTCACGACGAACAACTCGAGCAAGTCCAAAGCGCGAATGCGGAAGTGCAGCAGACTAGTGTTATCGATGCGTTCCGATTTGGTGGGTCGCTCCTTCTCCTGGGCCTTGCGCGACTTGGGTCGGAATAACTGGAACGATTGCTCCAGTGCAGCATTTAGGCGTGCGCCCTGCTCCTCGTCTACATCGTTCCAGTCCACGCTGCTGGCGCCGTCCTCATCGACGTCTCCATCGTTGACCAAAGCCTGACGAACGCTCTCGCGAATTTGGGCCAAATGCGACTCCTCATCGTCCTCATTCTCCTCTTCCTCTTCATCATCATCTTCGCCGTCTGAATCGTCGCTGGAATCTTCTGGGGTTTCCTCCTCCTCGATTTCCTCATCGCTCTCCTCTTCGCCCTCGTCTTTCTTGCTCAAGGGATTTCTATTCATGTTGAGCACTTCAAGGATCTGCTCAAGGTTACCAGGCTCGAAGTGGGGAATCAAAGCACTGCCCACCAGGCCGACGAACTCGCGCCAGAAGTGGCCAGTTTGTATGAGCAACTGCAGCAGAGCATCTGTGAGCACTTCCTGCCACTTAGGCTCCTCGTCAGCCTAAAAAAAGGAACATTTACTAAAGGGCTAAGTTCAAAAGCTGAAGGGTTTGTGCTTACATTCTTTTTGTTCTTCTGCAGGGCGTTTTTGCGGCAAATAATCAGATCCTCCAACACGGTAACGGAAAGGGGAAGCTTAGTGCACAAAGCTAAAGAAACAAACAGGATGAGAGCCTCAAAAGCTTGGCCAATGATATCAGTCTCCTCGGCGGGCTTTGCTAGCAGCTTCTCCACCTGCTTCCAGACCTTCTGCAAGGCCTCATCTCTCGGCGAACGTAATTTGCTCTTCGCATCCGGCTTGCCAAACTCCTTGTTCAGATAACTTAATGTCTTTTGAAGCAACTGGCAGAGAGCCGGCAGACCCGAGCACTTGTGCAGCAGGGAACCCAAGAAGATTTCCTCACAACGCTCAGCACACTGGCGACTGAAGGCGCTGGCCTTGGTGGCCTCACATGGCTTTTTATCAGCATCCAAATGGAAGAGGCCGGCGAGCAGCAGGTGGCGCAACTGCTTCTGACGCCATTTGGCCTCCTGGTCCAGCTTCGAGTGCTGTAGGATTATCTGCATCTGGTTGAGGCAGTGCACTCGGCTCACTCTGTCCTCATCCTCCAGAGAGCCCAGCAGATTGCTGTAGTAATCGTACAGTTTCTGGAGACTTTCGGCGCTCAGTTGATTGATCAACTGCTGGCTAAAACGTGGCAAGCTGGTCACCGAATCCAGCTGCAGTCTGTGCTCCAGCAATTTGAGCAGCAGTTGCAGCTTGATCTCCTCGCTTTTCAACTGCTTTTCGAAACTCAAGACCAGGGATCCTTCGAACTTGAAGCAGATCTCGCGCAGCTCCTGTTGCGAGGGTTTCTTCGCCTCACTCTTATCCCCCTTTAGGGCTGACAGCTCCTGCAGCAAGAATTGCAGACAGGTGGGCGTGAAAATATCTAAGATGTGCTGTTCCTCCTTCTGCTTGACGTTGAGCAATACGTGACCCAGTACTTGGATCACACAGGCCTTGGCTGCATTGAATTTTAGCGGCTGCTTGGCATCGGTGAACTGCTGCCAGGCGGCGAGCATGTCCTTGCCGCCCTGTGTCAGGAATATGGCCAGTCTGGCGTACACACCATCACTGTGAATGGTGGAGCCGGAAAAGTAAAGCTCAAAGAGCTGCCCAAACACCGGTTTCTTGGGCCACAAACTGCCGAAGAGCTGCTCCCGTCCCAGAATCGAGGGATAAGTAAGGTGAACGGCCAGCAAAAGGTCGCAGGTGTTGACCTTTAGGCCAGCCAGTGGCTTGTTCAGCTGAGGCTGCAGCAGCGGCCACACGTATTCCTCGAAGATGTCAGCGGGTAGCTACGGAGTAGAAGACAAGGAAGCTTAAGTTATAGACTCCGGAGGAGCTCAGCCATCAACCAACCTGCTTGAAAGAGTCCGCTAGAATATCTGCACACATGGACACCAGGTACTCGCGACCTCTCAGCTGGGTGGCTAGGATCTGGTAGACGGCCGCTACCAGTTTTGCATCGGCTTTGGCGAACTGCGGCGTCTGCAGGATGCAAAAGGCGGTAATCAACTGACCCACGGCGGCCAGGGAGTCCTCCTTGCCCCGCTGCTGGCTGCCAACGGCCAGATCCCGCTTTAGGGTTTCCAGAACCTCCAGAGCATCAATGGCGGGGACGGCGCTTAGGATGCAGTGAATATAACTGGCGGCCAGGCTCACCGCCTTAAGGTCATCCGCTCCTGTGGAGCGAATCAGGCGCTTCAGGACATAGCAACTCGTGGCAGTGCGCTGCGGCCGGAGGAAGCGAAAGAATACATACATGTTAATGGAACTAATCAATCACCTAGTACCCGGATGAGAGCACCCACCTGTTCCACATCTGTGTCGTCGCGCAGCAGCACCACCAGGGAGTTGATCATCTTCTGAGTCAGCGGACTGGCCTGGATCTTTTTGAAGACCCCGAACACCGCCTTGTTGATTTGGGACACCTTCAGCTGGTGGCCATTGTTCGGAGTGTTCTCCTTCTCCTCGGCGGGCTCCGCGGATGGCTTCTCCTTCTTGGGCACCTTGGCGATCTTGGCCGGTCTCCCCGACTCCACCTCCTCCTCGGATTTCAGTGATTTTGGCCGTTTGCGTTCCCCCTTGGCCGTTGCCTTGGTGGTTCCACCATTCGCTATGCTTTTATCCACCTTGGCCTTCATTTCTTTGCAGTTTCTATGGCCAAATTAAGTTAATTCCCTTGTATTTAATTTATAACGTGCTATTTGATATGCACGTGTAGAGCGGAAAACCATCGATATCGCTGTCTGAACCTATCGGGGACAATCGGTATCGGGAAAGTATATTTACAGTTGGGGTATTCACTATTGAGTAGCCAAATTTTAGAACCATTTATGAGTGCCAATTTTTCAGACCTAGAAAGATGTTTAATTTTTTTAATTTTGCTAAGGTGGAAAATTAAAATGTTAAAATGTTATCAGTATAGCAAGAACTGATTTTTTTTGGATCCTCTGTCAAACCAGGCTAATTCCTAGTATATTAAAATTATACTAGTCAAAAAAATGCTGGAAAATATACCATTAAAAATAGAAGAGAATTACAAATTTTATATTAATTCATTCACAATTGGCCAACAAGTTTAAAGTATACCGCAAATATTTCCCGTTTGTTTTTAAATTTTATTCAATTGAATTGTCTACTGAATTTAAAATATTCAATAATAACATTTTAAATAAATAAGACCACCATAAAAAAGCCACTCTCCATTACTCAAAATAAAATGTTGATATTTTATATTTGTCTTTTATTATCATAAATCTACAGTTTTAGGGTTCTAGATTAATAATACATTTAAAAATTGCTATGATGTCTAGATATTCAAGATTTGTGCTCCTTGTTGGTTATTGTTTTTCACTAGAAATGCATTACGTATAAATAAATGCATCGAGAGTTCGCAAGTTATTCACTGGCCAAACATTATATGGCGTTGTTTGGTCGGATTGGGATGAGCATACGTGAGTACATATCTATGTTGTTTGAGATGAGTATACAAAAGGTGTAAATATGTATGGGTATATACAACAATTGCAGGTGTAGTCGGTCGATTATAAAAAAATATTAGAGACTAAAAGTTATATCAGAAACTAAAATTCCAAAGTTAATAGTATTTCTTGGACTTAAATCTCATCAAGTAATACCTCATTGTTCTTTTGGCTTTTGAGAAAAGTTCAAAATTAATATTGCACAGTGGAAATTCTTTAAGTAACCAAAGACCAAAAGAATAAAAAATAAAATTGGAATATAGAACCATCACTTATGACTTAAGGACTGTTAAATCCTACTTTAGGCATTATTACTCCCTCTGGATTGTGAATTTTGACAGTCCTTTCGCAAATGAGTGGTACGTATATAAAACTAGGAATTTTGAGAGTGTGCAAAGTTCAGGTGTGATCGTAGAGCCCGTAAAATTCGGGCAGTCCCGGATCTCACGCCGCCCAACGCGACTTCTGCAGCTCGATTTGGCCCTCCAGCGTCTTGGCCAAATAGATGACCAGCAGCTGGATTAGCGCGATGCCCAGAGCATTGCCGGCAATCACGTACAGATTGTGTTCGGCCCAGATCCTCATGACCTCGATACAGCCGCTGGTCCAGATTCGTTTCCTGGCCTCAGGCACCTGAGTCTCCTGGACGCCGTAGCCGCACATGATATTCACCAGTCCGGAGGATATATCGGTGGCATTGATGCAGCAACTGTATGGCACTCCACACTTTTCCACCGACGGCGAGCTGCAGTTGAAGTATTCGTTTTTGCCTGTACAAAGAGCAGATAGTTTTTCAAGTTAGAAATTGTTGAACGATTTCAATTTATATTCCTTCTACGTATGTATTTATACCCATTATCAACATTTGCATAAATATTTTCGACATTTCCTGTGGTTTCCTGATAAAACTTGAACGAATTACGAATGGAATTTCGAATCCCTGCTTAGAGATAGGCCTTATATGTATTTGTTTCCAGCGAAGGAAACACAAAATGTAGCTTTTAAGATAAGGTATTAGTTTCAAGGCAAAGTTTTCGACGCAACTTTCATTGCTCTTTTATATCATATCATCTATACTAATCCCTGGAGCTCCCTTAAGGTATACTATCAACTCACTCCAATCCTGGTAGCCCGCATTGCTGAGACCACAGCACTTGAACTCCTGCTGTGCAAAGTCAATGAAGTTCTGCAAGTCCGGATCGTCGCGATACGAGTGGATGATCTTGTCCGTGAACTGTTTCTCCAGAAAGGTGTTCATGTACTGCGGACAAACGAAGCAAATGATGGCTATTGGTGGAGGGGGGAGAAAGTTAGTCAAGCCAGCATTCCACAGATCCCACAGATGACTCACCGATGGCCATCTCCAGGAGGAAGAAGAGCAGCAGGCACACGGAGTAGGCCTTCAGCAGGAAGGTGTTCTCGCGCAGAGCACCCAAACAGCCGAAGAAACTGACCAGAAAGATGACCATGCCGGCCAGAATCATCACCAGGGAGATGTTCAGGAAGACATCGTAGAAGTTCTCCAGCCGCACCGACCCGTTGGCCTCCTCCCACTTGTCCTTGAAGGCGTAGATCCCGATGCCCAGGAGCAGGCCGCCGAATAGCCAGAACATAAAGTTCAGCAGGAAGATCATGTACTTGACGCACTGGCTCACATAGGTGAAGTGGTGCGGATGCATCACCTCGTGCACCTCGATTCCGCTGTAGCCGCGCCCTCCGGCCACGCCTCCACCCCCAATGCCGCCCCCCTGATAACGGTAGTTGCTCATCCTCAGTTCCTCGGTCTATCTGTTTATCTGTATCTTTATCTGTGCACTCCGCTCGACCGATTTCACTTTTGTATTGCCACGATTAACGCGCAGGCTCTAACACCATTGGCAGTGATACCTATTACTCATAGGTCCAGTTAATCTCGCCTAATTTCCCGTATTTGTTATTAATTTACGAAAAGCCAAATGAAATGTGTAATTACAAACAATGAAAACAATCGGATGATGGTTTCGACTGCCGATTATCGATTACCGATAGCCGGGAACGACACAGCTGGTTCGGGAAGGAAACGAACACTAGTCAGCAAAAACTGTGCAACAAGTTGATAAGTGTTCCTCGGTAATTTCCAGTTTTCAGTTTTAGGCGTGAAGATTCGAATTTTTGAACTATTTAGTAGCTGCTTTAAGAATGTAAATATTTCCCCACCCAAGCCTATCTTGTGTAGGGCAGTGTAAGCTCCCTCCATCGTTCCGAACCAAAAAATCGTTTCGGCACTGACCTTTGGCCGGTACAACGTCTGTTCTGGGCATCGTGGATGGATCGCAGCGCTATACATGAATCAGCCGATAGAGCGCCTATGCAAATCTCGGGGAGCGGAGACCACTATCGGGAGTCGATAAGCAGCCGGCGCTGATAGCACGAAATACACAATACTTAGCTTGCTTAATTGCTGCTCGTCGACTTGGCCAAGTTTCAGTTGCACTTGGTGTACACCAGATCCCAGTTCCACCATGAACTTCCTGCTGCGCTTCGTGGTCTTCTGCCTGGACCCTCTGGGCCTGGGGCGTCGCTTCCTCATCCGTCCGGCCCTGAATCTCGGCTGGAACGTGTACGATCGCGTCCGCAGCAAGGCGGACGAGAAGGTGGGCACGGTGCGGGAACTGGTCCTCCGGCTAGGACTCATCGCCTTCGCCGTCGTCCTCATCATCTGGCTGGCGGTCTTCATGTACGCCGCCTTCTACTACGTCTACATGCCGGCCATATCGCACACACGACCCGTCCACATGCAGTTCAAGTGAGTATGAATTTCGATCAGGATCTCAGAAAAATCCCTGGAAAATCCTTCGGACTTAGCAGAGGGCTAGGGCTAAAAACTTTTAAACTATGTTTAGTTTAACTGTTAGTCCCGAAAAATAACCGCTTAGCAGGCAAAATATTGGAACCTGTTATCTAAACTACCACGTCCATAAATATAGTTATCTTTCAGGTTTTTATTACGGTTACGATTGATTATTGCAGTCCAGAGTATTTGTGCACTGTTATTATCTGGCTATCGTCAAGTTGTTTGAATCATGGCCAACCATTCTAGACTTAGCACCCACTTCTACGTGCATATGTAGTAAAACCGATACTGATACCACTCTATCTCCTGCAGAACCTGCCTAGAGACCAGCACGCCCTGCACCTTCCCGCATGCCCACGTCTCGCTGACGAAGAAGCAACAGCTCCTGATGGTTGGCCAGGCCTACAAGGTGATCGTGAACATCGACATGCCGGAATCGCCACAGAATCTGGAACTGGGCATGTTTATGGTGTGTGCCGAGATGAGGGACTATGATTCGATGCTCAGGGGCCACTCATGCAGATCGGCAATGATGCGATATCGATCGCCCCTGATCCGTATGATCTCTACGTGGGCCTTGAGCCCGCTTTATGTGCTCGGCTGGAAAGAGGAGTTCCAGCAGGTGCCCGTGGAGATATTCTCGCGCTATCTGGAGGAGCGACAGCATCCCATTACGGATGTCTATGTGGAGATACAGTCGCAGAAGATCCAGTTCTACACGGTGACACTGCATATAGTGGCCGATTTTACCGGTCTGCGGTACATCATGTTCAACTGGCCCGTGCTGTCGGCCATAGTGGGTATGTTGGCATATGTATATGCACCGGGAATCCCCGCTAATCCTGTTCTTTGCTTTCCAGCCATTAGCACCAATCTATTCTTTATACTGGTCGTCTTTCTGCTCAGCTGGTACCACTGGTCCGACGCCAAGTGGCTGCACAGCGTGCAAATCAAGTACGCCCGGCTCACGAAGTCGCTGGAGCCCGGCGTAATCCTCGCCTCCTCCTCCTCCAAAACGAGCAGCCTGCGGGATGACGATGATTTGCTTGCCTATAGTGATAAGTCCGACATTGCGGACGTGGGCGGAGATACACTGAGCGATGTGGATGCGGATGATTTGGTGTTGGTCAAGAAATCGGACAGTGGCAAGACGGATTCCCAGGATGCGCTTCGAAAGCGTCATTCAAAGAAGACCACCGCGGACCACTAAGATGATGAGGAGTGGCTGACATAAACATAAAAGAGGTACCACTATTTACCACCGAGGCCCAGACCACCCACCCACCGCCCATGCTACGCTTGAGCCAAAGACTAAATAGATTTTAGGACTAATTTAGTGAACACAGCTGCCAACTGAAGTATTCAGGCAGCCCCATTAGTTCATTTAAGTGGTGGATATTTTGATTAATTAGAAATGATAGGCATTCTTGACTCTCTGTTTTGATAGAGTTGATAGAATCGGACATTTTCTAATTTTAATAACAGTAGAAGCAGTTTCTTGAGCAGCTAAATTTGAGATGATAATTGCAATATTACCAATATTATGTTATCAGCTTAGGCACTTCTTTCCACAGGGACCATTTAATATTTTTAGTTTAAGAAGAATTATTCCATAGGAGTACTACTTTTTCTTATGCGCTTTATTTGACCAGCGGAACGAGTCATAAATGAACGAATTTAAAGAGCACAAATATTACAATTCTGTTAACATTTCCAATCTTCGGAGAGTCTCTACTTTTTAGGCGTCTGCTTCATCCTGGTCCTTTTTTTTCTGTGGCTCTGCGGTTCCGTCTGTCTCTCCATCCGCTTCAGATTCATGGGGCTCCGGCTGAACTTGCTCCTCCACTTCATCATCATCTTCAAAAAGGAGCATGCTGAGCAGCGATAACTGCGTGTTCAGGATATTTCCAACGTTGATTATTCTCTCGCCGCGATCTTTGTACGCCAACTGGGCATCGGCATCCGATTGCCGATGGACCACTTGGTAGCCCCGTCGCTGCCTCTGTTTCATCGCCCTCCTCGCATCCATTTCGTTCAGTTTCCGGTTCACATTCTGCGCCACCGTACGATTATTACGGACATAGTATCGTCGCCAGCAGGGTAAATTCTGGAAGCAACGAAAGAAGCCAGAGAACTCGACACGCAGAAAATCGAAGAAATTAATCCGATGGTCCTTCTCCGAGTCCCTCACGGTCTTGGCAACGGTGAAATAATCGTTGATCAGCGAAACAAAGACATTGATCAGCAGCACGATGATGACGAAGGCCAGAACACCGTACAGAACCATGCCCAACCATCGACCGCCATGGAATAGATCCGCTGGCTTCACCTGGGCACTGAAGCCGAAGGTGAAGCACATGCACATCACCATGCTCTTAAGGAAGTTGTTAAAGTTGACGCTATTATTGCCATTTATGGTGACGGCGGCGAAGCAGAAGCCCATGAGGAATATGAGGATGGCGATGGCCGTGCTGACCACCGCGGCCCAGGCCAAATAGAGCGTCCGGGTGAATAGCTCGAAGACACTGGAGAATTGCATGACCCGCCAAAGTCTCAGCGTGGTAATGCATATCAGGAAGCCAATCGTGATCGTGGTCAACTGATGCAGTCGCGCCGGGCGCCGAAAGTCGATGAACTCCATTTTGCTGGCCCCCTCCACTTTCTTCATCATGTTGGCCACCAGGGCCTCGCGCAGCACCACCAGCACCACGACCATCACGTTCACCAGGAAGATGAACAGATCCAGCCGGTTCCAAATGCTCTTCAGCAGGCGCGGTTCGTACCACAGCTTGACGGCCAGCGTCTGGGAGAACTGAATGAAGACCACCACATAGATCAGTAGGGCCAGCAGCCCCGTGTACGGCATCTGATCCACGTTGTCCAGCAGCTTTGCGCTGTCCACCTGAACCTCCGGCACCAGGCCGCCAAAGGGGGTCTTCTCCACCCGCAGCGTGCATATGCTAAACAGGTTCACGTCCGCATTGTACAGTGTAAAGTCGATAAACACCGCCGAGGTGTTCAGGGTGAGCCAGTGATACTCATTGAGGTAGTCCAAAACCTACGGGCAATGATATTCTAACTTAATCTAATAATAACTTCGGCCGGCCGAAGTCTACACACCCATGCAGATAAAACTAAAAATGATATATATCATATATATATATATATATATCATATAATTATTAAAATGTTCAGACAAGTTTGTGTAGGAACGGACGGACACCTCGAACCTCTGCTATATAACTATCCAAAAAATTCTCATCTCAAATTTCAAAATATTGCCAGTTACACTCACCTTCATGCTATTCGCCGTGCTACGGGCCAGCAGGCTGACGTAGCCCGACAGCTCCGGGTAGCTATTGAGGTAGCCCACATGGTCAAAGTTCATGATCAGGGCGTCGAGGAACTCAAAGCTGACCGTTATCGGGATCCAGGGCTCGTAGATGCGCCAATACTTTTCGGCATAGTGCAGTCGGCGGTACGGCAATTGCCAATCAGGCATGTAGTACAGCTCGGAGAATTGCGGCTTATTAAGACCAAAGTCCGGAACGGTCAGACGCAGCTGACGCAGTCGAATCACGCCCAGGAGAACCGTTTGCTCCGCATGAACCCAACCGGGGGCTCCAGTGCCAGTACTCGTATTCGAATTGAAAGCTATCACCAGCGTGGATTCAATGAAGTCGTACATCTGGTTCAGAAAGTAAACCTCCTTCAGACCCGTGTAGTCCGTGTGGTTGTTCATGAACAGATCCTTGATGATCCTGGTGTTGTGGTAAAGGGTTTCATCGCGCGTCACCAGAATCAAGCAGGTCAGGCAGAGAAAGTACTGGCCGTAGGTGAGCAGGTCGTGGGCAATCATCTTGTACTGCTCGTTGAGTTTCCAGTTCCTGTACTGCGAGGATATCATCAGATTGGACTTCTGCCTGCCCAGGCGCTGCTTCAGGAAGTCCCTGCGGTCGTGCTTATGCTCTTTGTCGCTCATTGGCGGAATGTAATGCTTCGGCGGCCAGAAGGTCCTGTCTATGGAGAGGATCACAAACTTGATGGGGTCCCCGATCAGGTACTGGAACATCAGCACTATCACCATGCTGACCAGCATGGTCTTGAACTTGACCACCTCGTGCTCGAAGCCGGCAAACACCGTGATCAGGATCAGGCAGACTATTATTATGGCCACCGTTATCGCAAACATGGCATAATGACACTTTTTCGTATTCATTTTAGCAGGTTTAGAAGCTTGTTTTTATTTATTTTTGGAATTACAAGTCCTTAAACTTAAAGGCTAACTGGATGGGGATGATATTATAATTAGACATTATATGCAAAGCAGTGTTCTTAACATTTGAATTCAGGCGAACTGAGTTAAGATAATTTGGAAATTTAGTGATCGAAAGGCGTTTTACCAAATTACAAATGATAAAGTAGATACAAAATATAATTATACTCCATCGACCGGTTATGCCTCAAAAAATCGTCTTCTTGTACTTTTTGCATCTTTCAGAGCATCCTTTCAGATCAGTTCGACCACTTGGTAAATATCAATAAATATATTTTTCAAATATAACGATATTCGATATATCAGGGGAACAAATTATCACGATACGATATAAATATTAATTTTTAAAGTTGTATCCTAACATTTCTGTTAGAAAATGGCCAATCTAACATTTGCGAGCGCCACTGCGGCCGAATAGGGAACTAGGAAAATACCACGGTAAGTATTTATTTTTACTCAAAAAATATCGGTATTGATATTTTGATAATTTTCACATCCCTACTACTATTTTACTTAACTTAATTTTTGCGAGCGAATTCCAAAGATGATGACGAACGCCTAGCGAGATCGTCCGAGTCAACCAAGAGAACCGAACCAAAACGAAACGAACGAACGGAGGAGGAGCAGGTGGCCGCCAGTTGGAGGAGCAGCGAGCGAGGAGCGGGAACGGAGCAATGACGATGACCGCCTCGGATAAATACACGTACCAGCGGACGGTTTTGTGTTTGGCCCGAGTGCTGGCGGGGATTCAGCCCACTCCCTGGGAGAAGGTACATTTCCAAGTGCTCCAGGAAGTCCGCCAGCCCCCCTGGCAATCGACTTTTCGCACTGACCTTGAGCGGCGACCATAAAACAGACATGCGTGGGCGCTCAGGGGGCGGTGGTGGTGTGGGAGGGGAGGGTGACCCTACAGTTCGCAAAAACCAAAACATCTTAATTGTGATTTGAAAGTCGAGAAAGTAATGGCATAGATCTTGAAACAGAATGCTGCCCTATAATCTGTCAACATATCATTAACGTAACTTTTGGCTATTGCCCCATAAAATGCTAAAATGAGAGGTGTATGTGCGTTTTGATGATTCAGAAGTACTAAAATTGTAATTTTCAAATATATTATAGCTACATTATCATTAAATCTGAATTATTTAAAGTGAAGTAGCTGAAATCATAGAAGTTCGATCTCACAATCGTATTTCGAAGTAAATAGGTAAAATGATATAACTATCTTGAAACGCATAAAACCCAAAGACTAGGTTGTAGTTCAAATGAATAACACATATTTCGCCAGATACTTGATACTATGGCTCTGGTGTTTCCCACTCACTCATAAATTAAAATCTTAAAAGTTAGGATCTTAAAACAAATGTATTTTGAAGTGTAATGCGAAGGTAAAATGATGAAGCTAGAAATTGGTTGTAGTTTTAATGAATCCTACACCAGATACTTGATATACCCGACTAATCTATGGCTTCTCTGGTTCTGTTTCCCACCCACAGGTGCAGACCCTGTTCCGATATTGCCCGCAGGAGAATGCCGCCGGAGTGTTCTGCCTGGACACACGGGCCCAGGATGCCGTGATCGCCCTGGGAATCTACTATTTGGAAGGCGGCTGCCAGCACGAGGGCCAGATTGTGCCCTACTTGCTCCGTCTGGCCAAGTGCCTGCCCAAGGCAGTTTGGATCGACGATGCCCGAAGCAACAAAGTCGAACGTATGTCTTATATTGTGCTCAGTGTTGAGATACGATGACAACCATTATCTACATCCCCTTAGGCATTCGCATTCCCTCGGCGGAAAAGTTTAGCTTCTGCCTGAACACCCTGCTCTCCGACATAGCGGCCAAATGTCCGGATTCCCGAGAGGATATCATCCTGAATCAGGTGGAAACGCTAAGTGCTCTGGCCAACATAGTCAAGTCCAGCAGGGACAGCAGCTCGGCCCCGCCGCCCATTATCCTGTGCAAGGCCACGGTGCCGCTGCTCTTTGGGCTGGCCAGATCGATGGGTCGCTATGCCAGTAACGATCCTCCCCTGCTGTGCCGCATCTTTCCGCCCGAGCTGCTGCCCATCCAGAAGGGCGGCGGACGCGACGGCACCGGATCGAGCAGCAGTGCCAGTGGCACTTGTGGCGGCTCCTTCAGCAGCAGCGAGCGACTGGCGGCCACGCATCAGTTCCGACCCATAATACCGCGCTCCATGTCGGGAAGCTTGGCGCAGGCGCAGGCCAACCAGAACCACGGCAACGATGATGCACGGCAGCGGTACGGAAAGCACCAGAAACCCTCGTTGCACAGCTACTTCTCCGTACCGTACGACCCACGGACGCACTTCTTCACGCGCTACGGCTCCAGCTTCAACCAGTTCCCCAACATGCGCGTCTGCGAGTCGCCCACAAAGGGCGGCCCGCGTCCCTTGTACCGAGTGCCACCGTTTCCCATCCAGCACCTGCAGACCATATTCGCGGTGTCCAAGAAGCTGCTAACCAAGGACACGCTGGAGCATTTGGATGAACAGGCCAGCGACATATTCTCGCTGCACCAAATCAAGGGCTACTGCTACAAGAGCTTCTCGGAAACGCTGAATCTGGTTTTGGTCACCTTGCTGCGGGAACTGCTGCAGCATCAGGTGGACCTGCCGACGCCCTTCACGAAGGATGTGCAGGAGTTCGTGAAGCGACTGTTCCTGAATGGCCAGACGGAGCTGCAGAACAAGCAGCAGGATCAGGAGCGCGAGCGACGCGAGGAGAACGGCATCGCGGTGGTCAACAAGTACAAGGTCAATGTGATGGCCAATGCGGCGTGTGTCGATCTACTGGTTTGGGCCATTCGCGATGAGACGGGTAAGCGAACGTCCTTTCCACGGGCGAATGATCTCGAATTCCAGCTCAACGCTACGGCATTAATGCAAATGCAAATGCAAATGACAACCTAAGCAGTTACATATGATTATTTCAAATCAAAACCGATCGGAAGAGAGAGAGAGGGAAGTAGCTCGGCTGCCAGTTAGAGGGAGAAGATTATATTAATACTTTTATGAAAATAAAGGGGCTTTACTTGAAGACTAAGGGCTAACTTGAGTTTAGAATCGTTTTATAGGACATGATAAATCAAATCGAATAATTGCTAAAATTGGTAAATGCAAAGAGCCCAAGTTTCCTGAAAAAATTATAATGTACAAAATGGTCTTCCAAATGTTAAAGGGTGAACCTTTTCTGGTTTTCAAAGTGAATAACCAATCATAATTTTATATTATACCATGAACTTCAGTTACACATTAAGTCGGTTGACCCTCTCTCTTTCTTTAATCCATTTTTAGTTATTTCCTTTAATTTCTTTAAGTTTCTTATAGTTTTTTTTTTAATTTTGTTTTTTGGTGGCCGGAACCCGGAATATGGTTCAGTTGACGTCGACTATAATGTGCCATCCCTGCAGAATGGCTTGCAATTTTTATTGAAGAAAGGTCAAGAGCAGTGTAATCTCAACTAGTTTCGATTTTTATACCCACAAAACTGATCATTTGGGTGAAGGGGAAACCACAAGTATTATTTGTATTGGTGGTCTGATGAAAAATCCCCTTCAATTGGAACTTGTTAAGGCATATCCCATAAGTGGTTTCCCCACCTCAAATGGACTACTTTATATTTCGGTTTTGTGGTTTATTGTTAATTGCCTGGCCAACGTTCGCTGCATGCTGCAACAGATCCACATCCACATGCTCCTCATCCTCTTTTTGTTCCTTGTTCCCTTGTTTGAAGACTGCCACACGCTGTGTCATTATAAAGTAGTAATCGTTCATAACAAATCATCCCCCACAGAGGCGGACAAGCTGTGTGGCCGGCTGTCGCAGAAGCTGAACCTGGAGCTGAGCCACAAGATCGTGCTGGATCACATGCCGCTGCTGATGGTCTGTCTGGAGGGTCTGGGCAAGCTGGCCCACAAGTTTCCCAACATTGCTAGCACCTCGACGTCGTATCTGCGCGACTTCCTTGTGGCGCCCAGCCCGATTCTGGGCAAGCTCCACGACCATGCCATGCAATCGCTGGCCCAGCAGAAGAAGGAGAAGGAGCTGACGCCCTTCAAGATCGCCGTGCAGCATTCGGATTCACGGACGGCGGTCGTAATCTACGGGGACAGCCAGAAGCAACCCAGCACCGGAACCGGTCGGAGTGGTCATGCCGCCTTCGAGGCTCTGCGCGATGCGGCCATCGAGAACCTGTCGATCGCCCTGCGAGCTGCCCACACCTTGGACCAGTTCTGCGTCCCAGCTTTGGTGGCAAACGTGTCGAATCGGCTCTTCACCGCCGAGAAGTCCGGCAGGTAAGTGTTTCCCATCCTCATGCCCAAAAGGTCTGTAACTCATACCAAACCCCTCTTCATTTCAGTGAGTCGCAGGGTGAATGCCACAATTCCAACCTGGTTAGCCTCAACATCATTGTGATGCTGGGCCATGTGGCCGTGGCGCTGAAGGACACCTCGAAGACAACGCAAAACATCCTGCAGTTCTTTATCCAGCGCTTCTGCAAGGTGCCCTCTGAACAGAACGCCCTGATCGTCGATCAACTGGGCTGCATGATCATTTCGCAGTGCGAAACGCATGTCTTCGACGAGATCATGAAGATGTTCTCCCGCGTCACCGTGCAATCGGCCTCGCTGGCCTACACCTCGGATCCGGAGCACCGAAAGCAGTTCCATCACGTCTCCGATGCGGTGGTCAATGCGCTGGGCAACATAGCAGCCAATATCCAGGGTGATGCAGAGATGCTGGAGCTGCTGGGCAAGCTCCTGGAGCTGTTCGTGCAGATCGGTTTGGATGGCGAGCGCAGCTACGACAATACACCGGGCGCCCAGAAGGCCAGCTCGCGGGCTGGTAATCTGGGCATGCTGATACCGGTGATTGCGGTACTGGTGCGCCGCCTGCCGCCGATCAAGAATCCCCGCCAGCGGCTGCACAAGCTCTTCAAGGACTTCTGGGCCTACTGCGTGGTGATGGGCTTCACGAATGCCCGCCTGTGGCCAGCCGACTGGTATCAGGGTGTCCAGCAGATAGCGGCCAAGTCGCCGCTACTCATCTCGCAGACGGCCCACAAATCGGATATGCGGGAACTCAACTACACGCTGGCCATCAAGAGCGATTCGGTGAACGAGCTGCGCAGTCAGATCCTGGTGCTGCTTGAGCACTCGTCGGACAACGTGGCCACGGCCATAAATAAGCTGTCCTTTGCCCAGTGCACCTACCTGCTGAGTGTCTACTGGCTGGAGATGCTGCGCGTGGAGAATGCGGATGAGCCCAGTTTGGAGCCGATCATGAGCTACCTCTGCGACACGGCGCTGCAGAGGGACAAGACGGGGATTTGGCAGTGCGTCAAGTGGTAGGGATTGTAGTGAAATTAAGCCCATATGTAGAGCTTTCTAATCATCCTTATATTTTATCTAGCGTTGCCGACCAGGTCTTCGAGAAGTTCCGCAATGTTCTGTACGCCCACGACGAGATCCGTGAGAAGGTGCTGGAATCGCAGGCCACCCTGCTGCTCGTCTACTTCAACCACATCCACAAGCCCATCCAGGTGGTGGCCGATCAATATCTATCCTTCCTGGTCGACCGTTTTCCCCACCTGCTCTGGAATCGACGGGTGCTTTGGTGCATGCTGGACATCCTCCAGCTGCTGGCCTACTCCCTGAGCCTGGATCCCAACGAGGAGACGCCCACACTGCGGGTGGTCTCCACTCCCTACACCCTGCAGCTGATGGACTCGCTGCCGGCGAGGGAGCTGCGCCTGAAGGACTTTGCCGATCGGTGTCAGGGCATCGTTAACGAGGCCATGAAGTGGGCGCCACGATCGACGCGGTCGCATCTCCAGGAGTATCCCAATCAGATACCCACGCCCGTCCTCGCGCACCACAGTGGCTTGGCCCTGGCCTTCGACTCGGTGGTCAGCAGCAGTGCTCTGCACACCATGGGCACCATGAGCAAGCGGCCGAGCTGCGTCAACTCGGATACGCCGCGATTCGTATCGGTTCTGTGCCTGAGGAGCAAGTACGCCGGCGAGATTAGCGGCCTGCTGTCCGTGCTCAGTGAGAAGGATAAGGCGGGGCTGGCGGATCGACTGGTCAGCGATGTGTGGGAGGCCTGTGCCGAGAAGAGCGATGCCCGGCATCGAGGAGCCCTGTGGCGGGCCACTGCCTACCTGATCATCTGCTCGGAGATTGACCGGAAGCTGCTGCATGCCGTGGCCAGTTCGCAGCTAGAGTTGTTCACCGAATCGGCGATGGAGACGGCCGTCGAGTGCTGGCAATGGGTGCTGACTGCCAGGCAGGATCTGGAACTGTGCTTCATCCAGGAGATGGTCAGCGCCTGGCAGACGACATTCGAGAAGCGCATGGGCCTGTTCGCCTGGGAAACGGAGGTCACGAATCCCCTGGCCGCCTACGAGGGCTGCAAGCTGGTCAGCAAGCCCATACTGATCGCCCCACATCTAATCTGGCTGCAATTGCTCTCCGAGATGGTGGACACGGCCAAGTATTGCAATCGCGACAAGGTGGAGATGTTCTGCCTGCTGCTGCATCGATGTCTTCCCATACTAAAGAGCAGCAGGCAGAACCGCCAGGTGTCCACGGTGGGCTGTCGCTTCAAGCTGCTGCAGTGCGGCCTGTCGCTGCTGCAGGGCAATACCATACCCAAGTCCCTGGCCAGGAACATCCTGCGCGAGCGGATATACTCCAATGCACTGGACTACTTTTGCGGACCGCCCACGTGCCCCAACCAGAGCAGGGAGCAGCTGCTGGAGGACATTATGATACTGCTGAAGTTCTGGCAGACGATGCGCAGCGAGAAGAAGCATCTGGTCACCTCCGAGGTGGGCGACTACGATCTGACGAATGCCTCCGTCAGCTCCACACAGATGCTGGCCGTGCGGAATAACCCGGAGACGGCTTCCCTGATCAGTGGCAGCGGGCTGGTCAACGACTACACGCGCTCCATGAGTGCCAGTGGCAATGCGGTGGGCATGGGCGTGGGTGCCTCCGGCGGTGGGAGCAGCAGTGGCTGGTACAACACCATTCCGCACTCGACGTCCACCCTGTCCAAGCGATCGAATCGCTCCAAGCGGCTGCAATACCAAAAGGATTCGTACGACAAGGACTACATGAAGAAGCGCAATCTGATCCTCGAGCTGCTGGCCGTCGAGCTGGAGTTCCTCATCACCTGGTACAATCCCAACTGTCTGCCAGATCTTATAGTGCCGGGCGAGGAGCAGATCACGGAGTGGCGCAACCGGCCGTACAAGCCGAACGTCTGGCGGGACTACGCCCGTCTCGCCTGGTGCTACAACCCGGCGCTGGCTGTCTTCCTGCCGCAGCGCATCAAGAATGCGGAGATCATTGACGAGGAGGTGTCGCGACTCGTCTGCTCCGATCCCATAGCCGTGTGCCACATCCCCGAAGCGCTGAAGTACTTGTGCACCACCAAGAACCTGCTGCAGGAGAGCCCCGATCTGGTGTACATCCTGTCCTGGTCACCGGTGACGCCCATCCACGCGCTGGCCTACTTTTCGCGGCAATATCCCTCGCATCCGCTGACCGCCCAGTATGCGGTGAAGACCCTCTCCTCGTATCCCGCGGAATCGGTACTGCCGTATATTCCACAGCTGGTTCAGGCCCTGCGGCACGACACCATGGGCTATGTGGTGGAGTTCATCAAGAACATCTCGCGGCGTTCGCAGATCGTGGCGCATCAGCTGATCTGGAACATGCAGACGAACATGTACATGGACGAGGATCAGCAGCACAGGGATCCCTATCTGTACGAGGCGCTCGATCAGCTGTCGCTCAGTATTATCGCCTCGTTTTCGGGCGCCGCCAAGCGGTTCTACGAGCGCGAATTCGACTTCTTTGGCAAGATAACAGCCGTCTCAGGGGAGATTCGTTCGTTTGCCAAGGGCATTGAGCGGAAGAACGCGTGTCTGGCGGCGCTCAGCAGGATCAAGGTGCAGGGCGGCTGCTATCTGCCCTCCAATCCGGAAGCCATGGTCCTGGACATCGACTACAGCAGCGGCACGCCCATGCAGAGTGCCGCGAAGGCGCCGTATTTGGCCAGGTTCCGAGTGTATCGATGCGGCATCACGGAGCTGGAGACGCGCGCCATGGAGGTGTCAAACAATCCGGTAGGGATCCCAGAGCCTAGTCAATATGTAAAGCCCCTATTAAACCCTGTATTTTGTGAGCAGAACTCCCAGGAGGATGCCAAGATGACGCTGGGCGTGGAGTCCTGGCAGGCGGCCATTTTCAAGGTGGGCGACGATGTGCGCCAGGACATGCTGGCCCTCCAGGTTATCACCATCTTCAAGAGCATCTTCCAGCAGGTGGGACTCGACCTGTTCCTGTTCCCCTACCGCGTTGTGGCCACCGCTCCAGGGGTAAGTTCTCGCTCTCGTCCTCCCACTCTGATTGTTGTTAACTCGGTTGTTCAAACGACTCCAGTGCGGCGTCATCGAGTGCGTGCCGAATGCCAAGTCGAGGGATCAGCTCGGCCGACAGACGGACAGTGGACTCTCGGAGTATTTCCAGCACCAGTATGGCGACGAGAGCTCCAAGGAGTTCCAGGCAGCCCGGGCCAACTTTGTGAAATCGATGGCGGCCTACTCGTTGATTGGTTATCTGCTCCAGATTAAGGATCGCCACAATGGCAACATCATGATCGACAAGGATGGCCACATTATACACATAGGTGAGCTATTTTATTATGTATTTTATATAAACTAATTTGCTTTCAAAAATAATAATAAATCAAAAAGATATCAGAAAAAATCAGAAAAACTATCCAAGTGATAAAGTTAAATAAAATCAAAAAAAATTAATAGAAAATTAGATGAAATGTCCAAATAATATAATGATTTCATTAAAAATATAAGCTTTACACTGCGAATCGCCAACTGAAACCCACATTCTATTGCAGATTTTGGCTTCATGTTCGAGTCCTCGCCAGGCGGCAATATCGGCTTCGAGCCCGATATGAAGCTGACCGACGAGATGGTCATGATCATGGGCGGCAAGATGGACTCGCCGGCCTTCAAGTGGTTCTGCGAGCTGTGCGTGCAGGCCTTCCTCGCCGTTCGCCCCTACCAGGATGCGATTGTCTCCCTGGTCTCCCTGATGCTGGACACCGGGCTGCCGTGCTTCCGCGGGCAGACGATTAACCTGCTGAAGCAGCGCTTCGTGGCCACCAAGAATAACAAGGAGGCGGCTGCCCACATGCTGGCTGTCATCCGAAACTCGTACCAGAACTTCCGCACGCGTACCTACGACATGATCCAGTACTACCAGAACCAGATACCCTACTAAATAATCAACTGAAACCCAAATACAGGCACCTCATGTTCGTTGTTCGTTGGCCAAAAGACACTTAAGAATACACAATGCAGAACTCCAGACTGCACAGCCTACAAAAGAAAAAGCACCCATGCCCCTATCGGCAATCCTTAATCCGTTATCCGTATTATTAATGTTTTGTCGCCGCACCCGTAGTCGTATTCCTTAACCTTAATCCCGTAATTTCCGAGAGTGTGTTTCTTTCTGTTTCGCGTACTTATAAGATGTTGAACTTTTTCCAAGATTTTACGACGCATATATTCGTTATACAATATTTATAAATATTAAATCAATTATAGGGCAATATGTTATATAATGGTAAAATGTTGTTCTTCAATGGGAAACGGATGTCCTTTTCTGGTGGTTCCGTTAAGCTAATATTGTTTCTTAAAAAACACATTAGGAACTTCATTTTCTTTCTTAACATTCTTAGTTAGCCGAGTTTAGTGATAAAGTATATGAAATAAAAATGTTTCTTAATCATAATTAAATTTTATTTAACCGGCTTAAAAATGTTAAGATATATTATTTTAAGAATAGCCAAAAAACAAAGAAAATTAAGTTTTTGCTAATTTGTTTGTCTTGTCAAAAAGGTATTTTTCGTCTATTTTCTGGCACATTAAGAATTACTATTTTAAGATAAAACTTTGTTATAGTTCTAGATCAAATTAAACGTCTTTATGATTGGTGGTATTTTTGGTAGTATATAAATACCAATTTTTTTAGAGTGACCGCTTAGAGTATTTATTGGTATATTTGGAATAAAAGTGGTATTAAAAGTATATTTCTCTGAGCCGGACGCTAAAATGTATCCATAATTCCGCTATCACACTGCTGGTCATACTTAACAGTCGGACTAAAAAAATATACAGATCTTTTGTTGTAAGTAAAAAAGAAAACTCAGAAAGTAAAATAGAAACAATTTGGCGACTAACGCAGCTCCATAAAGTGCCAAAAAGCAACCACAAGTGCCCCAAAATACGGGAGTTCTGCCCCATTTTTGCCCCACACTTTTTTTGTGCGAAGCGAGTGTGAAAGGTACATATATACATATATACGGAAGCAAGGTGTAGCAAAAGACGAAAAAAAGAGCGTGTTTGTGTGTGTGTTGAGTAAAAGAAAGCAGTCGAAAAAATGAAATGAAACGCAAGAAAATGTCACGAAAAGCGAAAAAACCAAGAGAAGCGTATACATGAAAGCAAAAAACACAAAAAGCGAATCTAACATTAATAATTTTTCGAAATAAATGAGAACCGCTCTCTCAACCAACGTGTGCCTGTGTGTGCAATGTGTATGTGTATGTATGTGAGCGTGCGTTCCTATTTTTTTCACCCCATGCGTGTTTCTTTTTTTTGTTGTGTGGTGTGTGCGCTTGATTTGCCAAGGAAATGGTGAAAATTCTTGAGAAATTAATACTGGAAAATTGCGATTTATTTTTTTTAGTACATTGCACACACGCACACATTGGAAGGCGAGGAAATTGCGTTACACAAGCACACCCGCTGCCGCTGCGACGCCGCGTCGCTGCCCAGAAAACGCTGTGCTGTGTGAACAAGTGTATGCGTGTCGCGTGTCTCTCTCTCATGTGTGGGTGTGCGTGCTTCAATAATCTAATAAATTTTTTTCGAGTGTTGCAAGCCAGCGAAGTAAAATAACAAATGAAACCAAAGTAACAACAAAATAAATAAAGAAATTGTTGCAAAAAGCAAACAAACACACACGCGAAAAACGAAAACCGAAAACGAACGAAACTGCAGCGAAACTGCGCCTCTACTTCTGCGTCGACGTCGACTGCGCAGCCAGCGCACAGTGGAGCTGAATTGCAAGTGAGTGGATCAAAAATATGTAATTACAATTCAACTCTATATATAGAATCTAGACTTAGGACTGGTTGGGATACAAAAAAAAAAAAATACGTAGTATTTTTTGAAACAATTATAAAATTATAAAAAGTGTAGACTTCAGAAAACCGAGGTATCTTATTTCCAAAAAGACCCAATTACAACAAACTAAGGCAGGGTAAACAATTAAAAAAAAATTCCGAACCAAGACAGGTTTTTAATCTAGAAAACATAAGCATAGAACAATTCAGAGATAGTATTTTTTGTTCTAGTGGTTTGACATTACTCATATGCCAGATAGTTGGTTGCTCAAAAAAGTTTGCCATTTTTAAACGACAGAAATCAGTGTACTTATCTCTGTAAAGTGTTATTTGCCCTACCATACCTACAAAATAACTAGTTAAAGTGTTAAAAGAAAATTTCCTGTATTTTTTGAATTAATGGGGCTAATTTTGGCACAGTTACCTTTTACGGTGTCTCCACTGTATTTGTTTTTGACCCACTATGCCTGAGTGTCGGCGTTTATGGCGACGTTTCCATAAAATTAACAGTCTGCCGGTCAAAGGAATTTAAATTAAATAAGGCGAAATTGGTGCGAAAACTCTTTGTGTGTCGCGTTGCGTCTTGTTGTTGTTGCCTTATTGCTGTTCGTATCGGGTTGTATATCATTATTTTGACTGCAAAGTGCAACGTTTGCACTGAAAGTGACATTGAAAATGACGACAGCAAATAAACAGTAAAGCAAACACACGCACATGCGTGAGTTAGGACTTTAAGTTTTTCTGGTCCAATGTTTGTTGTATTTTCTTTTTTCTAAGGGGGGTGGAGGGGGATTATGGACGTGCGGACCTAGTAACAAATACAGTAAATGTCAGCTATCATCACTCTTGACAAAGTTAATATAAGTGAGACTGCACTGTAGTATTGTTATTCCTCTTTCTAAGTTATTCCTTTATATATATAAAAACCGCAAATGAGTAAAATATCTTTGAACATATTCGCATTCAATTAAATTAAAAATATTTACTAAAATGAATCTTTTTTTAGTATATTTTTTTTAACTCCCTAAAACACCAAATATTTTCGTATTTAGCGATGACTCTTTTAAAAGCCGTCAATATGCAGACATGAATAGACATGAACTTCGACGTTCGAGAAATGACAGATATCATTTGGTGCTAGTTTGGTGTTGCAAGGATTTTGATTTTGAGGTTTCCCTGTAAAGGAAATGCCATCGCAATAGTCGTCAGCCTGCATGTTGCAAGGCTGGGTGGGTGGTCCTAAGGAAGGCAACGAGAGTGAGAGAGAGCTATTGCACGCCATGCGACAGCACGACATCTCGACCCATACAATCGCACACCAACGCCCACGAACTTTGCAGGGGCACGCACACTCGAACAATTTGGTGCCAGAGTTGTCAACTTCCTGTGCACGTGCTCGCCTGGCAACGCCACTCAAAAAAAAAAAACATGAAAACCTGGGCAAGCTACAAGAATACAACGGTAAATGAAAGAGTTTTAAATTCGGGCCTCAGTGGCACAGCTGTTTTCCTTGGCAACACTTTTACAATACACGCCTTCGCTTCGCCGGCGTGTGTGTACGTGATTATGTCCTTCGCCTGCGCGTGACATTCCGATACTTTGTACACAATTTGCACGCCGCCAACGTCTTATCGATTATTCCATTCGTCATCGTCACTCTTTTTCGAATTGCCTGCTTTCAAGGCAGCACTAAAAAATTATTATTCCCGCAAAAAATATTCCCAAACTAAAAGTTATTTCTTTCCAAACTAGAATTACTAGAAAAAGAGATGCCAGCTTGAAAATATGAATTATTCATCAATAAGGATATGGCCCTCAAATGCCATTTTCCTCGATCTTTGACATCAATACCTTTTTGGCGGGAACATGAGTACATAATAGCACGGCTGACATCATTTTGCAGTCGGTAATCGATTGCAGTTGGCATTTTGGGCTTTGCCAGTGTTGTAAATCGGTGACAGCAGCAGCACTAGTTGCGTTGCGCCGCAGTTGCTGCGCTGCCGACTTCGACAGCGACATCCTTTCTGCGCTCCTGTGACCCGCTCTCTCGCGATTTCTCTCTCTTTGGCATTTCCCCCATCTCTTGGCTCTCTCTGGCTTCCATGGTTTCTCTTAGCTTTCCTCTGCTTTTTCCGTTTGGTTCGTCAGTCGAATTCTGCCAGCAGCGGGCTCAAAATCAATGCACATTTTTCGCGCCGCCGTTTTTCCACGTTTTCTACAACTATGCTCTGTGCTCTTCCGCACGGGCTTACTCACATTATTTTTAAATATCTAAAATCAGTTCCATAAACCGATTCATATTGGCGAAAATCAGCTGATTAGCATTACGTAATTGTGTGTTTGTGCGTGTCACGTGCTGCGTTTCTCTCTGCAGCGTGTGTGTGTGTGTGTGTGTGTGCGTGGGTGCTGCGACTTGCATTTTTCAATTTAGCCGGTAGCTGAAAACTCGTTGTAAAAAGCTAAAAACTGTGCTCTAAAAATAACTTTTTGTTTATATGTTCTTTTTTTGTTTGAGTGTATTGTATCAAGGTTTTGTCACCGACTTCAAAAAATGCAGAGCTAAGTACCGTAAGTTCCATAGAAATATTAAATCTTGAATAGTGATAATATAAAAAAAAAAACACTATCGAATAAAATGTTTTAATTTTCTTTTGGTAATTAGAGCATTTGTTATTGAACGTTTCTCCAGAAAAATATGATGTTTTCCTGTAATTAATCGCCATTCTGTTATGTTTTCATGTTATTTGTTCCTCTTTGTACTCTCCGTATTATAAATTGACTGATCGACATAAATAAATTTATGAGTTATACTACAAAACCAAGCCCAAAAAACGCATAAAATGAGTTTTAATGTAATTAAACGATATTTCTTTCAGTTTTCATTATATTTATGTAGGTGTCAAAGGCAATTACTTCAAATATTTACAGAACAGAGTGAAGAAAGAGCAAAGAGCTTTTGAAACCCGGGTCTCTCAATCGTCAATCGTCAATCGTCGATTACTGATCTCAAAGCCAAATAAAAATTCCCCTTCAAAGTAATCTATTAACACTTTTCACTATCTACTGATACAATCGAACTGGAAATGGCTTTTGGTTCTTGTTATTGTTGTTGCTATTGTTTTCAAACTGTTTCGAAACAAAAGAATGAAGTGCGAAATACGAAAAAGATTTAAAACTTCCATACATGCACAGCAGCGGCAAATGGACGATAAGATTATGAGTGGGTTCTTTGTTGCTTAATTCTATATAAAAGTATGTATATATCATTATTTGATATTGATTACTGGGTTCTCCCATTGATACTTTCTTGTATATTATAGGTATATGTAGAAATGACTAAGAACAAATTGACCCAACAGCTATTCTAAAATGGAAATGTGACAGTTTTAAAGTACTGGAAAGGTGTTATAGGTTTCCTATCTATAGCTTATAGTTGAAATACTTCAAATCAACTAACAACAGCCGATAGACTGAAAAAATGAAAGTAAAGAAAATAATTATAATTATAATAGGAGACCAACCAACATGCAAATGCAAAGTTATACGTTTTATTCGAAAATTTCTTTGGTTGTGTGGGGCGCGTGTATCAATAAATAAAATCAACTAAAAATACGTGAGAAAAGCACGCGAAAATAGCCGGCAAACAGCAACAGCAATACAGCTATGAAGAAGGAAAGGCGGAAAGGCAGAGAGGCGGGGAAAAAGTGGTGCAAGTGGTGGAAGTGGAAAGCGGGGAAAATTATGACGCGTTCGCGACTTTTGTGCGAAGGCGGTTTTGGACCCAATGAACCCCGCCCCCTTTGCCAAAAATAATCCTCATTGGCGACAGTTTTTAGTGGGTCGTCGGAGCGGAGACGGAATACAACAAATTAGGGGATATATAAGGCATGGAACTGTTTCTTTTTCAAACGCGAAAATAGGTCTTCAAACACGGATCAATTTGAAATTCAATTAAGCGAACTCTCATGCGAATTAAACTGTCAATAGTTAAGGAGCATTGGGTAATTGAATTCGACCAAAAACAATCGAATGCTTCGGCCGCACTGGAAAAAAGAAATAGCAAATGTAATTATAATGCTTAATCATAATAATTAAAAGTAATAATTTAAAAGTCCCGATAAAACGATGGTCAAATGTCATCTTAAGTTAATAATAATAATATTTGTAATACTTTATTGCGGTCTATGAAATTAAAAGTATTTTATAGGGGTTGTGTTATTTCGCCCCCAACCCCCTTTTTCGCTTTTCTGCCTTTTGGTGCTGCCAAAATGTTTGCCTTGGCGCTTTTAACCTTGATGGATTCTGAATTTTGAAGGCGGTGGGCAGTGTTGGTTGGCGACGGAGGGGATTGTTTGCTGCTGAAATGGCGTAGCATACTTTCTGGAGTGCGACCACACACAAACACACACTTGGACATCCCACCCCTCTCGGGTGTGCATTGATTTTTCTATTTTCCTTATTTTTCCTTGATTCCGCTGTGTATTTAGTCATCTTTTTTGGGTTTCCGGGCAGCAGGCAGCCCTCTTCTAAATCTTTCGATCGATTATGTATAAAGCCGGGTCAGGTTATCGGGATTACGATATTACAATCAGTGTTATCGATACTGCAATCGATCGTAATAACCACCAAAGATTCTAAAATAAAACAACTTCTGATCACATTTATATATCTTTGTGCTATTACCCATTGAACTTCAAAAAGTATAGTCTTTTCTCTAGTCGAAAATTCAATTTTCTAAAGTTCTTCGAGCCCAAAATATCCTTTGGCTTTGCCCAACATTAATTACCCGAATTGAGCTGACTTTGCGCGAATTTACCTTGTTCAAACACGCAATTTGCATGGGTTTAAGTGGTGACCCTCGCCTCGTTATTCATTTTTCTGCGCATTTTCCCTACTTTTTGGTCGAAATTTTGAATGAGCTAATTGAATGAATGGTAAAGAGAATACGATTCACACAGCTGCGCAAATGGGGAAAACCCAGGGGGAAAAGTGGGGGAGGTGGGAGGCGGGAGGTGTTGGGTGGGAAACTGGAGAACCTTTTCGTCGCTGCGGCGTTTGGTTTTGTGGGTCAAATGGCGGCAGTCGCATGACGACAGCCACGAAAATGAAACCAAAACCGACCAAAAGGAAACGTCCTCGTTGTCATCGTCACAGTGTCATCGTCGTCGGTGTGTCGCCACTAATTCCCTCTCTCTCACTCTCTTTCGGTGTCTCCACTCTCTTGCAAGTCACTCTGTGGGCTGCCCTTTGACCCTTTTCCATGCCCATAAGCATTTGGGTACATATACCTTCCCTTCCGTTCAGCCCCTGCAGTTTGCCGCTTTCTTCTTACACTTTTAGTTTACTTATGCCCTTTACAAGAGGCTACTTGCATTTTTAATGATGACCTTTGCGGCCCTGTAAAGTAGCAATCTATCAGTTTCCGAAGTTAGGGACAAATTTGAAGGGCCCAAGCCCTGAACACCTTTGTAGAAACTTGAAGATTTCAAATAATTGAAAGTATCAAACTTAAGGATCCTTAAGTAACACCAAAAAACTTTGACAATGCATAAATATTTAAAGTTTCTATATAAATATATTTAGTAGTACAAAAACTGCCTTTTTTACGACCTTAGTATAATAATATAAGTAATATAAATGATTCGTTAGGGCATTCCAAAGCCATAATTTCGTTTTTCTATACTCATACTTGTCCTTTTATTGGACTTAAATTTATTGCATGCAGTTTGGCCTGGTCGCTTGCGTGGTGGAAAGTCATAAATTGGTGGCACCCCGTTTTCCGGCCCCGCCTCCTCATGGCTGCCGCCCCTCTTTGTTGTTGATCTATTTAAAATTAAATGGTGTCATTGTCAGGCAGTCGCAGGCAATTGGCAAGGCTCTCTCGCTCTCTCGCTCTCTCTCTTTTACTCTCTTTTGCCGCAGGACATGTAAACTATAATATGATAATGTTATAAAAGCAAGAAAAATACAATATTTGGTGAATTAGAAACACCCAATAACAGTATGATATGATATAATAGGGCATAGAAAGCGTTATTTCCGTAAAGAGTGAAGTGAAAATTTACCATGCATCATATTATTGCATACATTTTGGCGTAGGGCCCTTTTGGTGGACTTGAGACTTGAGACCCGAGATCTAAGATATGGTGCAGTTTTGGGGGTCATTTCAAATGGGTCAATCAGTCTTCGGGCCACGCCCTAACCTTCGCCCCTCTGACTAATGCAACCGCAATTACCTACCCTTATTCCCCACCCCTTTTCCCATCCTCCCACCGAACTGACCCAAGTTTTCTTGGCTTTCATTTTTCATTTCCCAGCTGATTTTCATTTTCTCAGCTGACTCGCAGTTCCCTCCCCCCGTAGCTCCCCCTAGCAACTTTGATTAACATCTGTTTGTAAATTACGGGGCAATTTATTTTGTTGACACCGAGAGTGAAAAAGAAGAAGAGGAGAGGGGCTATTAGTCAACCCTTTTACCACATTTCCCCCTCTTTTCCCCCTCAATTTACTTGCAATTTACACCCAACTAACTGCCAATTTCTCTTCTTTTTTTTTTAGATTGCAGGCGCTCGCCTCTTTTCTTCTGCACATTTTTGAAGAACTGCCAATAGGACAAACAAGGAGAGGATATTTAATTGGACTGAGAACTTTGTGTTAAAAAAACACCTAAAAATAAAAATAAAAACAAATGCAAAAGCTGTTGTGCAACTAAGAAAAAAAACAAAGTTAAACGACAAACCGCGAGTTTCAAAAATAAGAAAACGTATGTGTATGTGTGTGAATGAGTCAGGCGAAACAAAAAAAAAACAACACTCCCTTAAAACAACAAAACCAAAAATGTGAAAGCAAAACACGTGACACGATTGTTGATCAATAGATATTTAAATATTAAACGAGGGGGGATTTAAAGCAGATCGTTCTAAATTTATTTTGAAAACTAATCAAATTCCATTGCGTTTAAAATCTTAGTAATTAAATTTTAGTTTTGTTTAGAATCTAAATGAAAACTTTGATGATTTACAAACATATTAGATGTGAACAAGAATATAAGATATAATTATTTTAATCGCAAGTGGAGTGAACCATTTTACCATATTTTATATTTTTTTGTAACCTTTTTTGTGTTAAACAAACTTTAATTTGAATAATTACAGCCATTGAAAAGTTGCAATTGTTGAGAGCCCTTGACGAGTTTGTGTTTTAAAAGAAGGAAAAGGAAAATATAAACTAAAAAAGGAGGAACTAAGCAGATTGATTACTTGGAAAACACTTTGGAAAACTCTGCTGCAAGCCAATGGCCTTGCAGTGCAGTAAAAACCAGCAGCAGTCGAAGAAGAAGCTGTAGAACGTTGTTCGTTGTTCTTTTCACATACTCGTTTTTTTCGTAGTGGAAACATAAGCTAACGAGCAGGAGCCACATTTCCATCTCCCCCGCCAAGAAACAATAATCGAAGCAAACAAATAATTAATTGACATAATTAATTCAGAACCAATCACGGACCAAAACAACAGCAGAAGCGGCAAATAAAAACAAAGGGTTTACAGCCGAAGCCGAAGAAGCAGTCGAGAAGTTGAGAAGTCGAGGAACTGAAGCAGCGTCACGATGAGCGGTCGTCCAAGAACTTCCTCCTTCGCCGAGGGCAACAAACAGTCGCCGAGTTTGGTGCTGGGCGGCGTCAAAACATGCAGTAAGTAGAGCTTATACACTGAAAATAAACTTAAGCCTAGATTTTAGAAAATCGCCATTCAAATTTCTTTTTTCTAAATGCACTATTATTATAATAACGATAGAGTCCCTTTCAAAGCCCTTTGAAAACTAGGAGTTTTGTTCTTTAATACTAAAGTTAAGAAAAGACTTCTTATAAGAGAGAGAATAACAAAATTTATTTATTGTTAAAATTCATAGCTAGCACGCGTCTCCCAAATATTTCCGAATTTCGGTTTTTTTTTTTTTATTTATATGTCAAACCGTTCTTGCTACACTAGATACTTCCCTTTTTTAAACCATTTTTATATTGATATATGTAGATACGACTAACGAAGAATCAAATATTTTGAAAATAATCATCAAATTATTGAATTCGATCGAAAGAACTTTGTTTTTAAAGTATTAAAATTATTTTATTTGAATTTAAAACTAGAAAACTTTTTTTCAAAACTGAAAAAAACACCCCAAATGGATATTTCAGCAATTAAATTAGGGAGTAGTCACTGTAAAGGCAAATTAAACCTTAATTGAGTTGTTTTAAGTCGTCTTATTTTGTTGTTTTTGAGTAATTGAATTATATTACTCAGCTGTTTTTGGCTTACGGCTGTTTTTAGCCCTCGATATGCGAAAAATGCCATTGTATTATCAGTGCTTACCCCGCCCCGCCCCCTACTTTTACCTTTCCGTTACCACCTGTATTCAAAATGTTAAAAGCTTTCTGTTAACAGCGACTGCCTAACAGAATTTCCTCTCTCTGCTTTCCATCCTCATTCGCTCTCTCTCTCTCTCTCTCTCTCTCTCTCTCTCTCTCCCGCTCTGCTCGCTTCTTCTTCGCCAGTCAATCGATTAAAATGTTCAAGTTTTCGCCGCTCTCCGTTGCTTTTCGCCGCATCTGCTGCGCTCTGCTTGTGCGCTGGTATGCGTGGCTGTGTCTGCTGTTTTCTGCCTTATTCACATATTTTTTGCTTGGATTCCGCAGCGAAAAGGCAAATTTTTAGTAGCACGAAATTCGTGGCGAGAAGAACGCTGAAATCGAGAAAAACGCGCGCCACAAATTAAAGTTAAAGTTGAAAACAAAAAAAAAGGGGAGACGCATGAGGAGAACAGCAAGAGAAAAACCGAAACCTTTGAATTTGCCGCACCGCACTGCGCTGTCCGCGTCGCTGCCCCCCGCTGTGCTGCTGCTGCTGCTGCTGCGAATTTAGTTTAATCGAGATTCACTCGCTGCGAGTTCTCTGCGCTCTTCGCTTCGCATTTGATACCGATACCTATACCTCGAGTTGGCGTTTGCTAAATAAAGCTGAAACTGAAACTGAAGCTGAAGAAGGGCAAAAACGCTGAAGAAAACGCAAAGAAGCAGAAGCTGAAACAGAAACAGAAATAATCCAAAGCAAAACCAATTCGAAAACACCGCAGAAAAGGGCGAAAACTAAGCCAAGAAGGCGAAAACAAAATCAAAATCAAAATCAAACCAACGTCACTTCAATTTTGTTCTGTGCCCTGTGTGTGTGTATGTGTGTCAGTGCCTGTGTGTGTGTATAAGTTACTGCTGCGCTGCAGTCGACAGCGCAGCGACTGCGACGCCGATAGCGCTGCAGAAGTTTTCGCCCAGAAATAAAAAAAGCAGAAAAAGCTAAAAGAAAAAAGAAGGTCAACAGTTGAAAACTTTAACCCAAAAGCGAACACCCACCCACCCACTCTCTTCGCTGCCGACGGCGACTGCGACTGCAGCAGCGGCGCGACAGCGACGTCGACGTCCAGCGTTTTTCCGCTTTTCCCGTTCCCGTTCTTCGCTTCGCTTCTCTGCTCTTCAATTCACTCCAATTCAATTCAACAGCGCTTTTCCGTTCGCCAATCTCATCGAGCATGTTGATCAACCGCGGCTCCCTACTCGAAGGTAAAATCACCGATAAAACAAACGATAACCGAGAAAACATAACGCTACACACAGCTCGTAAAATAAAGAGCAACAAAATCATAAGGAAAAGTTAAGGCAATCGAGAAAACCGAAAAACAATCCCTAGGAATTTATGGTCATTTGCATGATACTAATAATAATGATAATATAATGATGATAATTATGATGATAAAGATAATGAAAACAAATGGAAAGAATCAAGGTTTTCCCGCAATTTTAGGGCACTTGGAAAATCGTAATTCGATTGGCAATCAATTTGATATTATGTGTTGAATTTGGTCTATAATTTCAAAAATGTAATTGATATTCCTTAAAAATGTTACACATAAATTTAGAATTATTTGATTTGCAACCCCAAGATTAAAAAAGAAAACTTGTGAGAAGTTGGCCCTTGTTAATTGAACCATTTTGTATGTAAAGAAAGTTTTCCTTATGCCGTATAAGGTGATTTGAAATGATGATAAACTTTTTATTTATCTATCGTATTTTTGGTAATGGGTAAATCATCGTTAACGAATTGATCAAGGTGGAAGCCATCATCTCATCATTGCTTGGCATTGCAATTTGCAAATGAAATCAAATGATTGCGCTCTATTCCGTTTCCATTTCGAATTGGCTTTCCCAGTACCTGGGATGCATTTTTCCAGTTGTGTCGCGTCACTTCGCACCAACCACCCACCCACCCACTCGTTTAATTTCGATTCATAATTCGATTTACCTGCAGTGGCCACCTCATTGGACCCTGAACGCACCTCGCAGCCCCTTTCTTTTCACTGCCCACGTGCCAGGAGCTTTTTCAGGCATTCCTCATGCACCTGTCTTGACTAACCACGTACGTTTATGCGGTATGAAAAATAGCGGACAGCGAAATTATTGACAGGAAAGAGTCAAAACACGTTGTCAAAGTTTTCCATATTTTTAATTTTTTTATATTGTATTCGTGCAAAAGTATGTAACAGGTAGAAGGAAGCGTTCCCGACCCTATATAGTATATATATTCTTGATCAGGGTCACTAGCCGAGTCGATCTAGCCATGTCCGTCTGTCTGTCTGTATGAACGCTGAGATCTCGGAAACTACAAAAGCTATAAAGTTGGGATTACCCACACCTATTCTTTGGCTTTCTACGCAGCGCAAGATTGTTTCAGCCAAGAGCCACGCCCCTCTAACGGCCACAATCGCCTTAAACGATTTTAAAAGGTGTCTGACGCCCACACCTTTCAAAAAACTAAAAATGCAGTTTATCGTGTTTATCAATACGTATCGAAATGTAGAAGATATTGTTCAAATCGGACCATTCGTTAAATAGTTATGCGCGATCAAAGTTTTAAGTAACACTCCTTTAAGTAATGGGTATCTGATAGTCGGGGCACCCGACTATAGCGTTCTCTCTTGTTTTAAAGCAATTAACTTGCTTACCTTTTCATTCGAGAATATTGAAACTATTTTTTAATTTAAAATATGTTTTATTTTTGTGTATAATAAAAACAAAACTAAGACTATCAAATTTCGTTCGTTATAACTTGTTTTCTCCCCGCATAAACGTAGTAATTGATTAATGGCCCCGCTTTTCTTCTTTGGCGATCTTTCGATTTTGATTCTGATCTTTATTCGGATTGAGGCGGTGCGTTTGCTTTGCTGCCGTGTAGTCGCCGCTCTCGCTGGCAGCGCTGCGTCATCGACGTCACTCCGGCGTAAACAAGATAATGACCCACATTGTGGGACGGGGTGGGTGGGGGTGGGTGATACACCCTGCATACCAAGCGCAAATGCAGCGATCTTCGATGTTTTTGCAGTTGCTATTCGTTTGTGCCTCTGTCTCTGTCTCTTTTTCTGTTTCTGTTTCGTTCTCATAAATATTTATGCAATTCCGTATGAACTGAAACTTTGCGCGCTGCCTTTTTGCTATTTTTAATTTTCTTTAATTTAAAATTTATAATTTTCGTTTTTCTTTGTTTTTGGTTATGCTTGTCTTTCGATCGGCGACCCCCAAATGCGTTTTTCGGTTTTTATATTGCGTGCACTTGGCGTTGGTCCAAATCCACAATCCATAATTTATCAACGTTGTTTGTAATTGAAGAAAAGCGAATTAAATGAACGTACGTGTATAATAGGATATGAAATTCCTTTCGAGCGACAGAAATAAGATCGAGCAAGGGCACAGACCTCTTAAATATTATTATCACCGCCAACAGAGTATAAAATAACATGTGCAAACGATAAAAGGTTGCGATGTATCTGTATTTGCACATATTGAGATTTCTATTAAATATGTATAAAAATAACTAATTGTTACAAGTTAAAAATGTATCGATTATATATAATTGGGTAAAAACTTAAAATCTAGAACTCCGATATCACAAAAGGGTTGCCTGAGGTTTTGTTCACAAAAAGAAGAAGCTCTTCTCCGCTTTTAATGTCTAAATTATGTTCCAAATCTTTCGTTAAATATTCCAACTTCAACTTAAACAATAAACAAGACCACCTTTTAACCTATTAGCACACAACGAAGCGCGATTTTCATGAAATAATCCAAAGGCTGCTCGCAATCTCGGACCCAAAACCCCTTTCGAAAGTTTTGAATTCAAGACGAGTCGCGGCAAACAGTAAACATATCGGCCAACAAGAAGACAGCCAAACAGAGCACCACCCGCGATGTAAAACTCAAGGGACCCGCCCCCGAGGGCCCCGCGAAACAGCCGACGGATAAGCATCTGGACCGCCAGTTTGTCCAGTCAGTGAATAGTTAGTGTCCCCCTCATTTGGTTGCGCCCAACAAACCCCCCCACCAAAGTTATCGCTAAATTATTAAGTGAAAAGATACCATAACAAGTTCTCTTATATCTTCAATAATTCTAATTTTATTTTCTCTTTTATTTTCAGGTAAGTTGACTATAATTTTAGTAAGCTATAAACGGGTAAGCAATAGTCTGCCATCCATTATTAAATCTATATCGTAATTCCTACCGCTCAAACTTTAAGTCTGAAAACATATCATATAAATCATAAGTGTATATTTGTTACTTAAGTTTGGTTACGTAACTAGTTAATTGTAAATTGAGCATTTTGCACTTTGAGCTAGAAGTAAAGTTTCTTTCATCAAAATTAAAATTTTAGAACAAAAATCAAATATTAATTACTTCCCTGGATCTACCATATAGGAACCACACATGTCTTAGTCTTCAAGTTGTTATTATCCCTTAAACTTGATATCTCCTATAAGAATGAACTCAAGCTAATGTGAGCCAATGATTTTTAGTAAATGCTCTCGGACAGTTTTTAAATATAAAAAAAAGATAAAAAAGTTTTTTGTTAAGTTTAGTGATAAAGTCGTAAAAAAGTTATGACTGGCATTTTTCATTAAAGAGAGCAACGAGACTACATACTATTTAAAAACACGAGTTTCCTATCGATAAACGAGAAAACAGATAATTCCGATAATTCTGCATAAGTTAAGGTTTTGGTTAGGTTGATGTGATACCTTTTGAAATCTATTGAGAGTATGTAAGAAGTATGCATAAAAACGCTTTCAAAATTGAATACGTACAGGCTTTTGGATTTGAACCAAAACTTAAATATTTATTCACAGAGCGGGTAAAAAAGTTTTTTGTTTAGCCTTGATCCTTATTTTTGCATACTTTTGGGCGGCACTCGTTAATCAAACGGTACCTTTATACTAATTGGCTGCATATTGGGGGCATTCGGCATTAACGGTGCTTGCATATGGTCTCACCACCCACCTCCCACTTCGCCCACAATATGTGTTATTTACTCTTTCTCATTTCCTTCTCTTTGTTTTTTGTTTAGTTGAATCATCGGCACACGCGCACTCTCTTTTCGCTCTTTATCTCTTTATCGGTTACCTAATTTTTGCATAAGCCGCCGACACGAGAAATTCCGGTGCAGCACACTAACAAATGCGAATACCCACACACATGCAGATGGCACACTCACGCACCACGCAGCGCATGCAAATGAGCTTTCAGTTTAATATATAAATTCTTTCGCGCGCGCGCTCTTTCTTCCTCCCCCTCTCTTACTCCGCCCCCATTACTTTCCCTCACCCACAGCACTTCACCCACTCTCTTTCCGCGCGATGATCAATTCTGCAGTTCTTAACAACGTACAGTGGGCCAGGTGATCTGAATATTGGTCAATAATACACTGAATACACTCTGAAAAAAAAACAAAATACTGAATTTTTATTAACTTGACTTTGACCGTGTACATTTTACACTTTTGTAGAAACTTTTTTTTTATAAACTGTCCACAAAATAAAGGTTCTGGCCCACTGTGCAGCGTTCAATGCTCCAATACAGCTGCGGTCAATAAGATAAAAGTGTTTAAAAGCACTAGTAATAAAATTGATATATTATTCTTAAATATTTCGTGTTAATTAAACAAAAAAATATATATACAGTTTAAAAAATGTGTCTAAAAAAATGCATAAAATAAAATAATGAGATTACACATTTTAATCAATATACCAGATTAAGTTTTTTTTACTAGGCTCTTTTAAATTATTTAATGGCATTTAAATGATATTGTTCAAATACAAATTGTTATATAAATGATTGGTCCGCTCGTTGTGACCGCTGCTGTGCTTGTCGGCGTAGCAGCTGCTGCGCTGCCGGCGTCGCTGCCGGTGGATGTGAGTGTTGGATGTGAATGTGGTGTAGATGCCGATGCTTCGACTCGCTCACTCGCGTTGAATCCATCGAGCAGGCGCGTCGTACTCTCCTCTCGTTCCGCCGCGTTCCATTCAGCCATTCCGCTATCCGCCATCCGCCATCCGCGACTCTATTCACTTGTTGTATTTGCACTTTTATCAGCGACAAAAAGAAACGAAACGAAATAAATGTAAATAACAACGGCGAAACAAAAGTGAAACAAATTCGTGACGCGCCTGATTACTTCTTTATTTTTTGTGTCAACAGTGTGTGCAGTGTAATGTGTCCCAAAAAGCAAAAAAAAGTGGAATTCAATATGCATTGAAATCTAATTAGTTGCCCCATTGTTGTTTTTGCTGCTGCCTGACACCATTAGAAAATTACGAAAAAAGTAGAGCCCCAAAAGGCCAACAAATTGGAGTTTATTTCACGGCGTTGTGAAATATATTGTCCATCTTCACCCAACAAACACACTCACACATTCGCCCATATCTTGCGATTGTTATTTTTATTTTGGGGAGATATTTTTGGTGGGAGAATGTTCTAGAAAGCTTTCAAAAATACCCTATTTTTATGTTCTCTTTTATAAAACACTTGTCAGTGCGCACATATTGTACATATAGCCAAGTTTCTAGTGCATCTTCAGAAACAAATTGAAAAAAAAGTATCTTGAAATTCATCAATGGAAAAGTTTTTGCAATCTCTCCATCTCGCTCACTAGCTAGCCGTCTCCCTCGCCCCCGTCCCGTTCCCTTGCAAGGCCCACAACAAGTGGCAAATCGAAGCGGCGTCGTCTTCAAACCAGTTTTACTGTATCGTTGTTGTTACTGTTTGAGAGTTCACGTTAAAAAATTTCGAGTCTTAGATTTCAAAATTCAAGATTTGTAGGTTGAACAATGAAAGTTTTGGTTTAATATTGTGATGTCTTACGGTTTCGTAATTAATTCTCAAATCTTTATAAACAGTGATTAAAGATTAAATATATTTTTTTAATGGTTCGTACAAGAATTAATTTGAGTAAGATTTAATTTAATTGAAAAAGTAAACATGACTCATAAATTTATAGATTCAATGTTACTTTTTTTTGTCTATTTGCTTAATGATTATTAGGCATTTCATATTAATATCATATCATGTTTAAGACAAGAGACTTGAATTGTTTTTTGTGTATTTACTCCGGCTGCTGCGTCTGCGATAATTGGTGTGGTGGCTCTTGGCGGCTCTCTCTTCCCCAATGCCCCCCGCACCGACTGAACTCCATCGCCCATTCCACTAATCAACATTTGCTTTTATGGGCAAAAGTTCTTCAATGAGTAGTAAAAGCATTGAGGAGCGGACGGGGGGTACGCTGTCTCAGAGTCGATGCAGTACGTGCATGCAATTCCTTATTGGCGACAATGTTGAAATATGCGCTTGGTTGCAAAGAAAACAACCACGATCAAAATAATAGCTTCAAAGAGCTATTGATCTTGTAGGTTGCATAGCTCCGTGTATTATAGATGTTGGATTGCCTTCAAATATATATATCTTGCAACATTATTAAGGTTTCCGTCGGTATTTCCTTAGATATATCAGCATAATGTGGCCAAAGTCGAATATTTTGCATTATATTTAAATGGTAAAAATGCCTGAGTTCGTTATAAGGACTTATCGATTTAAGTATTAAATTATTGAGTTAAGTTATACTCTATTAGCTATCAAGTGTGGTCGCTTCTTATCTTTGTCAGCGTAGTGTGACCAAAGTCTCAAGTTTCTTAGTATACATTAATAAGTGCTCTGTGCGTTAAGTTCCACTTTCAGCAGTGCCTATTAGTGTGACCGCTGGTGTTGATGGTGAGTTGGGCCAAAAGTGAATTATTCATGTTGTTGCTGCTGTCGCTTTGCGAGTGGAAAATTCCCAAAAAAAATTCGCATGAACTGTGCCGGCTGCTCCTCCGCCTCTCCTCCTCCTTCTCCTCCTTCCACTCGTTCTTCTTCTTTGCCCCCCAAAGGCAAAAAGTCGGATTCGAAGTTACTTGGTGTGTAGTTGTTGTTTTTGTCCACTCTTTCGTTTTAGTTTTTTTTCTTTAACATTTTTTATTTTTATAAAAATAGCACAGACGAAGAAATATTTGCACACACACACGCACGTGTGTTTTAGTATTTGCTAATTTTCTTCGTTTGTTTCGCTTGGCGTTTTTTGTTTGTTGATTTTTCTAGTAATTCGCCCATCGCCTTTTTCTCATCTGTTATTTTTCATATTGAGTTTTGCGTTTTTTTTTTGAGGGAAGCATTTGTATCTTTTATGTGACTATCCGATCACTTTTCTCTCTCTTAAGCCCGCCTTTCTCCTCATCTCTCTTTCGCTCTTTGTGCTCTTTCCCCACCCACGCCTTAAATGTGTCAATGGTTCAAGGCAGGCGAATGCCAATAAATAATCAAAGAAGGAGAATTAACACGGAGCTTTTTACTCGAAAAGCTTCTGAATGGGGAGCTTTGCTTCCGTCAGACTTTTTTGGGGGCCAAAACTGCATGACGTGCCGCCAAAAACAACAATTATATTGGTAGTATTTCGCACTTGGTGCGATGCCGAACGGAAAACCAACCAAGAAAACAAGTCACAAAGTACTTATACCTCCAAATTTGGATTATATAAAGTACATATACCAACATTACGTGTAAAATGAAGCAATATCCCATCCGATTTTATGTTATATTTATATAAAACAGGAACCCCTTTGGAATCTCCAAAGCCTTGTCCGATTCTAAGAGTTCTAAGAATCTGATCTCTTTTTCTGAACTCTCCTCTCGACTCATTAAAACCGAATCGATATCGTTAGATGCAGTTGTTGCCGCTCATTATCTTTGATTTTCCGTTCCTACGGCGTAGTCGCTGACTTTCGTTTTACTGGAGCCACGCGTTCCCAGTTGATCCACTTTATAAATAATATTTTCAAGTCTTGACTTACATTTTTTTTTTTTTGGATTTTTATTATTATGACGTTATCAATGACGCGTTGAAAAAACCAACCGAAATCGAAATTATACTGCCCCCTGGCGATTTATCACGCCCATTTTTGGGGTATTGGCATTTCTGGAATCCAGAAATGTCGTTTCGACTGTAAATACCAAAAATAAAAACAAAATACGGAACACGACCCCACATACCGAAATTACGAATGCGAATACAGTGCGATTTATAATTCACATCCGGTCAAATACTTACTTGGTAACTTAGAATATGCTATTTTATGAATTCATATTGGTAATACTTTGATTCAATCCAATTAAGATAGCTTAGTGTATTACCGAATTCGTTTAAGATTAGTTCCGATGCATAAAGCCACATACACCGGCACAAAGAACCTGCTGACGTTGCCTCATTCTTGTTATCGTTCAATTAACATTTTAACTTCAATTTGCAATAAAATAATACGTACAATAATAATGACAGAGCAAAAGGGGATGGTACGGAATCGAATCGAATCGGCTGTACAACGCAAGGGAAAGGAACATGAAAAGGCGGCAGTCGAAGTCGAAAATAACGATATTTGAGTAAACAACTCGGGTTGGATACAAAAAGCTGGCCAAGAAGCCACACGACGTCGTCGTCTGTCTTCTGTCTTGGGTTATAAAAGTGTGACAACAGCTTTAGCAGCACGCGCTGTTCCATTCCGTTTATTCCTGCCACAGAATTGCTTTTTCGCCTCAATTAATCAACTTAGTTTTTATTGCATACAATTCTATTAAACGACTGTTGTCCGTTGATTGGATTGTTAGGATTGGTGTGTGGGGCATACAAATCTATTGGGGAATGTGTGGGCCCCATCATGGCGGTACTAAAATTGTATTAGTAGCTGTAGCGCAGTGAAGCTTTTAAGGGGGGGGCTTTATTTTCTTGATGAGGTCCCTTAATATCTCGGTAAACATGTTTCATTCCACATGTTCCAAATTAAAGAACAATACGATTTTAAAACAAATTCTCACCCGATCTATTTCGTTTTTGTAATATAAAGAAAGAGTCTTTAGAACTTACTCTTCCTGCTTGACGGAAATGAATTCGCTGATACTTACTCGTTGATTGATCAACAACTGTCGTCAGGTTTTTTTTTTGATTTCGATGGTATTGATCGACAGCAATTGACAAGTTGAAACTAATCTGTTAATTGAGTTCTACATGGAAATGTTGTCAATTAAGGGGTGCTGGTGCCAGGGGGTTGTTGCCCCGATGAATCGTCAATTTTGCGGAAATTCATAGCGAAACACGAAAAAATGCATTTAATCTATGCGAGAATGTAGAAATGGCGGAAAAGCATCGGCCTTTGTGTGTTGCCTCTTTGTATTTATTTGTGCAGGTGAATGGGGAGTATCGTATATTTCTATGGTTTATGTTCAGTAAATCGGTATACTACTTATATAGTATATATAGCCTCAAATGCTCTTTTAACCTTTGCGGCTTACAAGCACGCGAAACTAAAAACGAGACTTGGATTTCGATTCGGCTTTGGCCATTTGCGGTTCTTTTGTTGGTGGATTTTTTGGTGAGCGAGGCCAGCAGTAAGGCACATTGAAACCAGTTGTGCGGTGTCGGCAGCTACGCCGCCCACCTGCCCCTATCCCGTCGTTCCCGCCCCCTCCCTTTCCCTCAAATGACAAGGCCGATTATCGACCGCTGGCAGAAGGCCGCGCGGAAAAAGCAAACAACATATCGTTTAGAAAGTTACCAACTGCTTGAGTTGCCTTGATTGATTGATCTTTTGCGTTTATTTTTCGTTTCATTCTGCTGTTTCGGGTGAACGATCGTCCCTGGCCTTGGAAGCGTTCCATTCCATTGTTTTAAAATAGGAAATTCGAAATGTTTGGATATTTCTACGTTCCTTTCCACCTTGATAAGAGTGTTTCAATTCGGTTTGTTTCTATTCCACTGTTCCCTGACCATTCCATTGTTCCATTCCATTCCATTTCTTTCTCTTTTGCTTCCACTTAGCACTTGGGAGGCGTCAATCAATTGGTCAATCGAATCGTTCCGAGTCCAAAAATAGACACCAAATATTTATCACATACCGTTTGGCTATTTTTAATGCAAATTTGTGCGGAGATAAAATAAAGGGGGAATGGGAATGGGGAGCAAAGACGTTTAATCAGCGGCGCGTGGCATCTAACGAAATTATCGCATGACCAACTAAGTCGCAACTCCGCCCCTCCCCCTCTTCCACCGATTACACAGAGAGTTTTCGCCGCTCGCCGAAACTTTCCAGTCTGCTGCACAACAATGTGAAACGGAACACGAAACGTTCCTCTTCTTCAGATATAGATTCACATAGACATGTACGAACATGCTTGTATTTTCTGCGTTTCGTTGCGAATCTTTTGGCGCAATTAGCGTGCACAATTAGCACATCTCTAGCACTCGTAGCGCCGTCCCTTTCCAGCTTGTTTGCGTGCAAATTTAATTAGCAGTGCCCCCAAAAAGGGAGAAAGAGACGGCGTAAGGGGAAGTACTGGATGAATTGTTCGATTATTGGATGGAAATTTAATGGTTTCGAGGTGAACTGAACTCCTTTGTCCGACTCCCAATTATTGATTGAAAAAGAAAGACACACAACTTTTCCAGTGCTTGATCTGCAATTAGCACTTTGTTATTTATGCGCCGAATTTCATTTTCCGCCTTGCCATTTGCCCACGGTAAATATACGATACGATATATTGGGACTACCACTTAGCGGGGTTCCATCAATAATCCGCTTATCACGTGCTTCCCCAAACGCCCCCGATTGTCTATTCGAGATATGTGATATTGTAACTCGCAGTAAATTCCAACCAGATTTTTGTGGCTGCAATTTACTTACCGGTGGCGTCTGGTCCTAACGAGAATCGAAAATCTTACCCAACTTGGGACTGGGACTGTGACTGGTACTGTGATTATTGGGATCTGATCGGATCGTTCAGTGCACTAGCACTTGGGCGAAAAGTGGGTCTTGCTTTTGGATTCGTATGCGGATTCGTATTGTCTGGGGAAAGGAAGAGGGAAATCTTATCGCAAACATATAGTGCTCGCTGGTCTGGTCGTCTGCCGTCTGGTGTCATCGAGTGTCTGGGCCAGATACCAAAGTGTTTATGTGGTTCGTGACTCGGCACAGCATAGATTGGGTAAACAAAGGGAGGAGTGCAAGTGCGGATTAAAGTTGAGGGGTTAAAGATGGCGATAAGTAGAACAACTGTTGAGTAATCAAGTTTAAAAAAAGGGCGGAATTCAATTAAAGTCTTATTGTAAAAGATATTATGAAAAGAGAGATCTTAGGCTGTAGAGATTGTAACACAGTTACAGAACCATTTACAAAGATTTATGTAACTTTTGAAATAAGTTTATTTGCTAGTTTGTAGATAGATAGAAGATATAAGAATCCTGGTTACTTTTAAGTGAATTGTTGGTGCTTTCATTCGTACTCCTCTACCTCTCTTCTCTTCATGAGGGGTATACTGACCTTTGTAATGGGCTCCTCTTTCTCTCTGCTTTCGATTTTAAACAACAAAGCGGGGGGAAGCACAATGAAACTGAAACAACAAGAGAAGCAGAAACAAAAACAACACAAAGGAGGCACAGTGAGAAAGAAAAAAGAGCAAGAAAGAAGCAGAAACTTCAGCATTCGCCTGACGTAAATGCTGCCACGCATTGCGTCATTGTGGGGCCGAAACTGAATCTGAATGGGAGTGGGAGCGAAAGGGGGCGAGACTGTGGGAGGGAGATGGGGCTGCTATGCGTGAGGCGGAGAGCAGCTCTCTCGAGAGAGCGTTTGTCGGCTTTTTTCTCTCCTCATTATTGCTTCGATTTTTGTTTTATATTTGTGATTTTTGTTGTTTTTTCTTTTTTCTTTTTTGTTTTGTTGCTGCTGTGTTGATGACACATGGTTCACATATTTAATGTCAGAGGGGGAGGGGGTGGGCCAGAAAATAAAAGCAAAAAAGAGGAAAGGTTGTTGTCTATAAATAAACCACAAATTTGGTAAAGTTTACGTGCGACCTCTTTTCTTTGATCATTTTTTTCCCCTGTATTTTGTGTGGGAAAATCGGGGCAAATCAAAATTTCAGAATAACTTAAACTTGTGAGTTATTTTCTCTAACGGTCGCTTATCAAATTGGCTGATGCAATTCATTGATGGTTTGCGTTCAACTTTAGCATTGGGCCTTCTTTGGGTTGTGGCTTTTGTGCTTTACTTCATACATTTTTATACCCGTGACTCGTAGAGTAAAAGGGTATATTGTATTCGAGCAAAAGTATGTAACAGGTAGAAGAAAGCGTTTCCGACCCTATAAAGTATATATATTCTTGATCAGGATCACTAGCCGAGTCGATATAGCCATGTCCGTCCGTCTGTTTGTCTGTCTGTCTGTCTGTCTGTATGAACGCTGAGATCTCGGAAACTACAAAAGCTAGAAAGTTGGGACTACCCACACTTATTCTTGGGCTTCCTACGCAGCGCAAGTTTGTTTCAGACGATGGCCACGCCCCTCTAACGCCCACAATCGCCTTAAACGATTGTATGTGTGTGTGTGTCTGTGTCTGGCGCCCACACCATTAAAGATTTTGGAAAAGTAAAAATTCAATTTTATTGTGTTTATCAATACCTATCGAAATGTTGAAGAAATTTTTCAAATCGAACCATTCGTTAAAAAGTTGTGCTCGATCAAAGTGTTCTATCTCCATTTCCCTCGCACTCCCTTTAGCTAAGTAACGGGTATCTGATAGTCGACTATAGCGTTCACTCTTGTTATACTTTAATTCCTTTTTGCATAGTTTCTTGTGACTTTTTTTGTTTTTTTTTTTCTTTAGTTCACAGAAAAGGGGGGGCTTTGAAAATAAACCCTGTCTTACTTTATTTCATTTTTTTCTGTTTTGTTTTGCTTCTCAGTTTTCTTGCCTCGATTTTGATTTTTGTTTTTGGGGGACAACCCAAGTACTTGGAACTCCGCATTTAGTCAGCGCTCTTTTAATTTGTCTTGTTTTTTTTTTTAATGGATAAAAAATGTAGTGACTAAGCCAATGCGAATTCAGGGGGTTTTAACCCATTGAGGTCGTTTAATATAGTATGGGGGGTTTCGAGCAGGATTTCGGTTATTTCCTTGGAAGTTAAGGATTATAAAACCATACAAATGTGATACGAAAATAAGGAACCACAAGAAATTTGAAATAAAACCTAGGAGATTACTAATTATGTGTATATTTAATTGGAAGTTTCTTATTTTTGCAATATTTGGCTTAAAATCATCACAAAACAGTCTTCATTCACATACGGTGAATCACACTTTTTGTTGTTGTTGTTGTTTATATGCAAATTGTGTTCAGTTTATTTTTACTATGCCAGTCGTGACTTTCCCATAAATTCCGACTAGAAAAAATAAACAAAAATATTTTGTAATTCTTATCAATGTGAAGAGAATGCTTCTTCTTCTTCACCTTGTTTATTTGTTTACATTGAGCAACACAACATTGTTGTTGTTGTTGTTGTTGTTGTTTGTCGTGTAATTATGATAATCGAGTGCAGTTAAGAATGGAAACAAAGGACTTGGCAACATGAAGGGGGTTTTCGAGGGGGTTCGGCTTTTTGGAATTTGAAATATATGTGTGTGGAGTGGGGTTTTTAGAGCGGATTGCAGCTTATCAACGCAAGTTAATCTCTGCTCTCCGTTTATAAGTACGTATAAATATATATACTTAAATATGACGGGGCCATATAGATAGGCGATACATGATCCGAGGTGCTTTCATATAGCCTAACCCCTAGTTCCATTTTACTTGGTCCCCCGTTTTCGGTTCCCAGTTCCCAATTAACAGGGAAAAGTACTTAACACACACATACAGATGACCAAAGTTCACTTTTGGCTAAGCGTTTTATATTATTTTTGATTAATTAGGCAATTTGCTTGAACTCTCGCTGTTGTTGTTGCCTTTTTATTTTTATTTGCTGATAAGATTGGGGCATGAATTGCGTTGTGCACGTGTGGTTCTGGTTTTGGCAGTAGTCGAGAGTCCCTCCCACTTCCGCCCACCGCCCACTTCCCACCAGAAGCAGAAGTTTTAGCGACTATTTTGACATTCAGCCCACTCATCCATTGGTTTTTTGTTAGTGAAGTGAGGTGATTGGCTAAAGGGTGAAAGTGAATCTTAGGTGAGTGGGATTTTGAATGAATTGCCATATAAGTTTATAAGTTTATAGAGTTTATGGAATTTCCAGTTCATAAAACTCATAAACCCAATCAATTGTTTATGGAATTCATTTGAAAAGTCTCGATTAAGTCTCAAAGTTCCTTTGTTTCCCCATATATCACGTTGTTGTTGTTGTTGTTGGTGTTCCTCTCATATAAGTGGGTTAAATAATTATCATATAATTGCCGCTCTAATGATACGAGCAAACGCATACATGAATGATAGCTAATCAACGAATATTGATTGTTTTAATTTCTGAAAATATATTTATTTGCTGTACGACGAGTATTATGGGATATTTACCACGAATTATCGCATTTTTGAAAACGCAGTTAAGAGAGTGTGTTGTTTCGGTTTTTACCAGTTTTTGGCTGTTCTTGCTTCCGTTCGGACTGGGCGGTGTGGGTGGTAATTGGGTGGGGGTTGTTAGCAGGCTTGGGCATTCACTAATCGCGTGTTGGCTTTGGCACCTTCCCGCCTTCCCACCTTTTCCCCTTTTCCCCAATCACCACCTCGCCTTTGTAATACTTGTCTTGGTTTTCCTCTGCGCTTTCCCCCGCACAATTTTCCACAGCATGTGCCTCCTATTGTCTCTGGCTTTTTACCATTTCGACGGCTTTGTGCTGTGGTGCCTTTGTGTACTATAATTTTCCTTTTGTCACTGTTTCCTTTTATCGATTTCCCAAGCAAGTTGCAAGTTCCAAACAGCAGCGGTGGACTTTACAGCCCCAACTAATAAAAATGATATGATATAAAATAAATATACAACATACAAATTTAGATCTCTATGCAGCTCCATTGCCTCCTTCAACCAGTTTGTTTATCGTTATTGCTATCGCTATAATCGCTGTGGAGCAGCGTTGTTATCGAAGTCATATGCCTGTTGGATGTGGATCGACTCGACGTTGGTGTGATGTGATGTAGTCTGTCATGGGTTAATTGCCTTGGTCAGCTCTAATTATTGATTGCCGACGCGGTCATTAGCAGCTGGCGAGGGAAGTGCGGCGATAGCGATAACAATGCACAAGCTGCTTCTTTGGATTTTTTTATTTTTCTTTTGTAGTACTTTTTTTCTTTTTTTTCTTTTTTTCTTTTTTATCACATTACAACCCCCTGCGTAGCACGGACGCCCTCTTCTAGCTGGCTCTTTGTTGACTCTTGGCATCCTTAAGTCTTTGGCAAATAGATGCGCCAATTTCCTGCGGCTCCTTCTCTTTTTCCTCTTCGACCGCCCCATTAAATGATTTTCCTCTTTTTTCGTACCCAAATGAAATGCAAATATTTCATTGTTTGTGCTTTTCCTCTCCCCTTTCTTTTGTTCTATTTAATGCTCTTCTATGCGCTCGTTGTTTTACTTTTACTTTCGCATCGTTGACGAAGCGGCCAGCAGATGGCGCTGCTGTGCAAGCAACAGGCGGTGATGAAACGGTGGAATCGGAACATGTATTCGATGTATTTTTGGGTCTCCCTGTTTTTTTTTTTTCAACGCCACAATTTTCTTTCTGCTTTGCTTATTTCATTTCACTTTCGATGTCGAACGCCGCCTCTAAGTTTATTTATAGTCTCAATTCAGTTCGATAGCCTAGACCCCAAAAAAGGGGCACCGAACGGAACGAGTGGGAAAGGGAAAACATGTTTTGCTTTGACATTTTCCCACATTCGGAATCAATAATTCCCAGCCGGTAAAAATAGCCTGGAAAACATGTCTTGGCGCAATTACCACTGTTAATAATACCAATACCAGCGAAATACCACGGCAAATGTCAGGGCGCATTATCGACATGCAAGTTCAAGACCAAGTAAACAAGAACACAACCGCTGGGCTCACAGACCCGCCTCTCCTTTTCACTGGAAACCCCACCGCTTAAGCCCAGCCCCAACTCATTTGCCATTTAAATGGAAGTTCACTCGCAACTGGAACCAACAACCACCGGCACGTGGTGAGCAATGCAAGCTGGGTCTGGGCCCCTGGCGCCAAATGAAAATTGTATTAAATAGTTGATGGCAATTCGAATGTTAAAGGAGCAATGCAATCCTTATATTCCATTCTATATTCAGATGTTGTCCCTAAAACTAGTGGAGATAAACCTTTTCAGTGATTTATATTCCAAGGATTATGATAGAACATGTAGTATTTCTTGAGAAAAGTATTCCTTCTACCTACCTATTAAGTCGAATAGGCAATAGGGTAGAAAGCAAGTAATAATTTATTGAAGAATCGGATTTGGGGCTCTGCTGCGCCTAGTCTGAGCTCAATGTCAAGTCGATAATAAAAAGGAAAATGACGCAGTGTGCCAACGAAATGGGTTGCTTTTACTGGGGACTTGTGGTCTCTAGTCAAGGTAAAATGTCAGCTAGGGCGAAAGTCAATGCCGTGAATGGGTTAACCAAAGAAACTTTAGAAACTTTGGAGGGGGGTGGAACAACCCAACTAGCCCGGCTAACCCAACCCCCATGGTATGATTCAAAATGCTTTCTAACTTGCTTAGACACATACTGTGAAACGTCAGAGGATATGTATATAATGAAAATACATCAGTAGCTATATTCCTTGTTTGCGTTTATGTGTTTTTAATAAGGTATTTCGAGTAAATGAAAGCTCTGGGAGGAGGGCAGTACTTTAATTTATAATTCTGTAGATCGTTCATTGAACACCCTGTTGAAACTGCACCACCCTGTTGCTCAGCTAGAGTTTGGGCAGTAGTTTAGTTTGCTTAGTTGAGCTAACAACGTTCATCCCCTAGCTGGGTTTCGTTTTTCTGTTTCTTTAATATTATTTCCCCGTTTTCCTTCTGTTTTACGCCATGGCATGACCTAACCAACTAAGCCAACAAACTGACCTAAGCACCCTCCGTAATTCCCCGACACTTGTCATCGTCTGCAAAACCGTTTTCAACCTGAAACCAAATGGGTCTGGTACTGTACGGGGGGATTTTGAGGTGGAGGAGGTGGAGGTGGAGGCGAAGACTCATGCAATAATTGTGTTGTGTTGTTTTAATGGGGTTTGGGTTTGTCTTTGGTCTATTGCGCACAGTCTGCTGACCAGTGTTGCTTTGTTGTTCTGCCAATGTTTACCTTCTATACGTTTACCGTTGTTCCTTGGGCAGTACTTTTCTTGGTTAACGGTTCCATTTCATTTCAATTTGACTAGCGCGGACACTCCTCTAATTTGCGGTAATGCGGCGTTGTCCTCTGTCCTCGAAGCACTTTCTCCTTATAATCATTCGATTCCATTACTTGAGGTATAAGTGGAACGGTATACCAATTGGTAAACAGTAATAACATCAATTTAGCGACGCAGAATACTCTACCCTGCAATAGTCACTTATATTTGTAGGATAATTTGTTGGATTTTACTAGATACAAATATTGGTAATTATAGTTTGAGCTTAAGTTTATTGAATGAAACGTGAATCTCAGAAAAGTCTCTTCTTAACCCTTCTTAGAGTTATTGCTAAGCTAACCTATTAGGGTATCCATAGGGCTTATATGTAGATTCCATACAATCAGAGTAGGTCTGTCACATAGAATATCTTGTTAGGATCATCTATTGATTATTCCTAGTATTTCCTTAGACCTTGATTCTACTGATTACTTCAGCGGGTGATTTTGCGATTACAGTGCCTTATTTTCGGCCAATAATTCCAGCTGCAGGCTATTCTCGCTCTTGTTTGATTTAACACCTCCTCACTTTAGCACTCTTGATAAATATGTGCAGTTGTAAATTAATGGGCCCGGCAACTAGAAACAATGCCCGCCCGCCCATATGCATGCATAAATAAATAAAAAAAAACCGCTGTTGCTGGTTTATTATGGTTCTTTTTTTGGTTTTTAGTGTAGTATTTTTAATGCTGATAAACAGCCATTTTAAAGTGGTGATAAGATTGAGTGGGCTTTATGGCGCAAGGGGGGAGAGTAAGGGGAGAAGAGTCTTCGGAAGCTTATCATTTTCGGCTAGTGCCATCTCGTTTCCTCTCCAGAATTGCAGCTGTGTTCCATTCCGCTGTTCCCGCTTCGTTCGCCTCTGCAGGTGTTTCAATGCCAAACGTCGCACATTTCACTGATGAAAGTTTGCTCTCCATCTCGCTCTGAATCCGTTGACCCTCTCTTTCTTCTATTCCTCCCCATCTCTTTCTTTAGCTGCGTGCTTGCGTAGTGTTCCGCTGCCACTCGTTCCGCGGCCCATCAAGCACATTCGTATTCGTGTGTGTGCGTGCGTCAGCGATAATAATTTGGAATTTGAGTTGCCGTTTTCGCTCTGTTTCTGTTTCTGTTTCTGTTTCGCTCTCTGCGTGCTTCTGTTTCTGTTTCTCAGTTTCGTTCAAGTTTCTCGAGTTCTCAGTTCATTCGCGACCTCAAAGGCGGCCGCACATGTTGCACGCTGAGAAAACGGACCTCACAACAGAAATAACCGAAATAAATAACCAAAATAGACACTTAAATATTGAAAATCACAAAGATCTCTCTCACTGCTGTTTTTTTTCTGTTTTTATTTTGTGTGAGTGTGTTTAAATTTAAAAAGTTTTTGTTTGGCTTTTCGCTGTATTTTTTTTGGTGTCCAAAAAACAAACCGCAATGCTGGGCTAATTTTAGCCAACTAACCAAAAAAAAATTGAAAAAGTTTGTTTTCGAAAATGCAGCAAAATCAGCAAGACTTGGTGTAAACAAATCAAAATCAACCACTAATTTGTTTTTCGAATAACAAAAATTAGGCAATGTGACTGTGAAGCGCCAACACAAGCTGAGAAAAAAAAACAAATAAATAAAAACACTTTAAGAGGAGTGATATTAGACACTACAAACTAGAAACTACACTTTAAAAACCATACAAGAAATACTCTAACGCCTAGAGTATTTAACAGACCATTGAAAACCTGATGGCAACAACAACGGCAACAACGCAGGCAGCAGGAGCTGCACCAGCTCTCAATTTATTGCCCGCCAGCAGCAATAATAATCTAAATAATGCGCTAAACATTAACAACAATAATAATAGCAACAACAACAACAACAACAACAACGTCGTGATAAGCCAGCCGATTAAAATACCGCTGAACGAGCGCTTCTCATCGCAAACATCGACGGGGTCGGCGGACAGTGGGGTGATTGTTTCCAGTGCATCACAGCAGCAACTGCAGTTGCCGCCACCGCGCAGCAGCAGTGGCTCCCTGAGCTTGCCGCAGGCGCCACCTGGCGGCAAGTGGCGGCAGCAGCAGCGCCAGCAACTGCTACTCAGCCAAGATAGCGGCATCGAGAATGGTGGTCCATCGAAGTCGAAGGCGAAGGATCATCAGGGTGTGGGATTGAAGGGAAAACCGAACCATCATGCCATAAGCTCCAAGGAGAGCGGCGAGAGCAGCGAAAGCCTGGGCAGCAACTGCTCCGAGACCCAGGATCCCCAGCAGAGGATCAGAGCCTCCTCCGCCCTGGAGCTCAGCAGCGTCGACAATCCTCCCGTTGTGGGCAGCCTGCGCAGCCGCATCAAGTACAAGAGCACCAATAGCACCGGAACCCAGGGATTCGATGTCGAGGATCGCATCGATGAGGTGGAAATCTGTGATGATGATTGCGATGATGATGTGGAGATCGAGGAGGAGGAGGAGGAGGAGGACGATGGTGTCAATGTGGACGACGACAACGACAACCAATCGGACAGTCAGTCGGGTATTATAATCAACCTAAAGAGCAAAACCGAACAACAGGCGGAGGAGGATGGGGAGGTGAAGGAGGTGGATGTGAGTGCTAGGTCCAAGAACCGACTACTACCTCCCGATCAGGCGGAATTAACGGTGGCAGCTGCCTTAGCCCGTCGTCGCGATGCCAAGAGCCTGGCCACCGACGGACAGATCTACTTCCCCCTGCTCAAGATCAGCGAGGATCCGCACATCGATGCCAAGCTGATCAATCGCAAGGACGGCCTCCAGGACACCATGTACTATCTGGACGAGTTTGGTAGTCCCAAGCTGCGGGAGAAGTTCGCCCGCAAGCAGAAGCAGCTGCTCGCCAAGCAGCAGAAGCAGATGATGAAGCGCGAGCGGAGGAGCGAGGAGCAGCGCAAGAAGCGCAACACCACTGTGGCGTCCAATTTGGCGGCCAGTGGTGGTGTGGCAGATGATGATGATGAGACCAAAGATGATTATACAACAACAACAACAACAACAAGAAAACAACAACCACACTGTGATACTAGCTCTAGAAGCAAACATAACTCGGAACCCAATCCCCATAACAATCCTCATCATAATCATAATAACATCGTTGTGGATGTGGAGGAGGAGGACAGCCTCGTGGACAGTGGTGCCGTCAAGATGCGCCGCCACAGCCACGACAACCACTACGATAGAATCCCCCAAAGCAACGCAACCACCACCCGCCCTAAAAACGATCAACTTCAGTCGCAGGACACCGAGGATATCGAGCAGGGAGCCGAACCCCCGGAGCTCGAAGGAGACGCGGATGCGGATAGCGATGAGAGTGGCGAGAACGTTAAGACTGCCAAATTGGCCAGAACACAGTCCTGCGTCAGTTGGACCAAAGTGGTGCAAAAGTTCAAAAATATACTAGGTAAACTATGGTGACTAAAATCTTTCGATACCTTGCAATCAACTACTTCATCCATTCACACAATATTATAATAATTATAAGAGATATAAGAGGCTAAATATAAGGGCATAAGTTGAAAGCACTGGCTTAAACACTTAAGAATCGATTCTCCCAGGGAAACTATTTCTTAAATAATATTATTTGTATAAAAGTCTAATTCTAGTTTGGATTCAACTATTTATAATCATAAATTGTATTATTTCATCAATATTCTTCTATGGAAATTTCTAGATCTTAACATTTTAAATAGGCTTTTCTTCTGGATGACCAAATACCATAAAATCTTATCAACTGTTTTTAATTGTGATTTCTAATATTTCCCATTTTCTTTCTTCTATTTGTAGGTAAGTGTTGACTGAATGGGAACACAAATTTCTCAAAACCCCTGAGGTTTATCGTATCGGGTGAGATTGTTCTATGTACACACACATATACACACATTGATAATAATTATGGTTACGGAAAATTTTGGGAGATTTATAGAAAAGTGATAATGTTTTCGCTCTGGGGGATTACCTTGCCGGAAAAATTCGGAATTCTGAAGTCAATGAATTGAAAAAAGTTAACTTCCCTTACATTTTGAATTCATCTTTTCCATATAGAAGATGACGGGTCAATGAACGAATGCATTTTTCTGATAGCTTTGTCAGGCTTTTTCTTTGCAGCGATAAATAAGCAGAGAAAATATTATGTTTACAGGCGGAAACGCTCAGGGATATGGGCGTTCACATACATATATGTGATCTTATTCTCCCTTTTATTGCCATATAAAATGTGATCTTGGCTTTATTGTGGAAAGCAGTTGACAGGCGATAAGGAAAAGCGGAATATTCTCGTCCGTCCTCTATAACAGGCCATATTTTTCTCTGTTGTTGCATTTGTCGTTGATAAGAAAAAATCTAGGGGGGGGGGGGGGGGGGGAAGAAAGAGAAAGGGACGGAGACGGAGACGGAGACCAGGAGCCAGAAGAAAGAGACGGCAGAATCAGGGCAACAGCACTGATTTGTGACTGACAAACTTTGGATGAAATATACATTCTTTGAAACTCGAACTTTACGATGGTACGCAAACTTTTTTAGATGATTAAATATTTCGAATATATTTTTGGAATGGCACATTTCTTCCAAAGGAAAGTGACCCAAATACTCTGATCATAATCCGTGTGCCATGTGACATCCGATAGTTTTGCTTTGCTGAATTCCGTTTACCTATTACATCACTGAAAACTATTTCTATCCCTTTGTTCTAAGATCCCATTACAATTGGATAACTAAAATGCAAATAGTCATATTTAGGTATTACGAATGTAATATAAATATCGTAAGCTAGTTAGCTAGTTAACTAGTTGTCAGTTGCATCATTTTGGAATCTTAGCCCCCGGGGACTTGGGGCTTATCGAAGCGTTAACGTTGCGGTGCGAAAAGTAGCAATCCCTTTATTACGAATATACTTTATGGGAGGCACTGTGTCACAGCGTGCTTGTCACCTCAGCTTCAGCTTCAGCTTCATCATCCTCATCCTCATCCTCATCCTCATCCTCATCCTCACCTCCTCATCCCCGGCTTAAGTTGATGTCTCAGTTCCCCATCCGGCAAGTCGTATAAGTGATTTGCTGCTTTCGCAGATGCTGACTGATAAGAAAGAGGGCTGACAGAGCTTATTATCAAATGATATGGGTACACTGGGAGAACCATATTGTAACCATGAATACGGTACAAATTAAATAAAACAAGAGAGAACGCTATAGTCGGGTGCCCCGACCATCAGATTCCCGTTACTCAGCTAAAGGGAGTGCGAGGGAGATGAAGATATAAAACGTAATCACGCATAACTTTTTAACGAATGGTCCGATTTGAAAAATTTATTCTACATTTCGATAGGTATTCATAAACACAATAAAACTGCATTTTTACTTTTTATTTAATATTATTTATTATTTCTAAAAGATTTCTAGAACTTTTCTAGCTTATGAAAGTATCGAAAATAATCGTTGTCATCTGTAAAAATGTATTAGCAAAATCCTTTGATTTTAGCGCTCTATTTTCGCTCTGTGTAAGGTTCTAAGTAACGCTAAAGCTGAAGCTAATGTTGCCTGCATGATCAGAGATCAGCAGTAAAAAGATCAAGAAGCACGCGGGTATATTCCTTACAGCTCTGCCTTTATATAGCCATATGTGTATATTAATATATATATATTCATATAGGGGAGGTTGGGAGGAATTGAGAATTCGGGAGCAGAGATAAGGCGGTGTGTTAGTTGTTGTTATTTTTTGTTAACGCTCGACAATCACGCGCTCGTCTCATAAAACGGATGACAGAGCAAAAACTTTTCCAAAAATATCAAAGCCCAAGCAACAACATGCATATATTTAGCATTTAGCAGCTTGTGAAATGTGTTTTTTGTACTGTATATACGTACTCTTGGTTTTGGTTTTGGTACGTATAAGTTTAAATATATTCATTCGTATATTCACTAAATTTGTGACCAAATGGAGGCGTGTCCGTCGTCCGATTGATGTTTTTTCTTCTGTTTTTGTGTTGTTTTGCATTTGCCCGCCGCCCTCTCACCCCACTTCCTTTCTACCCTGCCCTGCCTCACGTTTGTGTGTACAATGTACATATATTTTTGCCCATTGATTCGAATTTGAAGTGACAAAAGTATGGTTTTCTTAATTCTAAACTTTGATGGGATGGTATAGGGGGTATTTTGCTGACAAAAACAAAAATGATAAGTATCTTACATTATAATAGAGGAATCAGAGGAATGCATACAACCTGTTGATGCATTATAATTATTCAAGTTCTATCTTATAGTATAACGTATTTTTCCTAGGGGCAGAGACAGGTTTTTAATAATCTGATTAGATGGAAGATTAGGACTATTTTTAAGTGAACTTATTTATACACAGAACATTATATGTTGTCTATAGCGATTTAGCAAGTGATTAGTGTAACTATTTTCGTAACTTACAGCAATGGAAATGTTTCGCATAGCCTTTGCTCAGCTGTTCTTCTCCATTGCCAATTTATTTTATTTTGCTTTATTTTATTTGATGTTTATTAAGTTGAATTCAATTCACAACTTGTTTGATCAGCTGCTAAAAGAGAATTATTATCCGCCGAAGAGTCTCGAATTGCTCTTTATTGTGTATGCACCTCTCTTTGTATTGATTTATTTACGCAAAAGGGGCTTCTTCTTCTTTGATTTGTTTGCATTTTAGTTTCTTTGCAAGTTTTTTTTTTTTCTATTTTATTCTTGGCACTTTGAGGTCTTCTCAGCGATTAAGTAAGTGAAAGAGTGGTACATAGAGAGAAAAGCTAGTGACTGATTTGATGGTGGCATCCAAAAGTATGCAACGAAAAGTTGGGACCGAAAACAATGTGCTTAAAAAGAAGACGGGGGTTCAGGGGTTCTGGGGTTCTCGATGATAATGATGCATGCAGGTGATAGTGAGTAGTGAGTAGTGAGTAGTGAGTAGTGAGTAGTGAATAGTGAATAGTGCTGCTGGTATGTATAATGATCTCTATAATGATGCCAAATGCTGCAGATTGTGGGGCATCTCGTGATCTCCGCCCGCGTGGTGTCGTCTTCTACCCATCCCCATCCTCTTGCTCCTCCCCTAATCCTCCGTGATCGACAGATAGCTTTCTCAGCCAATAAAAATAAAATCAATTCAATTAAATAAAAACTAGAAAAAAACACGCTAGCACAGAGCAAAAATGGCATTGATAGTGTATATTTTTTAATTGTCAGCGAAGGCTGATATATATGTATATTTTTTATACCACTCTAATAAATAAAGGTTGTGCATTTACCCTTCAAAAGAGTTTCGAATTTTAAAGACACTTACTTTATTAATCAGTTTTTGATTGGAATTTTCTTAGATCATTTTTTTTTGTAATTGTTAATAAGATTCGATATTCGACTTCTTAAAAAATTCATTCAGTTGAAGAGGTTTCGCAAATCCATTTCACTTCAAAGGGCCTTTGGTATTGTAGAGCATATAAATTATCTGCGGTTTTTGGTGAAGCGAGGGTATAGGCTATACCTCCTATAAAGGGGGTGTTGTGGGCGTGGCCGTGTTTAATTTTGGCCAAAAGAGTTTTGTTAATTTGCCTTTGGCACGATGGTAAAATGAGACGATGACTCTATACAAATATCCAGGGATAGGGGATGAAAAGTGGGAGTTTGTGGGGTAGATCCATCCCGATGATTGTTTTGCAACGGTTTCTATTTTCTTTTATTGCTCCATTCGTCTGCGGTTGCTTCCTTTGGCTCCCCGAGTGGGTTTATTTAACCACCCCCTTCACTTTGTACTGCGTCATAGCATTTTGCATGCCACATCACCTGCCCCCATACCACCCACCACCCACCACCCACGCCCCCTTTTTTTGCGGCTGAGTGGTGCCAACTGCTTGTATATCGATTAGTTTCCGTCGACTTTGGCGGCACAACAAATTGCTTTGCCGTTTAGCCAGCTCAGCTCCAACTGTTCCACAGAGGCAGACCCCCAGAGCCCCTGCTTCCCCCCTCCGATGTAGTTTTTCAATGTTTGGTTAGGGGGTAGGTTAGACATATTGGTAATTTGATTGATTTAGTCGCACAAGTCGGCAGTCCTGTAAAAGTTCAATTGATAAATGTGAGAGCGCGTCAGTCGGGGAAACTAAAATAAGAACGGTGTGCCATCGATGAAGACCGATAAGAACGGTGTGCCATCGATGAAGACCGATAAGATCGATAAATTCGAATGGAAATAAAAGAGGAGTGCGCCCAGATACAGAATCAATCTTGCAGATACATTCATATTTCTTGCAGATTGCATAATTTTCAAATGATCTTGCATATATGTTATCAATGTCAATGTCAAAAGTGGGTTAGGTCGAATGGTTTTCTTTTTTAATTTATTTGGTGTTTTCAATTTTTCTTGCATTTCATTTCGGCGTCTAATTGATTCATTAAAATGAAATACATTTGATTTGCTGCGTATATCCTTAGATTGGTCTTCTCCTTCTCCGTTCTACTCTCTCTCTCTCTGATTCTTCGGCCGATTCTTCTGTCGCCGCTCCTTCACCTTTTTCTTCTTCTCGGCCGCATTGAACTGTCAGTTGTCTGTCGCCAAAAAAGGCGGAGGCCTCAAGGGGGCGTGGCTGTCGCATGCTTGACCACGCTTGGCTGCCGCTGTCTTTCTTCTGTCTTCTGGGTCGTCTTCTGGGTCTCTTCAGTCCTCAGTCTTTTGATCCCTCCGCTGCTGTCTCCTCTTCTTTTGGCCTTATCGCAATTTTCCTGCTATTAAAATTGTACCCAAACCGCAACAAATTGTTTGTGATAATTGCGATGAAGATTTTTGGTTATTTATTTTTTAAAGCGCGTTTTAAGCGATCGAAGAATTTGTGGGTCGCCCGAAGAATCGAGTGTGGAACCGTGGAAGAACCGAACCGATCGTCTTCGTGTGCCATTCGTGAGCGATCTTTGAGTCTCTTAACCGCCATTCGTTCGCGTTGTCCTCTGCTCTTTTCCAATTATTTGTCGCCAATTGTGCCACGGTAGCTCTAGCGATCGGATCGTTAGATCGAAAGCGGAACGGAACGGAACGTATCGATCGGATCAGTACCTCTCTTTCTCCTAAAAAACTAAAAAACCAAAAACAAAAAAACCGAAAAAGAACACGAAAATTCGAAGATCGTACTATTTCGGTTCTTTATTTTTTTGCTGTGATATTTTATTTTGTGCCGCGTGTTTGCAATTTTTGCTATTTGAAGATCGATCGATCGATTGATCTGCTGCACACAAAGCGAAAGAAACGTCAAGTGACCGAAAATAAAACTAGGCCAAAGCCTGCCACCGTACACCGAGAGAAAAAAGGCATTTTCAGTTTGTATGGAATTAAAGTGGATTTTTAAAAGCCTGTTTTTTTAAATCGAAACTAAAGAAATTAAAACCAATTTTTTAATTGAAATTCTTCACAAAAATAAGCTTTCATAAAGAATGTTTACTTAAATATTTCCTTATATTTACATATGTGTATTTCTTTATAATACAAATACACAACAAATTAATTAAAAATGCGATTAAAAAATATTCGAAATTAATTACAGTTAAACTAAAAAATGCTCAAAAATCTCTAATCAAAAAATTGGGTATTTAAGCTGCCACTGTTCATAATTTGCTTTTTATATCAATTTTTTTTTGTTTGCCCTGTAAAGGAGGCATCCACTACTGCTACGTTCATTCACAGCACCACTCACTGGCAGGGCACACGGTGGTTCAGTGGTTCAGTGGTTCAGTGGATCAGTGGAACGGTGGTTAAGAGACCTAAAGATCCCTCAAGGTGGATAAGTCACAGGTGGTGCCCGTGGCGGTGCCGCGTGGTGTCCGCAAAGTGGTTCGAGTGGTTCGTAAAAAGAAGCGAGCACCCGGCAGTGGTTCTGTGAACGAGGCCAGTGAATCGGATGGTGCTGGCTCCGGCACCACCACCTCCGGCAGGCAGAATTCCATAGACGCCAGCAAGCCGCCCGCCAAGGTCGTCGTCAAGAATAAAAGGGGCTCCTTGGGCGGCGGTGCACCTCCGCCCCTCCCCCTGGCGACCAAGAGAAGGAACAAACGTCGCTCCTCCAGCGAGGAGAACAGCAGCAGCGAAAGCTCCTCGGAATCTGAACCGGAGTCCGGATCGGGCAGCTCGTCCAGTGCTGGCAGTGAGTCGGAATCGGACAGCGAGACCAGCAGCAGCGGCAGCTCCGATCACTCGACCTCCAACGAATCCTCCAGCGGCGATCGCAAGTCGAAGGCCAATGGCAGGCACAAACCCCTCTCGGCGGCGGCCAAGGCGGCCCAATCCGCCTGCTCGTCATCCCTGGTGGTGGCCGCCGCTCTGAAGAAGACGACCAAGCCACCGAACCGGAGTGGCAGTGGGGCCAGCATCGCCAGTGCAGGCGGCGGCGGAGGAGGAGGAGCCAAGCAGTACAAGGATCCAAGTACAGAGATATAGGAATTACAAAAGACCCCCCGATCCAGATCCAGATCCAGATCCCAGATCCCGCACTGCGATTCGAAAGTACAGAGTTAGGAATTGTATACACCAACCGTCTTGAGATTCCACATTGTAAGAAGTCTGCTAGGTTCTAAACACAAGGTACACGGGAAATGATAATAACTAGATATCGGATTAATTTTTTAAGAATAATGTTTTGATAGCCAGGATAGGAAGTCCACATAAGGAGTATAAGGATTTGGATTGTATTCCATAAGTATAGTATAGTATAATAATCGAATGAAACAGTGCATGCGAAGGGCAACAACAAACTAAGACGTCAAGTTGTGTGACCACCAAAGAGGCAGTAGCAGCTGCCTGCCCCATCATCATTATTATCATCATCAAAATGCGCATGATGACATCGGCATCTTTGGCGCCAATGCCAAGATTAATTAGCGACCGAAATGCAAAGGGATCGGTTTGGTCGGATGTAACAGGGTAGAATCAAAATCAAAATCAAAATCAAAATCATCATGATGCTTTTTAGGTTTCAGGCATCAGTTTATTCCCTATCTTATATTTGATATGATCTGAATGATGAATATTCATTTATTTAGTTGAGATCACAATGATAACTAAACATGTGGTGACTGTAAGAACTAAAGGTGTAATATTGTATTTATTGAATTTTTATTTATCTATACTGAATGAGTCTTATTTTTGGAATCTGTACAAAAACAATTTATACAAACTTTTAAAGAACTGATGTGAAATTTATCGGTCATAATACAGATCTCTCTCAAAATCTTTTTACCTCTGTTTCCTATGCTCCTGAAACCCGAATTCCGAACTCCGAACTCCGAACTCCGTGTGAACCCAAACTCTTATGCTTGTTCCGTTCCGTTCCTCCACCTACTTTCTTTCTTCACTTCCTTCACGTTGTTCTGTTGCCTCGAGCTGATCACCGATCACTGATCCGATCTCTTGACTATATCTTCTTGTTCTTGTGTGGCTCGTGTCCGATTTGTGTGTGCAGGCATGAAACAACTGATCGGCAAGCTGAACGACCTGTGGCCCGAGCACAGTGTAGCACTGTCCATTCCAAAGGAGGTCGATAGGAGCAAGGAGAAGCTGGAGGGCGCCTGGGAGACCACAGGTGTATAAACGATCTCTATATAAATATATTATATGTGTGTGTGCCTAGGATAAGTTGGGGTATTACATTACGTAGTGGTAATACGGGGAGGTCTCCTTATCCACCTTATACACCTCTTGAACTAACCCAATTATCCAATTATCCCTAGGTCGCGATGGTTCTAAAATCACAACAGTTGTTGCAACACCCGGCCAAGGCACCGATCGCGTACAAGAGGTCTCCTATACAGACACAAAGGTCATCGGCAATGGCAGCTTCGGCGTCGTGTTCCAGGCAAAGCTCTGCGATACCGGCGAGCTGGTGGCAATCAAAAAAGTTTTACAAGACAGACGATTTAAGGTGGGTTCCCAAGAGCACAGACCAAAATCCAACAAAATCAAAGTACTAATCTAATGTCTCTTACAGAATCGCGAATTGCAAATCATGCGCAAATTGGAGCATTGTAATATTGTAAAGCTTTTGTACTTTTTCTATTCGAGCGGTGAAAAGGTAAGATCCACATACAGTAGCATTCTTTTTGTTATGGGGAGATGGACTGCTGAAGTTGCCAGCATATCGGTAATTACTTAGTACGGAATATACGGAAAGAGTGTATTGAGTCGCCTTTCAGCACCACCAAGTACGTAAGAATAAATGTGTATTATTTGGCTCACTTTGCTAAATGGTATGTGTGGTTTTATAGATATAACTTCGATTTCAAAGGTTAGTTTATCGACCTTCAACAGTAAATCCCATCAACTTTATTACTCAAGATGTTCGTTGGTAGAGAATTAGTATCCATAACTTGGTTATTGATTGGTTGTGCTTTCAAGAAAAGTAATGTTTTTAAGAATCTCTATATATCTGTCTGTATATATATGTGTTTCCTTAAGTTTTGTGTTATATCTTGATGGTTAATCCGTACTAAGTATTTATATTCAAAACAGCTATTATGACAGGTCTATGAGTTAAGCAAATATCGAATTGAATTGAATCTCTTTCACTTGCATATTCAAACTGAAACTGAAACTGAAACCGAACCTCTGGTATCGAAATCGGTCACCAGCTGGCCGAGTTCCCCATCGATTTGGGCATATTCGCGAGTGTGCTCAAGCCCCAGGTATCCCAAATCTCAAAGTTTTCAGTTCTCCAGCTCAGATCATTAATGGCCGTATGACAATTGACTAACTGACTGGATTTATTTGCCTAAAATGACGAAACTTAAAGTACACATCTTAAGTTATTTTCCCCTTTGAGATTTCAAATGATCAGTCTACCAAAATTAGTCTTTTTTATCGTTAAAATACTAAAGTAAGCGTTAAATCAGCAGCAGTTCAATAAATATTTAATGCCTAAGAAGCTGTTTCCATCAGCTGTCGGTTTTCCATAAGATTCATATTCATGAATTTCCAACTAAATGCAGTAGTTAATCCTTAAACTTTAATTTTAAGCAAGTGTCATACGGCCATCAGCGACTTGCTCTCCCACTCGATCTTGAACTTTCTCTATCTCTCATATATGAATCCAAACCGAAACCCTTTGCTATACATCATATGTATTAGAGAAAAGTACAATGAAACGTACAGAGATCACACCGCATGGTAATATAACCTCCTGTGAATCGAATCCTGCTGCTATGCTAGTTTGATAGTTTGAGTTTAATGTCGCCGACTATACAAAATCAAAACCCAGAACAAAAACAAGAACGCATGTTGACAGCTTGCAACTTCATCGGTCAGCTCACCCTAAAACCCCGACAACCCCTATTACTACATATCCATACATGGATCATATGACCCAAAACTAAGCCAAGGTACCGGAAACTAATCATGTTCTCTCCTCGATTTCGCAGCGTGATGAAGTATTTTTGAATTTAGTCCTCGAATATATACCAGAAACCGTATACAAAGTGGCTCGCCAATATGCCAAAACCAAGCAAACGATACCAATCAACTTTATTCGGGTGAGTCTTCTAGTCTCCAGTCGAGAATCTATTCTAAATTCCTTACTAACTTGATCTCCTCTCTACATCAAGCTCTACATGTATCAACTGTTTAGAAGTTTGGCCTACATCCACTCGCTGGGCATTTGCCATCGTGATATCAAGCCGCAGAACCTTCTGCTCGATCCGGAGACGGCAGTGCTGAAGCTCTGTGACTTTGGCAGTGCCAAGCAGCTGCTGCACGGCGAGCCGAATGTGTCGTATATCTGCTCCCGGTATTACCGCGCCCCCGAGCTCATCTTTGGCGCCATCAATTATACAACAAAGATCGGTGGGTATTCTAGGCTAGTCTATTGTGAAACCTATTTTGAAATACCCTAATCTCCTCTTCTCCTTTTTGTGCAGACGTATGGAGTGCCGGTTGCGTTTTGGCCGAGCTACTGCTGGGCCAGCCCATCTTCCCTGGCGATTCCGGTGTCGATCAGCTTGTCGAGGTCATCAAGGTCCTGGGCACACCGACAAGAGAACAGATACGCGAGATGAATCCAAACTACACGGAATTCAAGTTCCCACAAATTAAGAGTCATCCATGGCAGAAAGTAAGTGGCTAAGTAACCAGGAAATGGATGGGATCCAATACGATGTTCGACTCTCAGACTCTCGACTTCCCTTGCGCTTTCTGCTCACCCTCCACCCTCCACCCTTCACTCTTCAGTCTTCTCGGGGAAAATGCAGTGTTTTCCTTAAAAACCACTCTTTGTTAAGTTTCTAACCGAAAATTGTGTGTACATAAATACTCGTTGCAGTCACTACTCGAACGCACCCAATTTCCAAACGCCCTAAACCAGAAACAACGATTGAGAGTAAGCCAAGAAACGAAATGAAAATGAAAATGAAAATGAAAACATCAACGAAATTTTAAATTTCTAAACAAAAAAAAACGAAATTGTATTCCAAAGTTTGCTTGAGCAGAAGCCATAATGCCTAAATGCAGATACATATGCTTTAACAACTCATGATTCTGATTTTATTATCGGGATTCAATTTCTTTTATAGGGACTTTTCAAGTGGCAATCCTTAACTTACGGGTTAGTTTATATACTCAGATTCAGATTCCGCTTGAGATGCAGTTTCATGGCTTTCAAGTTCATGCTCAGCTTTTCGCCATCGCCAGCACACCCAGCTGTACAAGAGTTATACATTTCTTTAACTAATTCAATTGGTTTATTGGATTTGGATATGACTTGAAGTTGAATTTAATTGATTGTTTTGGTTTCTTGCCCTGCCCTGCTCTGCCTACTGCCTTAAAATGTATAAAAATCACTGTTACGGCTATCACATGGTTTGAGTAAAGAAAATTTAAAGAGCTATGTGAAAGCCGGAACAGAACGTTGAAATCTGTAAATATGAAAGCTTCCTCTGTGCTATCACTTGTGTCCTGTCCCACTCAATGATGATTACTGCGTTGCTACCCCGTAGAGCTTGAAAATATCGATATTTTCGATATTTTCACAATATTGTTTCGATAATATCGATGTTTTCACGGGAAAAACTATTGAATATCGAAAAATGGAGATGTGCCGATATTTTTAAAAGCTCTACTGCCCCGCCCTGTTGCCCTGATGCCCTGATGCCCTGTTGCCCTGTTGCCCCGCCCTGTTGTGTCCCGCAAGAAGCTCCGCTCGAAAATGCCTGGAGAAGACACCAAAACACACCCACTAACCGGATACTCCTCCCTCCCTTCGCAGGTTTTCCGTATACGCACTCCTACAGAAGCTATCAACTTGGTGTCCCTGCTGCTCGAGTACACGCCCAGTGCCCGGATCACACCGCTCAAGGCCTGTGCACATCCGTTCTTCGATGAGCTGCGCATGGAGGGCAACCACACCTTGCCCAACGGTCGCGAGATGCCGCCGCTATTCAACTTCACAGAGCATGGTGAGTGATGCCCACGAACCTCCTCCTGATCCGCCTAACTGATCTGTAACCTTCCATCCGCAGAACTCTCGATCCAGCCCAGCCTAGTGCCACAACTGTTGCCCAAGCATCTGCAGAATGCATCCGGACCTGGCGGCGCCAATCGATCCTCAGCCGGCGGAGCAGCCTCTGCTGCGGCCAGCGGCTCCACCAGCGTCTCGTCCACAGGCAGTGGCGCCTCGGCGGAAGGATCTGCTGCCCAGCCACAGGCGCAGGGCACAGCAGCTGCGGGATCCGGATCGGGATCTGGCGGAGCAGCAGCAGCCGGCGGAGCGAGTGCCGGCGGACCTGGATCTGGCAACAACAGCAGCGGAGGCGGAGCATCTGGAGCGCCGTCTGCATCAGTGGCAGCTGGTGCCAATGCCGCGGTAGCTGGAGGCGGCGGAGGCGGTGTCGGTGCGGCGGCCACTGCTGCTACAGCAGCTGGCGCTATGGCCGCGACCAACGCCGGCGGCGCCAATGTGACAGGTGAGTAAGCGGTTGGCCAGCCATCCATCCAGCTTCCTGCCCTCCTTACATCTCCAATCACTCCAACCACTTCACCCCAGACCCAGCCATATAGATAGTATCGGTATCGTATTGTAATGAATATGTTAACAGTTTTGCTAATGATCAGGGTTGACCACCTTGTGTATTTCCATTGCAATATACCAAGATTCGTTTCCATATTAAATTGTAAACAGTTTCCATTAAAATCCCGAATGCATTTCATATGTCAGCACTTAATTACGATTCGATATGTTGCTATTGGCAATACAATCCCAGAATACTTTCATCACCTCTTACGCCCCCTTAGCTGGTGTGAATCTTATGCTGAGACCGCACCGAAAGTTGCCGATGTCAGGGAAAGCGTTCCTGCGCAACCTGGCCAACATATGAACCTGAACCTACCTAAACCACCATCCCTTGATCCATCCATCCATCCAAAAAGCACCTCCTCCAAACCACCAAACCAACCCACGGAAAGAATGACCTGTAGAAAGCGAGTGATGAAAGTGTGGGAATCAAGAATCAAAAGTGAAAAATCAAGAATCAAGAGTAATGGAAAAAGAATCAAGAAATCAACAATTATGGAAAATATCCCAATTTGAGAAACAAATTCTTGTTGAGGTTATTTATTTATATATTTCGACTTATTTTCAAGTAACAACGGCTAAAAAGCTCAAACAGTTAATTCGAATGTTACAATAAAAACATAGGTAACGAAAAAACCAAAGTCTTTTTGCATTTTTTAAAATTTAAATTGAAGAAGGTTTGTCAAACAGAACTAATAATAAGTAGTATGGTCAATCTAAAGAAATCTTTCCAAGGGTTGGTCACACTCCATGCACAGATAATCCTAATCCCCTTCAAGAGATGTTGCCTACCCTTGTTTTTTTACCTTACTCGGGATCAAATGGGTTGATCTTTGCTTTTTATCCTTATTAAAAACTCAATATATCTCATGTTGTCATTCGTTCATTGATTTTCATTTTATTATTATTAGTAAGCTAGGATAAACGTGTTTTAATTTTTAATTTTATTTTAATTTCGCTTTTGTTTATTTTCTTTTCATTTTTTATTTACAGATTCATAGGGGCAATAGTAACATACATACACACACTTATATATATCCACGCATATATATAGTAATAAATATATATAAAGCCTACACCAGCAACAACAGAACAGAAAAACGCATATATAATAAATATAAAAAACAAGAACGGAGAATGCAAAACCAGCAGCAACAAAAATTAAACCAACAACAACAACCTATATACACAATAATTATTAAATTTAATTTATGCAATTGATGATGATGAAAAAAAAAGCAAAAAGCAAAAAGCAACAACAAAAATACAAATACAAATACAAATACGAAAGAAGAATAGCAGCGAAAAAGCTGAGAGAAAAGCAAAAAAATATATAACAAAGAAAACATTTTACTTAGGTAAAAAATTAAATTTATTTTAAATCTAAAATAAAACTAATAAGCATAATAATAAATAATAATAATGGTAAATAAAAACACACAATAATTATAATAGTAAAGCGCTGACCGATTGTCATTTTGTCACCGTGCGTGGCGATATATATCTTTTAATTAATACCTATTATTATAAATATTCTCTGCTTCCTCCCCTCTCTCACTCTCTTCGTTAAATATGATTATTATTATGATATCTATTCTTTTTTGACAAAAAGCCTAAAGAAATAACTATGTATATGTATATTGAACAGAGTCATTGCATATTTTTTTATACCACCTTGTTTTAGTATGTTTAACTGATAAGGAAAGGAGCCAGGAAAAAATATATCTTTAAATAATAATCCAATAAAGCGAGTTTTGTGTAGTAAAACCTAAGATCTAAACAGAACAGCAGACATTTAAATGGATTTGCACGTTAGATTAGCTAATGCAAACACATAGATACACCACACACTCACACGACCTTAAACGCAGAAGAGGAGATGATAAAGAAGATAAAGAGGAGGAGAAAAGAAGAAGAGGAGAAGGAAAAACAAAAACAAAGCCGCGAGCATAATGTTAATGTTATGTTATACCTTAATTTAATGGAAATGATTAACGCAAAAACAAAAACAAAAGAAAAAACAAAACAAAAAACAAAAAACAACCACAAGCAACAAACAAAACTGTTTAAACTATACATATATATAATATATAATCTTTATGAATACAAACAATACTTTTTTTTTTGCAACACGCATTATGTATACATACATATTGAATAAATAAATTATTTTTATTTTTATTAAATAATTATTATTATTATTTTGTAATAAATAAAAGCAAATAATTGATTGATAATTTACAACAAGAAAAGCGAGAGACCGATCGTACGATATATATTTTTTTTTGCGCCCCTAAAATATATATGTACAGATATATCTAAATGTATGTACTCTTATTTAGCCTAGCCAGTAGTTGAAAGAGAGAGAGAGTTTGGATGAGTTATGGCCGAGATATCGGATATAAACTATGACAACAGGAAGCAGAACACAGGCATGAAAATGGAAGCTGGCATCTGAGAACCGACGGCTTAGTTGCAATATGTAGATAAGGTCCAATTATCGGGTTTCCGTAACTCTGTAGAGCTTCATTATTATTTGCATACATAGTCAGTGTCGCCTTGCCTCGCCCCCGCCCTCGCCCCCAAAAATTTTCCCACTTCTTTCCATACGGAGCCGCTATTAAATATTATTATTTTCTTTTGTCCGAATGGCATAGCAGTAAAAACCTAAAAATTAAACAAAAAATTGCATAAGCGAGAATAGAGAGAAGAAATAAGCAGAACACTTATATTTATTTCTATAGTTTATCATAATCGACCTTAAACTAATTATTATTCTAATTATAAATGATTAATGGATACACACACACACACACGCAGAATAAAATACATTTTTCCTAGTAATTTAGACACACACAAATAAATAAATAACAAGAAAACATTTACAAAAAAAAACTTAAAAAGATAAATAAAAAAGATCAAAAAATTAAACACACTATCTTATTCTTAAATTTGCTAGTTACACACCAGAAACACACACACAGACACGTACATACGCATACTCTGACAACTGTATATGTAATGCTGTAATAATCATGATAATATATAGATTCGTTGATGATAATGCAAATGAGCAAAGAAGCCGCAATGATAATGATAATAAATGAATACAACAAAATCCAACAAATAAAAAGAGAAACAAATACAATATTAAAACGAAAGTAAAGCCTTTTGTTGTCGCCTTTCCTTTTTACGACCATATTTGTACATCTACTGTATCATTTTGTTCAGTGTGAACCTTTCGTTTTTTCTCATCTTCCTTTAAAAGGTCCCTGGTGGCAATGGGATTAGTATGGGCGGATATAGCTGCTTGCTTAAGCTGAGAAGACCCAATAAATCGCATAATGCATATACATATGTACATCTGTGTATATTGCAACTGAAATTGGGAATAAGAAAATCTATATTTTCGCTACTCATTTTAAAGTCTTTAAAATAATAACTAGTTAAGTGTCCCACAGTAAGGCTAGAAGATTTGAGATGCTAAGTACATAGGTAAAGTGCTAAGTATTTAAACAGATTACTTGAATTTATTTAAAATCGGAAAACCTTATTTATTCGTTATATTATTTTTGTTAAGTTTGAGCTGTTTTGTTTTTATACCAGTTCAATTTATTCTAGTTTTGGAAATTTTGCCTGTCATGGGTTCTCTTGAATATCATCATTGGTTTACCTTAAGTAGAGCTTGAAAAAATCAGCATTTTGATATTTTTCGATATTTAATTTTCATTGACGTTATCGAAACGATATTGTTAAAATATCGGAACTATCGATAGCTTTCAAGCTCTAACTCTAAGGTCTCTCTGTCCTCTGTCTGCGCCTCTTAAGAGCACACCCCCCCCCAAAATACAGCTACTCAATATGCAAAATGCCATCCACATTTGTATCTCTTTCTCTTTTCGGACGACGCCTTGTAGGTTCTCAGTCGAACAGCGCCCTGAACAGCAGCGGAAGTGGCGGCAGCGGCAGTGGAAACGGAGAGGCAGCTGTCTCGGCATCCGGTTCGGGATCGGGATCGGGAAATGGCGGAAATGGCGGAAATGGCGGGGATAACGACGCTGGCGACAGTGGAGCTGCAGGATCCGGAGGAGGAGGAGGAGGAGCAGCAGAGACCGAGGCAGCGGCGTCGGGTTAGCGCGAGTGAGGATGTGCTCTTTTAATGTAATGTTATTCACAGGATTTTCGCTTGGGCCAGGGATTAAGTTACCATTACCATTTTTGGCCCAGACACACACACACACACAGTTACACTCGATAGAAAGAGAAGAGATAGAAGAGAAGTCCCAGCAAAAGCTAAGAGAAAATGATAGACAAAGGAATTCAAATTCAAATTCAATTCACTTCACAAAACACCACCCACCCAAGACACTCACACTAACACCCCCAGCACACACACATGTATGTATGTATATCTAGCTATATGCATTGGGCGCAAGCAAATATTTAGCATAAAACTCGAAAGAAAGAAACAAAATCAAGAATCCACTTTAAACTATGCATAAATAATTTAAATAATTATCTGTATTATTGAGAAAACAATGAGACAAGCCCGTAAGGATGTTTAAAAGTAATAATCGGAAAAAGAAAAACCCCCCCTCCAATATAGTAAATAACATTTAACAAATAGCTCGCGAAACGTAATAAAACTTAAGTGAAAAATGAAAAACAAACCACAAGAGAAATGAGGAAATACTTAGTGAAATAAATCAAAATTTTTGCCCCATTTAACGTTTATATATATGCGGTTATACAAATATATAACGATCACAGCAGTTAGCAATCCATAGTAAAAGTAAAAATAAAATGAAAAACAAAAACCAAAATAAAAATAAAAATAAAAGGCGGCAAAGTGAGAACTAGCAAAAAGGAGATGATATAACATTTACTAAACTCGCGCAAGTGCATCTATATGAATACGATATATAGATATTATATAAACATAGATATATATACGAGATATTAAAAAGACATTCGTAATCCTAGTAGCAACCCCCCAGTCCCAACCCGTGAACCGGAAAATGCCTACGTATTTCCGTGCAACATTTTCCGTGGCCTGTTCTCAAGTAACGACGTATAGGAAGTACGATTATCTAAGGAGGCGATCGTCAAAATGCAATATACACTAACACTAAACACTAAACACTATACATAAATACAAAGGTTATAACAAATTGAGCAAAAACGTAAATGAATGTGTAATGAATGAGTAAAACGCTTTTAGCGCGCGACGCCACCCATTAACTTAAATTAACAATGCAAATAATACAAGAGGTAATGAGATGATGAGATAGTAAAGCCTAAAGCCAGGATCTTGATATATGTAAAAGTAATCGACAAAGAACAAACAACATTTAGCTGCAATTGAAAATTTAAACTTATTTAATACAAATTGAAGTAAAAGTAAAAGTAAAAGTAAAATACAATGAAACCGAAATCGAAACCGATGATGGTTTTAGAATGTAAGGCCTTAGATCAACCGGAAACTCCTGCGCGACTCTAGTACTACCCCTCGCCTCGGTTCGATTGGTTCCAATCTCTATCTCTATACCTATGAAAACCGAAAACAAAAACCAAATACCGAAAACCACCCAGTTAAACTGCTTAGATCTCGTTTTGATTATGCGATCTGCGATTATGTCCAAGCACTTTAAGCCCATTAAAACTAAAACCAACTAAGAAAACAAATGAAAACCAAAAGAAATTGAAAAAGAAAAATAAAAATAAAAAGGAAAGCAAGTCTATTTGTATGTATTTCCATAGAACTCCTTATATATTATATGAGAACATATTTTTTTTTACTAACTAAATGATACATTTATACAATTAATGAACGTTGAGTTTTGTGGCATCAAAACTAAATTAATTTAACTATATACATATATGTACACACCCACACACAAGAACACACACTTACATTCAGACATTTTCACACGCACATAGCTCTATAATTTCAAATAAATTTCAAAAACCCAAGATTACCTAACTAATTTCCCCAAAACATTTTGGTAAATAATCTAAGAAGGCAGCAGACAAGTTATATAAACCCCTAAAAGACGCCCCCACACACACGCGATGTTTAATTTGTAATTAAAAATTTGAACAGAGGAAAGAAAAAATAAAGCCCAAAACAATATATATACACACATATATATGCATAGAAAAACATACTTATATATGATGAACAACTTCAGCGTTTCGCTTTAATTATGAGGCAACAACCACATGAGAAATCCAAACCAAACTTAAACTTAATTAACAAATAAACACAAACCTAAACTAATTGCAAAAATAACAAATGGGAAAACCAAATTGACAGAGGAAATGAAAATGAAAATAAAACACGAGACAAATGCGTAAAGAAAACATTAATTTAAAAACAATAAAAATTACAAACAAAAATATACTCATACGAGTGTCATTTATTTATTTATGGGTTTATTTCTAGCTTGGAACTTCACAGGTTTGTTAGAAAAAAAGAAGTAAGTAAATTATAGGCTCCTTCGAGATCGTTAAAAATCCCTCTAAATATTGCCTGCTTTTGGCTTAAAATAAATAAATTCAGTTTCCTTTTATATTAGCTAAATAAAAGTGTAGCATACTTTCAGGCTGCCGATATTACATTTTCCATTGCCTGCACTTAGGCGCTGCCTAAAAGCTCCGCCATCTTGAAAAAGCACCGTTATGTGAGCGAAGTCAGAATAATCAGCAGCGACCTACTACCAGTTCTGTTCGCCTGGTACTTCAAATCTAGAAATTCGAGGGATTTGGCCGATTTGGCGTACCAAATTGGCCACAACTCGGCTTCAAATTTACCGTAATCCCCGACTTGGGCGTTTCAAGGCAGATTTCTTGATTTTTCATACCAAGCGCACAGGAATAGTAGGAGGTCGCTGCTGATAATTCTGACTTCGCTCATATAACGGGGCTTTTTCAAGATGGCGGATCTTCTCCCAAGATGGCTGCCCTTCCAGTCCAGCTTCCATGAGAAACAACCGTTACTTAGGCCGAACTCACTAGAGATGGGAGATCGATCGATAGGCAAGGAGCATCCATACATTCCCATAGAGCGGCACATCTCTAGCTAGAACATAAAATGCTAGCTGGCCACCTGCTGATTTTTCTGTGCGCCTGGTATCTGAAATTTAGAAATGCAGCAACTCGGTTGAAAATTCGCATATCCCTTCTTCCCGAAATAGTATATTCCTTCAATTGACACTATTAACTTTCAAATTTATTAGTTTAAAAAAAATGTAATACGAGCGATCTAAACTATCCGACTGTGGCACCCGTTGGGATCCATTCTTCTAGAGATTCTCCAGCTCCCAGAGCTACGTCCGGCGGCGTTTGCTCAGACTGAGATCGGTGGCCCCGCCTTCCGCCTTGAGGCGTCGCTTGCTGCTCCGACTGCCAGTCGGCATTATGCCGGACACGGATCCGGAAAGCCGTGACTCCGCCAACGCCAGCGGAGCAGTGGACAGCGGCAGTGGAGTGCCCGGCAGCGGTAGTCCGAGTGGCAGTGGTGACTCCAGCAGGAGCTCGCTTTTGATTATGGCTCCCGGGGCAATCATAAGCAGGTCATTGCCTCCGTTCCCAATCCCATTCCTCTGCTGCTGTCCGTCGGTTCGTTCACATTTTATGTGCCGCACTGCTGGCAAATCTGCGTTCTCCAACTCTCCGTCTGCCGCATGACCGTTGGTCATTCTATTGTCGTTGTTGTTCGGCTCCAGTTGACCCCTAGATGAAAGTGAAGGCACTTGTCGCTGCTGCCACTCGAGGATGCCCGTCAGAAGCTTGATGTACTTAATGGCCGAGCGCAGGATCTCATTTTTCGAAAGCTTCTTGTCCGGCGGATGCGTTGGCACCAGCTTGCGCAGCTCCGCAAAGGCGCCCGATACGTTTTGCTGGCGCCAGCGCTCCCTTGTGTTGGTAAACACCTTGCGCACTCCGCCAGTGGCTCCTCCGCCGCCGCTGGATGCATTGCCTCCGGAGATATTACCCCCACCGCCGCCTCCGCCGACTGAACTTCCGGAGCTGGCCGGCGCTGTAAGCAGTCCATTGCGGGAGTGACTGCGCGGGGAACTGGACAGTGAACGATTGCCTGGGGAAGGGACAAAATAGCGGCAGGTTAGCTAATCGAAAAACGAAATTATTTCACTAGCAGGACAACACGTTCCCTAAACAATCGATGTAAGAAAGAGCCTGGTTACATTTTAAATTAATTTCCCAATCGGTTGCTCTTAAAACTTTAAAATGCGATGCGAAAATGGACCATAACAGGTATGGAAACCTATGAAAATCTACGATTTAATACAATTTTAGATATGACAGACTTTTAATAATTTGTAAACTGTGCAAAAAGGTCCTTTTTAATTTATCTATTCATTTTCTTTTTAATACATATACTTAAAATAAAAACCCTCACCATCTGCCTGGTTGCCGTTCAGCACGATGTAGTCGCGCAGATCCTCCTCGTCCTCTTCGGTGTCGTTAAGCGAGAAGTCGGAGAGCTCCGCGTCGCCATCTCCGTCCGAAACTGACTCCGTCTTGGGCTGCAGATGGGGCGTGGCATGCCGGAGTAGAGCTGGCGGGTGTCTTCCGGTGTCCCGGATGACTCCGTTGCCATTGCCATTCAAGTGGCCGGAATGCGGGGACTCGTTGGTCTGGCTGTTTCCGGAGGAGCCGCTCGAAGCCGTGCTCCTTTCGTCCGCGTTGTCCGCTCCATTGGAGCTGCTCGGTAGCCAGGCCATCTCTCTCTTTATCCGGATGAAAGGATACGTCTGTTCCGTTGCGTACGAAGCGCCGCAGCCAAGTGAGCAACTGATTGAGTGTCGAGTTCTGTGTGACTGTGACTGAGAACCAACCCTCTTTGGTAAGAAGGCGGGGCCAAGGACACAGCGAACCACCCCAGAACGAGGAATACACACAAAATGGGCGGATTCGGCCTTGGCGATGAGAGGTGTGATGCTGGCATAAGTAGGAGCTGTGGGGTTAAATACGGAGCTTATGATTAATAGATTTTAACCAACTTAATCAATAAATTGGAAATTCTCTCATTTGTACATTTTTCCTATTTTTTCATTGCATTTTGAAATATAACTATTATTATGTCTATTTTATATTCCCAAATAAAATTAAATAAAATTTGAAATATAACTATTATTATGTCTATTTTATATTCCCAAATAAAATTAATTAAAATAAGCAGTATATAAATGATGCATTTTTGCAATATCCTACCTAATTCTTACGATGTTTTTCCCAGCACTTACCTGTGAAGTGAGTTTTACTGGTGGCCAATAGTGTAGTGTCCCACGCCCACACTCAGGCGCTTCTTGGGCAGCGTGGTCGGCGGTTGGGGCTGCCGTGCCACATCGCCCACCTGCTCCCGATCCCGTTCCTTCCGCTCGCCCTTTTTCACCGGCTCGGCATGCTCCAATTCGGGCTCGGCAGATCCCCTGGCCTTGGACGGACCACCACTCACAGACGGCACATACACAGGTGTCAGGCTCAATCTCATCGAGGGCGTGGGATTCACGAATATCATCTTGTCGGGCATCTCCTCGCTGATCCCGCCGTGACCCTCGCGCACCACGCGCGGTCGGAAGACGTACGAGGTGTCCGACATCCGGGCGTCCACATAATGCACCTGAACCTCCACCGGAAAGTCGCTGCCCAGCACCTCGCTGATCTCAAACGGAGCACTGTCCGCCACGTGCAACCGCAGCGGCAGTCGCGGCGACATCTTAAAGGTGACCCTTTGCACGAAGCGGGACAGATCACCACCATCGCGGCCGGATCGCAGGTAGACACTCCACGTGGGCTCCAGCATGTACGGCAGGTCGGGATCGCATTGCTCCATCCGGCAGCCGACGACGATGTCGCGGCTGATAACACATCGCGCGGCAAGATTGGACGCCGGTCCGCGGTTGCAACTCACTCGCTGGCAGTCGTCCACCACGTTTTGCTGGCGCAGGAGGTTCGTGTAGCTCATTTCGATTTCGATCGCGTATCCGTATCCCTAGAAAAAAACCTAATCAAAGCCAGAATAATTTTTAATTATGTTTAACCGAAAATTTTTGCCACGATGAAATCACAGAAGCATTACACAAATTTTAAGAGAATATATGGGAGAAATATGGGGCCTTAAAATAAATGGTAATACGAAAAGCAGAAGCCTACTATCGAAAGTAGTAATTAAAGTGATGTCAACGAGTACAAGTTGGCCAAAAAATAAATTAAATTAAACAGTTTTTCAGCTGATTTTAAATCAGAATCTTTAAATTTCCGTTAGAATTTCTCAGTCAAATGGTTGGATTTCCTGACTTCATACCAGGCGAACAGAATCGTTTAGCAGGTGTAAAACAATCAGCTGATTAGTTTAATGCGCTCTTACTAGAGATGGACCTTTTTTCACACGCTTCATACAAATTCGTGGCTTTCGTGCCAATTAGTGACACGAACACAAAAATAGCGTGGTTGCCCATCTCTATTTTGCTCTTTCCTTCAAACTAACGGTTGTCTTCCAGTTAGCACGACTCCTATTGGTCGGCTGGGGGAGGGGAAACATTCAAAGGGCAGCCATCTTGAAAAATAACCGTTATGTGAGCTAAGTCAGTGTTACCAGCTGACACCTGCTGCTAATTATGTTCGCCTGGTGTCAAAAAAAAATGTTATGATATTGTGCTAAATTTGATTCGGTTTTGGGTTGAGTTTTGGTCCAAATTGTGGGATACGTAGGATGACTTTTAATTCATGGTGTGTTAAAAAAAATATCTTCTACATTTTGATAAATTGCACTTTTCCGAAATCTTTAAAGATGTGGGTGCCAGACACCTTTTAAAATCGTTTACTCTACGAGTTAAAGATTATAAAAAGTTTTCGGTTCTCCATTTTATTATTATTATTGTAAATATTTCATTTTCGTTTTCTTTCATGTTATAGAAATTTAAAAATCGACTAACTTTGAGATTATTCATAAACAACTTTATTATGGTCATTTAAATATCCCATCCTAACTAATAATATAGCAGTGACTAGGCTTTTACCAAGTTGCCAAAGTATATGATTTTATAAATCTGCCCGTAAGTAATGTGAATCGTTAGCTTATTGGACCGAATTTCGATGAAAAACTAATCTTGTTTTTCTACTGTTTGAGATATCAACCAAAATAATGCATAGAAGAATGTACCAAAAACAATGTTATGTTTACAAGTGTTCTAAACTAGTTGTGAAACATATTAGTACACTCAAAAAATTATTCGCCCTGAATTTTAGAAATTTGCTTCACTGGCGATTTTTTTCTATATTTCAGGAAAATTTCTTATATTTAATAAATTTTGATTAATTTGAAGAAAATTTTCCTTACCAGTGAAAAAATTGTTTATTTTAAGAAAAAAATCGCCAGTGAAGCAAATTTCTAAAATTCAGGGCGAATAATTTTTTGAGTGTACTTTATTATGCCTTCTAAATAAAAACACTGTGTTTAATTATTTCGTAAAATTGGGATTCGTTTTAGTGTCCATTTCTTAGATTTTATAAATGTCCCTAAAAATGTGTTGCCAAGTGCCAATTACCATTAAGTGCTTACAACCTTTTGTGCCTTTTTGAAGATGTTTATCTTCTTCTGGGATTAGGGTCTAGTAAAAGTTTTACCCTAAGGCGTTGAAATTTCAACGCCTCTGTCATCTAACAAGAACTGGCCATTCCGGCTTGTTCCACGCCTTCAAATCGAAGTGTCTAATTAATTACCACGGCAATGATTCTGAGAAGGATTAAGGGTAACAGAGGTTAAGAGTGCGTAATGCGCAGGCGCTAGAAGGCGGAGTCAAATCAAGAGCGCTAAGGGTTGTTAGGACCCGGGCATTTTTTTGGCCAGACATTTTCTGGGCATAGGGAAATTTAGAAAAACCCACATCTTAGCTTAATATTTCGAGGTGGCAGCTCAGAAGCCGCAGGGCCAGGGACTGACCACCAGGTAACGCCGCTCCTGCAGGATGCACCTACGAGCTTGATTAAGTTCGCTTTGGAGATTTTCCATGGCAATGGGACTTTGTCGGGGAGCACTATGGCTTGCTGTTCTGGGACATCAACTGGTTTGTGGGACTCAGCTAGTTCAGCTGCTAGATTCTCAGGCTCCTCCTCGAGATCTCCAAGGTCATCCTGCTTCCTTATTTTCTCTAGACCCGGCAGCGTGAGTAGCCGCATCATTTTCCTGGAGGGGTTCACAATGCTAATGGTGTGAACGGATTCGGATTCCGATTCCAACGCAGCAGAAACCAAATCCCGTGCCTTGGAAGCTTGATGGGATGATGGAAAATAGTGCATGTGTGATCTGATTCCTGGATTACCATCGATTACCATCGAGTTCCGACTGCAGAAGGAGCTTGTGTGAAATGGCGGCTTGTCCAAAATTTGGATGCAGTTGGGGCAATCCTCGCTGAAGCGGAACACAACCTTCTGTACATAATCGGCCAGTGTATCCTCCTTCGCCTGGTTCGAAACTGGTCAGTCCAGCGATTTGCCAGCGGTTAGAACAGCCGGCGGCTCGCGCTTCCGGCGAGAATGCGCCGCTCGTGCTATTCCAGCCTGCACTTTTAGTCGGGGTGCTCCTCCATCATAGCTCGGCTCCTCCTGTCACCTATAGCTCGGCGAGTGCCTTTTGAATGGTATCCGGAGAGATAAGGAACAGCCTGTTTGGTCTACTGTCCCATCTGGTCACGAACACAAAATGTCTAATAAATTATGATTAGCCATTATTTATAACTATTTTCTTTAACGGTTATTTTTAATGGATCCTAATTACTAAAATCGAACTTATCAAATGTAAGTCTTATCTTGTACAACATATGTACATTGTACATATAATTGAACAAATATACATTTTAGGCTAACATATTAAGTAGGGTTTAACCCTTTAAAATTTATGGGAATTCAGAGATTGAAGCCTACTTTAAATTTAAGATGCGGAAGAGAAATCGGACCTAAAACTAGTAAACAAATAATCAGCTGGAAGGAAATGGGCTCTAATGTCCTACGGCCTGATACGACTTTAAGAACCGTTTTTAAATCAGCATGTTAAATTTAAATTAGGCTTTAAAGTCTGAATTTCCACAAACTTGTCTATACAAGTTTAACCCCTATTTAAACCCCGAAACTGTGTGGTAATTCCAAGTTTAAAGCCTTCTTTAAATTTAACATGCCAAACGAGTAAACGAGATCAATAGCAATACAAAACTTAATAAATGTAGTCAGTGGCTAAAGGGGATGCAGTCTCGTGCAGCCCACCTGATGTGGTCTCCTAATCGCAGTCCGTATTCATGAGCAGGTTCTTAAACCATCGTCACTTGGCGATTAGAGGGTGGGCCTTGGGAACCCAGATATAATCCCGCTCACAGTCCGACCGACACTCACCCAAAACCCAAACCAAACCACCCCCCGAAATCCGATTAGTGGCAATCAAATGAAATCACATCATATCAAAATAACCCGTGAGTGCAAAAAGTGAGGAAAGTCAACAGTCGCCGGCATCAAAATCAAATTAGCGGCAGTTTGGTGGCTAATTCGAATGCGAGTGCTCTTTTTATCATTTTCGGGCCGGCGTCTGTGACTTTTCGGCACGTGTGTGGCCGGGATAGATAAGAGCAGAGCCCAGAGAAGGCCGGCAAACTTCGGCAAACACCAGCACGTGGCCCACAATGAAGGTTTTCGTGTGGTGTGGGAGTGGGCCGGTCAAATGGATTTTCACACCCACTCGACGCCGGCAAAGCCGCCAATTAATAAAATTCAATTATTCCAAGCCACCGCAGACCGATGGGAAAGCTGATAAAATACAATAACATCTTTCGATTTGCAGGGAGTTGAAAGTGTTATATGTATAAATGGTGAAAAATCCCCCTTGGAAATGGAACTGTGAATTCTACCAATTCGTGATGAATGTATTATTCATATATACATATGTACGTACATATAGTCATATAGTATGTAAATGTCTTCTGGCCTGTATGTACGTGTGTAGATTTGGCAAATAGTAAACATCGAATTATTATAATTATGTATATAATATAAGAGAATTTATGCCTAATTAGAATTAAAACTTACCATTGTTGGGACCCGATTCCAGGGGTTCTTCTTTGTTGATCGACCCATGACAAAAATACTGGAAGCCTTATTCCAGAGTATACATATGTACATAGTATGTTTTTGTGCTCCTTCCATTCAAATACATATGTACATACATATGCATATGTCCTCCGCATATGTGTGTAAGTGTTGATCGCTGGTGCGTATGGTAAACGAATTAAGAGCTCCATTTACTTAATATTACACACAGATCGAAGCCCCTTCAATTTACGTTGACAAATGTACACATACATATGTATATGCTTGTCTTTCTGCAGACATTTATGTATGTACAATGTACATATACATATATATGAATGATCTCGGATGAATAAAAGCCGTTCCAACGAAAACATCCTCATGTTTGCAAATTTAATGTCACCGTCTGCTGATCTGTGGGAATGCGGCACTTGTTCTCCATTATCCCTTATCCGAATTATGTATTCGGTTAAACTTTGATTGGACACGGCTTTACCTTTTACCTTTTGGCTTTTTCATTCTGCGAAGGTCGATTGGCAGAGGGACGCGATAAACTATCGACATTCGATTGTGGCAGTGCTGCCACCCCTCGCTTATAAATTTAAAAAATTACCTGAAAGCCCCAAACAAAAAATGTAGCTATAAGAAAGCCGTTACTTTTGCACAGGTTATATCATTTTAATCAGATATTTAAACAAAATTGTGCTGTCGCCAGAGTGCCTAATTTGAAAACATCTTTTAGTGGTTAGAAACCCCGGAGGTTTCTAAGCTGCCTTAGTTTCAATTAAATAGTGGTAAATAAAATAGTGAATTCTAGCTACTAGCTACCTACTTTGTAATAATTAGTATTAACTTGTTATTTGTTATTGGCCAAACTATTATTTTTATCTCCTCGTCTTATGGAGGATGCCAAAAAATCGCGGCATTTCCCCATTCTAATCCCCTCATATGTACATATGTAGAGTTCAACAACCCCTGACGGTTTCTGGGACGCCACCTGTTGGCTACAACCCACGCTCGCCGCCTTCGAATCCCAATCAATCCGTTGGCAATCGATAGCCACCTGGGACAAGGCAAGGAAAATCAGCTGCTGTCGTTGGCATTTCAATCAGTACGTGCCACAGAGCACACCTGCTCAGGTAGAGAGCTTCCGAGGGGCGCAAAGCGAGGGTTGAGGGGTGCAAAAGCTTGGCGCCACTTTCATTTCATTTCAGTTGTCCGTATTGTCCGTACGAGAGAGCGGAGGGGGGCTGCTGGCGATAGATGATAGATTGTGGGTGAGTAATTTCAGTGCCGTTGCGAAATGTCAGTATTGATGGCCAGAGCCAACGTGGGGCAGGCCCGAGTGCAAAAATCGTCCCGAGAAAGCCGTAGGCAGTGAAAAGCCGACGCTCACGTGGCGAATTCCGTGACTTGACCTGCCAATCCGCCGCCCAGGCACCCCCCGAAAAACACCCCCGGGAAAACGTGCTGCCAGCCCCCTGAAAGCCCCCGGCAGCCACCCACCAACCTTAACCACAAGTTGGTGCGCGGGGTCTGCTTTTGCTTTTGGATTTGGATTTTTATGTGGCGAGTGCGGAAGCGGAAGTTCCAGAAATATATATACATAAATACATTTTTTGTAATTCTTAATAATCTTAATAATTTCTCGTAATTGTGTTCCCTATGTTGAAGCTTAAATACTTCGAGTAGCTCATAAATTAATTGCTCATCAAAATTTACCTTGTCTAAAGACTTTTGTTTTTTTAAACAATTTTATTTCTAACGTTTAGGATGAGTTTCTTTTTGTAACTATAATTACTTTTTTTTTGACTTTAAGGGTTTACAAAAGCTCCGCCCAAGGGTTAATGCTAGAAGAGTAGAGTGTGAGTATTTCAGCCGATTCGCAAGTTCCCGAACGACCACGATTCTCCGATTCTCAGCGACAGCGGAGAGCAGCGATTGAGCATGAGAAAATTCTCAGAATGCGAATATGCGACGGCGTATGGAATATAGAATGTAGACTACAGCTTGGAGCTTGGGGCCACAGCTAGTATTCGTGGGGATTCAAAGCTGGAAGGTCGAACAACGCGCTCGCGGAGCAATCGAAATATTTGAAAGAATCGAAACAACGACCGCTTGAAACTCGCAAGATACCTTTTTTTTGAAGCAGAAACACCTTTTATTTATTTGGATTTGGTGACAGTGAGAGTGTCGAGGCTGAGTGAGAATCGAATCAGCCGCAAAGTAAGGAATAAAGCCCTAAACTTGATATATAGCTATCTCAAACCCACGCGAGTGTAACAGGGAGAGCGAGCGAGAGTGTAAGTGCATTTGTCACGTTGTTGCAATAAAAAAAACACACACAAAATAGCAACAGGCCGGAGAGAGACCCATTATCATATTGCAAAAAAAAAACAAACAAAACTCAGCCCAACTTACATAAAGCACTCGGTTCATAACGCCTATATGGTGTACATATAGAGTGTTTATTAATAAGTGCCGACTGCACAGTGCACGTTGCACAGAGAGGTAAAATTTGTAATCAATTGCAGCGTAAACAAAAGCCCCGAACACATACCTGACCCTACTAAACGATATTTTGCGATACATGTAAATACAAATTTGGACGGGCGTTTTGCTTCCAAACAGTTTGCAATATTATATTGTACTATATTATACACATATTGTGTTAATTGGCTTGAAACCAAGTCATTTTACTGCACTTAACAATGGGAGATCGTATATGTACCTCATTAAGTACTTAATTGGGTCACAGGAATTTACGCATACGCAAAAGTGGACTCAAAATTATTTGTGCAATTATGATTTGGTTTGCTTTCAGGGGACTTAAAACTTGGAAATATCATTATTATTATTATCTTATGCTATCTAATAGCTAAAACTATTAGGTAACAGATGGTTTATTATAGAGCTATAGCAGCAGGAGCCCTTAAGCTGGCTTAAGAAACTTTTTGGAACATTGCTATATGATAAGATAATTTTATAAACATTTAGCGAATATCATTTACAATTAAGCAACTAGCTTCCTGCACAGTACGCATACGCCACGTGGTCATATTTATCACAAAACAAGAGAGAATGCTATAGTCGGGTGCCCCGACTATCAGATACCCGTTACTCAGCTAAAGGAAGTGCGAGGGAGATGGATATATAAAACTTGGATCGGGCATAACTTTTTAACGATTGGTCCGATTTGAAAAATTTCTTCTACATTTCGATAGGTATTGATAAATAAAATAAAAGTGCATTTTTACTTTTCCAAAATCTTTAAAGGTGTGGGCGGCAGACACTTTTTAAACTCGTTTATTGTGGGTGTAGGCGATTGTGGGCGTTAGAGGGGGCGTGGCCCCCGGCTGAAACAAACTTGTGCTGCGTAGGAAGCCAAAGAATATGTGTGGGTAATCCCAATTCTCTAGCTTTTGTAGTTTCTGAGATCTCAGCGTTCATACGGACGGACAGACGGAAATGGCTAGATCGACTCGGCTAGTGACCCTGATCAAGAATATATATACTTTATAGGGTCGGAAACGCTTCCTTCTACCTGTTACATACTTTTGCACGAATACAATATACCCTTTTACTCTACGAGTAACGGGTATAAATATATAATTGTGTCGAACAGAATTCGAGTCCCAGACGGGTTATACAAGCGAAACAGAAATACATTAATAGCTATGCGGTCCATTTTTATACATTGTAGGGCATTTCCCACAACCCATGGCTAGAGCTCAGATCCCGAACCCCTCCGTTATGGGACTGTTATCCACCGTCTGGCGCGCGCTACCTTCACTGCATTATCTAACATCGCCACGAATGACGCACGAAATGTAAATGTAATCCTGCAATCCAAGTCCGCCGCAAGGACTCGACCAGTTGGCCCTCTTTGATTTGTTAGCGTTTGACGAATCTTTGACAAAGCGTACTGACGTATGCATTATAAACTGGGTTAACTGTCGAACTATACAATCGATTTATTGGACAATGTTAAAACCTTTTTTCAGTCAGATTTATCCATTAAATGGAACATTTGAACTTAATTGATTAGTTAGATACCAATATTATTATCATCATTATCATTATTATTACATTAAAAACATTTTACATTATTACATTTTCATCTTTGGTTTCCTTTCTTCTTTAATTACTAACGAATATTAGGTTATTTTTAATTAATTTGTTGTTTTAAAGAGCTCTAAATGCACTAACTTGGGTCCACCCCAATGCTGAAACAATGTTTTTGGACTTTTAGCTGACTTTGCATATAGTGGAGGATGAACGTAGCTCTTATGTAATCGTTTGAATTGAACTCCATAACTTTATTTTTTTTTGGGTATTAAAAACGTACGTAATTATTTATGATTGTGTGAAATACGAGTGTCTTGCCTAGCGAATAATGAGTACTTTGCTTATTTGGCACTTTTGTTACTCGACTTTTAAGCAAGTCAGTGTATTTCCATAGAAATCCGCGTATTGTGCAGAAAAGCTCCCAGGGGATTTATCTTTTATCTGCGCTTGGGGTGAATTTGGGTGAGCAGCTTAGTGCATTGCGACTGCATAACGGCATCCGTTGGCGGTAACAACAAAAGCACAACGCCTGCAGCTGCACGTGAATGCAATTAATTACCACAGTGACTCAGTACAGGCCACTTGTGTAAACAACTAGGTCTGGAAAAGAGATCTAAATATAAAAATATTTAACAAAATGGAAACTGGTTAAAATACTCAATGAGTAGAATTAAATCTTGAGTGATATTTTAATATCTGTTTCGAAATCATAACGAAAAGTTAAATGTTACAGGGTTTTCACTTTCTATGCCACCAATCAGGTGTTAATCAATGTGAAAACTGACTGAGCTTATGATTATTGTCAACGTGTTGTTCCCACATCCATATTAGATCTAAATAATATTAAATTTCCTCCTTGAAGTCCATAAATGAGCCAAAGGAAATAAAAACAAGCAACGTGAATACATTTAAAAAAATATATAGTACATACGCAAATATTTCGATGAGGGACAGCGTCGAATTTTCAATTGATTGACAGAAAGGGAAGCTGCATTCGCCTTCGCCATCGCCATCGCCACGAAGTCCCGATGTTTGTGAATCGCAGCACAATGCCGCAACAAATGCGTGATTTATTTCATCATTCGATTCGGCCGAACTGAAACTATTTCACAACACAATCGATTCACGTTCATGCAACGACACCGTTTTGAATGAAAGTACAAGTCAATTCTGCAATGTAGTTGGGCAATTCACTGAAGCTCCTCAGATTTCACAAAGACTTTTAAATGGAAAATTAATTGGTTACCGAATAAATTGGAAATAGAAGTTTTATAGACATGTTTTGGAATAGCTTCCAATACAGTTATTCAAATGTTTTTTAAATTTGTTGTTACTTATTGACGTTTAAATGATTTTAAATCGAAGTTATCAGTCATTTATCAGAGCTCTCGTTTTTTCAGAGATCTCGCAAAGTATATACTATATTTCCACAAAAATTGGCAAGATGGAGAACCTCAACAACATGGAGGGCGGCGAGTCCACGGAGTCCACACACAACACAAAGGTGTCCGACTCGGCATATTCAAACAGCTGCAGCAACAGTCAGTCGCAACGCAGGTAAGTCGTCTGTCTATTATTCTAGTACTAAACAAAGTCCTGCTAGCCCCGAAAAGTAGGCCACGATAACTGAGAGTCTTTAAAAAGTACCAGGTATATTAAAATAAATTATTTCAAGTATTGTTGAATTGTATTCAAGCGACATGTATGAAATTTGAGATTAAACGTTATCGTTTTCAGTGTACACTGATAACAGAAATGGAATAGTAAAATTTAATATTAAATGGCATGATTATATTAAAGAATAGTTAAATCAAGGTAGAAACTATTAAACATTTTATGCCATTAAGAAAAAAAATTAGAAAATATTCATCATATTATGGTATTATAAAAAAGGATTTCATATTAAAATCAAATTTAAACCTTATTTGCAATTGAATAATGAAAAAAATGCGTTTACTTCCGTTCGGTTTGTCAGTGTATGTAAGTTATAAGCTATAAGTGCGAGATAATAAATATTTTGATAGTTCGATTTGACTATCCTTCAAACTCTATTCTTTTGGTAACACATTCCCTATAACCTATGTATAACCTATCCCTTTCAGTGGAAGTTCCAAGTCCCGGCTGAGCGGCAGCCACTCCTCCGGCAGCAGTGGCTATGGGGGTAAGCCCTCGACGCAGGCCAGCAGCAGCGACATGATTATCAAGCGGAACAAGGATAAGTCGCGCAAGAAGAAGAAGAACAAGGGGACGGGGCAGACGCAGGTGCAGTCCCTGATCTCGGCGTCCGCATCCCTGGAGGGAGGTGGGGCGGAGGAGAAGCCGCCGCGGCCCAGTGTAAGTGGATGCGGGGACCAGCAGACGCTGCAGGATCATCAGCAGCATGGCGAGGATCGCAGCGAGGCCACGGAGCCGGCGGAGCAGATGCGTCAACAGCAGGAGGAGGAGGATGATCAGTCCGGATCCGAGTCTGAGTCGGCGGATCGTGGCGAGAGCGCGGCCAAGTCGGAGGCCGAGCAGAGCTTTCCCATCCCATCGCCGCTGTCCGTGACCATAGTGCCGCCCTCGATGGGCGGCGGAGTGGGCGGCTGCGGTGGCGTGGGTCATGCCTCCGGCCTGGATAGCGGCTTGGGAAAGTTCGACAAGACGTGGGGCGAATCGACGCCGGGCAAACTGGAGTCCATGGCGGGAGTGAGCGCCGCGGGAGCATCCGGAGGAGGTCAGCGTGGAGAGGGGAGGGTCAAGGAGGACAGCTTCTGCTGTGTGATCTCCATGCACGACGGCATTGTACTGTACACCACGCCCAGCATCACCGATGTCCTGGGCTTTCCACGCGACATGTGGCTGGGCCGCTCGTTCATAGACTTTGTGCACCTCAAGGATCGGGCCACGTTCGCCAGCCAGATAACGACGGGCATACCCATTGCCGAGTCCCGGGGCAGCATGCCCAAGGACGCCAAGAGCACCTTCTGCGTGATGCTGCGACGCTATCGGGGCTTGAAGTCCGGCGGATTCGGGGTGATCGGGCGTTCGGTTAGCTACGAACCTTTCCGGCTTGGCCTGACCTTTAGAGAGGCCCCCGAGGAGGCGAGACCAGACAACTACATGGTTTCCAATGGCACTAACATGCTGCTTGTCATCTGCGCCACCCCGATTAAGAGCAGCTACAAAGGTTAGTGGTGTAACTAGGTCTCTGGAGGCTCCATTTAACCATTACTTCTCGCCCTGTTAGTTCCCGACGAGATCCTTTCGCAGAAGAGCCCCAAGTTCGCCATCCGACACACGGCCACCGGGATTATATCGCATGTGGACAGCGCGGCGGTGAGTGCGCTGGGCTATCTGCCGCAGGACCTGATCGGACGCAGCATCATGGACTTCTACCACCACGAGGATCTCAGCGTCATGAAGGAGACCTACGAGACGGTGATGAAGAAGGGCCAGACGGCCGGCGCCTCCTTCTGCAGCAAGCCATACCGCTTCCTCATCCAGAACGGCTGCTACGTCCTCCTGGAGACCGAGTGGACCAGCTTCGTGAATCCCTGGTCCCGCAAGCTGGAATTCGTCGTCGGACATCACCGGGTCTTTCAGGGTAAGTTCGCTAGTCATATTTACATGAAACACTTGTTGTATAATAGTTTAAACTGTCCACAAATTGGTAATATTAACACTTCATCGAAATTCGACCGTTCTCTTTCGCTTTTTATTCGCAATTACCGCAATTACATTAGACAACTTGAAGTTGGCTGCGATCAACATCGATGCTTAACCGTTAGCAGGGTTGCCAGATTGTTACATTTATAACCGATAAAACTTTTAAAAGCTAACAACCGTAACATTAAAATACAAGTGGATAGTGGACTTTTACATAAATAAATATATAGCAAGTGGTTTATCAAAGAACACATTCCCTTTCCCTGATAACATTTCAAAACCATTCCCCAGGTCCCAAACAGTGCAACGTCTTCGAGGCGGCGCCCACGTGCAAGCTCAAGATATCGGAGGAGGCCCAGAACCAGAACACGCGCATCAAAGAAGACATTGTGAAGCGGCTGGCGGAGACCGTGTCCCGTCCGTCGGATACGGTCAAACAGGAGGTCTCCCGCCGCTGCCAGGCGCTCGCCAGCTTCATGGAGACCCTCATGGACGAGGTGTCCCGCGCCGACCTCAAGCTGGAGCTGCCGCACGAGAACGAGTTGACCGTCTCGGAGCGAGACAGCGTGATGCTCGGCGAGATCTCGCCGCACCACGACTACTATGACAGTAAGAGCTCCACTGAGACGCCGCCCAGCTACAACCAGCTAAACTATAACGAGAACCTGCTGCGTTTTTTCAACAGCAAGCCGGTCACGGCGCCGGCTGAGCTCGATCCGCCCAAGGCGGAGCCGCCGCCGGAGCCGCGGGGCACCTGTGGCAGTGGCGGAGCCAGTGGACCGATGAGTCCCGTCCACGAGGGTAGCGGTGGCAGCGGCTCCTCCGGGAACTTCACAACTGCCAGTAATATACACATGAGCAGTGTGACCAATACGAGCATTGCAGGCACGGGTGGAACTGGAACGGGAACTGGCACAGGAACAGGTACCGGAACTGGGACAGGCACAGGAACTGGAACCGAAACAGGAACGGGGAATGGAACCAACTCTGGAACCACCGTAACCACCACTGGCACGACCAACTCCTCCAGAGGAGGCGGCGACGCCACTCCGCCCATTACCCTCACCGAATCCCTGCTGAATAAGCACAATGACGAAATGGAAAAATTCATGCTGAAGAAGCACCGCGAATCGCGTGGACGCACCGGGGAGAAGAGCAAGAAGTCCGCCAATGACACCCTCAAGATGCTTGAGTATAGTGGCCCGGGACACGGGATCAAACGGGGCGGTTCTCATTCGTGGGAGGGCGAGGCGAACAAGCCCAAGCAGCAGCTGACCCTTGGAACCGGAGATACCGGGAGCAAGGGAGCGGGAGCCGGTGGAGGTGGGGGAGCAGCAGCGGGCTCCGGCGGGGTGGGATCAGGAGGAGCAGGTGTGGCTGGCGGAGGAGGAGGAGGAAGCGGGCCAGTCTTGGTGGGAACACCGGAGGGCAGGACCACAACCACAACATCGGGAGCGGGAACCCCAGGCGGCGGAGGGGGAGGAGCCGGAGGAGCGGTGGGTGCCCCCTCCTCCTCGGTGGGAAGTTCCACGCCAGGTCCCTCCTCCTATCCCTCCTGCACACAGAACATCAATCTCTGGCCGCCGTTCTCGGTGGGCATCACCCCGCCCGTCCACTCCACGCACACGGCCATGGCCCAGAGCAGCTTCTCCTCCGCCGGCCTCTTCCCCACCTTCTACTACATCCCCGCCTCCCTGACGCCCACCAGTCCCACGCGCTCGCCCAGGATCCACAAGCATCCGCACAAGAGTGGCGTGGAGCTGCCCACCACATCGCAGCAGGCGGCGGCTGCAGCGGCGGCCGCCCAGGCCATGCCGCTGCAGTACATGGCCGGCGTGATGTACCCACATCCCTCCCTCTTCTACACGCATCCGGCGGCAGCAGCCGCCACGGCCATGATGTACCAGCCCATGCCCTTCCCCGGGATGGCCAACGCCCTGCAGATACCGGAGCGGCCGTTGGGCCCCCAGTCGGCTTACAATAAGCCAGTGTATACAGTGAGTCGGCAGATAATGCCAGATTGCCAGTCTGATCAAGGGCCGATATCCCATTGTCACATTAACTTTTGTGGTCGAGTTAAATTATCTCACTAAAAACACTTTACTAGAGGCAATGATCTAGTTAAATTTTCTACTGAATCGTGCGACGTTAATCAATTAACATCGAATTAAGAAAACGAATTTGTTTTTCCGAATCATTTAAGTCATGAAGACCACTTCCTCTAACGGTTAACAAATAGAATCTTAAAGTGACATTGAGGAATTGACCCCTAGATATTTGGATAACTCAATCACTCCCGATTTCCCCACAGGCCACGCCAGTGTCCGTGACAAAGAAGGTGCCCGGCGCATTCCACTCGGTCACCACCCCCGCCCAGGTGCAACGGCCCTCCTCACAGACTACCTCCGTCCAGGCGGAGGGTCCGGGGTCCAATGTGGCGGGATCTGATCCCTGTAAGAAGGAGGTGCTGGCGCTTGACTCGTCGCCTATCGCCTCCGTGATGGGCGACTACAACTCCGACCCGCCCTGCAGCAGCAATCCCACCAACAACAAGGTAAGTGCGGATAGAAACCGAACCGGGAAATACTTCTAAAGCCCTAATGATCATAATCAGTCAACACCAAAACCAACACTTACTTCGTTCACAGAAATACACGGACAGCAATGGAAACAGCGATGACATGGATGGCTCCAGCTTCTCCTCGTTCTACTCGTCCTTCATCAAGACCACCGACGGCTCGGAGAGTCCGCCAGACACCGAAAAGGACCCCAAGCATCGTAAACTAAAGGTATTTGCTCAGGCTCAAGGCCAAGTCCAGTCGACTGTCAGTTAAACAAAGGTCATATCCCACAGAGCATCAGCACTTCGGAGAGCAAGATCATGGAGCACCCCGAGGAGGACCAGACGCAACATGGGGATGGGTAGTTGCTAAACCCGCAGTTGCTGCTGACCGACGTACACAACCGGGTGCACAATGTCGATCCCTAGGACGAACCAAACAGCAAGCAGCAAGCACCGAGGACCAGCAGGGATCCTAGAAGAGAGTGAGCCGCTTGTAGTCACCTAGTGCTAGTGCATCCCAGCTAATCCAGAGTTTCCCTTTCAGTTCTCCGAATTTACGAACAAATCCGTAGGATATCAGTTATTCTGAATCTGATTGAAGCAACGAAATACCGAATGAGATGGTCCTTCGAGGATCTCTAAAATTAATAAAAACAGAGGATAATATGTAGATCTCAAATCAGAAACATCAAATGTGTTTAACAATTTAAAAATTTTTCAAGCACTGCATCTCAGCATAAAATATTTTATTTATATTTTGTTTTAGCCATTATTAAATTTATTTATTGTAATTTGTGTAATAAATTGCAAAACTCCAATCCCGGACACTCCACAAATATTGCGATTTTGATAGTACTTTATTTTGTGGTAGAATAATATTTCAAAAAGTAAATGTGAATACTACTTATATGCTTGGGTTAAAGTGCGCTACTCGAAGAACTCGTCATAAGGTATATTTTTCCACAGATTTTGCAGTATGGATCTGAAGGCCTTGGAACAGGCCTCGTTAATTTTCGGCTGCACATCGACAGCCAGGGTATTCCACTCCTGATTTAGAACCTTCAAGGTGCTCTCCTGAAGCTCCACGTTGTTGTTGAACAGGTTCGTCATGTCAAAGTGGCCACTGTGAATGGAAATTTATTTGTTGCATACTTTTTGAATACCACATTTCCGTAAATATACTCACCCCTTAATCTTGGTGATCGTCTTGTAATCGGTGATGTTCAGATATGTATGGCCATCGGCCCGTTTTACCGGCTCCGCCATAATCCGCGACTTGATCTGTACCTCGTCCAACCGAATGGTCACATCGCCCTTGCTAACTATGGGCAGAATGAGCAGTTTGCCGTTCACGTCGTACTTAGCCCGCACCTCCAGTTGGGGTGCATCCATGACCATGGTTAGCTTGAGTGGCTTAGTGAGGTCCTTGGTGAAGCCCTTCATGCTCTTAACCACTGAGGATTTTGCCAGGTTGTAGAGCTTGGCATTGCTCATAACCAGCTTGAACTGCAGCGACTCCGAATGGCCACCGCTCTCGACGCGCATAGTGCCGAGATCAATGGGTTCCAGGCCGCCCACTTGCCGCTCTGGAATTCCCCTCTGGAAGGCCCCGAAGAAGGCCTGCGCTTGCGCCACGAAGCACGACTCATCCTCCACCTTGCAGCGTTTCAGAGGCGATGCTGTTTTTGTTCCGTAGATAAAAAAATACAAAACTTTTTAAAATACGATTTGTAAATTCAAAAAGCAGATATATATATATTTATTTTTAGCTTGGTTAATCCTTTTTCATAAAGAGCTTAGTTAACGTTGTGGACACTCACGGAATACATCGGAGGCACTATAGGGAACTAGGCTGAGTACACCGAAAACGATCCCAGCCGAAAACATCGAGACACCGGCTAACTGCATTTCTGTATAATCCGTAATCTGTATACCGATTTAGCTGAGCGACAACTGACACCCTCCAAACCGAAGCCGGGCCTATTTATGCATCCTCCCGAAGCCGAGTGCAAGTTCAAGATCGATTCTGGAAACAGATCAAATAAATTGCGCCTAAGCCCGACTATACCGGCATGAAACATTATTTAAATACGGACTGCAATAACTTGACCAAGATGGAAAAGCCCCAACTTTGATCAGAGACTATATTCTTTCCAGTTAGTTTGTTTAAATTAATATTTCTTGTCTTATACAATAATTAATTTATGTTATGTTCTGTTTTTCAAAAATATCATATAAAATGAATGGTGAAAACAATAATAGAAGTTCTTAATGATAAAAATAAATTAAAAAACCATACTTATCTCTCAAAACTCGTTTCTTGTTTGTTATTTGCACAACCGGGTCGATATGGTTTTTTTAATGGATAATTCGCAGAAAATGTACGAAGGTTTCTGTTCTTTACATTTTCCTGAATACATAAATAATTAATTATAATTAAGGTTGGTAACTAAAGCAAGGCAAGTGACATGCCGATATTTAAGTGAGAAAAGTTAAAGTCAATTCGGCTCATACATAAATCGAATATGAGTGAAAACTAAGCGATTCTCAGCTTGGTTGCAATTGAGAACTGGTTTGTCTTCTCCATCTCTAGAGTTTCCATCATCTGAGTTTAATTTAGAAATGCACCCATAAAGGCAAATTTACGTAAATGTTGTAGACCCTGATATTGGCGTAACTCTGATCTGATCCACTGAAGATAGTCTCGTAAAAAAGGTGTTTCCGAATGTCTCGACGTGGAATATCTGCTGGTTAAATCTTGGTAGATCAAATATATATACAAAAAATGTGTTCAATTTTTGTATTTAGACAACAGATACGTTAAAAATGGTTAATTTTATAAAGTATAATATTTTTGCAACCCAAAACCACTTACAATTTATAATTTACATTTAAAAGTGTGGTCACTTTCAACATAACGAGGTATAATACCCTCGACAGATTTGGAGTGGATTCCGCCATCAGGTGACCATCGGAATTGGATTCGGACCGGTCACTGGGTGATTGTGTGTGCTCAGCCAATTGGCAGTGCGTGTCAGGTTCTAGGTCAGTGTGGACAAGTGGGGAATTACACTTTGATCTCCTGCCATGTCGGTGTGATGACGCTGATTATACAAATACCCTGCTCAACGGCGGGTATTATGTACGGGAATAGTGGCTTAGACTACAATGTATCATCACAGATTTCGTTTCGATTGGAAAGTTTCCTTGCCGCCAATTCTGGACTGAATGATTAAGCTACCAGGAAATAATAATGATGGATCTTCAATGGGATCTACGATAATGCTTCGCTAAGGCAAACTTTATACAACTGGTTTTTCCCAGGATATTTTATTTTACCAAAATGGTAGCATCCGAATTATGCAACAATCCCAAGAATCGACTAAAATACTTTCTAAACTGATTTTAATATATTGCTTTCAGCTCAACAATAGAAAAATTACATAACAATTTATTTGCCAGTCGCTTACCAGCTCAAAGTCACAGCTATATTCATTTTCGGGATTGATTTCATTACTGAAGTTGGACTGTGTTATCCGTTAGGTAGTTGGAAATCGCCTTGCTCGACGAGAAGCGGCTTATTAGCGGGCAATTAGATTATGAATACGGCTTGGAATCATTTAAAAAGGTAAACAACTTTATTTACATTTAACGAACATGAACCAGGGGCGGGCGGAAAGGTGAGCGACTGGGCCCACGTGGCGTATAATGAATGACTGTGACTCTGTGACTGTGACTATGACTCTGAACCTGAACCTGAATCTGAGTTCGACTCAAAGCCTCAGGCTTTCGTGGCGTCCGTGTCGCTGCCCAGGTTCTTCAGTGACTGCTCAAACTCCACACCGTCCACTTGCCGCTTGCCCAGGTCGTACGGCGGCGGTCCAATCAGCTCCACCACCTGGTCGTAGTCCAGCGTTTCCTTCTCAAGCAGAGCTTCAGCCAGCTGGAAGAGATGGCGATGAGTATGTAAGTAGGATATAACCGAAATATAACGAGCTAAAATAACTCGTTTCATTAGTTTTTGATTTACTATAATCAATCATGTTCATAATCAGTTTTTTATAATTTACACTACAAGACCTCAATCAAATCTTTGGTAAACTATCTTTATACTGCGAAGCTCTAGAAACACGTATACAACAAAAATATCGTATGTTATTAATAAAATAATGAGTTTGTAGAATTGTTTGAGGCATAAATAAACGTAATGTAACAACAAAATAATAGAAGTTTCTCACTATAGAAAAACTAATTTTATTCTATCGTACAGTTAATATTGCATACTAAATGGGAAAAATATAAATATGACCATATAAGATTGGTGTCCTACTTAAATTGTTAATAAAATTTGAAATTAATGGAAAAATCTTTATATACATCAGGGATATTATTATTACTGATACTTTGACTTCAAGTGTACCTCTTTTGATTTTATGCTGTTTTTTAGATTCAAATTACATGAAAACAATATTAAGACGCAGAGCCTACGAACCTTCTCCAGCTTATCGCGGTGCGTAGCGAGTATCCCCTCGGTGGTCTGGTAGGCGCTGGCCACCACATGGCGCGCCTCGTTGTCGATCATGGTCTCCATGGCCCGCGAGAAGGGTTTCTTGCCGCCACTGCCCATTGCACCGCCGCCCTCCGTCTCGTCCGCATCCCGGACGTAAATGGGTCCCAGGGTCTCGTTCATACCAAACTTCTTGATCTGCGAGTACGCGATCTTCGTCACCTTCTCCAGGTCGTTCTGGGCGCCCGTCGTTATGCGATTAAAGACCAGGTTCTCGGCCGCCCGACCGCCGAGCGCCATGCACATCTTGTCGAACAGCTCCTCCTTGCTGTACAAGTGCTGTTCGCTTGGCGTATATTGGGCAAAGCCCAGGGCCAAGCTGGTGCGCGGCACAATGGTCACCTTCAGCAGGATATCCGAGTTGGGCAGCATCCAGCCCACCAGAGCGTGCCCGGATTCGTGATAGGCGATCACCTTGCGCTCGGCCAGCGATAAGGCATGCGAGCGCTTCTCGGTGCCGCCTGAAAAAGAAGTTAGGAGTTTAGTATCTGCATATGGTTCCGATCTGGAGATTAACTTACCAACTAGTCGCTCCACAGCGTACTCTAGGTTCTTGCTGCTGACCTCCTTTTGGGTATTACGGGCCGCATGCAGGGCAGCCTCGTTGCACACGTTGGCGATGTCTGCACCCGAGAAGCCCGGCGTTAGGCGGGCCAAGCGCTGCGAAAAAGTCGTGGGCGGCGACTCCAGTTTCACCGAAGACAAGTGCTTCTCGAAAATCTCCTTGCGTTCCGCCAGCGTGGGCAGATCGATGAGGATGTGCCGATCAAAGCGACCGGGTCGCAGTAGGGCCTTAAAATGGAAACAAAAAAGGTCGTTTATATGGTAAATTCAATGATGCGATGACCTTTACCTTATCTAGGATATCGGCGCGATTCGTGCTGGCCAGCATGAGCACACCCTCCTTGGTGGCCATGCCGTCCATCTCGACCAGCAGCTGGTTGAGCGTCTGCTCAGACTCGCCCGAGCTGCCCTGCCCCATGCTCTCCGTTCCCGAACGTTGCCGGCCGATGGCGTCTATCTCGTCGATGTAGATGATGCACGGTGCCCGCTTCTTGCCCTCCTTGAAGAGATCGCGCACTCGCGCCGCCCCCAGGCCGCCGATCATCTCAATGAATTCGGAGCCGTTCATGCTGAGGAACGGCACATGGGCCTCGGTGGCCACCGCCTTGGCCAGCAGCGTCTTGCCGCATCCCGGCGGACCCAGGAGCAGGGCTCCGCGCGGCACCTTGGCGCCCAGGCGCTGGTACTTCTCCGGGGACTTGAGGTAGTCGACGAACTCCTTTACCTCCTGCTTGGCCTCACTGAGACCGGCCACGTCCCGGAAGAGCACCCCGCGACCGCCGTCGAAGGGATCGACCAGCGTAAACTTGGCTCGCCCCATTTGGTTCTGAAAGCATTTAAGCAGTTATTAGCCTTCGGTTCTTTGGATTGGTGATCACTACGCACAAACGAATCCATGCTGAGGGGACTCTTCATGCTCTTCATGCGAGTGGCAATTGAGACGAGCAGGGCGCAGACGAGCAACAGCATGAGGATGCGCCCGGTGGTGTCCGTCTGGCGGTCGTAGGTCACCGGCACACCATCCTTGATGCCCAGACGCTTCTCCACCTCACGCAGCTTCTCCTCGAACTTGTTGGCATCGGCCACCGCCATGTGGAAGATGCTGGACGACACCTTGCGGCCCTTGATGACAGCGCCCTCGTGCAGAATGATGGTGACCATCTCCATGTCGGGCCGTATGATAAGCTCCTTGACCTCTCCCACGGCCAGCATGTGGTGCACGAACTCGTTCCAGGACACATAGCGCGTGGAGCCCTAGAAAGTGAAAAGGATTAGATGATGAACCATCTTCTATAGGGTTCGGGGTCACCTCTGGTCTCTCGGAACGAGGTGTAATCAGCAGGGAGAAGAACGCTACAAACATGTAGATGGTGAAGAGCCAAAGGACGGCCTTGGTCAGTACAGAACGCATCTTTTCATCGTTCTCGTTGCTGTTTTTGTTGGGATCCTCGCCGGGTTCGCCGGTAGAGCTGCTGGGACTGGGATTGGGACTACTACTGGAGGCCTCGTCAGCCGAGGCTTTGCTGCTCTTATCCTCGCTGCCCTCCGCCGCGACGGCTGGCTTCTGCTTCTCTTTGGGGGAATCTTCGTCAGTCTTGGCTCCATCCCTTCTGGACTTTTCCGCCTTGCCCTCCGCGGGAGGAGGTTTTCCGGCGGTGCTCAGGCTGCGCAGGTGCATCAGTCGGACCTCCTTGGGCGTCAGTTGCAGTGAGCGGGCTATCAGGCCCACAATCGCCTTGTACTCCGCCTGCAGCTGCTTCACCTGGTGGAGGAGTGGGAAGTTTTTATAAGGGAATCTGGAGTGCCGACGGGGGTCACCCATTTAACGCACCTGCTGCCGACTGAGCTGGAGGAGCGAGAGCTCCCGGCAAGTCCTTTGGGGCTGGATCCCCGTGACACCGCGGATCTGGGCCAACTGGGAGCCGCCGCGCTGCAGCACATTCCGCACATGCCGCAGGCCCTTCAACATCATTTCCTTTTCGGAATCCGGGAACCGGTGCGGTGCGACTACGTAACTCCTACGTAATTCTATTTCGTTGACAGCTGCCGATAGAGTCGATAGCCCTTGTTAATACTGAATTCCGGCCCAACGGCTTGGCTTCCCTTTCCAATTTCTGTGCCACGCTTTAGGCCAGCCCCGAAAATGATGATTTAACTCAAATAAAAACACACGAAATTTGGTTTGCCGCAAATAGTAGGCTCTATCCGCCCAGAATACCGAAACGCCTCGCGACATGATTGCACTAACTGGCCACACTAAAATAACCGTTAGACTGGGACTATCGTATAAACGTAAAATAATTAAAGTAATTTCATTATTTATATGTATGAACCCCTTTGGGAATCCAAATAAAAACCACTTTTATGTAAGTTAAAAAAAATATACGTATAATATATATCTTGGCCGGTTCAATAAGTAAAACAATTCAAAGCGCCTATTCGATTTTTGTAAATAAAATAATAATAATAGTGCTATACAAATATTACTTCGTACTACATAATAATAATGTCACTGAATTGAGTAGCTAAATTTCTTAGATGTGCTTCTTTCTGTTCTGTTCGTTGAATGGCATTTGCTCAGTAGTTGTTGTTCACGGGTCCGTCGAAGGGGCCCATGCTCTCCCCGAAGTCCTGCATCTCCTCCTCCATAGCGTCGTCCAGCTCATCGCCCATCTCGCCCTTCGACTCCGGACACTTTCGACAGCGGCTCTCGTTGACGCCGTAGTTGATGCACGTGGAGCCCACGCACTCGCAGCAGCCGTCGTGGAACCATCTGTTATTTTGACCATTGAACGAATGTTCTTAACTCATCTTTTTGGGAGAAGATCCTTATCCCTACCTTGTACTGCTGGCCCCTGTTGTTTGACAACTGGTGCGGCACTTGTTCCACGACACGCACTGGTCCAGATATATCACCGTGCAGTTCACGGTCACTATGTTATCCCGCTCCTGAATCGCTTCGTCCAGGTTTTTATCATTGGTTCCTAAACGAAATGAAATGGAGTATTATAGTATTATAGCTCCGGGAAGCCATCAACAATTACTCAGTTAGCACTCACTCAAGAAATAATGACCGTCCTTCTCCAACTTGGGACCCTTTAGGTACTTGTCGAAGTCCACTTGAAACGTGAACACGTCCCAATTGTAGCCGAAGCTGTCGCCCTCATCCGGAGTGGCTACGGCGTTGAATAGCTCCGGCACTCCATCGAAGTCCTCTACGTGGGACTTCTTGGACAGCGAGTTACGCGTGTCGTTGGGTTTCGGGCAGAGTTCTGGAAAAATAAAAGATTGGTTTTGATTAAAATATAGCACAATAAGCTGGATTACTTCTTGGAAAACCCATCCTAAAACGTAAAATATTTTCGAACGGAAACTGCACTTTTAAAGTTGCACATTCCTTTCTTTATGTATTAGCTTCTTATTTTCATTCTTTTTAAACCACTTTAATGGTGCATCTGATAATTAAAATGATTTATTTGTATTCTGCGAAAAAAGACATGCTCTTCCTATTCTCATCTCGTGTGCACATTTGTTTTCATCGTCATGCTCGATTTGTTTATAAACAACATCATGTGGGCCAAACGTAAAATGCATTTCAAGAAAATCCGATCGGGATGATTACAGCCTGATTATTTACTTATTTACACCATCAATAAACAGTTTTTCCTAGCGCATAACTAAGATTTGGATGACAGACAATGTGTAATAATGTAGGATTCTTGCGAGTTTCTTGATTGGCTTGGGGTGACTAATAGTAAATGGTATGAAAACTTAAAAGCTTGGTACATTTTTAGAATTTTTATTATCCGAAAATGAAATAATTTATTTTAAGTGCCTGCTGGACTAGTATTTTAATAGTCAAAACTAAGAATAAGTTGGGGGAAATAGGAGTCAAGCGGTGTATGCCTCCTATTCGGCGGCATAGAGTTTCAACCCTAGGCCGATCGCCAGCTCAAGCCTGATATCGATAACTAGTTAGCACATCGCAAGCTCCACCGCCCCCCTCGCCACACACACACACACATACTTGGTTGACAGCAACAAAAACAAAGCGATGGCCATCACATCATCACTGGTGATCAAATACATACATATTTATATGGACACCTCCCACCACCCACTGATCGGTGATCCCAGCGGACGACCTTCCTTACCCACACAGCTGCAGCACTCCTCGTAGTTCTTGCCCAGACACTTGAGGCACTCCTTGCAGCAGGAACAGTTCTTCAGCTCGCACTTGCAGCTCTGGGTGAGCATGCACTTGGAGACTATCGAGGCGCAGACGACCTCGTTGCAGGACTCCACTGTGCAGAAGCAGGCGAGGCCCAAAAGCACGATGGTGCCCACTGTGAGCGAGCGCCAAATTTCCATGGCGGCTGTGTGTGCGTGTACAGGGATCGGATTGGATTGGAATGCGCTCTTCCCGTATGTACGTATACGAATGGTGCTCGTGGCTGTGGCTGTGTGTGTGTGCGGGTGCAATTACAACAAACAACAATTACAATTACAGGCACACAGACATGCGCTCGCCTTTTTGCACTATATATTATAGGTAATAGGTAATAGCCAACGGGGTGAATAATATCGCAATCGGATTCGGATTCCGATTCAGATTCAGATTCAGATTCAGACTCGGAACGGATCAAAACAAAACAACAACAAGCGACACCACAACGAACACTAAACAGCAACAACTAGCGAGCGGATCGAACTGCTCGCTGCGGCAGCGACGTCGACGGCGGCAGCGGCAGCAAAGCGACTGCACGGCGACAATGTCTCTCTCTCTAGTTGTTTTTGTTATTGCTAGGGCATAAACTGTCTTTTCGTTCCCACGAGAAACAACAACAATAGCGCCAGGCTAGACACAAACACACAGACACACGGAGCCGAGCCGAGTACGCGAATTAAGCGCACACACCGAAGTTGGGGCCAGCAGCAGGCTCACACGCATGAACGCAGACTCTCACAGGCCAGACTTAGAAATCGGAATCGATGATGCTGACGCCGGCGCCGCTGCCTTTCTGTTGACAATTCCGGTACGATATACACATATATGTATCTGAATCGGGAGGATCGGATCAGCGGATCGGAGGTGAGCGCACGCGTACGCCGACTGAATAATCAACTAGCCCAAGCAACAACACGGATCGGCTCGATACATACATATGTGTGTCGATCAAGTGGCTAGAGGAGAGCGCCTATGCGGTGACAGGGAAGGGATCACGAAAAGTCACGGCTAAAAGTAGCAATATATAAATGGTTTTTATTTGTGGTACTTATAAACTTACCTAGGGTGTACAGAATAATAGTAGTTATTTGACCTAAAACAATTAAAGTGATCTTTTGTGAATTCTCTTAATTATTCAAGATGCTTTACTAAAATAATAACGTTATTTTTAATTATAAGCAGAGTACTACCAATTGTTAGATAATTATAAACTACAAGTACAGAAAGTTCTTTAGTACCCTCTGCTTAAAGCCACTAATTATTAGCAAAATGTGATTAAATATGAGCTAGTAACTATCGGCTGGGCTGCCCCATCCCTACGCCTCACGCAACTATCGCATTTCAATAGCACCGCTCGCATCTCTAGCGCAGCTGGGACATCAAGACATAAACAGAAATGAAAAACTGAAAATCGAGGATGTTTATGTTCCGAAACTGTGCGGTTCTGCTGGTGATCGGCTCGATATGCTGCCTCATCTACGGCCTGTTCAATTTGCACGTGGAGGTGGAGCCGAATGCCTGCCGGATGACCTACATGTTCGGCGAGCCAATGTTTGCGGTAAGCGGGACCTGCAAAAGACAAATAGCCCATCAAAATCGGATTATACTTGATTTGCAGAAAGTCGGGGTCAAGGGTGGCGATCAGTATCCAAATTACGGGCTTTATTACTACTACGAGGGCCTGCGACAGCCGCTGGATCCGCTGAAGCGCCGGATGACGGGTGCTCCGGTAATCTTCGTACCCGGCAATGCCGGCTCCTACAAACAGGTGCGCTCCCTGGCCTCTGTGGCGCTGCGCAAGGCGATGTCCGACGATGCGGGCATCCATTTGGACTACTACACTATAGACTACGACGAGGAGTTGTCCGCCCTGTACGGTGGCTATCTGCCCCGCCAGCGGAACTACCTGAAGCTCTGCATCCGCACTATCCTCTCGATCTACGCGGGCCGCGCGGAGCAACCCTCCATCGTGCTGATTGGCCACTCGATGGGCGGCAAGCTGGCGCAGTCAGTGCTGGTCGATCCGGCCATTGGCCAGCACATCAATACAATTGTCAGCATCTCCACGCCCCTGGATCAGCCGGTGCTCAATCTGGATGCCCAGCTGGAGGAGTTCTACGACCAGACTGACGCTGTGCTAGACAAGCTGCGCACTGCCACGGTGCCCACGATGACCACGAATGTGTGCGACAGCCTGCACCAGCGGCCGCCGAGTGTGCAGCGAATGGCAAGCCAGGACAGCTCGGCGCGGCTGGACAACGTGCTGCTCATCTCGACGGGCGGCGGCAATAGGGATTTGCTGGTGCGGCCCGGACTCACCAACTCCCGGTTCAACGACTTGCACGCCATGGTATGCCACTGACTAATGGATTTCCCTCCTGATACCTATCATATTTTGCCTTTCTCATTCCCCAGACCTCGGCCATACCCAAAGTTAGTCTGAGTTGCGACCATCTATCCGCAGTGTGGTGTTTGCAGTTCATGCAGGCCATCAATCGGTTTCTCTTCAGCATTGCGTATGTGCGCGAGGATCGCTCGTTAGTCGCCTTTGGAACCAACAGGCAGCGCAACCTGCAGTCGGCCCTAGCCACCTTTGTCGTAGGTTCCCAACAATTTCAATATACTCCCAATATCTTAAAATATACCTACCCACAGAAACCGCGAAGACGTCAAACGAGCACTGTGCGATTCGGAGCCGCTGGAAATTGGCACGAGGAGCGGCGCCTCGTGATAAACAAGTACTTTACCAACGGACTGAAGGGCATCTTCTTCGATTTGATTGGCTTGCAGCGCCAGGAGAGATACAGGAAAATGGCCATTGAGGCATTGAATGTTGATGACGAAGACTGGTTGTTTGGCTGCTCGGCCCAGGAGCACAATAAGACTGGACAGCTGTATTGGTACGTTGACATTATAAGTTATAAAAGTAAGTTATGAAAATCTAGTCTTTCGATCCAGCGAAAAGGCCACCTCCCTGATGCACCTCGTCCAGCGGCTGCCCAACGAAGATCGCGATCCCCGCAGCATTGCCATCCTGGATCTGCACAATCTGCGCAAGACCTACGTGCAATGGACCCATGTGCTGGTGCGCCTGCCACCGAGCACCAAGCGAATCGGCTACAACCTGGACATCTACGATCCTCGAGAGCGCGTGACGGACATCAAGATGCCGCGCTGGTACACTATGGCCAAGCTGCCGTTGATCAACGAAACCCTCCAGGGCACGCTGCTCCAACGGCTGCGCGTCTCCGATATGGTAGATCCATACCAGAGCATTCGGGTGATTGTGGAGCCGCTGCAGTGCATCAGTCCGGAGTACAGAGTGACCGCCAGGATATGTGTTCCCTGGGCTGCGGGCTTTGAACGCTTCCAGACCCTCAAGTTAGTTGGCTATAAGGTTAGCGCTGTTCCGTATTTAATCACCCTTGTATTTCCTTATTTTTCAGATCGTTTGATCAGAAACCCCAATTGTATGTAAATGTGCCCACCTTAGTGCCCAGGCATTATAATACTTCGCTTAATCCGGTGACACTGGATCTATACCTGGATCCCACTTGTCGCTATCGAATCAGGTGAGCATTAGAGCTATTTCTTTCACTTTCACTTCCACTGGCTACATCCATCTCACTCTGTTTTGTGTTCCCCAGCTATGAGTACTCCTACTCCTCGGCTTTATCTCGACTGATTCTCGAGTTCTACGGCTGGTTGCCGGCACATCTGGTCTGCGTTTTACTGATTGTGCTGAGAAAGCAGGTCGAGACCTTCCACGAGGTGGGAACCTTCCGTAGCCTGCGCCCCTATGTGGGTTACCTGCAATACACTTCGCTCTATGTGGTCACAGGTTTGTTTTACCCACTGTAAGAACAGAACATCAAATTATTATATGTGCCAATAAATTTCAGCCTGTCGTCTGCTTAAGAAGCTAATCATCACCAGCCGCTTGTTGCCCGAGCCAGAGCCCCTGGACTATAGCATCAATGTTTCCATTGTGATCCACTGTGCGGCCATTGCCTTGTCCCTGCTGGCCACTCTGGGCACCTGGCTGGCCCTGACTCTCTACGGCAACGCCTTCTACCGCCTGGCTCTGCGGATAACACGCCTCTCGCAGCCAACCTCGAACGTGATGATCTCGATCATGACCCACTTGCCGATCACGTTCGGTATCCTTACCATCGCCACAGCCATGGGCACCTGCAGCGGAGTGGGTTTTCTCCTGGCCTTTGTCTTCTACTTCCTAATGCTGTCGAATGCCTATAAGGATTATCTGGAGGACTTTCTCTGGCAGAAGGCGGCTAATTTGGTGCGCGGGAAGCCTTCTGCGGTGGCAGCCAAGGAACCCTCCGAAGAGGAAGATGCTGCGGAGGAGCCAAATGCTGAAGAGGAGGCTCTGGAACCGAAGGCTGAACAGCAGCAGCAGGAGGAGGAAGAGGAACCGGAGCCCTGCGTGGGCCTGCAGAATTTCTCCTTTCACGTCACTTTGCTGCTGATGCTGCTCATGCAGCTGCTGCTCAATGCCCCCAGTAGTTTGGCCTGGGTGCGCAGTCGTCGGTAGGTTTCAACTCGCGGCGTTGATATAATCTAACTTATATCACTAATTAACTCATTTTCTTTCTTTAGGCATGGCATTGACTTGCCGGATCCGAGTTTGTACCCCAGCATCGTAGTCATGGCCTCACTTAGTTTGCTCCTGCAACTGCGGGCTCCCCAAAAATGGTAAGTACCCACACATTATCGATCATTTGATCAGTTTAAAATGTAAAATCGCACTTGCAGTCAGGGCTACTGGATGCTTTCGATCGTGTTCTACCTTCTAGCCGGCGTGGTTCTACTGTACTGTCAGGCGGCCATCTTCAGACTGACCTATGTGATTGCCGGGGCCTTCGCCCTGCTCTCTGTGCACCAAAGTCTATGGATCCTGTGGCGTCGTCTGTCAAATCCCCAAATCTAGTTTGAATTTTGTTCTCCATGCGTTAATTCGTTATTTATTGCTGCGTTAGTTAATTCAGTTACGTAAACCAGCTCGTTGCGAGGCAAATAAGCCCCGATCGGGATCTCTCCTCTAGCGGGAAGTCCAAACTGGGCCGCAATGGGCGTTGCTCTCGATTTGCGTCGATCGCACATTGCACGTATTAATTGTTTTTACGCCTGTCGCCGGCGCTTTTGGTTAGCGATACCTCGGATATCTCGGGCGGCACGCACGTTAATCTCCATTTGCGGAAAATGTGTGAAAATGTCTTTAAGCAGCGCCACCAGTTGGGCACACTCCCCATCCAGACTCTAGTTTGATTTAAGCCAAAGACGTTAGTTTTAGTATTTTATCCCTCTCCGAAATTATTTACTTAATAGTATTATTACTCCTTTACAATTTGTTTGTCTTTGGCTGTGAGATACATATCTGATTTTTAGATTATATGAGATTGTGTGAGGATTTTTTAAAGAAAATTTAAAGCAATAGAAATGAACTGCCATGAGTCACATATTTGTGATACATTAATGAAAATGTTACATTTTCTTTTGCTGTTTTCATTCGTTTTATTATTTGTATAAGTGAGGACAACATTTGTTTTTTAATCGTCCCCTAACAATCTATATTCTTCCGACTAAGTAATAGACCTGATGACCTGCCATGAGTCACAAACAGACTTTTAACCAAAAACAATTTGATGCATGTATAAATATTGTGAAATGTTCTTATTTAGGAAGTCCCTTGTTTTTACCCTTAAAAGAATACAATTTTTTACATTTGTAAACTCCGAAAACGAGTGTTTTTGCTGATCAGTTTAGATGGGTGCGCAATTACGAATTCATCAGCTCGTCCTCCCCCACAAGGAGGCCGGTTGAAACGGGTTTCGGTCCATCAACACCATCTACTTAATGTCTCATTTGTGCGATGTCAAAATCTGGATCAGTCGGTGGATCATAACACCCGGGAGACGGGAGGCACGCAAACTGGGTGAGGTGAGGCCATTCCATCGTCTACTATACCCACGGGAGTCGTTCGGAGCCAGGTTTTGGCTGTGCCGTTCAGTGGCCAAACACGATGTCCCGATAAGGATGTGGCCACTAGCATATATTCATAAGCGATTCGCTTAAGGAGCCGACATCTGTCAGCCGGCATGTGACGAAAGTCGCCAATATTCGAGGAGTGATATAAGCAAATTGCATTTCTGTGTCCAAACTATATTCATATCGGTATAAAGTGCCAATTTCAATAGCGGCCTAAGTAGCTCACTAAGCTGTCCATATTTTAATGGAGGAAAACAGTTGCCAGTGAAGCCAAGAGATTCGGGGAGTCAAATTGAATTAATTACGTGTTTGTGGTTGTGCAACATGAGTCGATAAAATGTATGGGTTTTTATGGTCTTTATAAGCTGCTGCGTGTGCTTTTTAGCTAGCTAACTATTTGATGATATAAAAAAGCCACAAGTTTATCATAATTAATGGTGATTTGATTTCGAATATATTGAAAACATATTTTATGATCCGTAAAGACGTTAAAAACTGCATTTTTCAAATCGTAAGATAAGATTATTTCGGAACTTATATCTGATATAATGGCTAGATTCTTGAAAAGTTTAAATTGTAATTCTAAAATATTGAAAATTTCTATATCCCGGAATGGAAGAGAACATGATTAACAAGAAAGTTATGAAGATTTTCCTTCAATATCCTATATATACATACATGGATCTAACCATGCAGTAGTACTATATATAGATTAAGGCTTTATGCTTGTTGACTTTGGAGTTATCATATCAATGGTTTTGGATTCTAAGGATTATAATGAACGTTAAAATGTAGTGCATCAAAATAAGGTTCAATACATTTTATTCAGAACTTTCGATAACGAACATTCGATAACGTTTCCCCTGAGTGAAAAATCTTTTAATTTAGTTTTTGGTAAAATATTTTATTGTCATAATAAAAAAAAAAGAAATGCGACTGGTTAACAGGCCTAGGCATTCTATATGCACATGAGCGTATTACTATAACATATAACTTTGTACAGTTTAGCTTATAGAGAAATTGGCAGTACGATTATTGGACTCGAACAGGTGAACGAACTATTGCCAGTAGGCGGGCACAAGTTGAACCGGACCCTGGACATTGGCCATTTGATAGGGCGGGGGTGCCATCACGTTGAAGCTGGAGGGATACCAAAAATAATAATAATAGATGGTACAGGGTATAAAAAGGAAATCATAATGTTTCAGTTAATAGTCCTATTAATCTAATACCCACCGCATTGTCTCCGTGTCGCGATAGTAACGCGGCCTGGGCGCCACATAGTTGTTGGAGGTGAAGCTGCGCGGATTGGCCACCGGGAAGCGAATGGCCGGCTGGACATTGGAGGACGCACGTCCTCCGATCCTTGCTCGTGCTCTGGGACGGGCCAATCCGGATCGGGCCGCTGCTGCGGCTCCGGCGGCTGCTGCTCCTCCGCCGCCTCCAGCTGCTGCGGCTCCTGCTGCCGCTGCACCTCCTCCGAGATTGTTCAACGCAATTCCTCCGCCCAAACCCAAACCTCCCAGCCCCAAGGGACCCAATCCGCCGGGCGCTGCTCCCGGCGCCGGCTGCTGCCACATGGCCGCCAGTTGGATGGGCACCAGGGCGGGCAGGGAGACGGTGACGGGAACACCGGGCGGTGGGCCCGCTGGCGCCTCTGGTGCCGGTGCCTCGGGCTCGGGCTCATCGTCATCCTCCGGCGGCGGGGGGGCTGCTGTGGTCTCTGGCTCCGGTTCGGGCTCCTCGGGCTCTGGTTCCGGCGCCGGAGTCGTGGGCTTCACGGCCACATCCTTCCAGGCCGCGAGCAGGGCCAGCAGCTCGTCCTTGGTCACATGCGGGCTGGAGGATGGCGGCAGGTGGCTGAACTCGAAGCTGGGACCGTTCCAGCCACCGTGGCTGAGGCCACCGCTGCTCCAACCCGGTGGAGGACCCGGGCCGAAGAGCGATCTCTGCTGGCGAGGAATTGGACCGGAGAGTGGGCCGGGCAGGAACTGCTGGCCGCTGGCCCACTGGTCGAGGAACAGGACCACCAGGATCCCGATCATGCTGCTCTGGTATCTGGCCATTATTAATCTGTGCTTTGTGGCTTTGTGGTTAACTGGAGCGAGCTGTGGGCGATATGTGTCTGCGCGTTGAACCGATCGCGGGGCTTTATATACTCCTATCGGGCCATCGAATCTGAACTGATCCCCGAACTCGGCTCGTGAATTGGGTTAACAATTGGCTGGAACCGGACTAGATCGGCTGGACGAAAGCTGACCGGAAGCATCATGGCGCTGAAGAGCTGTAGAGCCGTGGAGCTGAGGAGCTGAGGCGGCGAGGAGCAATCGGCATTGGCATTTGGCCAACTGGTTCAGTTCGAATCGCATTGCTATTCACGCATTTCGGTGTGCCTAGGAAGCGTGCACCATTTATGGCCAGCCATTGCATCACATACTTACTGGATACTTGGATACTTGGATACTAGACACTGGATACTAGATACTGGATTACCAAAGTAAAATGCTCCGCAAATGAAAATGAAAATAAAAACGATAACGAAAACGAAAACGCCAACAGATGTGAAAAGTGGAAAGCGCGTGCAAAAAGCGGGCAGATGGAAACTGGTTCCTCCATGATGGACTCCTCGCAACTGTGTAGCACAGTGTATGCGATTCAAGTGTTTTAATGGCCATTATCTGTGCCAACTGCTGGTCAGCAACGTATTAGAGATAAGCTCGAAAAGTAAATAAAATATAAAAATAAATATAAATATAAATATAAATAAAATATACATATTATACTCAAAGGATTTATTCAAGTTGCGGCAACGCTGCGTATGAGTGATATCAAATAGTCTACCTGGAATAAGCTCAGGCAACACTGCGTGTTAGTGATATAATTTATAGGAATATTCGTATATCATTATATCTTGAGCATTCATAAATTAATATAAATAATCTACAAGATAATACATTATTAAAAATATTATTATAACAATATATCTTGACCATTCTAATTAAGACTAGAGGCCGAACAGTCCCAGGATTTTTTATCCTCGTGAAATTGGATGAGCACCAGTTCGTAGGTGGCCACTGTTCCCGCCATCTGAAAGATACAACGATTTTTTGGAACAACCCCAAAGATTGTAATAGAACTCCCATCTGACCGCCAGAAACAGCTTCCTGGTGACATTGAAGAACTTGAGGCCCGTGAGCGCCACCTGGTCGCAGGCCAGTTCTGCGGCGAACCGGAAGACCTCCGGATGGTAGCCCTCGAGCGGGACGAGGCGCAGCAGGCGCAGGGGCACCCGGGCGTGATCGTTGATCGAGGAAACGAAGAGCAGCACGGCCGTGGATCGGCTGAGCAGGAACATGAGCGAGAAGTAGAAGTAGACGGCGTGGGCCGAGGAGGGCATCGTGCTAGATGATTCCAGGATCATTATTAAATTCAACCAGTGCGTTTGTCCGTATAGTGTCCGTATAATAACTCACTTGATGCTTTTCAGCAGCTGCAGGCAGATAAAGTACAGATTGCTGCCGAAGGATATCAGCATAATTCCGGACACGGCGTCATCCACCTCCCGTATGAGCTCCACTATCGATCGGTAGAGAGTGCGCGACCAGGTCCAATAGGCTTCTGGCATGGGCTATAGGTACACGGATATTCATTTATATTTACATTTTATAAAGAAAACTTAATTTTGAATGAAGAATATATTACATTTAGATAAATGAATTTGGAATAATGATATGTGGGTAGACTTTAAAGGCAATAACCCACCAGTCGCACCTGCAGCTCCAGGCTGCGGTTGAGCCTGGCCAGCATCTCGCTGAGCCCCATGCCCAGCATCATCAGGAATATGTCCATGTAGCTCCATCCGAAGGTGAGCAGCAGGTTCTGGATCTTGCCCAGCCAACCCAGCCAATTGGAGTAGGGGAACACGGCGAACAGCTGGGCACTGGTTCCATGCAAGTACGACTCCACAGGGTCCCTTCGCCGCGGGCAGAAGTCGTAGTAGACCACCGAAATGATGCTCAGCAGGTGCTCCACTGGAGAGACATGGAGAAACACTTGGAATTTCCGCGGGGAAAAGATAAGCAATACAAAACCCAACTCAGCGCAAGTGAGAGCAGCAGGAAGGCCACCAACTGGATGCGACGGGCAGGACGGGACCTTTGCAGGCAGCAGGAGTAACCGGGCAGCCGCCGCTCCACCGCCGCCCAGTGGCACATCAATCCTGGCCAGAGGTGGGCCAGCCTGAGGAACTGCCACGAGGCGATCAGAATGCTCACGTGGAAAACTATGGGTTCTGGATGATGGGATGACAAAAAAAGAGAGAACGCTTTAGTCGAGAACATCAACTATCAGATACCCGTTACTCAGCTGAAGGGGGTGCGAGGGAGATGGAGATATGCAATATCAATTTTTGCTCATAACTTTTTAACGAATGGTCCGATTTTAAAAATTTGTTCTACATTTTGATAGGTGTTATTAAACACAACAAAATGGCATTTACACTTTTACAAAAGAAAAACTCTAAAAGAAGAAATGTTTTTAGAAAACAAGAAACCAGGACAGGCCTCACCCACACTGCGCACATCCAGGACACTGTGGGCCACATTGCGGATGCTGAAGCCCAGATCCACCGAGGTGGAGCAGAGGTACAAGACACTGTACAAAAACCGCCAGCTTCTCCATCTGAAGCTCAATCCCTGGTAAGAGGAAGCACTGATCCCGCTGACGGGCATTAGGCAGAAGCACTGGGCCACGGCCAAAACAGGAGCCACTGCCTCATGGAAGGAACCGTTGTGCAGGAAGTTCTGTCGTGTTCCCCGCACCTGGGTGTCTGCTTAAAACGAAAAACTGATTGTGTAGGGAAATTAACCCAACAGCAAGATCCACACCTCGACACTGGTCCAATCCTCTTTTCAGATGCTTCAGCCATATTCTTCCTTGGCTTTTAAGATGGTGAACAGCTCGGTTAGACCGATTTCGGTGCGAAAATCGGTCTTTTAGTAGTCGCACCATGTTTGAGGTCCGATTCCCGACTGAAGAGTTAATGCAAAAATCCAGCTGGAAAAGGATTAGGGTCCACCTAGTATGGTTAATGACCAGTGATGAGGAATATCCAGTACCTAACTTCAAAATATAGTGTTTGTACACTTTCTATTGACTGCACAATATGTTTCTGACGCAGGAATAGGGTTTTAAGATTAATACACATGCAGATAGTGCCCTTGCCATCACTGATAACGAGTTTTTAATAAGCCCGACCTTGACGAAAAGCCGGCTAAAAGTCAATGGCGCTAAAACACGCAAATTGGCAACAAACACTTGAGCACTAACGGTGGAAATGATAAATGATAGACCAATCAAAGAAATATTTGCAACTGTAGCATGGCGATTGAATTTAACGGCCAGGAAAAATCAAGTTAATTAATCCCATCCTTAAAAACATATTCAAACATATTTTCTGTACAAATAAAATACTGGTTCCTTATCTTGATGCAAAAAACAGTTATTTTAGTAGAAAGCCGTTTCCGATTTCCCGAAGACGGGCTTAGAATTTCAAACATCGATAGGCGCCTGCGCACCGCGCCGCTGGATATCGATAGAACAGAAGGGCGATAGACGCGGTCATCAGTCGCTCGGGTCTCGTTTCTGCTGTGTTTACGAAGCCGCTCTTATATATTTTCTCATTCTTGCTCGATCGGTTAAGTCGTATCGCTGGGCGGCGCTGCGCTGTTGTTGTTACTACTACTGCTGTTAATTGCCAAAGAAAATACGACCTTTTCGCTGTGCGATCGGAGATCTCCATCTCTTTCGATAAGTCAAAGTCAGAATATAATATTTGTGCGTTTTCGTTTTCGTTTTTGTTGCACTTTTTTTTGCTGTGCTGCGCGGTTCAGTGTCAACAAAATGCAATTTAAAAGCATTTAAGAAACGCGAAACGAAGAATATATAATAAGCGGAAAACAAGTTCGGGTGAGTTTTTGTTGTTCAACGTTCAAGACCAGAATCCGAAAAACGAATCCGAATCCGAATCCGGCCAAGAGCGGCCTTACTTTTGTTTTTTGTTAACAATTTGAGCTGCGCGTTTTTATTGTTGTTGCATTTGGTCCACACGCACACACACAAACACACGGGCGCACTCTGCAGATGTAAGTGTAATGGAACGGCTGTTTCCACAATATATTACATACTTACGTATTTGCCGTCTCCCTCGCTCACATCCCAAATCTCGAATTCCACCCTCTCAAAAAATCAGCAAAGAGGGGATGGAGAAGGGGAATGGGGAGGAGACAACATAGTGCAACTGATACACCGAGAAAAACTGATCGTATATTTGGGATTATAATCCTGATTGCCTTTTAATGGAACAGTCATCTCCCGCCCGTAATGGGATGCTTCTGATTCCCCCTTATCCAAAAATGTTTTTTTCAGTTCTGCTGAAAAATTGGGACGGCATTTAATCATTTGTTTACCAAGCATTGAAATATCAAACTATACGAATCACTTGAACACAAGCTCTAAGTATTTTATTTTCTCTGTATTTCAACATGCTTTGGCTCTAATAATGTCCCGGCCCACTGCCCAAAGTCTTTTGTTCTTACGTACACAGATATTTTGATTCCGCCGCTTCCGATGTGTTTTCTCTTTCCCTTTTCTCTTCCCCTGCCGAAACATCAGCTGCATGATTCATCCAAGTCCCCTGTCCGTCACCGCAACAGTTGGTAGCGACTCATTCAGCTCAAGTCTCTGAAAGCAACGAAAAAAAAAGAAGAAAAACCCAGCTCCAAAACAATCCAATACATATGTGCACTATCTACATATGCATGGCGCATATAGTACACCCCTCCTATCGAAAACTTATTTGGGCATTATAATACACTGGTATTTAGTCAGCGATTAATCAGCGAACTGCAACAGAAGCGGGAAATATTTCTTAGTACATTGACTCGATAAGAAAAGGAGACCAAAATGAAGATTGAGCAATATATTCCCCCTAAAACAAGACACTGGGGTTGTGCCAACACATTCCTATCCTAAATTGTACCAATCTATCTTTTCCAAAGGATAACATAACATAATGTCCGATAAGAATAGTTCCCTTAGATTAATATCATGTGAAAATAAATTCTAAGACGTTCACAACTTTTTGAATGGAGATAAATTAAAATATCAGAGATTATAATTATTCATCAGCCCCACATATGATAGTAAACGTTCTTTGATGAACATTATTTGCACTCGACTTCCCGCCCGCAAAATAAATATTTATTGATTGATTATTTTTTAAGCTTCGTTCCACTGATTGTCTTGGACTTTCGGGGGTGATGGAGGGGTCCGAAGAATTTCTAGCGGTGGGAACCCAGGGCTGATAAGACTTTGATGTAAATATATACATATCCTTTATGTGCTTAGCTGTGTGTACATAATATTGAAACTTGTGAGGGAAGCGCGCCAGAGGAGGGGGAGAAAATGCGGGATCTGCGTATCCCAAAGTGGGGTAGTGTTATCTCTGATATCTGTGCCATCATCATTGCCAACTGTTGAGGGGCAGCTCACGCACACTCCCGGTTAGTTCAATAGTATTCAAACTTAATTATATTTGCATCTAACAAGAAATACAGTTACGTTGTTACTATCTTATATTTAGGTATAAATAATATAGTACATGAAACCACCCACAAGATTAGTAAAATGAATATAACCTTTTCATCTCTAATACCATGACTATAATATGATTTATTGTACGAGTTGATAAATGAGCACTAGCTATAGTATGTAGAGATCTCTTTAAACGACCGCTGCTGTGTAGGCACGCATATATGGGAACGGAATTAAATGAAACGATGGGATGGTGCTCATTTTGGACGGGATGGTATGGGATGCATATTCAGATTTCCAGTTGCGGGCTGTTGCTCCCCCTATTCGAAAACGTAAGAACGAAAAACTGAGGAGACCCACAGAACTGAAACAACATACAACATAGAGTTGAAAAACAAACACACATGTTGATCATGCATGAAAGCGAACCGCTCCCCCACCTATCATCCCCCATCCCCATCATGCTTCCATTCCACATCGTATACCCCTTCTGGGGCCCGTTCCCAGAACCGTAGTACCATCACGCACCGGAAACATCGTTAAATGCGTAACAAGGCGCTTTTTAATTTAACCGATCCAAATAAAAAGCATTAAATAAATGAAATTGTGTCCATATGCAAAACAGTTGAACGGCAGCGTTATCTGTAGGGTTAGGCCCACGAAAGAAGCATTACAAACCCCGGCTTAATTGAAACTGTCATTGATTCAATACGATGATGATGGTGGGTTCTTTTTCACTGGGAAAGCGGTAACGGGTAACGGGAAACTGAAACCGAAACGGAATCCATTTAATTGCATTTCTGACGCAAGACTTTTTTCTATCGCTTACGCCTCTTATCAACGGGAAAAGAAAGGAAAATGAAAATTTAATTGGTCGTAAAAAAGTGCATTAAAGTCGCTGATAGCTTCTTGCCGACAGTTCGCAAAGATAACACAATGTTACACATTTCCTAGGAAAGGGGCCTCTTCAAAAGCGAGATTTCAAAACAGAATTGTTTTGAAACCCAGATCAAAACCTCTAGAAGATAGGGGATCTTTTGGACAGCATATCGAACCAATTATTTATTTCCAAATTTTAAATGGAAACGGAACGAGGGCAGCCAATCGGTTAGGTTATCGAAATGGAGCCATAATCGCTTGAATTGCGTCCGTTTATCGTGTCGAATATAATCGGGTTTCTCTTACCGTCAACTTGTGAGTGTTTGTATGAGTGTTTGGAATCTCCCTAATAGTAAAATTCTACTCAATTTTCTATGTTTTTCCCAACAATATGGGCTTTTTCTTGGCCTAGTCATGGAATATGAATATAACTCTGGATATCTTAGCATTGGTTACGACTAACTTTGCTTTGCATTTTCCGGCAGTTACAAATTATTCAAGCTAGTTGTACGTGACTTCAAAATATCATTGAAGTTTAAGCGTAAAACGTATAATTATTAAAAAGAAAGCAGCGAAAACTGGTCAGCCATCTGATGAAATGAGTCACCGGCCAGATTAACTGATTAGTACAAAAGCCAGTTCTCATCTGTATGCAAATTTGTAACGTTCGTAAATAGTTAAGCAGGAACTTAAGACGCCACCGGTATTTTCGCCAGCAATTAAAAATTAAACAAACTGGGACTCAGGCTTTTAATTACAAATGACATCCGTCTTTCATGTTCCTGTCTACGTTTGACATTGATCTCCTTTTGAATCCTGATTCGATAATAAATAATCTTGCAGCCATCAATCACGCAGTCAGCAGCGATTTGATATATATAACACCATTTATTCAAAGCCGTTTGCCTTGCTCGAGTGATGAGGAAATTGGTGGAAAACTCGAACTTTTGATGAAAAATTTGTACAAATCTACAAAATGAATTCAAATCGCGTGCAAACCGGCTCGATCATTACGGTTGACCAGTTAGCCGGCAAAAATCTTATAACAAAATCAGTTTGCATAAATCAAATGTCTCGGATGCGAAAAGTTGGTGGGAGTACGCAGACTTCCTCGCTAATCCCGCAGATCGGATCGGGTTTTCCTCAGCAATGATCTCTCGCCAGCCGAGCAAACTGGGCTATTGCATCCGCAAAGCGGCAATTAGTTAACTTTTTCGATTTTCCCGCTTGTTGTATTACGTGCGCATTCATTCACAGATTTTCAGGCGAGAGGAACTGGATTTAGCGGATAATATTTCCTTTTTCGAGCACAGCAAGAAAAGTTTACTCGAAATTACCTGGAATTTAGAACAAATGTTACTTGAAACAAAGTATTGGAATTTATTATTTACCATATAATATTCAATGATGCCATTTCAAACCATTTATTGCACAAAATTTAGTCATAAGCCCATTCATATCTAATATAATATTAATTTAATTCCGTTTGATCGTCGTTTCGAAAATCATAATAATTGGTACACATCAGGGTAGTCAATTTCTCCTTAAATACAGGCTGGAGTTTAAGTAGTCTTGCAAATATATTGATCGATAGGTATTAAACTAAAGATGTAATGATAAATAGGGATTACTTTTGTGACAATGTAATCATAAAAATTGGGTAACGAAAATGTTTTCTTTGTTTCCCCCACAGAATGGACAAGGACATGAATATGGGAATGGGTTTGGGAATGGACATTGACATGAACATGACCACGACCACAGAAGCCCCTGGGGGACCCATATACCCGCATTCGGCGACATTATTCGCGGCAATTAGTGCCTGTGTCTTTGTGGTAATCGGCGTTCTTGGTGAGTAATTCGCATCCTGCTGCTCCGCGAACTCCGCTACTCCTTTGCTAACCTGTTTTGGACTGGCTGATCCCGCAGGCAACCTGATTACCCTGCTGGCGTTGCTCAAGAGTCCCACGATACGGGAACACGCCACCACCGCCTTCGTCATCTCGCTGAGCATCTCCGACCTGCTCTTCTGCTCCTTCAGCCTGCCTTTAACGGCGGTTCGATACTTCCAGGAGGTGAGTCACTCGCACCCACCTTAGTTACATATATTTTAACATGTACATATTGCTTTGCAGAGCTGGACCTTTGGCACCACTCTGTGCAGTATCTTTCCGGTGATCTTCTATGGCAACGTGGCCGTTTCACTCCTCAGCATGGTGGGCATCACGTTGAACAGGTAAGCCCAGTTCAGTTCTCCCTGTCGCAAGCTAATCCTCCTAAACCGTCACCCTAATCCTCTGGCAGATATATACTCATCGCTTGCCACAGCCGCTACTCGCAGATATACAAGCCGAAGTTCATAACCCTGCAGCTGTTGTTCGTCTGGGTCGTGTCCTTCCTTCTGCTGGTGAGTAACAAAGCACATGAGAACAAGGCCGTCCCAGAAATTACCAGCACAAGAACTAAATCAAATATATTTTCAAAGACAATCTCGAGAATCTCTGTGATCTTCAGGAATCATAAGATACTTTATCTTTAGAGACCAAAATGTGTAATATTTGTAAATAATATATTTACCATCGCAGCTACCGCCCATTCTGGGCATCTGGGGCCAGATGGGCCTGGACGAGGCCACCTTCTCCTGCACAATACTCAAGAAGGACGGACGATCGATCAAGAAGACCCTGTTCGTGATCGGCTTCCTGCTGCCCTGCCTGGTCATCATTGTGTCCTACACCTGCATCTATATCACGGTGCTGCACCAGAAGAAGAAGATCCGCAACCATGACAACTTCCAAATCGGTGCGAATGCGAGTGCTGCGGGAAAGGGCTCCACCGGCGCCGGCGGAACCTACATGACCACCACGTGCACGCGAAAGGCGCGCGAGGACAACCGACTGACCGTCATGATGGTCACCATTTTCCTGTGCTTCCTTGTCTGCTTCCTGCCGCTAATGCTGGCCAATGTGGTGGGCAGCGAAAGCAATACCAAGTATCCCTGGGTGCACATCATCGCCTCGGTAATGGCCTGGGCCTCCAGCGTCATCAATCCGATCATCTATGCGGCCAGCAATCGCAACTATAGGTGGGAGCGGGGTTCGGTTGTATATATGGAATGGGGATTTCTTTTGATCTTCTATGAGTACAACTAATTCCGAATCCTTTGTTCTTTAGGGTGGCCTACTACAAGATCTTTGCGATGCTCAAGTTCTGGGGCGAGCCGCTGTCGCCGATGCCGAGTAGAAACTATCACCAAAGCAAGAACTCGAAGGAGCTGTCGGGCGTCATCCGCAGCACGCCGCTCTTCCACGCTGTGCAGAAGAATAGTATTAACCAAATGTGCCAAACATATTCAGTATAATCAAGATTGCTGTCGAGTCTTTGTATTAGAGCTAGTAAGTAGTTCATGTTAATTACCTACTTATTACTTTTTAGTTTATAAAATTATTAACGATGTACGGCAGTGCTTACATCAAAGACAATCGAATTAAATATATATATATGTAGACCAATTGAGAAGGCGGTGTTTTCAGTACTCACGTTTAAGCCAGGTGCTTCTTTCGGCTGACTCATCGTTATTACATTGTATTTTATTCTAAAATAATTAAAAAAATACTCTAGAGTTGAAGAGAATAGAATAAAAAAAGAGAAGCTACATTTTCATATTAATTCTTCAATTATATAGTCAAACGATATTAAAAAATTTAATTCGAATTTCTGAAATATTAAAGAAAGTATTCCCATGAGTAAAAGATAATATGTCCGAAAACCCCAAAGCTATAATTCTTCCCCCCTTCCCCAAGACCCCAAAAAGCTCTGCGAAAGCTCCACACAAATCTCGAACAGCTGACTTTAGCAAAACATTGCTATTGCTATGGCATTTGGAGCCGTCTAGCTAGTCAGATTAGTCAGATACGAGATACGGAAGCCAAGAGAACCGAGGAGGGCGCGAGATGCGGACGCCGTGCGTAACCACAGTACAAACTAGAATTCCAATAAGTTAGTCTAACTTAAGTCCGGGGCCCCCTCTCTCCTGATCAAAGAAGAATCTGCCAAGTAAACGTAAGTACTCACTCACTACTCACCGGACAACAACAACAGCAACATCAACAATGGCGAAGGCGGTGAATTAAAATTAAATTACGGTCGACACGATCTGTCACGCTCTCGTTTACAAACTACGTAATCTGTTTGCGTAGTGACTGGCGGGAAGGAGAGGAGAGCCAAACGTGCCGTTATTTTCCATTCATTTCAATGAGCGGAACAGCTCTTCCTCTCCCTCTCTATTACATAAAGTCCTTGCAAAAGTACTTCCTCATCTCTTAACGCTTCGCTCTCGTTCGCAATACGTGAGAGGAGAGCCAGGAGCGGATTTAACCAAGGGGTTGCTTCTATGGGCAAAATGGAGAAAAAAAAGAAGTGGGCATTTTAAGTAGAATCTGCTTTAGATAATTTTCATCATTATTGATAATCCCCCAAATGAATATACATACAACCCCTAACATAGAGATTCGCTCCTGGCAACAGTGCATGTGCATGTGCTGCACTCCTCCCACCAACAGGTGCTCTGCAGCCGCTACTACTCATGTTGTTGCCCCATCCCGCTCGCTCGGCTGAGGGTCAAGATCAAATCGGCGCAAAGAAATTCTCCCCGAAGCCTAATAATTCTGCATCCCGATTGCCATGTTCGAATTTAGAAAGTGCACTCATCGCACGAATAGTTTCAGTGCAGCGTTCGAGATATCGAGACCCCATAGCCCCACAAAGCACAGCAAGTACCCTCCATTCTGACCATGGCCAGCTCCTCCTCCTGACCCCCGCCCCTCGCAGACAGTGACCTTCGAATAGCTAGCCAGGCCTCTCCACCGTCGTTGTTGTTGTTGTTGGTTTGGGTTAGGCAATACAATAGTTTAGGATCCGATCCCAGTTATCCGTTCTCCATTTTGGCCAGCACAAGTGATGGTGCCACAGGCTGTGAAGCTGCTCCAGTCCTCCCTGGGCCACTGGCGACACTTCACCGGTGTAAAGCTGCATCCCATGGCCAAGGGCGCACTTACATACGCGGTCATGTGGCCCGCGGGGAGCCTGATCCAGCAGGCGCTGGAGGGACGCAAGCTGCGTAAGTATCCTAGCCACTCCGCGACCATCTTGTTCATATAGTCACCTCCTATCACCGCCTGCGTCCATGACCATTCACAGGCGACTACGACTGGGCCAGGGCGCTCCGTTTCAGCTTGTTCGGAGCCCTGTACGTGGCGCCTACCCTGTACGGCTGGGTGCGGCTCACCAGCGCCATGTGGCCGCAGACCAATCTGCGCACGGGCATCGTCAAGGTAAGACATCAATCCGAGTGAATGCGGTGCTTAGGCTCATCCGCTCCTTTGCAGGCCATCACAGAGCAGCTATCCTACGGACCCTTTGCCTGCGTGAGCTTCTTCATGGGCATGAGTCTGCTGGAGTTGAAGACCATCAGTCAGGCCGTGGACGAGACGAAGGAGAAGGCGGTGCCCACGTACAAGGTAACGTTCCTTCTCCCGCTCCTTGCTGCTCCCAACTCACTGCCATCTCATTACTAACCCACCCAGGTCGGCGTTTGCATCTGGCCATTCCTGCAGACCATAAACTTTTCGCTGGTGCCGGAGCACAACCGCGTGGTGTTCGTAAGCATTTGCAGCCTGATGTGGACCATCTTCCTGGCCTACATGAAGACGCGCCACGAGGAGCAGTCGGATGCCGCGGAGGGAGGTCTCCCCTGTACATAGTTTCCCGTGTTGTCATATTTGTTACCTGTTGTGCGTCGTCCCCTAGGCCAATTGTTGAATTAGATAGCATCGTTAGTTTACATATTTGAAGCGGTATTTTATTGAGTCCAAATAAGTCCTTTAGCTGGTTAGAGCAGGTGGCGAGCGTCCCACGATCAGCTGGCCCACCCAAAGCGAAGACGAAGTGGCGGAGCTGCTGCTGCCCACCGTTTCCACAATCCAGTCCACGTAGGCGGAAACCTCGGTGAAGACGCCGGGAAAGGGTGGACGAGCGCAAGGCTTGATGCTCCAAGAAACGATGCCCACCTGGATGTCGGAGCCAGTGAGAATCAGCGGGCCGCCGGAGTCGCCGCTGCACTGGCCCTTTCCGCCCTCAGGCAATCCCGCACAGATCTGGCTGTCGTGCAGCTGCGTCTGATGGCGATCGCTGCACTCCTTATCGCTGAACACTTGCAGTTGGACTTTCTGCAGATGCTGCTGGACCACGCCGCCGGTCTGAAATGGAAATGGACCGGTTACTGATGGCTTCACCAGGCGATTGGCCATGCCCCTTTCTTACCGCATTCAATCCCCAGCCCGCAAGGATGGCAGTCGCGTTTCCGGGCGTTTCTTGCCGAGGCTCCGGAAGACGAACCGGCTGGACAAACTTGTTCAGCGTGATGGGCTGCGCAAGCTGTAGCAAGGCTATGTCGTTGATGAATTTGTCCTGCGGCTCGTATCCTGGATGGACGAAGATTGCAGCTACGCGAACTAGTTGGCTGGAGTTCCGCGCCAGGATTTGGCTGCCATACTGCAGGTCCAGCTGCTCGGGCTTCGAGCCTCGCACGCAGTGGGCGGCGGTCAGGACCCACTGCGGATTGAGCAGCGTGGCGCCGCACGAGTGGTGGCCGCTCTTGGCGCGACGCAGCGAGACGACGAAGGGGAACTCCCCCGGGCCGGCGGTGGTGCCGTTAACGATTTTTCCATCCTCCGCGGCGACTCCGGCCAGGATGAAGGTGGCAGTGGAGGTGGCCAGCAGGAAGAGCAGCAGCGCGAGCCTTGCGCACGGAGCCATGTCGGCCTTCTTTGTGTACGAACCGCGAGTAGAGCAGGGCAATTTATGGGTCTTTGGGGGGCCCGCATTCACATTCGCGATTGGCTTGTTGTTGTGGGTGGAGCTGGAGCTGGCCATGCAGTTGCGCGCGGGACCTATTAGCCATGCTAATGAGATGCCAAACGCGCGCGATTGTGACTCCGCAGGGCCGAGATTGCGATGGCGGCCCCACTGCTGTGGCAGAACCTCAAGGTACTCGTCGCCCGCTACCCGATAATGCGCGGCATGATATCGTACAGCCTGATCTGGCCCACGGGCAGCCTCATCCAGCAAACAGTGGAGGGCAGGCGCTGGGGTGAGTCGTTCACAGCTGGCCCTCCGATTTATCCTGATCTTTTGATTCATCTTTCAGGAACCTACGACTGGTGGCGCGTGCTCCGGTTCAGCATGTACGGCGGCCTGTTTGTGGCTCCCACGCTCTACGGCTGGGTCAAGGTGGGTAAGCCCACGGCTTCCATGATTCCACAATTCGATTCATTTCCTTGCTCCTGCTCCTCCGCAGATCTCCAGCGCCATGTGGCCGCAGACGTCGCTAAGGACGGGCGTCATCAAGGCGGCGGTGGAGACGGTATCCTACACACCGGGCGCCATGACCTGTTTCTACTTCATCATGAGCCTGCTGGAGTCCAAGACGGTGGAGGAGGCGGTGGCCGAGGTGGGTAAGAAGTTCCTGCCCACCTACAAGGTAAGTTTTGGAGTATAATTCGAATAGTGTTATGTACTAACTCACCTTCGCAGGTGGCTCTGTCCGTTTGGCCGCTGGTGGCCACCATAAACTTCACCCTGATCCCCGAGCGCAACCGGGTGCCCTTCATCAGCGCCTGCAGCCTGTGCTGGACCTGCTTCCTGGCCTACATGAAGCACCTGGAGCACCACGAGGTGGTCACTGCCATTTAGTAATCGTATTTCTTAAAATTATAGTAGTTTAAATTAAATAAAAATTAACTAAAAAAGCTAGAACCGCGGTATTTTGAACATCTGGCAACACTGCGCCGGCGAGAGACAATCGAATGTGTTATCGATAGGTTCTACGAGCCCCACCTAGTTGTTGCTTTTTTTTTTGGGTGTGTGCGGGTGCATTTGTTTACGCTGCCAATCCCCAGGAAAGATACTCCTCCGATATCCCAGAGAACCAGAACAACATTATGTGCGAACTTAACAAGCAGCAGTCGCAGGACACCACGGACTCGGGTGTCGAGAAGGGCGACTATCCAAGGGCCACCAGTAAGTGACGCACTCGAGCATGCGGGCTGCTCCAGAAACGGAATCGGAGTCCCTAATCCAAATCCCCTTTTCAGATGGCGTGGTCTTCGGCGCCATCGTCACCTTCGCCAGCTTCTTCGTGCTGATGATGTCCTTCTGCTCGCCGTACTGGATCGAGTCCTACGAGGAGACACGGGCCAGCTTCAAGAACATGGGCCTCTGGCAGTACTGCTTCAAGGACTTCGTGTACCCCAAGTACCAGTTCCCCAAGCAGTTCAACGGCTGCCACAACATCTTCTCGCACGTGAGCACAGGCCTCGCATTGGTCCTCAATGAGATTTTCACTCAGTTTCCCCTTTTCACACTACTCTAGGACTACTATGTGATCCGTGAGTACCTGCTGCCCGGCTGGCTGATGGCGGTGCAGGGCTTCGTGACCATGTCCTTCATTATCGTCATCCTCGTGCTGGCCCTGCTTTCGCTGACCATCATCCGCCTGCCGCTGAAGCCTGTGCTGCAGTACGAGTGGCTGCTCGTCCGCCTCTCCTTCATCGGCACCGGCGTCTCCTGTGCGTATTATTGGCTATCCAAGCCCTAGTGTCCTCATTAAACCTGGATCTTCCATCTTTCACAGCTCTGTTCATGTTCCTGGCCGTGTGCATCTTCGGGGGCTGTGCCTACCGCCGCGACTGGATGATGTACCCCAAGTTCAACGTGCTGGGCTGGTCCTACGCCCTAGCCGTGGTCAGCTTCATGCTGCTTGGCCTGGCCGCCCTAATCCTGCAGCGGGAGGCCCGGCAGGCCTACGAGGCCCGTGGCGAGCAGAAGAACCTGGTCATGCAGATGGAGATGCAGGAGCCGGGCTATCAGCCGCCGCGTCACCACCACAGCCAGTCGCGCAGCCTGCAGGGCTATATATAAAAGAGGCAGCTTCAACGGCTTCCATGCATTCCACTTCACTCCGCTCGGATCCGTATCCTGAGTTTCCACAAGCAATCTCGTATCTGCGCAATCGACGCCGTCCAAAGTGCCTTCAACGTGCGACACCTTATTTTTTCAGACCTTAACCATCGAATATCTACATATTTATACACGCCGATGCTGCGAACTCGTCTCCGTCTCCATTTATAATTGTTATGATTGTCATATAGTTAAGCATAAGATCAGATCTATTTCCTCGAGCACAAATTGAGCTCTATTTTACATTTCTAACATAAATTTATCATTCTTAGGCTCAAAGTGTGTACACAGCTAGAACTATTGCATTTCACTTTTGACGATGCCCTTTTATAAGAAAACTGGTGTAAAGACATATCAAATTAAACGTATTATTTGTACTTCCGAAAGTTAAATGCCGAGATCTCGGAGCGATCATCTTTTCATATCATTTTCCTTCCGTGCGACCCCCAACCAGCTTGTTGCCGATGATGAACGGATGTGATCTGCGCCTAATATGTTTATGTTTGCCTTATCGAACTGATAGCGAGGGCGCTGATTGCCAATTGTTAGCCCCCCAGATGCGAGACCTCGAGATTCCGACGACAACGGTTCTTCAGTGAGCTTCGTGCGCTCCGTTTCTTCTCACCTGCGATCTGCGATGACTCGGCGAAGCTGCTGCTGGCTGCTGGGCTGCACCTGCGTGCTCTTCTGGCTCCTCTCCTGCAGAGCGGCGAAGGAGGAGGATCAGCATCAGGCGAGGATCATCAATGGGAGCGTGGCCAGGGCGGACGAGACACGCCACCTGGTCTCCATTCGCCTGCTGCGGCACGACAACAACTTTGGCAGTGGCCACATCTGTGGCGGGGCGCTGATCGCTCCCAGAAAAGTCCTAACCGCCGCCCACTGCCTGTACAAGTGAGTCTAGTCTAGTGATCTAGCGATCTCCCTCCCAAGTGATCCCATTCTGACCGGCAGCAACCAGAGGAAGCGCTTTCGCAGGGCCAGCGAGTTCGTCGTGGTCTTGGGCACGCTGAACCGCTTCGAGCGGCGCAACGGCACCATCGTGTCCCAAGTGAGCTCCATGGCCTACATGCACACCTTCAGTCCGGACAGCATGCGCGACGACGTGGGCATTCTCTTCCTGCGCACCGGGCTAACTCCTGGCGGCGGTGTTCACCTCACTGTAGCGCCCATTCAGCTGGCCGGGCAGGTCACTCCGCCCGGGAGGCTGTGCCAGGTGGCCGGATGGGGACGCACGGAGCAGGTGAGTCGGATCTTTTGTGGTCCCAGAGCCATTTTAACGCTGCTCCCTAAACCTTCCAGAGCTCCCTGTCCAACATCCTGCTGACGGCCAATGTGAGCACCATCCGGCACCAGACCTGCCGGATGATCTACAGGAACGGCCTGCTGCCCGGAATGATGTGCGCCGGGCGGCTGCAGGGCGGCACTGACTCCTGCCAGGGAGACTCTGGTGGCCCGCTGGTCCACGAGGGGCGGCTGGTGGGCGTGGTCTCCTGGGGCTACGGATGTGCGGAGCCGGGACTGCCGGGCGTCTATGTGGACGTGGAGTACTATCGCCAGTGGATCGAGGAACGCAGTGGGTCCGCGCTCGCCAGGATTACTCCAGGATTGCTCCTGATTCTACTGTGCTCTGTGGTGCTTTCACAGATCTATATAGCTTATTTCTGGATTACCTGGTGAATCTGTAAACTATTTAACTAAATATGTATTTATGAGAACTGTCATTATGATAATTTTTTTTAATTTTAATGTTCTACGTTTTTGTTATCAGCGATGTCTTTTTGAAAACCTATCTACCGAGTTACTCATTTGAAATATGTAATATCGTTTAAGATACCATCGTGTTTGTAGCTGTTATCTATAAATCTGCAGAGTTTTCAGGGGCGCAGCGAGTGGGGTTCTGGGGGTTAACTACCCCCACCCCATCTTCTGGTGAAACCTTATACAAAACATTGTGCTAGAAAGTGTGCTATACGAAATGTATTCCGAAAACCCCCCTCAAGCAAATCATGCCTACGCCACTGCGAGCTTCACAAGAGTTTGATCTCTTATCTCAGCAAATGAGCAGTCGTAATAAGACTTTTCCTTCCACTCAACAATCAACATTTATTTACAGCGAAACACACTTAGATTCGGAAACAAGACAGAAGGAACAAAGCAGGGCGAGATGGGAGATCCGAGATGACCCATCTAGCGGTTAGTTAGTTAGCAGTTGCGGCAGTTCCGACGCGAGGGGGGCTCCTCCCGCCGCTCGTGGAGGCGGAGCAGGTCCTCCGGCTGTCCGTAGGCGATGTTCGGGAGGCAGCGCGACTGGGTGAGCAGCAGGGAGAACTCCCGGTTGCAGGCCGCGTTCTCGATCCGCTCCATGACGCGGCCCACGAGCAGCTCGACGGCCTCCTTGACATTGGCCCCGGTGCAGGCGCTCGTCTCGATGTAGGGCAGCCGATAGCGCCGGCAGAGCGACGCCACCTGGTCACGGCTCACCACACGCAGCTGCAGCAGGTCGCACTTGTTGCCGCAGAGCACCACATCGGGGTCCTCCGAGTAGGCGTGCGTCCGCAGCTGCGACAGCCAGTTGGCCGTCTCCAGGAAGCTCTTCTCGCTGGTCAGGTCGAAGATCAGCAGGAAGCCCATGGCGTCACGGTAGAAGGCCGTCGTCAGCGACCGGAAGCGCTCCTGCCCGGCGGTGTCCCAGATCTGCAGGTGGATGCGGTGGCGGCGGCCGCGGGAGTTGTACAACTGCAAGGTGAGTGTATATAGAAAAGGGGTGGTCCAAAATATATAATCCTATTCTCACCCTTAAATCTGGTAGATCTCTTACTTATGAGTTAAATAATTTTATTTCAAGATTTAGGGGTTCCGAAATGGTCTTAAAGTTTGCTTAAAAATTACACATACGACATGTAAAAGACCTAGAATTGGGTTGAAAAATTAGCTACTACCATTTCTAACCTTGTTTGAATAATTTGTTTGAAAAAAGGTATAAAAAAAACAAGTATATGATTAAAACTTAAGCCACTTAGATTAAAATATCTTTTTGATCGAAGGAAACAGTGCGTATGAGTGATGAGTGAAGCCATTTCGCAGACCCAAAAAACGTCCATGCATAAATAGCACCTTAGCTAAGCAATGGATGAAAACCTTTCTTTTCCTGCGTTCACTCACCATAACTAAACTATAAACAAAAAATCTGTATTTTCATAGAAATTCTCGTTTCGTAAGCTCTTTACCTATTGTCCAAATAAAATTGAAGATAGGAGATTTTTAAGTTCATCAAGAGCTATGTATATTCAACAAGTTTTTCTCGCTTTAAAGGCCTTAATCTCATATCGAATATAATGTGGAATATGTAAAGTTCCTGGGTCAATGGGACAGCTTCACTCACCAGTCGCTTCTCGCGAAAGTCGATGCCCACGGTGGAGATGAACTGGGTGTGGAACCGGCCGTCCGTATACTGGTAGAGGAGGCAGGTCTTGCCCACACCGGAGTCCCCGAGGACCAGGAACTTGAGCAGGTAGTCGTAGTCGATGTTGGAGCCCGTCATTCTGGCTTCTGGTTTCTCTGAGGGCACAGCGGGCTCAGCACAGCAAGTTCAGGACAGCAGACGCATCTTGTCCGCCTGGAAGTGGGTAATCAAATGAGTGGTCTGCGCCTGTGGAGCTGGAGCTTTCCTGGGTGAAGGTATTCTGCCCTCCCCCTCCCCCTCCCCCTACTCTTCCTCTTCCTCTGCTTTTGTGTAAGCCCGGGCTTAGAGTGACAGGGACGGAGGAGAGGAGGGGCACTCAAGTCGGGAGGCATCTTCATAAGCGTGTTCCCCGCCCCCTCCATCCACTTCCATCCCCAATAATACGACCCCACACACACACACATCCCCGTACCGTGGCAAATATTTGAAACTCATTAAATCCCGATTTATTGATTTTCTGTCTCGTTCTTGGCGAAATTTTGGGTTTTGTTGAATGGGTATGGGCTCCCTTTTCTTTTCTTTTCTTTTCTTTTCTTTGGCACATTTTGTGCGGTTGCCACATCAAACAAACCGATCGAGATTTCGAGCATTCCCACTGGAAGCGACGGTTAAAACGGTATGTTGGGCACTCGTGATAAAAGAAAAAAGCAACAACAAAGGGCCGCTCAGGAATGCGCTTTAGCCCCCGCACTCCCTCTTTCCCATCCCGCTAATTAGACTAACGGCAAATGCTGAAAAGAGTGGCGAGCGAGTGGGAGTGTAAGTGAAAGTGGAAGTGGAAGGGAGGCAGCTTGCAGCATCAGCATCCCTGCAATCTGGCCTCCCTCTCGCACTAATCGGATTATGGACTCCGCCTGCGGTTGTAGTGGTTGCTAGACAACGGGGGGTACTCCCCACGCCACTGGAAGCGAACAACAGAGCAAAGATCGAAGTACATACACACACATGTAAGTAAGTGGCTACCCGTGCAGCTCTCAATGGAATCCTTTGCTGATGTCTTGTAATTTAATTTCCTCTCGCTTCCGCCTGCTGTCTCCTGTCTCTGTCTGCCCTCTCCCGCTTCCATGCCCAGTCATCTGTCCCCCCACTTCCGCTCTCCCGCTCTCCTCCCCCGAAAGAGCACGCACAAGTTACGTTACAGTTATGGAAGAAGGGACACAGCAGGAAGAGGAGAAAGCGGAGTGGGGAGTGGGGAGCAAAGCGAATTACCATGCACGCACAGGACTGCTATCGCCATCTCGCTCGCTCGGCTGACGGTTAATTTTAAACCTTTATTGATTTGCAAGATCTTATTCGGCTCAGGTGGAAACGGAAATAGGCTCCCTCTTCGTGGAGGGGGAGGGCGAGGGGGAGGGACAGTATGAGGTGGGAGGAAACAGAGAATGGCAATTAGGAACAAACCAAAACCACGGGGTCTGAATTCAAGGCTGCCCTGCTTGCACTTGTTGGTCGAAAACAAGGACAAGGCCAAGGACAGCTTCCAATTAAAGCTGGGCCGTAATTAACTACAGCCACAACCACATTTACACTCACATCCACATCCACACGTCCTTTTTTTCAGTGTGTGCTGCAGCCTGCAGGATTTAAAAATAGCCAAACGCCACCTGCTCAGCCAGCTTCTGCTCACCTGCGCACCGGATCCGGCTAATTGCTAATTGCAGGGGCGGCGGCAGAGGCGCGGCACGCATTTCCGCCCCGACGCCCGCCAAAAGAAGCGTGAGGCCCTTCGTTTCGGCACTCCAAGGATGAAGGATGCTGGAGGATTGAAGGATTAAGCGGGCAACCGTTATTTTTAGCGCGCGCAATTCGTCTGCCCGGGAGTTCCCCCGACTTTCGACTTTGCTGTGCTGCGTTGCTGATGTGCTGCCAAAACGAAAACAAACTGTCCACGAGGACTCGACTCGACTCGGAGGATTCAGATTCAGATTCAGATTTCGAGGATGTGGCTCCGGATGCGGGCGTAGCGCGGCCCGACCTGTTGCCATGCGCTGCCCAGCACGGACTATCCTATAGCCGTAAAGCCACCTACGATTTGGCCGCCAACTGAAACGCAGCTTTCAGCCAAAACTTGCACGGGGACTTTGAAGGGGTTTTCCCGTTTAGCGAACTTCTTTTCCTTTGAGAAAAAGCTTTGAAAGGAGCTTCGCCAGGACATCAGCTTTGAACCTTCAAATTGAAACAAAATCAAAATGGAAAAAAATCAGAAATTTATTTAACTTGGTAATATCTGGTAAGTTTACGCTTTTGTATTATTTTTTATTTATAAGACATTGGAAATTTCTATTTAAATTTCTTTAAAAATACTTTAATATTGATATAAAGTGAAAAAACGTTGTGAGTGATCACGAAACCTGCCTTATTTCGAACATAATAGTCTATAAAGGGATCGCCATGATCAAAAAATTTAAATATTTAAAGACAGTACTTAATATATTTGAAAAAGCGCGCACCGATAGCAATCGATAAATATCGTGAGCAGAATCAGTGCTCTAAAACGCTGTACAATCGTTTTGCGCATCTCGAGTTTCCAGTCGCGAATCGCGATTTGCTTTTGAATTAAATTGTTCGGTTGTGTGTTGTGTTGTTTTTCGTTTTCTTCGCCATGAACTCTCTGAACGAAACTCTCGACAAGCCGGACTTCGACTGGGACGCCATCAACGTGGGCGACTACCAGTTGGATCACTCGCAGAACTTCTTCGGTACGTATGCCGCCAGGCCAAGCTGAGAAATGGCGCCATTTTCGGTCGGCTTTTCCGTCCCTGACCATTTGTCGCATTTCCCAGCAGCAGCGGCCAACAAGGAGAACAACAGGCGCCTCAGCAATGTCAATGTCGCCTATCTCCTCGCCTGTCCCACTCCCCAGAAGACCAGCGCACTCGCACTCACGGCCGCGGAGCCCAAAGAGAATCTCAAATCGGAGCCCCAGGATCCGATACCCGAGATCCTGGATGATCAGATTCAGACCCTTCCCACGCAGCGGAGTATCGAAACGGTGGGGCCTCCAAAAGATCCCCAGGATCGCGTCCAAGAGCAGCAGAAGATCTGCCGGCAGCAGGACGATGTGGTGCCTCATAATACCTCGCCCCCTAAGGATCCCAAAATAAAACCGGAGCCACAGGAGCTGAAGTCCGAAATGCCTGTTGATGAGGCTCAAGAACAGCAGAGTGACCACAAACAAATAGTTCCCCTCATCTGGTGCGAGTACGGGGACGAGGAGGAGACGAAGGAGCACATGACGGAGGCCGACCAGCACCTGGTCCACCAGGGAGCCCGTCCGCCCGGTGTCGGCGCCAACCTGCGGCTGCAGTGGACCCCCAATGCCCACCGTCACCGGGAGCACGAGGGAGCAAGAGCAGGAGGAGAAGCAGGCGCCTCTGCCGCCCTTGCCACGCCCAAGGCCTACCAGTTCAAGGCCGTGTACGAGGTCAAGCGGCAGGAGGCGATGCGCAGGCGCTCCGAGGAGGACAAGAAGGCGCGCCAGTTCCACAGTCGACCCATGCCCAACTTCAGGGCCATGCACAGGCGCATGGACGAGCTGGTGGTCACGCACAGGATCACCGTTCCCGTGACGCCCGAGGCCGTGAAGCCCTGGCAGAGGCGGGTGCACGACCAGGACCAGCAGCATCAGGAGCGGCAGGGACAGCGTCCAGCGGCTGGCGCCACCCGCTTTGCGCCCTTCCATCTGCGCAGCGAGCAGCGCGTGCGCGATCGCCGCGAGTTCGACGCCGCCGTGCAGGTCGGCCAGGATCAGAAGAAGAAGGAGGTAAAGAGTTCTCATAGTCCTAATAGCCATTAAGTCTAAGACTGGGGCTTTTAAATAGTGAAGGAATTTTGATAATCACTTGTTGTCATTGAAACTCTTGTCGAAATAGGCTTATTGTTTTATATATTTATTTTTTCATGTAATAAATGTTTGTCAGAATACGTACAGTGCGCGGTCCATTGCAAGAACATTTCCAAGAGTTATGAAACCTAGACCTAGAAACTTAAAAAAAAATTTCTAAATTTAATCTTATTTGGAATATTATTGAATTAGTTTATACACAAGAATCTCTCATATTAAAAAGCTTTTAGGTCTTCTGTGCATAAGTTTTGCCCTTCGAGTGTCCACTGTAGGCCGTTACGTTTGAAATTGGCTCGCCCTCGCGCAGTACGGTGTTTTGCAACACTAGTTTAGTTCTGTTCCCGCGGTATAAAGTCGCGATCCGTGTGCGGCCACACTGCGCTCGAAAAAATAACGTATTTCCAAGTGCTGGCCAACCTTTGTTGTTGTTGCCCCCGCTTCCTGCAGCCGATAAACGGAACCAAAACTACAGATCGCGATCGAGATCCAAGCGGGATCCAACCGCCACCAGTTTCCCAGTGCCCGTGCCCAAGGAAGCCAGCGATTCCCAGGGAGAGAGAGCGAGAGAGAGGAGTGGAGAGGAGAGCCCGAGCCCAGTTCAGTTTGTTTTTGTTGCTGTGGTGTGAGTGAGTCATGACGTTTTGGACGGCGTAGAAAAAGCCAGTTAACCAGTTAACCGACGTGCATTGCATAAAGCGGGAGCAGCCGGACGTGCATTTCAGGACGGGACTCGAAACGAGCCCATCTGATCGCCCCAAACCCGCCAGGAGCAGCACAAACACACTCACACTCTCCCGCACAGGAGCAGTGGCACCGAGTGTCACACCACACACACCGATACGCCGATACAGCGACACAGCCACACAGTGCACGCACACAGTCGCAGCAGGCACAGGCACACACAGTCTGTCGTCACAGTTGGCTACATTTCAGCTCGGAATCGGAATTCGGAGTTCAGTCGGAATCGGCAACGGCAACGGCAACGGAATCGGATTGAATAAAGCAACTTTCGCCCAGGCCGAACCCAATCACAAGCCCACATCATGGTAGACCGCCTGGTCAATTCGGAGGCCAACACCCGGCGCATCGCCTCCGTGGAGAACTGCTTTGGCAGCTCGGGCGTCCCGCTGGCCATGCAGGGTCGCGTCCTGGTCGGCGAGGGCGTGCTGACCAAGATGTGCCGCAAGCGGCCCAAGTCCCGGCAGTTCTTCCTGTTCAACGATATCCTGGTGTACGGGAACATCGTGATCGGGAAGAAGAAGTACAACAAGCAGCACATCATGCCGCTGGAGGAGGTCTCCCTGGAGTCGATTGCCGACAATCAGGCCTATAGGAATGGCTGGTACATACGCACCACGACCAAATCGTTTGTTGTTTTCGCGGCCACCAGCACCGAGAAGCAGGAGTGGATGGCGCACATCAACAAGTGCGTGGAGGACCTGCTGCGCAAGAGCGGCAAGAAGCCGGTGGAGAACCATGCCGCCGTCTGGGTGCCCGACACCGACGCCAGCGTCTGCATGCACTGCAAGAAGACCCAGTTCACCTTCATCCAGCGGCGGCATCATTGCCGCAACTGCGGCGCCGTCGTCTGCGCCGGCTGCTCGGCCAAGAAGTTCCTGCTGCCGCAGCAGAGCACCAAGGCGCTGCGCGTCTGCGACGCCTGCTACGAGCGCTTGAAGCATGTCCCGAACAGTGGCTCCCTGGCCGCTGGCGAGGATTCGGCAGCTGCCTCCGTTGGCAACAAGCTCAACACAACGGCCGGCGATAGCTCCAATGATGAGGACTCCGACGAGGAGACGGTCTCCCCGGGCGGCGAATCGCACGACGAGCCGCGCTTCTACGGCGACAACAGCGTGCTCTCCGCCGCCGATGACTCTTCGACGATAACATCGCCCTCCTCCGCCACCTCAGCGCCGGCGGCCAGCAGCCTGGAGGCTCCTCCAGGGGCTCCGAGCGTCCAGAGCTCGCCGGCTGCCGTTGCGACGATGGGCAGCAACTGTTGAGCGGACCCGATAGCAAATGATTATGGTAGATACCTCTTGCTTAGTAGACACACTCATGGCACTACCACTTCACATTCACCCAGACACCCCACACATCCTGCAGCCTTCTGAACACCTTATCATGGGCATTTACTGCAGTCACCTTTCATGCAAGACTTTCTGAGTAGGTGAAAATCTAGTCCTATGTTGGGAAAGTCTAGAACATTGCTCGTGACTGCGACCTTGCCTTGTCTTGGCTCCGTTTTCGTTTTCTTTTCTCGTTTTCCATATTCTACGAATTCCGTTTGGCGCGATAATCTTATCAGGCGAGTGGCGTTGCGGCTGCTGCTGGTGCTCCATTTTGCGCTGGCAAACAAACGCGGTGGAGCAGAGGCAGAAGCAGATACTAAGTGGGCTGTGATGTTCCCCGTATCCGCACACAAGGGTCCCCGGCCCAGGCCGGCTTATCGGGCTGAAACTGAAACTCCCGTCGTGACTCAGCGGAACCGATAGGGTTAGATGGCCAGTGGGAGCGTCTAAGGGCGGTGGAAGTGGCTATGGAAGAGGCGGATGAGTCAGGCGGCCAGTCATCCCAGCCTCGGTTCGAAGCAAAGGTTGTGTGTGTAAGGCCCAGTCGTAATTAGAATGCAATGTCACAGCTGTCGCCCTACTCCACTCCTCTCTACACCACAGACTCCATAATCTGATGTACTATCATGCTAATCCGTATTCCTATCTCCCGCCTTTGCAGCAAGACGAACAACGGAAGCGATACGAGCAGGAGGAGATTAAGGAGATACGCAAGATGACCGTTTTCAAGGCGCGTCCGAATCCATTTAAATAGTGCTCGATGGAGAACCAGTCGACTACCAAAAACATTTGATCACTTTGTCCAAATTTCGAATGATGTAAAGTCGCTGCTCTACAACATTAACGTGTCCACGCCGATACACATACATAGTTTTACCACATTAACACAATTTTTGTCTCTAACATTAATTTTACGCGTATTTCGTTTCCTTTTTTGGCGGATAAACCACTAAAGAAACCACTAAAATCGTGTGTTTGGCGGGAGGATTAAACTATATGGATATGTATACAATATAAGCAATTTGCAATTGCGATCATTAACTGTTTTCTATTTGTACAAAGCCGAAAAAAACAATAAATTAATACTGTAAATTGAACAAAAGATTGGTGTACTATCTATCTACGATCCAGAATGGACGGCTCGCTTTCTCCCTCTAATTCGAGTGGCGACTCTGTACTATCTATACACTCCTCCTTCAAATGAGAAGAGGAACGAACTATACAGTGGTATAAGTTTCGATGCATGCAATGCCCACTACTCAATAAAGCAAAATCACTCAATAACTTTGGTCTTGGGGAACTCTAATAACCTAGATGATTAGGTTAATGCCTTTAATCACGTTCAATTATTAATCATAGGGCGCTTAATCACGTGAAGAAATGCTTGATATCCATAGTATGTACATATATATGTATGTATTAGACCCCTGCATGCATTCAATAAAGCATATTGTTTTATGTGATGAATGAATTTGAATTTTTAGTTTTATAGAATTGAATCAGTTTGTATTTTTAGTTTAACAGACTGAGCGGCATGAATTCTCGTATGAGAAACGATCATAATTTTGTGACTCAACTAACATTTTTTGTTTCGACTGGGAAACAGAAATATATTCTGACAAATTCATATAATTCAAACAGTACAGTTCGACTAAATTCATTCATTCATTCAAAATAAACTAGTCACTCAATTTACTCCAAATATAATTGAATGAATCCAAGAGTTTAGGAATACTACGAAACAAAAAATTGAATGGCAGGGCTATAATATATATGTATGTAACTTAATATTTGGATAAGCAAATATAGATTTCCCGATAAAAGCCTTGCATAATGCTTACAACTTGTGTAGAGCCCATAAATACTATTAAGACATATAGAGGGTATCTAGCCATTCAGTGCACAAATAAAAAACACGTGGTGCTTAGATATAAACAAGAGATGTTTATTTATGCCGTCTGATCGGATTCAGATGCAGATTCCTTAGAACTGGCCATCGCTGCCCCAGGAGGTCTTGACGGTGTCCTCGTTCCAGTCCTCCACTCCGCCGACGGTCTCGGCGGCCACCTCATCGGCCCAGTTGGTGGTCTCCTCGACCGGATGGTCGACGGCCTCCTCGATCTTGGGTGGCGGCAGCAGCTCCTTGGCGGCGGCCTCCTCCTTCTCAGCCTCCTCGGGATCGCGGTAGAAGAACAGATCGACGACCACGGGCCACTCGACGGAGCGGGAGATGGTGCCGCGCAGACGGAGCACCTCACGGGCCAGCAGCCACCACATCAGGCCGATGGAGTGGGCCGACTTGTTGTTGCACGGAATGGCAATGTCGATGTAGCGCAGCGGCGAATCGGTGTTGGTGAAGGCGATCACGGGGATGTTCACGTAGCTGGCCTCCATGATCGGCTGGTGATCGGTGTTGGGGTCGGTCACCACCAGCAGACGCGGCTCGCGGAAGGCGGGCTGGATCTGATTGGTGAAGGCACCGGGAGTGAAGCGGCCGGCGATGGGAGTGGTGTCCGTGTACTTGGCGAACTTCAGCACGGCGCGCTGGCCGATGGGACGCGACGAGATGACGAAGACCTAGAGAGAATGGATTCATTAGAAATGGATCTTTCTGGCGCGATTGGACCTTCTCAGTGTGCCTGTGGGGCGTGGCTGGTCAGCGGTGAAGTTGAAATCATTGAATTTCATACCCGAAAGATTAGTAGTAAACTCATCACGTTAGCCACGCCACCCGGGAACCCACGGAACCCAGTCATCATATACTTACATCTGAGGCGTTGTCGATGGCCACGATGGCGCGGGCCGCCAGCTGGAGCTTCTCCCAGGTCTTGCCGAGGTTCAGGATGTTGACTCCGTCGGCGCGACGCTTGTACACGTACTGCTCCATCTGGAAGTTGACGTTCTCGGAGCCCAGGTGGGTAGTGGCCACCAACATCTTGGTGATGTCGTCCTCCTTGAGGGACAGAATATCTAAGCCTCCCGACATGTTAACGTGGAAAGAGTTACGGACCTGTGGGGGGTTCGAAAAAAAGTGCGCGTGTTAGTGGCCGTCCATAACCTCAAAGTGCAGCGATTCCACGTGGGCCTGGAATCGCCTGGAATCTCGCTCTCGCGGAAGACCCATTTGAAGGCAGTGCTAGTGGTGCAGTGCCACCGCTGGGTTCTGTTTCTGGGCCAATCTCGGTGGATTGCAGCCAGTCGAAAAGTGGAGGACTCGGAATACTCACGTCTAGATGCCGCTGGGAGTTTTGACAAAATGGCAGAGTAGTCGGTCGGCATCGCGGTTGTCGGTTTTCGATACTTTCCGAGTCGCGGCATTTTCCGTTTCGGCGTGCGCAGCCACATTTTACAAAAGTATATACCAAAATAGTATCTCAAAATATTCCAACCACCCAAATACGCGGTGGGTGCCTCGGCTAAGCTAGCGGTGGATTTTTGGACCATCTCTAGCAAATCAGAGGTTTGAAACTCGGTTTAATTCACCATGCACTTCGTTTGAATTGTTTTAAAAACAGTTACTAAGAAATATTTGAAGATAACATGTGTTGCCTGACTGGCCTATTTGCGTACATATTGGTTCCTGACTCTTTTTTTTTTTAATTATCTTCCGATCGGATTACTTTAATTAATTTTCAGCGTTCTGTTATCATTTTTAAAATCTAATGTAATTAAATATTTCATTTATTTTCAGTGCTAATACCTCCATTTAAAGGCAAAAAATCCGAATAATAATTATGAAATCCAGCTGATGCCAAAGTGAGTATTATTCCGTAATAAAAAATAATTCAAAATGTTAGGGTTTTGGTTTTTTTTGAGTGCAACATTCTACAAATCAAAAATTGGATTTCAAAAGGCTCAAACTATTCGTAAATTACTCATACGTTACTCAAGCCAGTTAGAGATTTGTAAACAAAAATTATTTCGAACCGTGCCTGGGAGCAACAAAATTGAAAATAACAAGAGCCATAAAACGTATTATTGGTTCAAAGTCTACGCCACCTAGAAGAAAATAGTTGTTTGAGCAAAGGCAACAGTACGTATGAGTAATATAGTTTGTAGCTCATTTTCTTTTACAGATTTCCTTTAATATGACATTAAATGTACCATTCAATGTACCTATTGGCCGCAAATGAAAGTCCCGACACCTTTTGTATACACATTTATTGCAAGTTGGTTTGTTTATATTTTAATTTACGTGTATTCTCCTCGCCGTCTGTAACTACCACAACAATGTACGCACATTCCATTTGCTTAGTTTATGTACGTGAAACGCTTCTTCGTCGCTCGATCCTCTGGCGTGGTTAAAAAATTGTGTCGTGTTAGTTTAGTAACTTGAAATACGATCGATCGGCCGTCGTTCCGTCCCGCTCTCTCCTTCGCTCAGGTGTGGACAGGTGTGGGCGGTGGACTTGACTCGGTTTAGAATCAGATTCGAATTCAGCGGCGACACCCTCTGAATGCGATATTCGTTATGCTCAAGGAGATACATACATATATCTTTGCGTTTAAAAATTGATTCGATTTCGATTTATGTTTATGAATCTTCTTTTTCTTTTTCTTTTTCTTTATCTTTCTCTGGTTTCTTTTCTCATTCGTTTTTGTATGTTTTATGTTTAACACCTAACAAAATGCACTCGTTATTCGTGTTGGTGTGGGTGTCTGGACAGTGTGACTGTGTGTGTACGCTCGTTATTCGCACTCGTAACTTAATAACATTAATAATATAAAAAAAAACATCTTTTTGTATACATAAACCTTTTTTTTGTTTGCTTTTTGTATCATTTGTCGTGATGTTTAGCTTATTTTCTTTGGGTTTTTAGTTTTAAATTACTAACTACTTATATAATGTAATGTTAACTTGTTTTACTTGTTTTAATTTGTCCGTAAAGGTTTTGTTTTCACTTCTCTTCCCCTGCTCCTCATCTTCCCCATCATAGTCCTTCTCTTCTACCCCCTCCCCACCGTTTTAATGCTAAATTGTTGTCTGCAACATCGATTTCCAGTTTTTGGCATAGCTTTGGTTTTTGACTCGCTTTGTTTGGTAGTACTCGTATAATAAATTTGAACAATTTGTCTTAAAAAATATATACATATACGTAATAATTAACATTTCGCTATGACCTCCGCTCGAATCATCATCCGTAACTTGTGTATAAAATATTTCCACTACAAAAAATCACTCTTTTGCAAATAAAACTCAATAAGTTTCTTTGTTTTGTTTTCTTGTTTTTGCTGTTAACATTGTTCTTGTTGTTTGTCTTTGTTATTTTTGTTGTTGTTGTTGTTGTCAGCTCTCGCTGATGTTTCGGGTTAGTCGTTACTCGTTAGTCCGTTAGTCAAGTGTTCTAGTTGTAGTGCTGTGTTGCAGTTGCTGTCTCGCTCGCACCGCTCTCGTCGTTTTGAACGGCGAGTGGGGGCGTGGGCGATGAACATAACGGTATAACGGTTTAATTAAACAAAGATGACGTTAACGAAAAAGAGTCTCAAAGAAGCACACACACAGCTTAACGGCCGTGTGTGTTTGGTTGCTTTACTAGTGTGTGTGTGTGTTTAAAGTTGCATTAGTTAGTTAGTTAAATTTGTTTCGTTTACATTTACGTTTGCTTTGCGCTTGCTTTTGAGTATTGGTAATCCGTAATCCGTAATCCTCGCTAAACATTTAGAAGACACACATAAACAAATACCAACACAATACAACGCCTCCGATACTTCTTCTTCTTCAGTAAGTTTAGTTTAGTTCCATTCATTATTTATGTATGTCGTTTTTACGTTTTTTTAGTTCATGCGTTTAAATCGTTTAACCTTTGTACATATTTAATTCGATTTCAAATTTACTTTAAATCTGATTTAAGCACGTTTTGCTCGCCACAACAACAATGCACATTTATAAATATTTTTATCTCTTTCTAGTTAGGTGAGTGTGTGTATTGTGTGGGTGTGCTTGTGGAGGGGGCTTGTGAGAGAGAGTTTGAGAGAGAGAGAGTTTGCATTAACTTTAGTTTTGGGCCACATGCAAGAGAGTCGAACTAGCAAGCGATGGCCAGGGGGGGGGGGGGGGTGTGGAGGTCTAGCTCTTTCTCTCTCTCTCGGCGAGCAAGCGAAATGAAAGTGAATGTGAATGAAACAAAAGAACGCTGGCAAGCAGTTGCCCAGCTAAGCGGAAAGGAGCAACTAAAAAGAAGCCTCCTAGTCGTGTGGTTATCTCCTAGCGAGATGAAAATTTCGTTTTCGTTTTCTGTTTCGGTTTCGGTTTCGCCCTTGCTTTTGATTCTTCTTGGGTTTCTTTATTTTCCTTAATTTTTTTGTGTTTCGTGTTTCTTCTTTGCTAGCGGCACATAAGCAGTTTCTTTATATCAAAATCAGAAAAAATATAAGTACGTACATACATGTATATTCATATGTAAATATTTCTTGTTTTTGTTCTTCAAATGTATATGTATGTATATGTACGTGTATATGCAATAACATTTATATCATCGTAATCATAGCAAGGTAAATACATATAAATCTGTTAATGTGTATATTTAATAATGGGCGTGGCAACAAGTGCCGCTTCTCTTCCTGCTTGTCTGTATGTATTTAAGCAAGTTAGTAGTATATATGCATGTATGTGTGGATGCCCTTTGCCATACGCTTACTTTAATATGATTTCGTAAATATATTTACTATCCAAAAAAAGACAACAAACGAAACAACAATCACAAACAATCAAACGGATTACATACAAACAGGACCAACAATCTTGGTTGGTACTAATCCCCATCTTCTTCTTCTTTTTCTTCCTCTTCTTGTTAACGGTTAACAGTTCAATCGCCAAAAATGTAACGGTTGATCTCCCCAGTTTCTTTCTCTTCTTCTTCCTCTTTTACTTCCTCTGCTCTTGTTTAAAACTTATTTTATGAAATACTCGTGCGGCGGCTGCTTTTTGGTTGTTTCTTCGTCTTCCACGTGTTCCATTAAGTTTAACTGTTGGTTTTACTGTTTTACATTTAGTTTAACTTTATACAATCTTTGGGTTTTGCTTTTCCTAGGCTGGAAACATCTGGGTTCTAGGTTTCTCGTCGTCTTGATTCTCGATTATCGAGTTGTGTGCGGTTTTCGTGAGGCGCTTTGGGTTCTATTTCTCTTTCTCTTTCTCCTTCGCTATCTCGTATCTCCCTGTCTCTAACTTTCGAAAGCTTTCAGTTTACAATTATTTGAAACGTTGATTTTGATTAGACGTACTCGCTCTAGGATTGCCTTTTGGCTCCAGTAACTCTAATAACGCTGTGAGTAACAGTTCCTCATCATCATCATCCTCTTTCAGCTCGAAAAGCTCCAAACGCTTCAGAGCACCGTCTCCATCTCGGCGATTTCCGTCTTGTACGACCTGCGATCCATTTTGGGTTTTCGAGAGGAGAGAAAGAGAACGGGGGTGGCCCCAAGTGTTAGCTGGAGGCTTAAGATTCGGGATGTGTACAGATAGATGTGAACGTATATCAACTATGTGCTACTGCTACTTTACACCAAGCATGCTTAATGGAAAAAGTGGAGCAGGACATGCTAATTAGCCTGCCAGCCAAAGAAAAATGTGACAAATTGTAATCAGGCTCTCTTGGGGGTGGGATGAGGGATGTGGGCTGGTTAGTGGGTACTGAAAAACTGGCAGCTCCAATGGCCAACAAATGCGGATATGTGTGTCAAGGATGTTTGCCGGTGAGAATCAAAAGCATTAGCCATAATGGTGAAGGGAAAGCGGAAACTACGATGGGAATGGGAATGGGATTGCAGGGGGATAGGGGATAGGGGATGGGGACTGGAACTGGGACCCAACACCTGGGCATCATCAATCAATCAGAGTCCAACGGGAGGAGCACTCAAGGGTTCGCATGTAAATAAATTAGTGCCAAAAAGTAAATGCGAAAAGCGAATCATCAAGCAGGGGGCAAGCTTAAAAGGGGTGGGTGGGAGGTTGTGTTTTGTGTGTGCCGGTGATGAGACCGTCACACGATCGGACAGGTGCTCCATTCCGATAAAGGGTTTTACCCCCTGGTTTTCCCCTGGGCATCATTGCTGTCCGTTATCCATCATCAATTTATCACCCCTCATGCTAAACTTTCGGGCTCGACTTTGAAGTGTTTTCCATGCTTTCCACGGTTTCCCCGCGGACTGCAAAAGCCCGTGTGCATCCACACGAGTGTTTTGCTTAACAATTTCGGGGCGGATCCGGAACTCGTTCGGTTCCTCCAACTTAATTTGCACAATTCGCTGAAAAGTTTCGTTGTGTGGAGGGGGTGGAAATAAGCTGGCTAACATGAAAGCCAAAAGTCAGCACGGGAACCTAAGGAAACAGATTCGCTGCCGTCCATAATGATGAGCAGTCCAAAGTGTATGCACACATTGCCCACATGCAGAATGTAGGAGGTAGGACGCAGGGAGTAAGGTGGGCCTTTGGACCTGAAACACAATCGGAAACCCAAGTTGGGGAAACAAAAGCCGACATAAATAACTATCCGTTCGCAGCGTTGGATAAATCTTGGCACGCCATAATGCACACAACGTGCATTGCAACGGACAACGGACACGCACATGAACGGACAACCGCAGAGAACAACGCTCCACCTGTTCGGTAGGCATGGCCGAACCCCATTTCCCCCAAAACCGCACTTGGTTGGCAAAGCTCTCGGACTGTTTATTTGTCAGTAACTAATGCAAATGTCTCTGTGTGCTCCTAAGCGTTCATGCCTATACAGCGGATGGAAATATGGGAAAACCCAACGGAACTCAAATTTTGAACAAAAAAAACCTATTTTTGCATGGAAAAAAATACGTAGCCTACCTAAAAGGGTCTGTGCACAACCACAAACCACAATTACCCACCCAAACAATGGTATCGAGTAGGAAATCGGATAAAAGTCAACTGGCAACCGTGGACAACTGAAGCACGTACGGATTAAAAGAATGATGTGGGACCTATTCCCCAAATATATATTTTACATTCTTGGTCGAACACTAAACAAGCGCGGAATTCATTTAATTCAAAACCATTAACCATTAATGCGGCATCCAAAGTGGCTATTCAGGCTGATCAGCATTAAGTCGGCTTAGCCTTTATACCTCAGAACTACCAACGTCCCGCACAGATTTATAATCCGCAAGGCCCTTTGGATGGAGCACCCCCCCAGTGGAGCACCACAAAGTCGCTCCTAAGCTGTGCAACCGGGAGAGAAACCGACCCCTGCACTCGGAGGTGGAGGTGGGATGCCAGGTGGTGGTGCAGCGCAGATAAAGGTGTTAGCCCCACACAAGACTGTGTTTGTGTTGGCGGAATGAAAGAGTGAGTGAGTGATTGACTGACTGCTTGGCTGACCAGGGGTGGTGGTGGCCAGCTCGCAATCTCCCTATACCGATGGAGAGGAAAACGATAATGTGGATGCCGGCTGTTGGCCGCCCTGATCCGTTAATTGCTGGTCCTGCTGCCAAGGGGTTCCAACTGACTGTGGAGGGTCGTTAAGCGTTCCCACATCCGAGTACCTAGTGCCCAGTCGGACCTAGGCCCCCCGTCCACAATTGGTTGTGGACTGGACGATATGCAAATGGACAGACCCTCGCAACCTCCCCACAGTCACTTCATACAAAGGCAGAGCTCCTGTGTAGAATGGTGGGATAGCAGGGTGGAGGATTGCAGGATGGAGGATGGAGGATGGAGGATGGAGGAACGAGGTCCAAGGGCCGAATGAATGACAACAGGAACCGTCGGAAATTGTGCTATAACTAAAGACTATAACCAGGGACTGTCTCTATGCTGTGGAGAATGGAGAATGGGAATCGACCACACACCACAAACCCACACAGAGAGTCTGTCTGCTGAATCAGGAACCGAGATAAAGTAATTTAATAAAGTCATTTCCATATATTTATATTAGGGCAGAAACCAGAGAAATGCCCCAAGGGGAGACATGGGGCGTTGTAGCAGCTGCCCGGCATCATTAGCGTGGCCAGTAACGAGTCTCGGCCCGGAAAAAAGAAGTCTGAACACTGAACACTGAACACGGAGCCGAGCTGGAATGTTATCTCAAGCAATTGCTTAATTTAATTACTGCCACGGGAGAGGGGATGGAGCGTCTGTGGGAGGATGAGAGAGGTCAGGGTGCAGGGAGTCGTGCAGGAAAAGGCATGCACAAAGAAAACTTACCACCTGTATAGATCTTGTGCGCTGGCGGCGAGACTCAGGTTGCCCAGCAGTGGCGGCCGCTCTTTCAGATGATGGTGGTTCAGCAGGTCCGAGGAGGAGGCAAGTCTGCAAGGGACAAGTGGAGTAAGGAATTGGTACAAGGTGTGAGTCTTGTGAGTCCTGACGGCCCCAATGTCCCGATGAGAACGAAAAAAAGCCAAGATCAAATGTTCTGACGAAAGTGCTCTCTAAAGAGGAATGTTATCTCGATTTAAAGCATTTCAGATTGGCTTACTTTTAAACTCGAAAGAACGGTTTTGGAATTGATTTTTTTTCCGAGTGTACATAAATACCAACAGGTATTGGACACTGAACTCACCTCAGTTGCGGCGCCTTGATGCCGTGCTTGTCCATGACCTTCTCAAGCTGGCGGACACGCAGGCGGGACATGTCCAGCTCGTGCTTGACCTTCCAGAGGTGCGTGTCGCAGATGGGGTCGTTGCAGCGGTGTTTCTTGAGGATCTCGGTGGCCTCGAAGACGGCGCCCCGGAAGGTCAGCGACTTGCCCATGGACAGCGAGATGAGCGCACAGCAGTGGCCGCCGTCCTTCTTGGCCAGCCGCTTGCGGATGTACTTGAAGTATACGTGCTCCAGCAGCAGAAGCAGCGCCGCCAGCAAGATGCCGGCCATCAGGAGCAGGAAGGCGGACAGGAACTGCTCGAGGGCCAGCGGATCGGAGGACTTGTGCTCCTGCTTCCCCGGTCGGCACGTGCCCGTCATCCAGTAGCGCCGCAGCCGCTCCAAGTCCCCGTTTGCCCGGAACTCGAGCAGTCGCTTGTTGAACATCTGCACGTACTTGGAGTTGCGGCTGAATGCCAGCCCGTAGCCTGGAGCGAAAAGAGTGGGGCAAAATAGAGCCGAACCGTAAATTACCCATCAAACAATATCAGAGAAGCGGGCTTAAATTAAGTTGTGAACTCGCAATAACGTAATATTATAGGCAGAAGGGCGTTGCCCCCAAAAAGTGAGTGAAAACTCATCGTCATTTGATACAGACCTCAAAAATTGGAAGCATATTTATTTCCCTTTTTATATAGGACCCATAAAGGTCATCTCTTTTACGTCGGTCACAATAATTATTGTCGATAATAACACAACATTACGGGCCCCTTTAATCTCCGAAAATAATATCCTTTATCCAATTTAAGTTCATGTCTAAACGGCATATTACAAATATCGTTCATGAGCTAAGTGAGTGTCGGCCGGCAGCCAGAGTGAAAAGTTTTGCCACCCATTATTTGACAGGCTTTAACTTTTAGCCAAGTCGTTTCCATAGTTTACAAGCTAATGGATGCTGTGTGTGGCTGGAAACTAACTTGATAATAACTCTGGATGACAACCTAATGCCCAACAAAGATTAAAGAAATTAGGGAGCATCGGATGGCAGGCAATTGAAGGGGTAGGAAAAAGAGAAGGCCTTACCCGTCATGGCATACCAGCTGCCCACGGTCATGAGCCGGCAGTCCTCGTCCTGGGCCACCAGATAGTCCAGCACAGTGCCGTCGTAGATGAAGGAGTCCAGGTTGCCGTTAAGCACGGCGGCCACTCCGTCGGCCACGCTGGTCTTGTTGTACCTGCAGGATAGGGGCAAGGATCAGTGGAGGATCTGAGAACCCCAGGCCAAGCCATCATCATCATCACTCACTGCCTCATGTAGTTGTGCATTACGTTGAAGTACTTGTGGATGGTGGAGTCCGTGTGGCTGTACGGGATTGTGCCGAACTTGAAGGAGGGCTTATGGGAGAAGGGATGCACCAGGCGGCTGTCGTTGAGACCGCTGAACTCGTGGAACTCCTCCCTTGGGGGATTAAAGGATGATAAGATATTGAGGGATGGATGCCCTACATCCAACTCACCTGGTTATCATGAAGGCGGCCAGGTTGGCAGTGTAGATGGCCAGGAATACCACGGCAAAGAGGGCCCACACGTTGGTCATAAAGCGCGAGGTGAAGCCGCGCGGCGAGTCCACATGGACGGCGGCCTGGAAGAGGACGGCCCACACCAGCCAGTAGGTGCGGAACAGCGAGAAGCGGTACGGAGTCACGTTGGTGTTCTGCAGGTAGAGCTTCATGTCGTAGCCGCTGGGCGAGAGCCACTCGAAGAGGAAGATCATGAAGGTGGCCGCCTGGATGGCCACTATGCCCACCTATTCGATGGTCACACAAGAGAAAGGAACGAGCAACACTTACCCGTGAGAAGGCTTCGACAAGACAAGAGCAACAGGAGCAAGTCGCTATCAGTCTCTACTTACCAGCATCCAGGAGGCCGTGTCGAAGGGCTCGAGGAAGGCCGTGGGCGAGATAATGCCCGTGCGCTTGGCCACCACGATGGCGATGCCCGTCTCCATGAAGGGCTCGGAGAAGTCGACGACCGCCTCGCGCTCCGTGTTGATCATCAGCGAGGTGAGGACCATGTCCGTCTTGCGGTTGACCAGGTCGGCGATCAGGCCGTTCCACTTGCCATTCTCGAGGGTACCCCATTTACCATCTTCGACCCGCACCAGCTCGTAGGTGAAGCCCAGCTCCTCGGCGAACTTCTCGAGCAGATCGATGCAGAAGCCGCTGCAGCATTGGTAGAAGGACTCATTGCGGTGTGCCTGGCCCACATCGATGTCGGCGGCCATTTCGTGGTCGGCCGCCACCCGGCAGAGCACACCGCGGTCCATCAGGCACTTGCCACTCACGGGGTCCGCGGGCGACAGATTGATATAGGGTGCCTCTTCGAGGAATGTGATCTTCAAATGGAACTTCTCCGGCACGCCCTGGGGCGGGGCGTGCGAGTTGCCGGGCCACGCAATGTCGCGGATGTCCAGCTTCTGCGTCTCCCAGGACTTCCACACTCCAATCTGCCCCAATTGGAGTGGTGGATCGTATCGGATCGAGGTGATGGTTTCATAAGTACAAAGCGGTGCAAGATCGATTGATCGATTGGTGCGGGATCGGATGGATCAGATTGGGTCGTGGATCGTGGATCGTGGATCAGAGTGGATCAGAGCGGGGAGAGTGAGCGTAAGGAGCGTAAGAGTGGCAAAGTGAGAAAGGATCGAGAAAAGCATGCGAGCAAAGCGTCCACTTACCTCCTCCCACACCAGGTTCTTGTTGTTGGCACTGGGCCGGAGATTCATGATCTTGAGCTCCGCCGAGCGCAGGTCTCCGTCAGCCGTGAACTCGATGTTCGGCTTATTGAGGTCCCCCTCGATGGACACGTTGCGCAAGTACTTGAAGAAGCTGTCAAAGAGACACGGTAAGCTTAATAGGAGACCCTTTGATCGTAACTGGTTTTGACTATGCGTTTCCCAACTACCCGCGCTACAAGGCTATCTAACTGCTATCTGCCGTTAACCGCTGATCTAAGGGAATGCTAGCATTGGATTCACCACTTACATTTCTCCGTTGTCCCAGCGACCACGACCCTCGTCCTCGCAGGAGAGCGACTGGGTGGTGAGGCGGCGGTCCCGATTGGCCGGGTCCGTCAGGTAGGCCTCCACGCCGTAGCTGTAGATCTTGATGGCGTTGGAGATCTCGTTCATCAGCGCCGCACTGGAGGTGTCGAAGTGCACGCCCAGCATGCCGACGGGAAACTGCGAGTGGGCGTCCTTCTTCTCGATGACCGACTGGCTGACCACCCACACATAGTTCTCCCCGGTGAGCTTCATCTCCTCGGCGGCGCGCAGAATGGTGATGGCCTCCGTTTGCGTGGCATAGAGCAGCATCACGCGCGCCTCGCTGTTGACCAGTTCCATGAGATCGCTGGTGCGCGTAACGACAATCGAGTTGAGGATGGTGAACTTGAAGTGCTCCTGCATCTCGGCCACGCGCTCCCGCACAGCCTGCACGAAATCATCGTGGCCGGCTATCTGCGAGGTGACCACCGAGAACTGGTGCCACTTGTAGCGCTCCAAAATGCTCAGCATGGCGGCGCTCTGGTGCTCGATGCTCGGAGCCAACTGCAGCTGCAGCGTGGACTGGGAGGCCCTTCGTTCCAGGCCCGAGTTGTCGGCGTTCCACGAGATTACCGGGATGCCCAGGTAGCCGGCCAGCTGCAGGAAGTACTGCGCCGAGGCCGTACTGTGGCCGAACTGTTCGTTGTTCATCATGTACAGGATGGCAGACACGTTCACGCGCAGGAACTCTTTGCACAAAGTGCTCAGGATTGCTGAGGACATAAAGAACAAAAGGGTAAGCCTCTAGAAATGATCAAGTCAGTTTGGTGCATTTAAATTAAATGACCAAGAATATGGAAAGTGACAGACTGACAAGGGAATACCCAACCGTCCAGCGAAATATCCGCCACTGGTTTTGGCTCACTGCATTGGTTCATTTGAATACCTGACCGACTAACCGCTACAGCTCCTGGTCCCAATTCCAATCCCAATCCCAATCCCAATCCCAAACCCCAACCACTCCCAATCAAAATCTCAATCTCAGCTCGTGCGTGTCTTGTGTACAGATGTGTGGCAATTAATTGCAGATTAGCCACCTTCCGAACTTGTTTTACGATTGGGTGGTGCTACCCGGTGGAGTGAGAGCGGGAGTGGGAGCCTTTTATTGGGTTGCCAAGTGTGGTTAGGGCCCGGGTGCTCAATGTGAACAGCGGAACGGGGGTTGGGGTGGATTTTGACGCGGATTCCTCTCAGCCGCACGAGCCTAGCTAATTGACCTGCTTAAAGAAATTGTGGTGGCGTCCTGGCGCTACAGTTTCCTCCTCCTCCTCCTCCTCCTGAGCGATACGCCGCGGCAGCCACATGTCAATTAATTCATATGCAATCTCCGTTGGCTCGGAAAAAGCGGTTTTGGGTGCGGATGTCATGACTTTCGCAACCGTTGCCATTGTTCGCCAGTGACCAAAGACAATTTCGGAAGTTTTGCCAGCCCAGCCAGAAGCCAGAAGACAGAAGGTTGAGGTAGGAGGCGCTCTTGGGGGGACGGGGACTCGGGGAGAATCGATGACAAGACATTGTCAAGTCCTAGGGAACGTGCGATAACCCCTGTGTTCGCCCCTGTAGGACTGTCAGTCTTCTGTCAATGCTTTGGCAAAATGTGAAATCTCATCAAAAAGTTTAATTAACTTTTTCATCACTTTACTTCTGCTCTCTGCATTCCATCGCTGCTGGGGAATGCCAGAGGAGGGAGGAGTGCCGGGAGAGAGGTCTGCTAATTTTCCTTTCTGCCCGCAGACGTCTTGCAGTGTCCCTGCATTCAATTACCATTTCCATGTCCGGACTCGCCCGGATGGATTCAAAGCCGCAGATATGTATATATAGATGCAGAGATAGGCAGATGGATGGCAGGCTGGATAGGCATGGGCATGGGCATAGTAGCAGTACGAAGCCTAGGCAACCGCACTTGGGATGATGGATCGATGGACGTTGGGCGATGGTCCGACGCTTGATTTGAATGCGAAGGGCGAGGGGTCCGTGGACTGAAGACCTTTGTTCGCATTTAACCGAGAATGGAAATTCACTTAACGGAATTAGGCCCGCACAGGACGGTACAGGGCTCGCCCCCCCCCCCCCCCCCCCCATCCCTCCTAGAAATTTAATTTCGTTTTAATGGAGCATTTTTGATTCCTCCGGCCCGTCCATTAACAATTTAATTGCGTGCATTAGGCACCCTGTAATTGCATTACCAAGTGTCGAGCTCTGGGTCCTGTGGCCTCTGCAGGAGACTGGGTACTCTGACTAAGTGTGTGTGGGTGGGGCAATCTGATGGGCTGAAATCACACTCATATTGGGATTAATCCACGCCCGAAGTGCGTAAAATGGCAGGTAATGTGGCCCGTCGCCCGTCAAGGTAAGCGGCAATTCATCAAGGTCCTCTGAAATTATAATGTGGCGCCCCCAAAGGACTCCGGAACTGGTGGCCGAGGAAGTTGAAAATTGCGCTGCCACAAAGTAGGGGGGTGGGAGGTGCGAGGAGGCTGGCTTTTTGTAATGTGCAAATTGAATTTTGACACAGCTCCGCCCCAATTTGACTGCCAGAGGAGCAGTTCCGCAGGAGGAGGAGCTGGGGGACCTGATTGTTGTGCCAGGAGGGCACGAGTCAGCTGACAGCTGTCAGCTGTGACTTGGCTCCGTCTAAGAGTTCCCTCGCATTCGTCCTCGCTCGACTTTGTCTACTCTGACAGCAGCCGCGGGCGGAGGCGGCGAAGCGGGAGGTGGAATTATGGGGCGTGAATGCCATTCCACTGCCACCGTCAACTTATTATAAAATCCATTAATTTCATTTAAGCATGATTCAATTGCCTTCGTTTTTATCGTTAGTTATCACAAGTTGCCAACAATGCAAGTGATAGAGTGCAGGGTGTGTGTCGCCCAAGCACTTCACATACGCATCCACATCCACATCCGCATCCTCCTGCCGCTCTTGAGCAACTTTTTACATTACGCCCGACGCAGGCAAGTGGAAAAAGCGCCGACACGCGTTCGCCACCCTGGCAGCACATAAATCTAGCCGCCCTCGAAAGTGTATCTCGGGCGCACAGGGACAACTCCGCATCCGCATCCTACAGGAGTCGGCCTGAAGTGGCATAAAGCACAATTAGGAGTCGCAGCTGTCCCATGTCCCAGCACTTTGGCTCACATTCGATAATGCAGAATTACACTCGATTCGCAGCTCCAATACGGGCAAAGTGGGAGGTGAAAGTGGGAGTGAGAGTGAGAGTGGTTATGGGAATCTGAATCAGAATCTGAGTCGGAATCGGAAACCCGCATGGCGATCGATGGAAAAGTTTCCCAGCTAAGCTAGCGCCCAGCGAATCCGCAACTTGTACACACAATTAAATGTTTTCCGTGATAATTCCGGCCTATTAAGCAATTCCCACTTATTTCTGTCGCATCGATGGACTCAAAAACTAATTGCAATGTCGGATTGGCAGTTGAACATGCAACCCGTGCATATAAATTATGACGGTAATGACTTCTGAAGTTTATATTTTCCAATGAAATATCAAATCCGAAACATTGGTTTACCAATGGTTTGCAAAAATCTGCTTGTAAGCTTAAAAAGTAATGAAATAACTGGTTTAATTACAGTCAAATCTCCTATTAATTATTCCCTTCTGGGAATATTTTGTTGAAATATCTGTGCGGTATATGGTAACTTGGCCCTACTCCGAATTCTGCAGTTCAGAGTTGTGACCTCATCACCATCCTACGGACTCACGCATACGCACTTATCCCCCCCCCCTCCCCCCATCCCTTACATCTGACATGGGCGTGGCATGCCAATAAAAAAGAAATGCCATGCATGGCAGGATAACAGCAACACAAGAAGCGGCGACAGGAGCAAAGGACTACAGGAAAGCAAAACGAACTAAACTAAACTAAACTCGAGGCTTTTGGGCTGCGCGATGGGCGACGGGAACTTGCCTCATATTTTATAACTTGACGTCACGGGCCCCACCACTTCCACCCACTCCACCTCGCTGAAACGAAGAGCCGAAACCCGCATGACGACAAAGATGCGGATGACGGGAAGGGAATAGGAGCTGCAAGGACAGCAAGGACAGCGAGGCCACTGAGAAAGCGGCGACGAAAGCACCCAAACATCTTATCGAATATCAAAGTGTTGCCAGATGATTTTTCGCTTTTCATGCTCTTGTCAGATGAGTTTTGCACGTGAAGTATTCAGCACACAGAAAGGAGGAGTAGGTACCATCCACCATACCCAGCACACCCACCACAGCATAGGAAGGGCCCTAAGGACATATAGACATAGGGACATGTGTGGCATGCACTTACGCGTAACAACTATGCCAGCTTAGCTGACTCATGCCTTGCGCTGAATTCCTTAATATTTTCATATGTCAGCTATATATGGTTTTGCGAACCGGTTCTCCTTAGATTCATCTAAGGTACTATGAAAACTTAAGATTTCATATTTAGTACACAGAAAGTAAGGATTAATCATTTAATGATTGACAATTACTTACAGAACCAATGCTCGTTTAACAATCGAGAACCTCTCCAGGTATGCACCTTACTTAGCTATTTGTTAATTAAATTATAGATTAGCATTTTTTCAAGTTAAAAACAAGTTGGTAAATGTGATTTTTTTAAGTCTTAAACTGAGTTGTGGATAAATAAGTAAATTGTGTAAAATGGAGAATCTTCTCATAAAATTGTCTCAGGAAATCTTTTACTGGATGTGTTATAATCCAACGATGTCGAAATTCCGTCTGTTATGTTAGCATCGAAATAAATCTGATTCATTCGAGCAGCGCGAAGGGAAGCGAGGGAGGTGAATAGATGCTGGGAGCGTCAGTAAGCCACCCATTCTAGCTTTATTTTCACTCAAGGACGCTAGCGTCACAGCCACGTCAAATTACTTCGCAGATGCTGACACGACAAGAAGCTCAGAAAGGGCTGCTTGGACTTGTACTTGGACCAACCGGCTTGGGAAGGTGAAACTTTGGTGCAAAGTGATGCGTCAAAGTAGTTGTCTCCGGTGCTCAACCCATTTTGTTGTGCCTTCTAAGGTTTCAGCGACTCCATCCCGGCAACCCGAGAGTCTTGGGGAGGGCCATGGCCATCCTCCTTCTGCTCTCCCATCGCCCACATCCCCCACAATCTCCGACTTTCGTCTCCTTGTCCCCCGAGAGCGTGTTGGCACCCAGACCACAGAGCTGCCTGACCCACAACCGCAACCACTTGACCAGTTGGGCCATTAGGCGTGGTTTCGCCTCAGTTCTCAGTTCTCCGTTCTCGGTTCCAAGTTCCAGGTTCGCTGGGCTCGGATCCGTTCGGTTGCTTCTGAATCCCGGACCTGAACCTGCCCCGCCCTGAGTGGTCCATCATTAGCAGCTGAGCGTGTATAATCAGGCAATTCAGTGTCCATTTTGTATCTAGTCTGCTCGGCAGTGACCACTGTTTACTGCCCCCTGACCATCTGTTGTCGGCATCTTCCCTTTCCAGCCCCGTCACCGCAGGCATGTGTGCGATGTCAACAGACTTGAGCGCAGTTCATAGTTTGTAACCCGAAACCGAATGGGGGAGCGGGCGCCTCCTCTTCCTCGTCCACCATTTCCATTCCGCCAAAGTGCGGCTGGCGACCAAGTTCAAAAGTCTCCCAGCAGATAGCATACATAAGTAGCGCCAAGCCCGAGGGCCATTCTTGACCTGGCCAGTGACTCCAAGGCTGGGCCCTCTGCTTCTTCTTACGGCGGCGCCAATTAGTGGGACTCGCACTCTCGGACCCCGACATGATTTGGGTTCCTTCTTTTGGTGGATCAGAGGTCCAGGGCAGGCATGAAAAATCTGTGTGCGTGTGCACTGCAGAAAAATGTGTCTTCTTCTAGGCATTCCCTTTTTGTTATATGTTCCAAGGGCTAACGGAGATGATTTTATTCTTTATTTATATTTCTTACCTTATCCTAAGACTTGTGAAAAAGACTTCTCCTGACTCCATCATATACATATTTTTTTGTACTCTCTAGTTCGATTTCCTTCACATCCCAAGCGCTTTATTTTATGCAGATTGGTTACCGAATATCTCCATTTGGTAATAAGTGTCATAAACCGTGACTTATGGCACTGCACCAGATGGCTGACTATAAAAGGTAATGAAGGGAACTGTTCAATTTATCAGCCAACAGTTGGCCTTTCTCGGGGAACACAGGGACCATTTATTGATGGCATTTTTCCCCCAGTGTGTCTGCGGCGAGGACTCGATGTCTGGGGCTCTGGCTCCCCCTCCTACCCCTCCTGCCCCTCCCCTCAGACGTTTCCATTGTCCTGTGTGACTTGGCCTGTCCTGTCCTGTCCTGTCCTGTCCTGTCCGGTCCTCCCTCCTCCCTCCTTCTCGTGGCCGCAGGCTTTGGGTCCGTTTCTTTGCCGTTTTTATTTGCCCCCACTCGAAAGCCGCCTTTTTGACCATTTGTTTGAGGCTTGTTTCGGGAGCAGGACACAATGCTGCAAGATTGCCCTTGGCTCACATACACGCAGGCCCTATTTATGGGCCAGCTCTTGTCTGCCCCTCTTAGAAGGGAGAATCAATTTGGGCCGAATATTTGCACGTTGCCAATAAACAGGGGGCTGAAGGTCCCTCTCTCTCACTGTGACTCGCTGTCCCCCAATGCCCCAGTTCTCTCTGTCCGAGCTGGACCCTAATGCCATTAGGGGTGCCCAGTTGGAGGGAGCCTTTTGCCACCTGGCAGGTGTGGAAAGCGCTTGCAGTTAACGACAGGAACAGGCCACAACGGCTTATTAATGCGAGAGTGAGAGGTGAGTGAGTGGAGCGGAGTGGAGTGGAGTGCCATGTAGACAAGGTGTAAACAAGGTTAACGGCGCTGACATCGCTGATTCGCTGGTCGGTCATTCATTGCCGGTTGCAGTCGGTGGCCAGTCGGTGGCCAGCCGGATGGTAATCACAAGTTCAATGGCTAATAATAAAGGAACAAGTTGAAAGGACCCTCCCTAGCCACCCTGCCATAAACCAGTGGAGAGAAAAGCAAAAGGGATGACAAGAAAAATGACTTACGTCTGGCAGGGATCAGAGTTGTCGGCCACTGACAATGGAGTGATATATGATACGTGGGTTCCGTTCTAAGTTCTGGGTCCTAAGTTTCGCTGGGTTCCGTTCCGTTTCGTTTCGTTCCGTTCAGTTCGGTTCGGTGGAAATTAAAATGTCATTTAGCAAAGTGGGCAAAGCTGCAAGTTCAGCTTGGCGGGATCATTCATTCAATCATCCGCTCATTGACAGCCACGTGGCCAGCGGCATGGATGATAGCCATCCATGAAAGCGGGTGAGAGTGGGTGATGTGCGGCTCAAGTGCCTTTCCACTCAGTACCCGACATCCCGACCACCCGACCACCCGACTGTCATTTGCAATTAGGAGGGTTGTAGTATCGCTTTCGCTTTCGCCCAGGACGTCATGCATGTGCATATCAATAGGCGGGAGTAGTGCGCAATGGTAGTGGGTCAAATGACGGCCGGTATTGAAATCGAACATTGGACTTTGCACTTTGGACATCGAAAGGTCGCGGGGATGTGCGAAACATACCGCTCGATTGCACAAAACGCTCAATTATCTTATCAATTTGGCTTCGCTGGCTATTGGCCGCTACTATTGTTATGAAATTAATGCAAATTAGCCGGACGAACAGATACTAATGGACGCGTCAAGGAATGGGGGGCGTTGGCAACGGGATTACATGGTACAATGTACACATAGTACTTGTAAAAGGGGTTAACCTGTCAGTATGATAATGTGGCTCTCCAAAGCAGAGATAACGATTATTAGGTTGCTGTCCACTCAATTTTACCCAGTCGTGTTGCCTTAAAAGTGTGGATTACATAGTTTTCTGGGTGGCCCGACGTTATTTTACCTGTTCCCCATAGACTAGACCATATAGCCTCCAACTGGGGTGATTGCCCTGCCTCTTTGGCTCGTTTTCCCTGGCTGTGGACCATTTTCCATCGCCATTGCCATCGCCGCAAATGAGCCAAACTCGATAATACGGCCATCAAAGTTTATGGCTGCCATAAGAAAGGGGCAAGCACACACAGCACCACGCCCCGAACCTGACCTGGTAATCGTTTGTTGTGTCTAGGGGTTAAAGTAAATACAATTTTGTATGAAATTACTTTGGCACACAAAATCATCAACTGCTCGAAATGGAGGGAAGGTCCTTCTTCTCCTCGATGAGGAGAAAGATTCATCCAAGGCTGGGAATGTGAATGGGTTGGATCACCAGATGACTGGATGACTGGAGGACTGGATGACAACTTCAACTGGACGACCGCTGAATCGAATTCAATTTCCATACGATTATTATAAAATTTGCTGGCACAAGTCGGGCCAAACTATGGCCAGCAATCAATGGCAGGAATGTGGAAGTGAAAGTGGGAGTGCAATCAGGCATCAAGAAAGGCAAAGTTTTCCACCTAAGGCGGATGCAAAGGGGGGCAAAAGGGGGAAATCAAGGCAGCATCCACAGCCATAGCCACGCGTTTATTGTTCGACATTCGAGAGAAATAACAATCGTCTGAACCACTGAACAAGCGAACAAGCCCTGTTCCTGTCAATGTGACTGAGCGAGTGTGCGTGGGTGCGAAAGCTATAGAAATCCATTATAAATTCCCCATAGACTAACTTATATGTATAAATAGGGGGGGTGGGGCAATCAGCAGACGCAGACAGACTGACTTTGTTTGCCATGTGCTGTAATTTGCGTACACACAGATACTCAACTCGACTCTAGCTATCTGGATGCGGGCATATTCTCAAGGTCCTGGCCATAATAAACATTTAAACATCATTGAAAATTCATTTGGGTTTTGTTTGCACTCGCAATTTCCCCCATTTTCCCCCACTTTCCGCTCTCCTTGTGTGTTTACTTTATCAATTTGGCCAACAGAATTGTGGAAATGCAACATAAAATTTCAATATGCCCCTGAACCCGCCTCATACTCTTGCCTCCTTTTGCCACATCCATATGCACATGGCTGACCCGGGAGCAATCAGTCTTCGCTCTGCCCACTTTCCACCTCCCACTACCCACCACCCACTTTTCCACCCGGAGATGTTAAGTTCCCAGTCGGTGGCACCGCCCTTTTTATAACTCTGCATATTTTTGTGCCACGATGCGAGTAACGGGTTTCGGGTTGCGGGTTGCGGGGCTCGTGGCAGTTGCATGTGGCACAGAGAATGCAATTTGTAGACATGGACACTCGAATGCAATTTTGCACTTGCAAAACGGAATCTGGAATTCGGGTTTGTGCAATCAAAGGGGAACCGGGGCGAAGGAAGGAGCGGTGGCATAAATTGCTGGAATCACATTGGATGCCCTGGCAACCTGGCAACCCTGCTAGGCTTAAATTTGTCACTTGCACAACGGAGCTGTCGCTCAACCCCAGCTGAGTGACAACTCTGGCAGAGTCTCCAAAGCACTTCCCACCTGCTTGTTCCAGATCTCCATGCCGAAGCTTCCCATTTGCACCTGTGCTGAAAAAGTGCATAGAGTACTTGCTTATACTGTCACATTTTCATCGAATTCATTGCAGAACTCATTGTGCAACTCATTGTGCACAGTCGGCGCCCCTGGCAACCCTACACGTAATGGGGAATTCGGCTTGTCACTCACGATTTCTATTCTTGGCCCACTCACTTTTGCCGCTCTCTGACAACCCTGCCACATCGCGTTGACAACTCTGTCACCGTTTAATTACAGTCCGGCCAGGAATGGACATTTATTTATGTCCGCCGCGTTCTCTCGCCTCGCGCATTAAGCTTTTTTCCTTCGCTTCCCCATTCCCATTCCCGTTTCCATTCCCTTTTTCATTTTCATTATCATTTTCATTCTCGCTTTTATTGCGTCGTCGTCGTGGGTGGCGAAGGGGGTTAAGCGCTTAAGTAGCTCCAAATGAACGGCCATTAAAAATGCGCACGCAATTAAGAGCCGGCCAGGTGTCGCGGCCCACGACCTGTGTGACCTGTGAACTGTGACCTCCCGTGGTCACAATGCCGCCAATAAACAAATTTCACACTCGAACAGCAAGAAAGTAGGTATACGAATATATTTAAGTCAGCGGTCGGCAGCTTCCTTTGCAGCTCTGCCCGTTCTCTGCCTCCCAGCACACACAGTATGTTCGTGAAAATTATAAGTAACGAAAGATATTGTCTGCCGACCGCCGGTTTGAGTAAGTATGTAGCATTGGACACTCACCTGTGGGACTGGGCGTCAGCGACATCATGTCGAAGTGGATGTTCTTCTGCTCGAAGGAGTAGTCCTTGAGGAAGGTCAACTTGGCGCCGCGCGTCTTTGTCAGGCCGGTGACCGCGTTGTTGATGCTCCGCAGGTACTCGCGCTTCCCGAAGTTCGTGTGCGGGGCGATCAGGCCGATGTTGAGCTGCTCCTTGTTGGCCGCCGCGCCCTTGGTCAGGCTGCTGCCCCCGTTGGTCAGCCGGAGGGCGTGGCAGGATCGGCTGCCGCTGTCCAGCAGGATGGGCAGGAGGACCGCTAGCAGGAGGAGGAGCAGCAGTGGCGGAGGGTTCGGACTCGATATCGGGGCATTGCTATTGCTATTGTGCTGGCTGTAACTGGCAGTGTTGGACTGTAACTTGGGCTGTGACTTCACCTTGGGCTCCTCCTCCTCCCGATCCGTGCCGCATTTCAGCTTGACGCGACTGGGCATCATGGCTTGTGGACTTGCGGGCCCTTTGAGTTCGCTGGGATCCGGTGCTCGGTGCTCCGGCTGCTCTCTAGTGCATCTGGCCGGGATGGGCTGCTGTTCGATATTCGAGGCGATAGATGCTATTGATCGGAGTGTGGATGGATTGCGTTGCCCTCTGTTCGCTTCCCCGGGGAGTTGTTGTGATTGTATTGGCTGCTGTGCATTGCTAAATTTAAACGGGACACAAGGAAACCGTGTAGATGTACTGTGTACCCAACAGAGTCGTCCACCCCTCCCCCTCCCATTTCAGCACACATACTCCTAAACAGCAACAGCAACAGCAACATCTGCAGCAGCAGCGGCAATGGCAACACTCGTCGTTGACGTTTTCCGCCATTTCCGTTTCCGCTGCTAATTTGTTATGGCCGGAACAGGAACAGTGGAGCGCATCGCGAAAAGCGTGGGCCCTTCGCGGGGACTCCTACTCGCAGCCCTCCTGCCCCACTGTGCACAAGGCAGTGGAAGTGTACCGAGCATTTATGGACACACCACCCAGGTGGCAGGTGCTCGCTGTGCTCACTGTGTTAGTGCTTCTTTTCCGGTTTCACTTCCACTGCCATTTCTACTTCCAGGACTGGGTAAGAGGGAAAAGGCAAGTGTGTCCTTGCCTCTGGAATGATGGGTGTTTCAAGGGGTCCTGCTCAAGAAATGTATTATCAAGTGCCTTGAACTAATTTCTTCGCACAAAGGAAAATATTCCCTGCAGCTCTAATAAGAGCTGAATGAACGCGATTGTCGAGGAGCCGTGCCGAAGTGTGTGCTACGTTAATGGCAGGTATTGTTCCACTGTTTCCCGTTTCCCTGTTTCCCAGGGTACTTCACCCTTCGACCCCCCCTCGCCCAGCTGCCTACGCCGTTTTTCACTCGGATTCAATTTGAGCGCAGCCTGCCGTTCTACATAAATTAAAAGCGACATTGGTCCGCATAATCGCAGCTCCACACACACTCTAAAAACAGAGCTCAAATCAGGCATCAGGAATCGGAGGGTTGGACTACGAGAGAAGGGTTTGTTTGAGCCCCTCCCCCTCCTTACCATTACCCTACGGTTGCCCGCCTTTTCTTGCCATTATGATAGTCATCATCATTAATATCCCCACATATTGCGGCTGCTGGTAGTTTTCCTGTATCTCATCCCGCGTTTCCGGCACGAATTCGACCTTTGTTTGTAGCTATTGGTACACCGAAAAAAGTCAGTCTGTGTCGAGGGAGAACTCTGGAGAGACCTAACTATTTCAAACTAAGGAAAGTGGCTTCAGAACAATTCATATTTCTATGGAAAGAAAAAAAAGTAATAATAAGCCGTTTTTTCTTTTTGACCCATAAATGCAGTATCATTTCCTTCCTTTTTTCTCTGTGTGCATTGCAAAAGCTTTGGTTTTGGCTTTGGGCGTCGCCTGCTGCGGCTTCGTGTCATCATCGAATTCCACCCCCTGCGCTGAGAAGGGGGTGGGGGAGGGGCATGGGTTCCTGGCTCCTGCGTCAGCAAGTTGCTCGACTTTATTTCGTGTTGTGGCGGTCGTCGCCTTTCGGATCTCTTGGCTGCGCGGCAAACAGAAGCTGTTTGGGCTTATAATTTGTCGGTTGTCGGTTGTCGGCTGTCTGCCGCGCTTCCCCTCCAGCCCCTCCAACCCCTCAGCTCCTCGTTTTGCTTAGCCTCTGGTCTGGCTTAAACTGTGTTTTGACACTTAGCTGCCTGGCTGTCAATAAGCGGGGGAAGCGCCGTTTTCTGGCCTTTCTGCCTGCTCGTTCGCAGGAAAGAGTGATTACTTTGTTAGGCCCGAGGAGGCACAAAAGAAGCGGCAGGAAGGGGATAAGCAGGGGTAGGGGAAGGAGGAGGAGCACGAACGTTGGACTAAGGTTCAGGTCCTCCTTCTTCTGCTCCTTCTGCGCCTGCAATGGCCGCCAAAGGCGCCGAAGGTCATGGACTCCTCTGCGACTGTCTCCGCAGTTCTCCAGTTCTCCAGGCTCATCTCTGTGTGTGTGTGTGTGTGCTTAGGATAGCCGTAAATGTCGGCTCATTCGTGTGTGTGTGTGTGTGTGTCTACATGTGTTTCGTACTTTTCGTACATGATGGCGGCAATAAATTGTATCTTATGAGAAAAGAAACCAAAATAACAGACATCCCGGGTAACGTGGCTCATAGACCTCTCTCTCAGTCTCCCCCCCCTCCCACTTTCTTTCGGCCTTATCAGGAGTGGTGTGTTCTATTTGGAGAAAAGGGAGGAAAGGGGGGCTACATCATTCATCGGACGTGTAATGAATTCACGGCGTATTAAACTTTTGATTGAAAATGTTTGTTGCTCTGGCTGTTCTTGTTAACGTCACTTGCTCGTGTTGTTGCTGCCGTTGTTGTTTGTCCCGTTACAATGGCATTATCATCATCTCTCTTTCGCCCGAGTGTGCGTGTGTGCGAGTTTATGACTTTTGCCGGACATCTTTGGGTTAGGCTCAAGTTGTATTTACTATACTCGGCTGCTTTGGGGACAGCTTTAGCTACGAGCACACACACATATGTGTATGTATAGCGGACTGGAAAAGGAAGTCGCACAGTGCGAAAATAGGGGTATAGAATAGGAGGAGACTACATAGATGTTTTCCTTGATTTCAATGAGAAAGTTGATCCAGAACCCCAGCTATTATTCTGTGTTGCATTGTGTACATACAACCAATATGCCATACCTATGCTAGCTCCTTTTCTCGCAGTGTACTTACACTTGGCCCACAGCTGAACCCTTTTGACAGTTATTTACTTTTTAGCCTGGCTTGTTCTCTCTCTGCTCCCCCCGTTCCGCTGACCACGCCCACAAATGCAATCTATTTATTTATTTGTGTGTTTCCATTCCGTGTTCTCTGCTCCTTCTCCTTCTCCTCCTTCTCCTGCTCCTTCCTTACTTTCGCCGTGCTTTATCGTTGCCAGCCAGCGGATCCTTGTTTGGCCAGCTCCGAATGGGTTAGCTTTAGGCCAGAACGGATGACTGGGCTGGGTCGTAGGAGGTAGTGGGTAGTGGGTGGTGGGTGGTGGGGTGCTGTCTTTTTTGACAGTGCGTCGACCGCTGTCAGCCCCCTCTTTTCCTCCCTTTCTGGAAAAACATGGCTGGTTGCTTATTAGTTTGGCCCAAACGTTTTCTGTCAACGCTTTTTCTTTGTTCCTGCGACATTTGCCTTATTTTTCTTTTCTCAGCCCCCTCCTCAACGGGAAAAAAGGCCAGAAAATGTGCGCCAGGCGTGAAAAATGACTGCGTGTTATCTTTGTGACACTGATGGTGTCCCTGGTGTTCCAGGAAGTTCCCCGACCCCCCTTTTTTGCCACCGAGATCCTGGCTGGCACCTAATTCATTAGATCAGCTCCCTCTTTAGCCTTGTTTCGGCTTGTTCTGCCGCCAAAACAACAAGCAAACAAAAGTTTGCTGCCCAAAGTTGGCCGAATGCAAATCCCGCTGCAACAACAACAAGATGTCGGTGGGGGGAGGAAGCTTGTTTCAAAAAACAACAACCAAAACAACGAACAGGATGAGGGTGAAAGCAACACAGTGGCACTTTGTCCCCGTCTCGTGCTTGTGTTATGTTGCGTTGTTCTGTGTTTAGACCAAAAAGTTTTCGGCTCCCGACTGAGATGCAGTTGCACATTAGCAACACATCCCCCAAACATCCTTGGCCGCTGACCTTCAGTCGGCAGTCAGCGGACCTCATCTGTCAGACATCCGGAATGCACATAGTCCTGTGGAAGGAGTTCGCCAAATAGAATTAACTCTATTTTGGGATCTGTAAGTTTCACGTTGCGCAAAACAATACCATTAGCCTAGATAAACAAAAAATAAAGAACTCTACAAAAATGTTTCTAACGTGGACTATTAAAGAAAGTTATTTTAGTTCTCTATTCCTAAGACGTAAGATCTTTTAAATATTTGTTAATCTTCTACTCTGAAAGAGATGCATAGGTTTCCTATCTGGGATTTCAAACTTAACAAGAGAGAACGCTATAGTCGGGTGCCCCGACTAGCAGATACCCGTTACTAAGGGAGTGCGAGGGAGATAGATATATAAAATCTTTGATCGGGCATAACTTTTTAACGAATGGTCCGATTTGAAAAATTTCTTCTACATTTCGATAGGTATTGATAGTCACAATAAAACTGCATTTTTAGTTTTCCAAAATCTTTAATGGTGTAGGCGCCAGACACCTTTCAAAAAATGGTGTAGGGCGATTGAGGGCGTTAGAGGGGACGTGGCGCCATTTTGAAATAAACTTGCGCTGCGTAGGAACTCCAAGAATATGCATGCAAAATGCCAATCCTCTAGCTTTTATAGTTTCCGAGATCTCAGCGTTCATACGGACGGACAGACGGACAGACGGACATGGCTAGTTCGACTCGGCTAGTGATCCTGATCAAGAATATATATACTTTATAGGGTCGGAAAAGCTTCCTTCTCCCTGTTACATACTTTTGCACGAATACAATATACCCTTTTACTCTACGAGTAACGGGTATAAAAATTATCATTATTTTTGGATTTCCTAGAATTCTATTCTTTAAGATCTATATCCCAACTAGTTGCTCCAAAACTAAAGTTTAAACTAACAAGAGCTATTGGAACCCATCGATTTCGTTAAAAATGCAGTGGATAAATGTTTTTCCAACCTCTTCCCCTCATCTTTTCTTTCGCTTTCGGTTTGTTTACGTTCCAGCAGCTGCAGCATTCAAACACGGCGAAAATAGGACGAACGGGGAGAAAGTTGAAAAGAAAAGTAGAATTTAGAATGTAGAAAAGGGGCGTGGCACATCCGCACCTCCGCGCGCCAAAAGCCGCCCAAGGCTGCTTCGCTTGGCCTTCCGCCTCGAATTAGCGAAAATTTCATAATAATAAAAATCTCAAACTTGTTGGGGCGATTGGGTGCTGCAGAGTGGGTGGTACAGTGGTGTCGAGTGGGTGGGTGGGTGGTTGGAGGGGTCTGTCATTGCGGGCTCTTAATTAAAATGTGTCACAGGGGGGCGTGGCAGGGCGCAGGGGGCTGTGCTGATGGGCTGATGGGCTGAGGCTTTTGTTTTGCTTTCGCGCTGTTTTCCTTCGGCACTTTTGATGCACTTGGCTATTGTTGTTGTGCTGGCGCTGCGGTTGTTGTTGTTATTGGCACACTCACACTTGCAAACACACACTTGAACAAAAACAAAATAAAGAGTGACAGTGACGTTAAGGCAGAGGCTGTGCCGAAGGGGGGGGGGGGGGAGGGTTTAGGGGGGTGGAGGTTCTGCCATGCCACTGCATTTCTCCATTGCACTTTTTCGTGATTATTTTTATTATACACCATGTTTTTGTAGCTGCTGCGGTTCTTCTTCTTGTTGTTGTTGTTTTTCCTACTTGGCGTAAAGTTTTTCGTGAGGGGGTCTGGGGGGTTGGCAGCGAATAGCAAACGGGGGCCATGGGTGGGGTTTTTCGTGGCAAGGGGTGAGGGGTGAGAAAGCCAGCGACTGAAGCTGAAACATGAAACAAGTCCACACCCAAAAATTCAAAGACACGCACAAATACAAATACAAATACAACTACAACGACAGCAGCGATGACGACGACGCAGCCTCACACAGACACACAGATACGGACACACACACACACACGCACACACACTCTTACACAGAAACAAGCACATACACAGGCTAAAAAAAAGCCACGAAAAAGTTCATCTATTTTGTTGTTGCTGATATATTTTTTTCGCCATCATTCCGCTGTGCGTTCTCTATTTCTCTCCCAACCCCCCTTCCTTTTTTGTCCTTTTTCCATATCTATTGTTGTTGTTTTTGCTGTTGATGCTGCTGCTGTTGCTGTTTCCTTTGTTATAAAACAAAACACAATCGGATTGGCACATGGGCGGGGTGGGGGTGGTGGACAAAAGGGGTGGAGTCGCATTTCCTGCATGGCTTACGTTTACGTTCGCATCCTAGACGCAGTGTTAGTGCTCGCTTATGGTCAGTGGGTCTAGTCTAGTCGGGTCTGGGTCTAGGTCTAGGTCTAGTCTGGGTCAAGTCTGGGTCTAGTCCTGGTCTCCAGTTCCTAAGTTCTAGTCCAGGCTGCGGTTCGCTTCAGCCGCCTTTGGCCAGGCCGAGCTCAGCCAGATCAGCTGAACCAAATCTGGAAAACGGAGACGCAAGCTATAACTGAAACTGAAGCTCTGGACGTCGGCTGGGCAGCTCCTGCGGATGCGAGTGCGAACCGAACGGCACGGAGCGAGCGGAACAGAACAGAACGGAACGGAGCGCGCTCTGCGGACTGATTGCGACGAGCCACCGAATGGCACTGCCAACCCGGGCCACATCCACGCAGCAAGGAGCCAGGAGCCAGGAGCCAGGAGCCGCCTCTGTCCAGAGAGGAAGAGGAAGAGCAGCGAAAAGCGAACAGCGAGCAGCGAGGAGTCTGCCGCAGCTTCCACGAGCGCCAAGGAACGAAGTGCGCTCGGCTTTCCAACACATGCGGAGCAGGAGTCTGCGGGGAGTGGAGCGGAGTCCACGGGACACAGCAGCTACCGAGCACTGTCAATGTCACCGAAGGAGAGAGAGATGGCGAGGGAGAGGCATTGACTTGATTTCGATTTCGTTTTCGTTTCAGTTCGGCCTGTAACACGCCCTCCTGCAGCGTATACGTAATATTCTTGCTCTCGCAACCAAATCTCTCTCACTCTCTCCTTCTCTCTTCCGGATGCTTAACGCGTGCCAAACCCCTTGGCAGGGCTGCCACCCTGCCAGCAGGAATGCAATAGGATGAGATTCGAAAAACCTTTTTAAGGACGGAAAATAAGGATTGGAAGTTGTGAAAAAATACCCTTTTATGGCGAATTTTCAACCGTTGTTTCGTTGACCCAAGGCGCACAGCTAAAATAACTACTGTTTTGGGCAATCGGTTGGGAATCAAATTACGAGCTCAACAATCCGTATTTGGATCATTATTCTTATTGTTACGGCCAAAATACGGATATTTTAGGGTGGAAAATATGGCTTCAAATTTTCGACCAAAATAAACGTTTTTTTCGGTTTTTCAGTCGTCATTTGCATAAATCAAGACCGAAAGTTAGGCGACCAACTGTTTTGAACAGCTTATAACCTAAACTAACGATCCCTACCACTTTCGGGGAAATTTAATTTTTGTATTTTTAATAAGGGGTACCACCATGAATTTTTGCAAAAAATTGCCACAAAATTTTGTTTCCAAGTTTGAATGCCAATCGATTGTGGATTTTATGACGAGCTCAAAAAGGTATTGCATTCCATATTTTGACCATTATTTCCTTTGTTTGAGCTAAAATACGGATATTTTAGGGTGGAAAATATGGATTACAATTTTCGACAAAAAAAAATTTTTTTTTCGGTTTTTCAGTCGTCATTTGCATAAATCAGTACCGAAAGTTAAGCGAACGACTGTTTTGAACAGCTTATAACCTAAACTAACGATCCCTAGCACTTTCGGGGAAAATTAATTTTTTACCAATTGTTGCATTTTTTAAAAGGGGTAACATCATGAATTTTTGCAAAAAATTGCCAAAAAAAGATGTTACCAAGTTTGAATGCCAATCGATTGTGGATTTAATTACGAGCTCAAAAAGGTGATACATTCCATATTTTGACCATTATTTCCTTTGTTTGAGCTAAAATACGGAGCGACCGACTGTTTTGAACAGCTTACAACGAGTTTAACAAGCTATGACATTCCTTATTCTGAATATTTTTGGAATTTTTTTCGCATCCTAAATACATCCTAAAAGACCTACAGGGCAAAGGAATGGCATGGCTGAGATATCTGGCAACGCTCGGAGTTCCGCCTTCGGGACTTTGCGTCTGCGCCGCTCTTTGGTAAAAATAAGATAAGGATGAGGATGCTGGGGCTGCAGGCATTTTGGGCCTTGCCTCGACCTCGACTATTCGACTATTCGACTGCTCCACTGTTCGACTGCTCCACTGCTCGAGAGGTGGCAAAAAACCACGTGTTGATTTGTTTTGATTGTGCGCACTTTGTGCGATTCAGCTCCTGCTTGTGCTTCTGCTGCTGCTGCTGCTCCTGCTAATTTGCTTTCTCTGGCTTTGGCTTTTTACGCACAACGTCTCCGAATCAATCCTTTGCGGCACGCTCCCTGCGCAGCCAGGCGGCAGCGATGGAGCACCAGGGCTTGGTATGTAGTCCCATGTAGTCCTAGTCCATCCTAGCCACCCTGGTTGCCGGCGAGTAATAATTGACTAGCTGATGGGACCAACCTAAAATTGTTCATCAAAATGCTGACAAAACGAAGAAGAAAGGAATATTGAATTGGTCGTTAGACTTAACAGAAAAAACATAACATAAGCAGGAGGGTCACATTAGGCGGTCACACGCCTATTTTGCCATGTGTGCGTGTGTTTTTGTAAAGTGTGTGTTTGTAAATGCACTGTCATAAGGCAGTTTCGAGCACCCTGATATGTATTAATCCCTTTTACAAACTTGCAGCTGGCATACGGGTCGTATGCTTAATTGTATCTTAATCAAGCAAAATCTGTGTAGACTTTCAACGCCCAAAGAACATTCCTCTTAAAGAAATTAAGAGGGTTATCGGTTGTTTAAACTAGCAAACTAATTTTTTCAATTTGTTTATACGATGATCATCACTTTGCACCACTGTGACCACGATGCCCATCGCGTGTGGTGTGCCTGTGCTTCAAGCGCTGGCAGTTCTCCCTCGGCTTTTAGGTTTCGTCTGGGCTTGGTCTCGGTTGTTCGGTTTTCGGCTTGGGTTTCATCCAGTTCCCGCTGGCACCCAGGACTAAAGCGGCGGGTAAACGCTTTGCGGCTTTCCCCGCTTTCCCCGCTTACCCTGCTCTTCCTACTCCGTGCTGCTCCAGAGCTCCCAGTCACAGGCTTTGTCGCTCTCTCTGCGGTCGCTGCCTAACTTGCCAAATTAATAAATTGCCTGTAAAAACGCACAGCCCGAAGAAGATAGCAACGTGTATTCCTTGATTAGATTTGAATGGTTGGGTGGTGCTGGTGCTGGTGCTGCTGCTGGTGCTGGGAGGTTCTGCCTATGATAGATGGATGGGTCTTCCTGTTCCTGTTTCGGCTCCTGTTTCCTCCTTCGATCGCCTGGGCCTTTGATGGATGCGACTGCGAATCGTTCGCATTGAAAACTCGATTAATTACGCTAGCTGATGATGTGGGGAGGAGGGGGTGGAGTGGGGAGTAGGGGTAGGGATAGGGGGTCTTTTGGAACTAGGTCCTTGAGCCACAGCCTCCTGCCCTTCCCCCGAGTGCCTTTGGCTTTGACTTCTTATAATTTCGTTTGCATTATATTCCCTTTTTCCGAACATAGTGTGTGTGCGTGTGTATTTAGTGAAATTTTGTTTGCCCCACGCTGATTTCATTGGGCCGATGTTGCCTGCGAGGCATCTCTGTGAAGTCGGAAATCTGAAATCCGAAATCTGAAGTCTGAAGGGTTTTCCCTGGCGTTCTTTCCCCGCTTCCCTACTCCATATCAAAGCAAACACACACACCAAGGCTGTTTTAGGGGGAACGAGAGAGCCAAAGTGTGTCAGAGCGTGAGTTGGCCCATCAAAGTTTGGCAGGGCTGGGCTTTTAAAAAGACATTTCAGCCATGGCCTCTGGACTCTATCCCCTATCCTCTATCCCCTCCAAACAGAAGCAGACATAGAGAATTGGAAAGTTCGGAAATTTGGAAACTTGGAAAAGCGGAACATAGACGACCACGTTTAAAGTCATTTTCCACATCATTGGAGGCCGCTCAAGTCGCCTCACCGGCCGACGGACACGGGACACGGCCCTTGGCCCACAGAGGACGTGCGTCAATTAGGTTGGACCCCCCAACGCCGGCTTCGAACCCCCACAACACAACACAACACAACACAACACCCACTTATTTGCATAAATTCCCACGCTGCATGGAGGGCGGGAAGGAGCGGAAAGGCACCACAAAATCACCACCCATCGAGTGCAGAGCAAACAGAAACTGAAACTGAAACAGAAACAGACACAGCAACAGGATTGGAAACAGCAAGCCATCGGAGCCAGCGGCAGATGGCGGATGACCAACTGCATCCGAAGAGCACGCGACCCAAATCCGCAGTTAGATCACGCCTACCCCTCCAGAGACCCCTCTAAATGCAAGCCAACAAACACACAAACCCACAAATCCACACACACAACCGAAAACAAAACAAATTCGGAACTTAATGACATTTCATTTCCCTAGTCAAGCCCGGAATTGGATTGGTATTGTGTCGCCAATTCCTGTCCAAATTCCCATTCCTCACTCGATCGGGGGAGCATTTCCCATTTCCCAGCCTCATTTGCCATCGAGTTTGAAATTGGCTCTTAAAGTCCTCCTATTTAGCTTCATATCTCTGTTATTGCCACTGAGTATAAGTTCTTGTCAAGTTTTCCGTTTCGCTATTATTCGCAGATTGGTTCCCAAGGGGTACCCCTCTTACCACCTCCTACCACCTGTCACAAGTATTCTCTCTGCCATAAATTAAAAGAGGCACCGCGCAAACGATTACTTCACACGTCATTCCATTTGACATTCGATTTGACGGCATCTGTCGCTGACAACAAGCAGCAGCGACCAAACCGAGCAGCATCATCATCATCGTGGCCATAATCATCATCTGCAACAACTACTCGAGCGACACACATCCGAATGGGCGCGTGGGCGTATACGCGATATTAACATTCGGTATTGAATAGGCTCAGCTATTAATTGGTTCATCAGTTCATCAGTTCATCAGTTCACGAGAGCCCCGCTGAAGGGGCCTTCGGCTGGCGGTAAGTGGAGCATAAATGTGCGGATCGAACAGCAATAACTACTGCGATAAAAGCAACACCAAGACCAGGCTGAAATCGAAATCACAAGTGAAGTGTGTTGTGTGTTATGTGTTTGTGAGGCGGTGGTATGAAGGGTTGCTTGCTGGAACAGTGACAACATCATTTACGTGTAGCTTACACTTCTTCAGCGCCCACGTTCCTCGCGGGCAGCTTCAGCTCCTCCTGCTAAGCCGCATGAACTTGGCACACAAACATGACAGACTTTAACCCAGTACCTCACCCCTTACCCCACCGGCCTTTGTATTCAAATTAAGTACGTGCCGGAGGCGAGTGCACAAATAGCGAAAATAGTTGACTGCCATCAGCATTTCAGTCCGCTTAATCAGCCGTGGCGCTTCGAGGGGAGGGGGTTGATGGGGTGGAATGGGCTGTGCTTTTCAGGTGGATGCATGATACGGCCTGCTAGTGACACGTTCCTCTGTGGCCATGCAACTTGTGACTTGTCCATGACAGCTACATTGACGGCAAAGGCAGGCGAATATGATAGTAGGGCTCAAAGATAGTAGCAAGTAGCAAGAAAAAGAGCACTGCCTGTCAGCTTGCCTTTGGACAGGCAGCAGGCAGCAGGCAGCAGGCAGCCGGCAGCCGAGCAGCAAAGTCTCACCTGAGTCCGAGTCCCAGTCCCAGTCCGAGTTTGAGTCCTGAAAAGGCAGCAGCAGCAGCAACAGCTACAGCAAAGGCAAAGGCAAAGGAGCGGGGGGAAATTGACTAACTGGCCTCAAAAGCACGCACATGCCACCCCATCCCACCCCATTCCACCCACTGAAATCCCCCCTTTGGCTCCTTGATGGCTCGTTTTCTTTGTGATGCTCTGCTTTGAGCAGCTCTTCTTTTTGCTGCTGCTGCTCTGATTTTTCAGCCTCTGAACTACTGCCACTGTGAGCCACTAATCTCCCCCAGCAACTGCGGCGGTTATCCCATCATCGTCGTTATCCCAAGCCCAATCATTAGATTTGATTCGATTTCGTTGACAACAGAGCGGAGGCTTCCTTCCTTCCGCTCCAAACGAGGGAAGGAAGCGACTCCCTTCTTTTCTGCCAGTACCTCTGGTAGCTGCGTCATCCACAGCCCACACACGCCCAATTAGGCCGTGGCCAAAACAAGATTTGCTGCGATTCGGTTAGTTGTTGTTTATGTTCATGCCATGACATCAGCTCGGAAACCAGCTAACTTCAGTTCGAGCTCCAGTTTCGCTTCCAGTTCGCCTGCGTGGCTCAGACGGAGACGGCCTTGACTTTGGCCCTCTCCAGCTGCTGCGACTTCACTGCAATGAAGATGACGATAGAATCTAGAGTGCGGGGAATCTGGAGGCTAGCCCACCTGTGATCAGAGCATCCGCGTCGGCGGGAGCGGGTTGGAGATGGGGGGCCGGGAAGTCGGACAGGGCCAGTACAGTGGGCGCCTCGTCCTCCTCCGTCTTGCCGGTTGCCCGTTGGAGCACCTGCTTGCGCAACTTGCGCAGGTAGGCTGCCTTGTACTCCTCGCTGGGCTTGCCGCCTGCTCCGTAGCTCACCTCCAGAACGGTCAGTGGGATCACGGTGGAGGAGACGGGCACTAGGTCTGGCACAAGGATAATAACAACAGTTAAAGTACAGCAGCAGTAACAGTGGAGCACCCACCTGCCTCGTATTTCTCTTCGGGATTCAGTTTGTACAGCATCGGCACGGCGGAGACGCTGGCACAGGCCAGCAGAAGCAGAAACGGCAGAAAAGCCATGATGATCGTCTAAAGGCCACGCACTAACTGATCTTTGGATAATCTTCCACTCGCCTGAACTAATTCAAGTTTACATTTAAATTCAAGAAACTCACCATTGGCGGCCACAGAAATCAATCGATAGGTGTGTGTGCGCGCTAAGTCATAAACGGTCTCATTGAAATTAGGGAGGAGGTGACGGACTCAGTTAGCGCGTACACACACCAATGGTATGAAACAGTAAAACGGTATTTTTACAGCCCGACGGTAATATTATTAGGAGCATATGACCCGACATATCGATAGCGGAATTAATTAAATAAATTCAGTCAACTTGAAAAAGTAATTCAAAAAATTACCTAAATACCAAAGTATAAATATGTACTCAAAAGTACCAGCAAAAGTGGTTACCATTCCCTAACGCCTAATAACGTTTATCTAGTCTGGAACGAAACCAATCTTTATTAAACGTTCTACATCTACATCAGTGGCAGTGTTGTAAGCTGTGCCTCCGCGCGATGAATTAATACACAAAAGAAATAATCGATAGCAGCAGGCGTTATTTGTCCCGACTATCGATAGCGGAATTAATTAAATAAATTAAGTTAACTAAAAGGCAAGGCGACGCGCAGGAAAAACAGCGACCCGTAAGCGGAGTGACCCCAGAGCCCAGAGCGAAGCGGAAGCAGCAAAGAAGCGGAGACGAAGAGGCAGGCGAAGGCAAAGGCGACGCAGAGACGCAGAAAACGCAACGCAACAAAGAGGCGAGGAAGAAAGAGCGAGGGAAAAAAGAAAACACAGCGTGAAAAGCATGAGCTGAGGCTGAAGTCGCCATCGCCATCGCAAGCAAGGGAATCGCGTGGACAGCTAGCCAGTTAGCCAGTGGAACGGACGACGCCACTTGACCAGGACGGCGTCGCAGGAGCAGGAGCACCACCAGCAGCAGAAGCAGTTCAGCAGCAGCAGAGGAGCACCCCCAGAGGAAGAGGAAGAGAAGGAGCACCTCCATCTACACCATGAGCACCGTGTTCATCAACTCGCGCAAGAGCCCCAATGTGCTGAAGAAGCAGGGCACCGACCAGTGGGTCAAGCTGAACGTGGGCGGCACCTACTTCCTCACCACCAAGACGACGCTCTCCCGTGACCCAAATTCCTTCCTCTCCCGCCTGATTCAGGAGGACTGCGACTTGATATCGGATCGGGTGAGTCCCAGTCCCATTCCCATTTGCACACCCCCTCTACTATTTATAGCCCCTTAGCTGGAGGCTCCTGGTAATTACAGTAATAAGCCCATTCGAAAGTGTCCGAAAAGTGCACACATGACCCAATGCAGGTCACCGCGGGAGGTGTAGGGGTCTGGCGGGGACCTGGGACATAGAGGCCACAGCTTGGAGCCCAGAGAGCGCGAGAGAGCGTCCTACATGTCCCACATGTCCTACTTGTCCTACTTTAACTGCAAATGCAGCTGCAGCCGAGTGTGCTAGTTTTCAGTGATTCTGCTGCTGCTGCTGGGCAGAGGCCTTGGGCAGTGGGTGGTTGGTTGGTTGGCTAGTGGCACCAGCACCAGAAGGTCACACACCACCACCTTCGCCACATCGGTACATCGGTACATCGGTACATGGCAGGCAAAATAATCATGACAATAATCATAACATGAACACGGTCGGTCGCTCGGTCAATCGGTCAATCGACAAACAAACAAACATTTCGCTGGCTCCGCAGCCGTAAATCCACTGCGAACAAGCAGAGCACCGAGAAATTCCAGAGGCACACAGGCCGGAGCTTTGTATAAACAACATTGACGGCGGCTCCTACTGCCTCCCACCCCCTGACACCCTCTGCTGCCCACTGCTACCCACCCCCTGTCGATGCCCGAATAGTTTTCAATAAAAAGTTTTGCACCCTGTGTGCGCCCGAGTGGCAGTTTTGTTATTGCGCGGCCCGCGCCTTTTGCTATTGATTTAATTCCGTGCTCACCGCCCCCATAGTCCGCCAATTAAGGCAGCCAGCCACCATTCACCAGGCCATTCAGACAGTCAGTCAGCCATTACCTTGCCTAAACGGGCGCTCAGATTGGCTGAAGCAGTCACAAAGGGCGCCAGCGAAACAGCAGCATGTGCAGCGACTCAAAGTCAAAGTCAGAGTCAGAGACCAGAAAACAGGCCACTTCTAACTCAGGCTTCTAACTCCGCATCCGAAATTTCCTTGCAGGACGAGACAGGCGCCTATCTGATCGACAGAGACCCCAAATACTTTGCACCCGTGCTCAACTATCTGCGCCACGGCAAGCTAGTGCTCGACGGCGTCTCCGAGGAGGGCGTGCTGGAGGAGGCTGAGTTCTACAATGTCACACAGCTGATAGCTCTGCTGAAAGAGTGCATTCTACACAGGGATCAGGTGAGTGTCCGCCGTCGCCCACTCATCCCAGTTCCCCACTAATCCCTGTCATTCTTTGCAGCGACCACATGCGGACAAGAAGCGCGTATATCGCGTGCTGCAGTGCCGCGAGCAGGAACTGACCCAGGTGAGTCTCCAGATCCGCTAGAGCTTGCCAGCAAACCACTGATCCCCCACTCCTCGCCAGATGATCTCAACGCTGTCGGATGGCTGGCGGTTCGAGCAGCTGATCAGCATGCAGTACACCAACTACGGGCCCTTTGAAAACAACGAGTTCCTGTGCGTGGTCTCCAAGGAGTGCGGCACGACGGCCGGGCGAGAGCTGGAGCTCAATGACCGCGCCAAGGTCCTGCAGCAGAAGGGATCGCGAATGTAAGCCAATCCACACAGAGCAGCAGCACGTGCAGCATGTGCCCTCTCACTCTTTTTCGCCCACTGGTTGCTTTCGGGTGTGCTGTTATCTGTTATCGCCTGGCGCTCGCTGCCGAGCACTGTCTTGTGACCATTAGACAACGGAGCCGAGTATTTGATAGCAAATCGAAGGTCAACCTGTGTACTTTGTGTACTTTATGTGAAAGCGGAACGCGCGGAAGGTGGATCCTTGGTCCGCAGCGCTTTGTTAGCAACGCACAATATATATATTAAATGTAGATTGTATTTGTACATGGGAGTTTCGAAAGATATAGGACTAAAGTGACTTACGCTCTCTCTCTCTCTCTCTGTTTAATTGCAGTCTTGGAATTTAAACGCGCTTTATATTCACATACAATCCTAGAAAACCGAAACCAAACTCCCCGTCATCTACAATCAACAATCAGCAAACAACAACCACTCATTCATACAGCTACAGCCACACAACCGACCCAACACCAAGAACACCAACTGGATGCAGCCTAGGAAAGCCTCAGCCTCAGTCACCCGCCTATCCACACAGCACACAGGATACACCACGAGATCAGATCACACCAACAGCCACAGCCACAGATCACCCACCAAGATCTAGAATCAAGATCAGCCGGAATCACCCAAGCAGAGCCGGCTGGGAGAAGGGAGATGGCAGACTACGCTTCATTTGCATTCGAGACAAAGTTAACAGGTACCACTGCGACTCTCGCCTTCGTGGCCGTTTTGCGCTTAACGCACTCCCACTCTCGCTGTTGCTGCGTTACTGCAGTTCTGCAGCAGCGGCACTGTTCGGAGTGTGTGCGGGCGTGCATGTGTTCAACTTGTAGTAAACCAGATAGACCCGACTATACGAGATACGAGATATGAGATATGACTAGATAAAACTAGCCCCTGCTTTGTTGCGCCCTATAGCCTCAGCCTCAGCCTCAGCTTTGAGCTTCAGCTTCTGTTCACTTACGGAGGCACGCGCAGGCCAGCCAGAAAGCCAGCAGAGCACTCAATAAGCTAGTATATACACATTTAGCGGGAGTTTGTAGGGTTAGTCTTAGTAGTTTTTATCGTGCTTACAATAACAACCCTGACGACGCAGCGGACACTTCGCTGGAGCAGTCGCGATTCCCTTGGTTAAGCTACTAGCTTACTGACAGTTCGAGCTGCATTTACGTGTCCGATCCGATCGATACTGATACTGACACTGATACCGAAACCCAAGCAGGAGTCCTGTGCATCCGAAATCCGATTACGAATCGAACCCCCCGGAAATTGTAGAGCCACAGAGCTGCCCCATTGTACTGCTGTACTGTGTACTGTGTACTGCACTTGAGCGATAGGATATACGAGCGTGTGTAGGCCCGGTTTTACTACCCTGAGCTTTATTTTTAGTGAGTCAAGCAAAGCAAAGATATCAACTTTAGGAAATCAATTGAATCACGACTGAATTTATGTGAACTTGCACTCAATGGAAATACATACATGAAAAATGGAAATTGATAGTGAGGAGATATGTGAAAAGTTAAAAGAAAAACGAAAATGAAAATGAAAACCTATCCGGCGACGTTTTGTACAGACAGGCATTGATGATATCTATAATATTATAAGTACATGGATGTATATAATTTTAAATAGTTACTAATTTATACACGAAAAAGAAGGGAAGCAGAAGCAAATTGATAATGATTCAGAACGTCGCCACCTACTCGTACCCATTTTGTATCCATTTTGACTTATTTTACGTGCACGGCAGGTGCAGGGCAGATTATATAGAGTATAACTTATGCTTACGAGGATTATTTCGACGGAGAACCTTTACACTAGCAAGTAGTAGAACCGCAGCGCCCGAGAACGCCGGACCTTAGTAATCCGGCACTTAGCAATACAGAGAAAAGGCAACTGCAAGTTGATACAGATTACAGGTTACAGATACAGACACGGCAACAAATACCGATAGAGGTACAGAGAACAGATAACTCTAAAGTTAATACGATACGATAACCTAACCTTACCTAACCCCTACTGTAAGCGTAATCCGTCACCCGTAACCCCAATAAGGATGTACTCACACCCACTCTACACACCCTAAACTCCTTCTGTAACCTGCAGACGCAGAGGATCAGTCCCGCCCAGATCGCACATGCAGCTGGTGCTGGACCGGATCCGCTCCACCCCTGTCCAGGCTGCCTGGACAGTCCCTTCACATAATATGAATATATACGAATAAACTTGGAACCCTTTTCTAAAAAACATCCCCCAAGAGTTTCGTCCTGAAAGCTTAAAGCTGTGGATAAGCTTAAGTGCTGTAACTGGGTGACGATATTACAGCAGGGACAGCGTTCCGGAGCAGCCGGCAATGCCAGGATGCTAGGCAATCAAAGCTCATTCTGGTGTGTCCCCGAGAACTTTACCTGACACCTATCAAGGACGCAGCCCAAAGCGGTGAAATTGCTTCAAAGGATCAAAGCCGAGGAGTTCTTCTAGCCATTAGCAGGAAAAAAGCTCAGCAAGGACACTTGAAAAGCGCAACTTGAACTTGTAAATAAGCTGATATTGTATAGTTCGTATTTTGTACATACATTTAATTATGTAATCATAATCTATAGCTTATAACCCCAGATTTCCTGAGATAAGCCGCTTCGGGATCTGTAGCCAATATCCTGTTTCTCCAAATTATGTTAAATTCCTAACCTAAGTTGTCTTTCAGAGTAATAAAGGACAAACCTCTTATTTAAATTACCAATCGATTTGCTTTTACCTAGCTAGAGATTTGCTGCCCAAATGGGCCTGCAAGTCTTGATTTAGCTACAACTTAGCGTTGGACAATTGCTTTAAAACTGAGAATTACAGCACATTTGAATAATTTTGTAGCATACTTTTAGGCCGTTTGAAACGGCTACAGTTTTAGAGTCATTGCTAAGTGGCGACAAAAACTTTGGTCAAGGTAGCGTCACATACTACCTCAATTTAAAATGTTTCTAAAAACTTTGGTCAAGATAGCGTCACATACTACCTCAATTTAAAATTTTTCTAAAACGTTGGTCAAGATAGCGTCACAAACTACCTCAATTTAACATTTTTCTAAAAACGTTGGTCAAGATAGCGTCACAAACTACCTCAATTTTTACCCAAGGTTTTTTAGCAAAAATAAAAATTGAGGTAGTATGTGACGCTATCTTGACCAAAGTTTTCAGCAAAACTTAAAATTGAGGTAGCATGTGACGCTATCTTGACCCATGTTTTTCAGCAAAACTTTAAAATTGAGGTAGCATGTGACGCTATCTTGACCAAAGTTTTCAGCAAAACTTAAAATTGAGGTAGCATGTGACGCTATCTTGACCAAAGTTTTTAGCAGCATAAAATTAGTTCGTTATTAGCGCCACTCTTTTCGCGATCGGCCCAAAAGTATGCTACAACATTTAAGCAATTAAAAATGAGTACGTTATTAGCGCCCTCTACATGTCATCTCTTCCGAGGATCAGCTGTCCAAAAGTATGCTACAACATTTGCCCTGTTTTTTTCCACCTTTTCGAAACCGGAAATAAATCTGGAAATCTAAACAATAAATAAATAAATTATAATAAAGCGGAAATTTAATTTAAAATTTCAATAATATAATTATAAATACTACATTGTATTAATTAATTAATTAATTTACATTAATTACAAACATTAAAAAATGGTTGAAATCTGCCGGACTTTTTGGCAGGACATCCTCCATGGTGAACGCATTTTGCCGGCCAGGCTGAGTGGCGCGAGGTTTGGAGGTGCCGATCGTAGACATGTTCTTTAGGTCCTTCTGCGAGGTGTTGTGGTGGTCCATGTACTTTTTGCGGGTGAATGAGACCTTGCAGGCTATGCACTCGTAGACAGGCGATGGCGGCGGTTCCTCAGCGGAATCTTCTGGGTGCTCCAGGTCCATGGCGCACTGGAGACGCCGCCTGCACTCCTCGACAGAAAGTACTGAAGGGTAAAAATTAAAATTGTATTAGAAATACTTTGGGTGCCTCCTCCCTCCAAATTCAACTCCAACTTTGAGCGAACATTTGGCGGTATTGATTAGAAGTCGCGACATTGCGAATTTATGCAAAGTACGAGCAAATGTTGGAGTGCGTGAGCTCATGGGATATTCATGGACGTTGGCGTTGGCGGTGGAGGAGGAGTGTCGAAAGGCGAAAGACGAAAGACGAGTGCAGCTGCCATACTTGGCATCCCGGCAACTAACCTCCAGATGCCAATTGCCTTATCACGACTGCGCAGCTACGGCATTAGAGGGAATAGGAATCGCCTTATGGTGATGGTGACGGTGACACGCGAGTTTGGCTTTTATAGATTCCGCTGGCGCGGTCCATTGCACGCATATCGATACGGGCGCATTAAAATTTAACGGCCTCACACAGCCCCCATCCGCGTCCATCCCCTGCTGCACTAAAGCGGAGTGGCGAGTGGAACACGTGCGCATTTGTGCTTGTTCTAAACAAAGGAATAAAAACTTTGTCGCCGCGCACATGAGACCGTCGCAGAGGGGGAGGCACTGTAGCGGCAAACTTTTTATTTGCCAGTTCGGTCGTCGAAGGACATTAGTGCGTTTCTGGCTTTTATTTCAAGTTCGTTCCGCGCTGGCCCGTCCTCATCCGACCACTGGAAACAATCATTTTTTGCCAATGAACGAGCAATCTGCAAGGAGACCAGAACCTGGGATTAATATAAATATGAAGAGTGGTAAAAAGGTAAAACTTAAGTAAAATGTATCAATCCTATACCGAAACAGGTAGGCTTAAACCCTACTTTTAGCTTACGGTTAAGATGAGGAAAAACATTTTCTGGCAGTGTTCCGCTCTGTTTTCCTCTCTTTTCATCTTAAGTTCTGACCCCGCCGAGGTCTCGTAAAGGAGCGCAGCCTAAGCGAAATTTCATTGGTTTTTACGGGCATCGGGAGCTGGGAGCAGGGCTTTCACTTTCCTTTCCTCGAGTTTATGCTCGGAACTGCTCGTCTTGAGGCTGCCTCCCCATTTCCCCATTTCCCCGTTTCCAAACCTTCCAACCCATCTCCACTTCCGCTTCCCCTTGCCGCTCCCAATGGCATCGCCCTCTTTGCATCTTCCCAGTGCCTACAGTGCATCCAGCGCAGAGCACCACCCTTTTTGGCCGTCCCAGTGCCATCCCAGTGCCAATGCCAACCCCTTGTGGGCCAGACGTGTCGCCTCGCGTACGTCCTTCAACCCATTCGGCAGGCACCACCAGACGGCAGCCACTCCACTCCACTCTCCAGTTCACTTTTGAATAGTGCAGGAAAGTGCACACAGGCTTCGGCTTGAGCTGCACCCCGGAGCACATAAAGACAGGACAGGACTCCTGGCGGGAGCCACCACCGTTTCACTTTCGTTGCAGCCTCCCCATGGCCACCATGGCCACCTTGGACCCCGTACCCCTTGTACCCCTTGTACCCTCAGAGCTCACAGCTTCCCTCTTTTTTACACCTGCCAATGGGGGTGGTGAGTGGGTGGACGTGGTTTCTGGTGGTGCAACTAAAGCCGCGGCCAGCCGAGGATTCTATATCAACATGACAAGAGTCTCGTCGCAGCAGGCACTCTAATGCATCCCCACCACTACTTTTGGGGGTGGAATCAGGAGCAGAAGCAGAATCCACAGCGGCATCAGCGCCAAAGGGTTAGAATCCGTCTCGTGTCTCGTGGCTGTCTAGTGCATCTAACTGTGCAATCGTTGGAAGTGGTGAGAGGGGCGGGGAGGGGTAGGGGGAGGGGGTTGGGTGTCAAGGGGGATGGGCTAGGCCTTTGTGAGGCTCAAGTGCATGTCGTCATCGCCGGCAACGCCGTGTTAAGTGCTCCCAAACAAAGCGGCTGCTCTCTGTGTGTGTGGGTGTGTGCTTGTGTGTGATGCTGTTGCATCGAGGGGGAGGGGCAAGAGGGGCAACAGGGGGTTACAAGGGGGAGGGCATACGTGACGCGTGATTTCTGTGCAATTTAACCCCATTTCGCAGCCGGAAAAGCTGCAACGCCTAAGCACAACCCCTTGCACTGATGACGCACACTTTCTCGCTCCCCCCTTGAACCCCTTTAACCCCCCCCCCCCCACCCCCGCCACTGCGAGTTTCACTTTCCTACAGGCACAACGAAGCGGTTAACGCCTCTCCAAGGAGCCGGCAAATTGGGCAGCCCGATTAGGAGGACTTTTCGCATGTCTGACATTTCTGGAAAGCAACGATTTCAGGGATGGTAATTGGCAAGACAGTACGACAATTGTGTTCTTGTCATAAATAAATGGCAATTTGTTAACTATTTGCAAAAATATCACATTCAAATTATTGACAACCGTTAAGCAATAAATTATGAGTTTTGGTTTCCCTTTAAAAAAAGGTTGTTTATAAACTTTCTTGAAGTGGGGTGAACAAAAAATCTTTAAAAATAAATCATACATAAATTGTGGCACCAAAAAAACCAAATTGTTTACGTTTAAAAATAAGGTTTACATAGTTTAATCTTCTGTAATCACATCTAAACGATTTGCAATTGAAAAATTCCAACGATTTAATACCGGTAAGTCAAAATGAATAGACCTTCAAATGAAAGAATACTTGCAGTTCTTAAGCTTCGTATTATAAATGGGTATATGGCCTGATATGTGACTCACACGCAGACCACTCAGGTGCTGCTCATTCAGATGGGAACAAGACTAAAACTAAGCAGAAGTCCTTAGCAGAGGACGGGAGTTAAATAAAAAGAAGGGACACAAAAGAAAACTCATATCCCTAAGTAATTTGCATAGACCATTTAGAGTGGGGTGAAAAGGATGAAAGTGGGATGTGGGATGTCTGCACGACAGGCTAATGAATGTCGAAATACGCAAACAAGTCCAGATGCAGTCGAGAACGAGGACGAGAATCAGAACGAGAACTCCGGGCAACTCCGGCAGGCAACTCGAGGCAGCTCAATGGGATGGGGTCAAGCTGCACGGCTGAATTATTTGTCAATGCAACAAAACGAAACGAAACGAAAAGTTTGAGACGCTATTGAAGCGGCCTCCCGGACGGTGGGTGGTGCTAGGATGGTGGTGGGTGGGTCACCTCGCACGGTGAATGCCAAACAAACTTGTCTCAGATTGCGGGTGTGCGAGTATGAAAAGTGAAATGAAGTGAGCCAGGGGGATGAGGTAGAGGAGGAGGAGGAGGAGGAGGAGTAGGAGGACGTCCTTTGTTTCGTTCTCCGGCTTTTGTCCTCCGCTCCTTTTCTTCCTTTTCTTCCCGTGCCTGTCCTGGCTCCTGTTCCCCTTGTATTCCTGGTATTCCTCCACTTGTACATGTGTCGCTCCTGGAAGCCTGACTTTGGGATGGGCATGCGTTTGCTCAACTGCACTTGAACTACACAAATTGCGGAGACAGGAGGCCTAGGCGCGACCGATAGCGATGCGATAACCGAGGCTTTCAGGGGAAGCCGGAGCTCCCAGCTGGGGGCTATACAGCCGATACACCCGGAGGAATAAGGTACGGAGATTATATTTCGGAAATTATAACTATAATTTCACTTTTCATTACTCAGGCGAATCAATTAGTTTGTTACTAATATAGAAATAAAGGTTAAAGTACTCTAGAGTTTGTTCTTCCAGAGAAACGATCTTGAAATACAGATGAAGTGCCATTGATTTAGTTTCTCGCGAAGAATAGACTATTGACGATCTCCCTTTTGAGATCGAGGGAACGTTTTTTTCCCCCGTGTAGCAATTCGAAGGTGTGTGTGCGATATGTGAGGCCTTTAAGGGATGCAAGTGGCTGCAGTGTCGTTAGGGGTTTCTAAATGTGACCCCCCTGCCAATTTCATCGTGTATGCTGCTTAGACATAACGTACACCCGCAGAGACAGCGCTCTATTTGCATATTCATATTCGCATACATACCGTACTCACACACATATATGTAAGTACACAATATTTGCGTTGTGTAATGAGGGGCACCCCCTCCCCGGGGCCAACCCTTTGGACGGGGATGCGTCTGTATAAGTGGGGGCTCTTTGTGTGAGCCTTTCGTCCCTTTTTTTCGGGGAGTTTTCATTAGAAACTTTTTTCGCCAACATCATTCAGTGAGTGAAAACAAAAAGGGTTCGCACCCTCAGCCCCCTAGCTAACCTCCGTCCCCCTCCCCCAATCTATGTATGTACAGACGTACCTAGTAGTATGTACACTTTACCTCGACCCCCTCCCCTCTCCTGCTTCCACACACACACACACGGAGATAAACGCGAATGGCGATTTAGATATTTTAGACATGCGTGTGCACACCACCCAAAAGGACGAGGTCTGTCGCTGACATGTTCGGCCGGGCTGACCAGTGAACCCCCTCCCCCCTCCAGTGACCCTTACCCCTCTCCTGCCTCCAAAGACCCGCGTAACCCACGACAACTAAGCACGCTTAATTAGAAAGTAGCTGCGGTCGAAAAGGAGAAGGGGTCGAAGGTTTTTGAAGGCCTTGGCGCTTTCGCGTCCGCTCATTTTTCACTGACCCTGGACCGCCGGACGCCCAACCCCAACCCTCGTTCATTACGCTTCCTTTTTTGGGTGTTTTTTTTTGGGTTTCAAATTCGGCTGGAAATTTCTGCTCATTACATGACGTGCCTCGCGGGGGGAGGGGGTGAAGTTTCGGGTACGGATACAGCACATATGAATATTCGCATGCCGAATTAATCACTTGGGCTTTGGGTTCCCTTTCGCTTTGCTTTGTTTTGCTTTTTTCGTGTTTTTTCCAACGCTTGCCTAGTGCTGCCTTCCACCCCACACCACCACCCCCACCCCCAAGACCCCTGCCAAGCCCAATGGAAAACCCTTGCAAACATTTGACGCGGCATCAGGCACTCTAGGCGTATTTGGCGACCCATCTCCCCTCATTACTATGCGGCAGATCGATAAAAAGTTGGTCCACTCCACTCCGCTTTACTACACCCCCATCCCCCATCCCCCATCCCCCAATCCCTTAGAGCTCCGCTGGCCATGGCTGCAGTGCCTCAGCCTCAGTCTCAGTTGGCGTCGACGCCACCGCAATCGTGGACATGTGTGAAATGCGCACATTAAATAAAAAACGTGCCCAAAAAAAAGAAGGGATACGAATTAAAGGGTTGCCACCTGGAACCGCTCCATCCCCCCTGCTCCCCCGGCATAGACCCACCCCCATGGGCTGACCACCCATTGTATTTGGCGATTTCGAATCCAGCGAACCAACCCAACTCGTTTTAGATAAGGTGACTAGCGGCGGTTGTTTGCCATTTTAATGCAAAAGTTTTTATAGCGCTGGAAATGTTTGCATTGGGGGGTTGTTGGAGTGGGGGTGTCATGGCCTTTGTCCAGCCTTCAGTGGGATTTAGGCGATAAAATACCTCCAAAACCCCGGCACACAAACTGTGGGCAACTGTACCCAAGTGCATGCATAGGCTGTGGAAACTATGCCCCGTTCCAGGGACACAATCCTCCTCGCCAAACGGTTTTTAATCACCCGCGGAGCTTCGGGGCCCACAAACAAAATATAAATACAAAGATGAAAGGCGAGAGGCGAGGGGCGAGAGGCTCAGCGGCGACAGCGACTAAAATCAAAGACGCATCAAAGTTGGTTTTTAATATCCAGCTGCAGCTGGATATGCAGCTCAAAAGCGAAACGGAGCGGACTTCAACCGAATTTGGAATAAAGAATGCAGATGCCCAGATGGAGAATGTGGGTGGGTTTATGGGCTCATGGGCTCATGGTCTCATGGGCTGGGTTGTATTATATCGCTTTGAGCTTGTCGGCGCCTGTCAGCAGCCAGAAAAACACACGAGCTTGCAGCTGCAGAAATTGCATCCACAGCCACAAAGCATCTAACATGATTTTAATTATTGCACAACAACGTCAAAGAGACTTTCTCCCTTCTCCTTCCTCCCTTCTCCCCTCAACCATTTCAGCATTTCTCCATTTCCTGTGAGTTGCAGCTAGGAAATCTGGTCAAATTAAACAGCTCACTCCCGAAAAGAAATCTGCCTCGGGCTGATCGAAAACACCATTTCCGGCCACTGGGTGTGAATATCCTGAATTAGGAGCACCTTCTCAAATAATATAATCAACTTACAATATCTAATTAATATACTGCGTATAATGTGATCATATTTGAAAATGTTTAGGGTAAATAATGAAAATTAGGAATTTTGCCAAAAATACATTATTTTTGTTTTGTAGATTTTCAGCAAAAATAAGTATATTTTAGGGTGGAAAATATGGATTAGAACTTTAGACCAAATCAAACGATTTTTTTCGGTTATTCAGTCGTAATTTCCACAAATCAAGACCGAAAGTTAAACGACCGACTTTTTTGAACAGCTTACAACTAAAACTAACGATCCCCATTACTTTCGGGAAAATTTAATTTTTCACCAATTTTCGCATTTTTAATAAGGGTATGGTACTTACTTTTAATTTCTCTTAGAACAGGTTCAGTGTGCCAGTTCCATTTTCAACAGTCTTGCTCATACACTTTCGTTCCTAAAAATAAAACAAGAGAGAACGCTATAGTCGGGTGCCCCGACTATCAGATACCCGTTACTCAGCTAAGGGAGTGCGAGGGAGATAGATATATAAAATCTTTGATCGGGCATAACTTTTTAACGAATGGTCCGTTTTGAAAAATTTCTTCTACATTTCGATAGGTATTGATAGTCACAATAAAACTGCATTTTTAGTTTTCCAAAATCTTTAATGGTGTAGGCGCCAGACACCTTTCAAAAAATGGTGTAGGGCGATTGAGGGCGTTAGAGGGGGCGTGGCGCCATTTTGAAATAAACTTGCGCTGCGTAGGAACTCCAAGAATATGCATGCAAAATGCCAATCCTCTAGCTTTTATAGTTTCCGAGATCTCAGCGTTCATACGGACGGACAGACGGACAGACGGACAGACGGACATGGCTAGTTCGACTCGGCTAGTGATCCTGATCAAGAATATATATACTTTATAGGGTCGGAAAAGCTTCCTTCTCCCTGTTACATACTTTTGCACGAATACAATATACCCTTTTACTCTACGAGTAACGGGTATAAATAGTAAAATTATAAATAAATTTAAGTTGGTAAGTGAGAAGGTGAGAAGGGGGATCCGCTCATGGATACCCCTGAAAGTGGTTTGCTTACAAATAAAAAGCGGTCAAGAAATGATTTTATTTTCTAATGGAATCAAAAACTGTAAAAAAGACTTTCTTTATCTTCTAGAATTGGTTTCGAGTCGTAAGTTCTCAAAAAAGTTCCTAAAATAGGTTCTTTCGTCTGATATGTTGGATCTGCTACCCCGAGATGTGTGTTTCATCTGTGATCCCTGCTTATCCGCAATCCATAATCACAGATTTTGGACAAATATCCTAGTCCCAATCCCCACTTGCCATTAAAGAATTCGATAAATTTGCGAGCCGATGACGCGCTGTTGTTGTGGTCCACGTCCTGAGCCTCCTAGCGAGGGGAGGAATTGAGAAGCGGGTGGTAGAAAGGGGTGGCAGATGGGCGATGGGCAGATGGGTGGGGTGTGCGGGTGTCGCACGTAATGCGGGCGCGATTCGTTTTATTTTTGAACATTTTTCGGCCGCCAAAAAGTAAACGAAAACTGCGCTGCAGAAAAAAAAGGGAGGCGCACACACACTGGAGCACGGGGCAGTACATACGAGGTATGGCTATGGTACACTGTGTGTGTGCGGCGTCGGTATATAGGCAGTTCGTGCAGGGAAGCAAGAGAGTAGGGAGCTGGGAGCTGGTAGCTGGGCTGTCGAAAAATAAATCGAAAAGGCAACACGTCATTGGTGGCAGGGCATCCCGATCCCGATCCTGGTCGCTGGTCGATAGGCGTAGGCATGAAGGCATAGCTGCAGTTGCATCCGCAGTTGCTGTTGCAGTTGCAGTTGCCCAAAGTGCGTGGCAAATGAGCACAAAAAGGCCACGCCTGCTGCCCCGGAGATGCCTTCAATGGGGTCGGAATGGGGGGTGTCCAGTATCCAGTATCCAGTGTCCTGTATCCAACCTCCTCCTCCTCTACCCCCTTCTCATCCCCTTTCTCCACCCCCTGCTTTTCTGCTGCACTCGCAGACTTACTTTTTGCTCTGGGTAGGAGCGTTACCATTTCCTTTTATCCTTTTTCCCCCTTTCTCCTCTTTTTCTTCCCTTTTCTCCTCCTTTTTCATTTCGCCTTACTTTCTGGGCATCTGAATGTGTGATGTTTTTTGTTACTCCTCCTTTTTTTTGTGTGTGTGTGCTGGCGATTTTCCCTCTATGTATTTTTTGTTCGCTTCTTTTGTTTTTTTGATTATATTTCCTGCACAATTTTAATGGATTTTTTTTTGTCCGCACTCGTATGTGTTGGATGTTGTACTTGATGTGTTGTTGTTGTTTTGGTTGCCCGCCGCTGCTCGCTGCTCATCGTGATGAGCATTTTTTTGTGTTCAAGCAGATAATTACATTTAAATAAAATAAAAATTGCATGTGCTCCACCCCTAGGAGAGGGCTAGGAGAACCCCAGGACCCAGAACGCCCATGCACCGCAGTCGTCCGGCTTTGCCAAAGGCTCTACCTCCCCCCCCCCCTGCCTCACCCCTTCAGCAAAGAGAAAGCAAAAGGGGGTTGGGGAGGGGGAAGGGGAAGGGGAAGAGGGGGTCTGCTTTTTGTTGGCATGTTGTTTATAATTCATTTCTCTGCGTTGTTTGACTTACGCGCACCCCTCCGCCGCCGAGGTTCTGCTGATGATGGTACCCCTCCCGACCTGTCCCGTCCAGTTTCGTCCAGTTTCGTCCTGGGCCTGGACCATGTCCGTGTCCGGAGTCCCTGTCCCGGTCCCTGACCGGTGCTCCACTCGGCCGAGCGATGTTGTCACTGGGCCGCAAATTGCGCCGCATGCCGCATGGCGAGCAAGAGTAGGAGCAGCAGCAGGGATGGGCATGATGGGCAGGGAGCTGGAGAGATCCTGGCCCTTGGAGTGGCCCAATATACAAGTCATTCGCCTCGACCTGCCCAGCGCTTTGTTTGCTCGCCAACTGCAGTCAAGCCGTTTGTGTTAATGCTAATTGCTGTCAGCCCATCTCTGCCAGGTGGGCGATGGAAAGGGATATGGGGGATACGGTGACCACCACCACCACCACCGCATTCTGCGGCTGACTTTGGGGTCATTTCGGGTTCTAAGAGTGTCGATGGTGCAGTGATCTGATGGCCAAGTGGGTGATGGTTAAGGGGTAATGGCTGATGGCCGATGGCTGATGGGTGAGTAGACAGGTGACACACTACCAACACTGCGTTGCAGACACAGGAAGCCGCAGAAAATTGAATTGTTGCCAAAATTTAAAGGTGGCAAAAAGCGACGATGCAACAGTTGATGGAGGGGGGGGGGCAGGACATTCGGGACTCGGGGTATTGTGACTGTGCAGGGTGGCAGTGTTGGGGGCGCAAGGAAACGGAAACGCAATAAGAAGGCGTGGAGTGCGTCCGACGAGGCCTCTGTCTCAGTGCCGTCAGGAGAGCAGAAGGAGAAGGCGTTGGAAGGAGGTGACCACTTCTGGCAGGCACAGTCACAGGCACAGGCACTTTTTGTTTGTTGCTTTTCGGCACTTCAAGGCCAACGGCCTTCGTCGTCCGACAGAAGTTGAGTGGGAACGTACCAGAACAAGTTCATTTGCGGTTCCGTTTCATTTTGTTCGAAGGATCTTGGTCGTCCAGACATCCCACATCCCACATCCCTTCCTAGCCCCTGGAAAGTGGGTAACCAGTCAGAATGACATATTTTCGGCGCAATCGATAAGGCGAAACTTCAAGATTAAGGACGGCGGGGGTTTATAGATATGGGAACTACACTGGTACTGCATATCGTTCTAGGACACTTTCGAACTCATCTGAACCGACCGCCTCTTCATTCCCCTTTGCATCACGAGCTAGTTGCTTTGTCTTCGAACGGCGGCCGTAATGTATCCTGTCATCAGGTTCCCATCCTTCCGCTCCTGCTCCTCCTGTCCGCCACGTTCTCATTGTTCCCCAGATGGGCCACCTGAATTGGGTTTTCGGTAGGCCTCCTTCCCACCTCCTTCCTGCCTCCTCTGCAATTGCCATTTCCCCTCCTGGAGCAGGCGCCTTTGTTTACTCGCAATTAAATTAAAGTCCTTTGTTAGCCCAACCGGGTGTTTGGCATTATGAGTAATTACACACTTCTGGGACAGTTCTCGGAATCACAAAGACCCGTTCTTAGTGCCGGAAAGCCGAGTGCCTAGTGCGCCAGCCCCAAAACCACTTTACTTTCTGGAACCTAGTATGGCCTACCGCAGTTTGGAGTCATTTTAAAGTCGGACTGCAGCAAAACTAGTTTTGGATTCAAAAGTACAGGTGATTGTTAGCTTTTCTATCCTATTATCAAAATACAATTGAACAAATTAAGGGCTTTAGAAATATAGCTATTTCTCAACTTACAAAATCGAAAGAATACTGTGTATAAGAGACAATACCAAGTCGACCAAAATGCGAATTTTTTTATTGTAAATAATAGAGAATAGGAATTTTGACAAAAATAACCTTTTTGGGCAGCTAGTAACCTAAACCATCCCATCCCTTTCGAAAATTGGTATTTTAGACCAATTATCGCATTTTTTAAAAGGGGTATCATCATAATTTTTGCAAAAAATGGCCAACAAATTAAGTTTTCAGGTTTGAATGCCAATTTGTTGGGGATTTTATTACGAGCTCAACAAGGTATACCATTTCACATTTGGCTAATTATTGCCAATGTTTCGGCTAAAATACGGATTTTTTAGCGTGGACAAAATGGATTAGAATTTTAGACCAAAATATACGTTTTTTTTCGGTTTTTCAGTTAATTAAGACTGAAAGTTAAGCGACTGACTGTTTTAAACAGCTTATAACCTAAACTAACGATCCCCATTACATTCGGAAAAACTAATTTTTTTTTACCAATTTTCCCTTTTTGATTTTTGGAAAAAAATTGACAACTATTTTAGTTTCTAAGTTTGAATGCCGATCTATTAAGGATTTAATTACGAGCTCTAAATTCCATATTTGGCTAGTTATTTTCAATGTTTGAGCCAAAATTCGGATATTGGAATTGGTAAGCCAAAAATGTTTGCGACGTAACTAACAATGTCGTTGGGATCGGAAAAGGTGAGTGACAGTGAAGAATAATGATAAATAATAAAGTAAGAATGAATAACCCATGGCAAATCTTTTTTCTGGGTATTTAGAAAGAAATGGTTGAAATTATATCGTGGGATCACAACTGATGTGCAGATGGCCTCTTCATCTCTGAGGGAGAGCCAAAAAATGCATATGTAAGTAGATTCCGTGGCTCGACGATTCGGGCAACTAAATTAATTAAAAATTGTGGAGCACTTCCCTGGTGCTTCTCCGGCTGCCTGAGTGGCTCAAAGGATCCTGCGGGTGGGATGTGGGAAATGGAAATGGAAAAGTGGGAAATGAGCAAGTTGCGCAAGGGGAACTAAGCTTGTTAGCAACTTGGCAGAGCCAGCCACACGCACTGCCGCACTGCCACGCCCCCATTGGCGCGAAGGCGCTAAGCGGTAAGGCGGGAACAAAGGGGCGTGGCTGCGGCGAGATGGGTGAAAAGTTGGCAAGTCGACGGCATATGCATGTATTATTGTGAATATTATTATGCATATTTTATTTCGGGTTTTGGGTTTAAGTCACCGCCTCACCACCGCCTTTTCTCTTCCTCTCCCTTCCTTTCTCTTCTCCTACTTTCTTTTCTTTTCGATTCTTTTAATTTTCCCTGCCTTTGCAGTTTGTGGCGCCTCCTATTTTGTTGCCGTCTTATTTTCTTGCACTTTCTGCGCTGCCTGGGATAGTTATGCTCGCTTTCGCTTGGTGTTGTTGTGTTTTCGGGCTGCTGCGTCTTCTTTCAATTTTTTGCCACCCCACTGCCATCGGAATACCCACTGCCATGCACTCGGAAAAAGATTCGTTCATAATTCATAGTTCTCTCGATCTCAAAAGTGATTCACGATCGATTCAGTCTCAGACTCTTGATATTAAGACTATTTTCGTCTTGATATCAACAACTTTTCTTCTGGAATATGTGATAAGACGAATTCTCAATGTGGCCTGTTTTAAGTACTTTATTTTTCTGGGTGTACATATACCCATACCCACACCCACACCCATTTCCATACCCGGCCAGAGTTTTCAGCGCTCATATGTGCTTGTAAAGTTTTTACTTCGTTAGCATAATGAGAAACCGCGTGTTCATATCCCAACATCCCAGTATCCTTCTTCCCAGCCATCCCAGCAGCCATATTCTTGGCCAAGTTGATTGTGCGCCTTCTTGCGCAAGTATTTTGCACGATGCCTCCGCTGCGATGGAGGAGCACAGCAAATTCTATTTAAATTGTGTACAACATTATTAGAAAGTTTTTCACAGCGCCCAACCGAACAACCAAAAAATAAGCAAAGAAATGGGCCAGGAGGCGGGGGAGGGGAATGGGAATGGGAAGGGGAGGAGTCCTCTTGGAAGAGTTGCCAAGAACGCGGGTAAAAAGTGAGCATAGAGAAAAAGTCGAGAAACGAAATTTTTAATTTGCCTCAAGGCAACGTAGAAACACACGCGTAACCACACGCACACCCACGCATTCGTAGAGTGTCCTGGCAACACCCACACCCACCCCAAGGACTCCCCACACCACATTCCTTGTTCCCTTTGCCCCATAGGGGTGCTCCCCTTCCAAGGGTTAGTCCAACCGCAGAATGGTTTCCGCTTGCTTTGCCCACTCGATTCTTGTTCACTCGCCGTTTATAAGGAAGATGCATCCCCAGAATCCCCAGAATCCCCAGAATCCCCAATCCCTTGCACCCTGGCCAATTCTCCAGCCAGATGAGCATCCATCAGGAAACATCCATCATTCTTCATCTCCGGCGATTGCTGGCGCTGACTTTAATGAGCCAACATTTTGTGTCTTATAATTTCGGGACCCGGCAACTACGTATGTGTAGTATGTGCATCTGAGCATATATGACGAGTGGGTGGGGGGGTGGATGTGAATGGGAAAGAATTAAAACCGCAAATGTAGCTGCGACATTAGTAAGATTGTGTGTGGGCGAATGGGGGTGTGGGGTGAGGTGCTTTCTGTGGGTTAGCGCACACACAAAAAGAATTCTTAACAAACTTTTCATATGCTTGTTGGGTCCCTGTCTCAGGACCTGTCCCCTTCCTTCCTCGCCAATTCCACACGGAAAAGAAAAATGCCCGAATTTAGCCACTTACAGGTATAACTTACACTTGTCTATTTCACCACTGAAAGGTGTTGACTAGATATTGGAAATGGAACATAACTTAATCGAAAACAAGAGAGAACGCTATAGTCGGGTGCCCCGACTATCAGATACCCGTTACTCAGCTAAGGGAGTGCGAGGGAGATAGATATATAAAATCTTTGATCAGGCATAACTTTTTAACGAATGGTCCGATTTGAAAAATCTTCTTCTTCTACATTTCGATAGGTATTGATAGTCACAATAAAACTGCATTTTTAGTTTTCCAAAATCTTTAATGGTGTGGGCGCCAGACACCTTTCAAAAAATGGTGTAGGGCGATTGAGGGCGTTAGAGGGGGCGTGGCACCATTTTAAAATAAACTTGCGCTGCGTAGGAACTCCAAGAATATGCATGCAAAATGCCAATCCTCTAGCTTTTATAGTTTCCGAGATCTCAGCGTTCATACGGACGGACAGACGGACAGACGGACATGGCTAGTTCGACTCGGCTAGTGATCCTGATCAAGAATATATATACTTTATAGGGTCGGAAAAGCTTCCTTCTCCCTGTTACATACTTTTGCACGAATACAATATACCCTTTTACTCTACGAGTAACGGGTATAATTAATCGAAACGAGTGTTATTCGCCATCAGCTTTTCTCTCAGTGCATGGTGGCCCTTCCTTGGGGCTTGCGGCTGCTTCGTCAGCTGCGTAGGCAACACTCCACTCCTGGCAAAAAAGTTAAACAGATAGAATGAAAGGAACTTGGAGCCGCGGAGCTGTGGAGCTGCGGAGCACTTCTTAAGCATATTTCATTACATGTGCCACGAAAAGGGGCAGGGGAAGGGGCAGAAGCATGGGGTACGTCTCAGATGTCAGGCAAGATCGTTCGTGCCCATCATCAGCCACGTTGCTCTGACAAAGGAACCCATCATCCATCCGTTCGCCCCGCACCCACTCCACATTCTGCTCAGGGGAAAAATTAACCACACGCTCGCAGTCAGCTAATTTAACCCTGAAAATCCTTGGCACACACGCACATGCCGAGTTCCCAAGCGCCAGGACCTGCGAGTCCCCCAATCTCCTTGCCACATCCTTTGTCTTGTCCCGGGAATTAAGCCCAACTGCTGCTCCACTGGCAACCTCCGACTCCTCGAGTGCCCCGCTTCCTGCTCATGATTATTTTGAAATTAATTTAAATGCCTGGCGCTCAAAAGCGTCCCCGAAATGTGTCCTTAAACCCTTGATGGGTTCCCTGAGCAGCGGCAAGGATCGTTAGACCGTTAGATAATCATACTGAAAACCCCAAACTAGCTACTCTAACTATTTCGACTATTCCGACTACTACCTATTGGATCGGCTCTCTTCGGCCAGTGATTTCTAAGCTCGCCCACATATATGCAAATTCTGCCCTATCAGGCGAACTAAGCACACCCAGCCAACCACAGATACAATAGTTCGGGGGACATGGGACATGGAGTCCGGGGAGCGGTGGGGGGGGCGGGGGCGTCACTTTTTGACGTGGCATGTGGCATGTGGCATGCACTACTATTCGGCAACAAACGACACGCATTTAGGTCAGGCCCCGGCGGCCAGGGGGCGCCACCGAGGGGGGCAGCACGGACAGAGATACCGAGCTCTCTAGTGCGACTAAGCATGTGCAAGGCTCCCATTGGCTGGCGGCCAAAGCAGGCAGGTTTGGGGCGCACAGGCCAATCACACTATCGCAAAATAATTTAAACAAATCTAGGACAGCCAGAACCCCCCATCCACCCAACTACCCCCTCTTTCTCCCCCCCGAACGCCCCTGTGGTCGGTGCTGCGTCCACGAGCCGACGCAGAAACAAGCGCAAAACATCGCAAAACAGCGAGGGAGGTTGGGTAGCCGAGTGGTAGCCGAAAGGCTCCTCGGCTCCCAATTGAGCCAGGAAAATGTGGAAAATGCCGACGGAAAAGCACGACCACGCACACACATGGCTAGAAACGAGCAGGCAACTATGTGAATAGAGTGTGTGTGTAGAGGCGAGAGGGAGATGATGCTAGGTGTGCGAGCGAGTGAGCGACGGCGTGGACGATTTGCTAACCGAAGGACAAGTTGGGACCACACATAAACCAACCCCCCTAAAACCCCCCTTCCCTGATTAGAGAGGCTAAAAAGCAACAGCCGAGGAGCAACCGAGTGCGCTCGCCTGGCCCGAAAGAGCCTGCCGAATGCGGATGCAACGATTTGAAAGGCTTCTAAGTCCCGCTGCCAGCTTTGATTGGTCACGACCAGATGGCCTAGTCGGAGTTCTTTGTCCTTGGTGGGGGGAGGGTTGCACCACCCACCCAACAGCTAGTGCAACGCCATGTGGTTGGCTGATGGTTGACTAGGGACTAGAGGTCTTACGACTAACCTACAACCACCCCCCCACCTCAGAAGTAGTAACCTCCAACTGGACTCTGTGCTAATTCATAAGCATTCTATGCATGTTGGGTGATAAACCCACAGATAAACCCCCCGACAGATGCTACGGATAATACGCACGCACGAAGCCTCTTACGACCTTGCCCCCACTCTCCAGTTGAAAGAACCACCCACTCAGCGGCTGCCTTCTTGGCAATATGCGTAAAATGTATTTATGATAATGCCAAAGAGAATTACGTTAATGTTAATGCAAAACTGTTACGACAAACAAGAACAATACGAGAAAATGATGACGACGTGGAAAGAGAATAGGCGGTGGCTTCCAGGGGCCATGGCACACATAACGTTATCATAAAAGCAGATAAATTCAGCCGAAAGACAAACTCATAAAGGCAAAATGTTTCATTCTATTAAAAATTTTTATTGCAAATTTGTAATTTACAATTTGCATTTCGTGTGTTGGCTTTTTTATGTGGCTTGTCCTGGCAATATAGAGACCGTAACTCCGAGTCCTTGACTTTTGGGTTTGTGTTTGGGTTCGGGGTTCGGGGTTCGGGGTTCGGGTTCGGCTTTCCCACTGAACTCTAGTCTTCTTGAGCTCTTTTGTTTTCGCCTCGCGCAATTTTATAACCGTTATTCATAATAAAAATGTTATAGAACATCATTTCGGTGGCAATACATAAAAATGCAGCCGGGATAGATAGCTGATACAGGATACAGAGTACAGAGGAGCTCCACCCGCTCAATATAAATACATTGCTGCTAGCGGGCAAGTAATTTTTTTCTAATAAGCCCGGATCGAGCCCATATTCCCCATTCCGTGGCATATGAGACCCACCTGAAGTCGACACCCCCCCTTCCCCACACCGAACAGCACACTCCTGTCGATGGCGAATTTTAATAACATGTCATAAAATATTTCCCTGTGTTTGTATTTCCTTCTCCGCTTTCCCGCTTCCCTGCTCCTCTGACATGGCCATAAAAAAGTCATTACCCATCCATACGTGAACCCGGTCTCTCTATCTGAGCTCTATCGACGATTGCATCAGTGACGACGACTTTTGGTAATAATATTTCGCGCTCTTCCCAAAATAAAATTGCACGAAAATAATAAATAAATATATTGTTGCCTATTTTCCATAAGGCCCACTGCCACGGCCATTTTATGATGATCCATAAATGGGGTCGAGCGGTGGCTATCAGATCCGGATCTTTGGACTTTGCACTTTGGGCGCTGGACGTTGGACCCTGGACGCTGGCCAACTGGGAGCCATGCTTTAGACTAACCAGAAAGAAAAGGAATTTGGCAAGGGAGCCGGGCCATCGCATCTCTTTGTTTTACAGCCCAAGATTTGTGTCTGGCGATAAGAGCAAATGAGTTGGACCCCTTCGGGCCGGAATGGACCCGCACATGGTTCTTTGTGAATTGGACGCGCTTCCTTGGGAATTTACAACAGATTTCGATAGATATATTTTTGAATGATATCGCAACTCTTAAATGTTGCCTTCCATGCAAAAAACTATGTGGCGTAAACCGCCTTTAAAATACATTTTATAACATTAATAAGAATTCCTATTTTTAACAAAACCCAGATCCTTATTATACCCGTTACTCGTAGAGTAAAAGGGTATATTATATTCGTGCAAAAGCATGTAACAGGGAGAAGGAAGCGTTTCCGACCCTATAAAGTATATATATTCTTGATATGGATCACAAACCGAGTCGATATAGCCATGTCCATCTGTCTGTTCGTATGAACGCTGAGATCTCGGAAACTATAAAAGCTAGAAACTAAAAATTCAGTTTTATCGTGTTTATCAATACGTATCGAAATGTAGAAGAAATTTTTCAAATCGGATTATTCGTTAAAAAGTTATGCGCGATTAAAGTTTTATATGTCCATCTCCCTCGCACTCCTTTGAGTAACGGGTATCTGATAGTCGGGGCACCCTACTATAGCGTTCTCTCTTGTTTTTCTTTAAAAAATATCAGTATTTCGACTAAACCAATAGAAACTAGTGTTCCAAATATTGAATGGCATACCTTGCTGAACTCGTAATGAAATTTAGAATCAAGTGGTGTTTTAACCTGGACATTTTAATTTTTGACAATTTTTCGCAAAAAATCGTGATGTAACCCCTTTTAAAAAAAGGAAAAAATAGATCAAAAATGTATTGTTTTTAAATTAGACGGAAAGTGTACTGGTATTTATTAAAAAGTCGTTAGCTGCTCAAAACAGTTCGTATCTTTAATTTGGAACCATTTTTTTCCAACATAAAATCGATAAGAAAAATAAATTTTTTGCAAAAAATCAAGATTTTGATTTTTGGGAATAATGATCCAAATATGAAATGTCATACCTCTTTGAGCTCGTAATTTATTTTTAGACAAGTTACACCAAAAGAACTCTACGAAAACTTTCCATTTTTCGCGAAATCCCATATCCTTATGTGAAAGAAGATGTCGTTGTATCCACACAACATGCGCGGATCCACGGGGGGTGATATGGGTGATATATCACCCCCCACTCGGGTGAAAAATGAAACGAATTTTGGTATTTAAATAGTATGCAACAAAAAATTTGTTCTAATATCACCCCCCACAACAAAATCCTAGATCCGCCACTGCCACACAACTAAACTATAGGTATCCTCGTGGGAAACTAAATATTTTGGAATTAACCTGCCTTGAGGTAACTATCAATGCTCAACGCCCGATATCAGATGATGACCTTGGCCAGTGTCATGTCGATACTGGCAGTCAGTGACATAGGCGGCTTGAAATTTGCCAAGTGGAATTCGAGGAGCCGCAGGAGAAGGCAGCTCGCATTGGGAAAGAATAAATAGGGAACATTGTGGCAGGAAAATGAGGCAATGCCACGAGCTGCATTAATGGCGGGGATCATTTGTCTTGGTCTCGTTGCCACCTAAGCGGGTCCTTCGAAGGAAAACCCGGCTAGTTGGCACTCTGAATCGCTAGAACAAGCCGGCACTTCCTGCTTTTCCCCCGGCGGTCCCCTCTCTATAACATTATAATATTTAATATTATTTTCATTCTTTATTTTTATGGTACTCGAGGACATTTCGGGCACACAAATGCGATTCGAGTGGGGGGCGTTGTGGGCGCTTATCGCGCATACGCGACGTGGGACCAACCCCCCTGCCCCCCGCCTCCTAGGCATGGGAAATCTTGTGCAATAAAATTCCTCTAAACACTCATAAAAATTGCAGGCATATTAAAAATTGTGTTTGTTTAAAAAAAATGAAATAAAAATAAAAACGGTAACAACAAGGTAGCGGAGCGGGCCCCTTGGGTTTTGGTGGGGTGGAATGGCGGAATTTAGCTCATATGCGAATTTCGGGGGTCTTCAAAGGGAACTGGGAGATGGGAGCAGGGCTGCCGTGGCCCATAAAACTGAATGGATATTTGAATAGAATTTGCAATAAAAAATCCCGTTAAAAGCCAGCCCAAGTGGGCGTATGCGAGTAAGTGCGAGTGTGTGCGTGGATGCGTGGATGCGAGGATGCGTGGGTGGCAATAACAACTTGTGCGTTATGAAAAACTAATTTCTCTAAACATATGCGCTTCGCAGGCTAAACACGCGAATGAGCCATGGCCAGAAGCCAGAAGCCAGAAGCAAGGAGACAGGCCTTTTACGATCCGATGTGGCGCAGTGGTGCTGCCCCAGCCTCTCCTGCCACTTTTCACATCCACCATCCACCATCCACTTCCACATCCACATCCCGTTCTTGCTCATGTGTGCGACGCATGTTGACAGAGCAGCGAAGTTGGGGATTGGGTATGCTTTCCTGGGGCTCGACTCGAAATTGCAAATTTACGAGTATTTATATTGATGCCATTTTACTTTGATTTTAATGCGCGACCAAAATGCGTGCGAAGATTTTTAATATTTCCTTCTGTCCCCAGCATTGTTGTTCTTGCTGTGTTCTTGCTGTGTGTTTCTGTTTCTGGAATATTGGCAACGAAATGCTGCGAAATATTTATTTATTTTGACTAAGGCCCAGCCCTGTCCTCCGCATTCAAGGCCTGCTACGAAGGACTGCTTCTTGCGGAAGGGAGATCGATGCTCAGTAGTGCCCTACAATCATTCCCCGATGATCTGGGGAACGGACCATAGCTTAGAAGCTATACTATTAGGGGTTCAAATAGGTTGGAGGAACAAGAGAAGGGATTTACCTACAAATTCGGGGGAATACAGTTTTCTTAAATGTTTTATCATGGTTTAATTTTTAAGAAATACGTTTTTCTTTCACAATTAACACAGACAATTTAAATGAAGAACATTAATACTTAAGTTATTTATATGCTCACTTTATCCAGTATGAAAACTATATATCTGACTAAAAGCGAAGTTTGATTCATTTCGAAAACAGCTGCTTAGCAGAACAAGTATCTATCATTTCATATCGATAGACCTCGGATTATATGCAAGACAGTAATCTTAGCATTCGAATCAAGTCTAATTTTATTATTATCTCAGATCAAAGATCGTTAGGAACCGAATGTGTGTGCTTATAATCCGATGCCTACTTAATCTCATAGTTCTGAAGATCGATTACGGCAATCGATTGCAGCCTTTTCCACTGCCAACGACTCGAGTACTAAGGTCAGGGGTTGCCGGTTGGGACTTGGACTTTGTATTGCGACGAGTCCTTGCCTCGGCCCCCTTTCGATTCGATGTGGTCAAGGACATCCCCTGCCCCATGTTGCCAGCCACTTGGATGCCACAATGCAACTAAATGCTCGGAATTAATTTGTGTGTGATTGCAGGATTGCAGGATTGCTGGATTGCTGGATTGCTGGATTGCAGGTGGGGAAAGCAATCAAACGGGTAATATTGGGGAAAACTCGAGGCCCAGGTACTGAGTCCGCTGTTAGGAGCAAAAAACAAAGGCGGCCACAACAAGCAAACGAGCAAAGAACACAAAACAACGCGGAACAAAACAACACAACGGCAGAACAAAACAACAATAGTTTGCCAAAGCACCTGAGGCCCAAAGGGGTCAAAGGGCGAGGGGCGAGTGGCGAGGGGCAAGCGATCCGGGGTTAGAGGCCGCTTTGTTGCTCTTGTTGCCCCGGAATGTTGAAATGTTGTGCTTGCCACTTGACAATAAGCGTTGGAAATCAATTACACACAAAAGCGTCAAGTGGCAAAATGCAAATGTTTGAAAAGCAAAGCGCAAAACGCAGTCAAAACGAGTTTAATTGCAAAAAGGGCAAATCAGCTTGGTTTTGTTTTGGTTTTCGTTTTGGTTTCGGGCAGGTGGGCTCTCTGTTTAATATGTGAGATGGTGAAATGCCCACAAAATGTTAATCGACAGCTTAAGTTCGGTGGAAAACGGGGGGAAATGGCGTTTTGCAGGGGGGGGGGGGGGGGGGGGGGTGCTATCAAAATATCGGTAATTTTGTAAAGAAGCGAAATTTATGTGAAAAATGCCAAACAACAACAGAGAATTCTGGAAAGAGTCAGACAGACGAGGGCGGCCCCACCGAAAAAGCAAAAAAAATGCCGAAAAAAGTGCGGGAAAAACGAATCGAAAAAGAAGGACTGGCGATGCAATGTGAAATGAAACACGACAACCGAAATGGGGGAAGCGAAATGGGTGGGTGGTTTGCAAAAAGCCCAAAGCTGCATGCAAAATGCCGAAAAAACGTTGCCATGGGTGGGACAAAGGGGGGCACTCGATTCGAATCGAGTGCAGGCTGCGTGTGAAGCCGGCGATTATGCGACGAGCTGGCCAACACAAAGACAGCAACAAAAAGCGCCTGCCGGCTGGCGACCCACATTCGACCCACAACAACAGAGGAGCACCGAATCCACCAGGAGCAGTGCCATACCATGCCATGCCATGCCATTCCATACCATAACCAAGTCCAGAGGCCATGCAACATGGGGCAGTGGCTGTGGCAGTGGCAGGGGCAATTTTTAATGACTGAAAAATAAAAACCGGTTTTGAGCGGACCAGAAAAAGAGTGGGCGGTTGGTTTGTTGCATTGGGAATGGGAATGGGACTTTGGATGCAAAAGGATGCAAGGATCCAAGGATGCGTTATCACTGACCAGCGGGTGGGGGAGCATAATGCAAGTCAACGCAAACATTTTATTTGCATTAAGCTTCGCTACTTCCGCAGCAGAGGCATACGAAAAAAAAAGGAATAACCGGCCAACCAAAAAAAAACACAGAAAAGGCGACCAAAAAAGCCAACGTCGATAGCTAAAATACATACGCATGAAAAAAAAAGAAAAAACCGAAAAAAAGCGATTAAAATAAAACACAAAAAATCCGTGTACATGCAGCATGCCGCATGCAGCACCTACTTATGCCGCAGCATTTTCAACGGCAGCCAATAAAAACGCAGCGCTGCAAGTTGCGTGCAACAGGAAGGCGAAAAAAGCGCGAAAACCAAACAAAAAGCCGCCCAAAAAGCACAAAAGACTAAAAAAACACACATACACCGAAAAAAAAGACGAAAAAAACCAACAAAAAAAAAGGGGCGAGAGGAGCAGGGAAAAATCAAACAACACACATTCCCAATTGCAAAAGGCCTGGGTGCGAGTGAAATGACAGCAGGCTGCAGGATGCACTGGCCACTGCAGCTGCCCACCGCCCACCGCCCACTGACTGCCGCCCACCACCTGCAACTGCAACTGCAGTTTCGGATGGGAGGGGCTCGTCATTCGGCACTCGGCACTCGGCTCACCATTCGGCTCACCGTTCGGCTCGCTTGGCCCTGAAATAAAAATAAAAAGGAAGCGCTCAAAAAAACATCCTAGAAATATATAAAAATTGTCCAAAAAGTGCAAAAAGTGCAAAAAAGGCAGAGGAGCAAAAAAACAGGCTCAAAACAACACAGCACACATCCTAAACCCTGGGCGAGAGCAGGCCGGCCTCAGTCGGAGCGAGCGAGAGGGCGACATGTGGCGATGCAGCTGCAGTTGCAGCAGCGCCGGTTGCAGTTGCAGCCACTGCAGCAGATGCAGCAAATGCAGCAGCAGAGGCCGGGCAGCAGCGGATGCTCGTTTTAGTTTTTTTTCGCCAGCAAGTGCATTTCACAGGAGCGAATTTCGAAATGCCCCGAAATGTAGGCAACAAACATGGGCATTATTCCAGTTAGACTTTTTATTTGTTTATAGTGTAACAAGGTATGACATTCCATATTTGAATAATTATTTCCTTTGTTTCGGCTAAAATACGAATATTTTAGGGTGGAAAATATAGATACAATTTTTAGACCAAAATAAACGATTTTTTCCGGTTTTTCAGTCGTAATTTGCACAAATCAAGACCGAAAGTTAAGCGACCGACTGTTTTGGACAGCTTACAACCTAAACTAACGATTCCCATCACTTTCGGGGAAATTGAATTTTTCACCAATTTTGCATCATGATTTTTTGCAAAAAATTGCCATAAAATTTTGTTTCCAAGTTTGAATGCCAATCGATTGTGGATTTAATTACGAGCTCAAAAAGGTATTACATTCGATATTTGGACCATTTTTTTCTTTGTTTCGGCCAATATACTGAATTTTATGGCTGAAAATTCTGGATCTAGCCTTTTCATACGACCCGTTTTAGTGTTGTAGATATTTAAGTACTATCTAAAGTTCCGAGAGGATAAAATGAAACATAATAGAGTGGGCCATAAATAGGAAAGAATAAAGTTAGCCAGTAAAGTGTATGGAAAATATTTGCATCTTAGGACGGGAAATTCCAACTGAATAAAATCTCAATTTCCCCGTCGAGGCGCTCCTGGAATAACGGGCAATGCAGTTTACTGCCACAGATCGAGTGCATCGCGAGGTGCGAGCGAGAGGGTGCAGCGGCGGTTAGGTGAGATGGAAAATGGTCGCAGGATGCAGCTGCAGTTGCAGTGGCACCCAAAGCGAAGGGGTGGCAGGCCAACGCAAATTGAAATAAAAAAAATGTATAAAAACCATAAATAAATAAAATTAAGCAGAGAGCGCTTGGTAAAAAAAAGAAGAAAAAAGAAAAACCCAAACGATGACAGCGAGAAAAAAGGAGGATGCAATGTGCATTGTTGCCGATGCAACTGCACTTTACATACAGTCCGCCCACCGGTGGGCGTGCAAGGGGGCGGGCCAGGGGGGTTTCGGGGCCAGCGGGTGGCGGGTGGTGGTTGGCGAATGCAGTTTGGCAATTTAGTGGGTGAAAAAAATGACAAAAAAGGTACAGAACAAAAACGGCGAAATATATTTAAATTTGTTGCTCTTGTGTGAGTGTGTGGGTGGGTGGGCGAGTGGGCAGGGCGGGGGCTGGGCGGCGGGAGCGGGACAGAACGAGTGCGTTCAGCTCACTCCGACGCACGCAAAAAAATGTGCAAAAACTCCGCCCTAAAATGCGATGGGCAATAAAATAAAAATCAATCTAATGAAGCCCAGTGCAGCGTAAAAAAAAGCAAGGCGAAAAAAAAGGCAACCGAAAATGAACAAAGATGGCGATAGATGTTGGCTATGTTGGATGGTTGGATGGTTGGACGGTTGGATGGGCGTATGGCGGCTACGCTAATTTAAAATGTGCAACTATGACAGCTCCTCCTACTCCAATCCAAGCAAATACCCCGGTCCCAGGATCCCTTTCATCCATTGCCATTTATGGGCAACAAAAATATTCGATTAAGCGACCTCAGCACACAACAATAATATCATCAGTCAGTCAGAAATGGCGAATGTCGAATGGCGAATGGGAATGGAAAGGGAAGTACCCTGGCCCATCGATAATTACAAACTGAATGCGTCGGCTAGAAAGTTTCCTCCAAGGGTCGTTGGTTCGGCTAATGGAAAGTCCCAGTCCCAAGCCAATCCCCGCCTGCATTCCATCGCTTGGGTCTTCCTGGCACAGACAGAAAAATTGATATTTTGTAAACTAGCTATTGGATAATAATGATAATATGATAATAGATAGAACCATGGTGTGTAAAAGAGAGAAACTGCTCAAAAAATATAGATTTTTTTTGTTTTTGCACATATCATCAAGGTGTTTGAAGTTATAATTTCTATAATTTCCTGAACATTTTTGTAGCAGTGTGATTTTTCCCACAGGCGGTTGTTAATTTGCCGGATTAGGCAGAAAAACGACTGGGACATTATAAAGCGGAGGAGCAGGACTGAAGAACTGGAGGCTGGAGAAGAAAACTAAACCGCAGCCCTTTTATGACTGCGAGGCGAGGCCTTTGTAGGTTTGCTGACGAAATGCGCCGATAACTTTTTTTATTTCGAAGCTCTAAAAATGAGACATTTCATATTACTTTTACGGCAGGAGCAACTGCCGACTCTCTCCAGCCTCCAACCTCCAGCCTCCAGCCTCCGAATCCTCCTCCTCGGTGGGCCGAAAAACAATTCTGGGCAACCCCTCAAGTTTCTCTGCTGGGCTCCGTTTCTTTTTTGGGGTTACGTTACGGTTAACGGACACAGAGAAACCAAGGGGCTGGGCTTCCTCTTCCACCCATTTCCACCCACTTCCATCCAACGTAACCCACAGTAACCCACAGTGGCACACACTTAACGGCACTCAACGCATACAAAATTTCAAAATCATCAAAAAGTAGAAAAATACGCGTTTCATGCACATTCGCGGCATTTATGAGCCCATCAACGTCGCTCATGGATGAAAGTAACGCGTTTTATGCGTCGTTTGGGTGCCTGCCAAATGTATCTTTTTATGTGGTTCAGTTCGGCTGTTCGGCGGTGCTGCAAGCGCAGCTCTCTTTCTCATGACCACATGAGATGGGAGCAGGATTGGGATTGGGCATGGGTTTGGGTTTGGGTTCAGGTTCAGTTTCAGTTTCGGGGCAGCACACGGCATTGCCGTAAAAGCAAAAGAAAAGGAGGCGGGAAAACCATCAAGTTCAAAGTTTTCGGCAACGTTTACGAGTCCTGCTGCCACCGTTGGCCAGTAAAAAGTGAAGGGCGGACCACATCCGCATGCCGATCCCGAGTGGATCCTATTGGCCGGACTCGGATTCGGATTCCGGTTCCGGATGGATATGGAAACCACCTGACGAGTGACTAGGCGTCTGCTTAGTGCGTCCATCCGCTAAGGCTAAGCAACCCTCCATCCATCCGCCAATCCACCATCCACCGTCAACACCCCCGCCCCCTGTTGGGCACTCCTCGAACTAACAAACAGTTTTTATGCGCTATTAAAAATATTCTTTTTATAAGCCCTATAAAAAGAGCACAGCGACACAGGCCCAAGGAAATCAGCCGGCAATTTATTCGCAAAGCGCTTTCCGTTCACCCAACCCCGAAACATCAACCCCCCCCACAGAAAACCGCTCTCGAGAGAGACATTTTATGCGCACCTAAGTCATTTCGAACAATTTCGATTAAAAAACTCATCTAAACAATTTATGACGCGGCGTAAAAATCAAATCAAAGCAGTGTCGGCGGGAAAAGTGCAGCATTCAGCAGGGTGGATTGTTATATTTCCCATTTTCCCAGTTTACAACTATGCGGGAAAAGCATAAATTTAGAAAATTAGATGGCTGCCTGTTGATTAGTTATTAAACGGTTTGTGTGCATCTAAAACCCAAAGAGGGCTTTCATCTGGAGTTCGATTGGGGATTCAGCTTTCGGGATAACCGAAGGTCTCTTCCCCAGCATGTGATATTCGAAAAGCCTTCCTCAGCCATTACAAAGTTTCTAAACTTTACGATTAAGTATAAAGAGGAGAGGAGGACGAGCTCTTCAAGGAGCAGGGAGCAAGTTAAAACCGTGCGGGATATTAAAAAGTGCACGGAATAATGTTTCTTTTATGACTAAAGTGGCATTGGACAAGGGGTGAAAGCCGGGGGGGTGTGGATACTTCAACGGGCGCGCATGAGCGCTGACATCTACCTCCCAAATCCTACAATCCCCCCCCCCCCCCCCCCTCTGCGGGCTGGTTCAGGCTCATTTCGTTTTTAATTTCCGTAATTCCGTCAGCAGAAAAATTTTTGCAATATAAAAAGTAAATATCGAAATTTATAGACCTGCAGATGTGCTGAGGCCGAGGGGTTGGCGTTAGTGTTCGGGGGTGGCCTCAACCCCCTACCCCTCCCCCTCCCAAGGCGGAGGCTGAAGCGACATTAAAATGTTAAATAAAAACAGTAACAAAATACACACAAAAACAAACCGAAGACAGTGGCGGACCCACGGAGCAACCATCAACCCCCTTTGGCGAACTTACACGAGGAATTTAATGACAACACTAAAAAGTTTAAGCGTTATTATTTCTAGGGTAGCCACCCCACCCTGCCCCCCTTCCCCTCCCTCTACGGCCCCCCGAAAATCAGCTCCAAGGATAAGGATAAGAAGAGAGCTTAGGCAGAGGGATGATGAATCCGGCGGGATGAATGGATGGATGGATGGATGAGTGGGAGGAAAAAATACGACGGCTGTAAAATGGCAAATTCATGACCTGTGCCTGTGTGTGTGTGTGTGCATTCTAATGGCAACTAAAAACGAGCGGATTGTAACGATTCGGTTATTACCGTTATATTGCCGAAACAGCGCGCGCTACGAACAACCCATCTCCTCCCCCCCCCCCTGCAAGAAACAAAGTCGAAACGCACATAACTCAATCTTCGACGGAGGTAGAAACGTAACTCCCCCCCCCCCAAGATTTCGTAGACTCCATGTTCCTTTCCCCCTTTTTTTATTGCTAATGGCAAAGCGAAGAAAACCCAGGGGCGGGTGGAGGTTTGGTGCTTTTGCTGCTGCAGTTTATGCGCTGCTGTTAAACTTACGGTAGTTTACCGCCGCAACAGCCCAAGAGCCCAAGAGCCCAACAGCCGAAGTCTTGCCACGCCCCCCACCATCACCGCCCACATTCTCTGGCTTAAAAACGAAACAATTTTTACAACTTTGTTGTTTGCCTGCGGCATTCGCCTTGGCCATTTCTAGTTGCCCCGTAAAGTGAATGTAGTAATTTTTCAAAAATCTTTGTCTTTAATGGACCATTAAGCGCTCTTTCGGCCGCTGTCCCTGTCTTTGTCCCCGTGCCCTCCCCCCCCCCCCCTGCCACTCCCTTCTAGTAAAAACTGACAACTTGGCTTTTTGGACCTTGGCTAGACTCGAGTCGAGTCCTCCGCCCATCGTCAATATTGCGATTCGGTTGTAAAAAATGCGTTTTAATGCTGCAATAAAATAAAAAGTTTGCATTAAAAGCAGCAAAAGGAGCAATGGGAACAGGATCAGGGATGCGCAGCTCCGGACGAAACAATTAGCGTAAAAAATAGACGACGCACCTAACAAATAATTCCGCGTATCCTTCGCAGCTAGTGTAAAAGGACCTAAGGATTCAGGAGTTGGAAGCATACTTTTCGGCCACTCAAGAATTCGCGTCTCCTTAGAACGGAGAGGGGATTGAACTGCACACAATATCGACATCCTGCAGCGACTGTGCATTTTCGAGGTAAAATTAATGTTTAATCAACAAAGTGGTCGGTAATATACCCCAGTATATCCACACACACCCCCCCTCCCCCACCCCTGTCGTCATCAGGCATGTGGAAAACGGAAAACTAGCGAAATTGCATCAAAGAAACGAAAATATTTGCAGTGCGTGGGCCGGGGAAAAAGCGAAATAAAAATTGAAATCGGATAATGCAAACAGCAAATTAAAAACCAGTCATGTTACAGAAAGGGGTTCATCTCCCATCTCCCAGTCGCAGTCGATATCCGATATCCGAAAGGAGAGCCCCATACCATACCATACACCATACACCATATACCAGATTCATTCGTTCGGTAGGTAATGCTGATGCCGTGTGTTTGGGCCCGCTAATTGAAAGCCACTGCCACCTTTGCGCTTTGCAGCCAAAGACAAATATTGGATGGAGTGCGGCTTTATGCATATTTAAAATCAATTAAGTCAATAAATAATAAGGACAACCTTAATGCGATTGCATATGAACGAAATGCGGCAAATGCCGACTGTTTGCCGACATGCAGTGCAGGAATGGCAGGGATTGCAGTCTATGGGAATCCAAACCAATACGATCCGCCCGGGGGGTCAAGATGCGCGGCCCACGGAATCCATAGAATTTTGGAGGCGACACGCCTGAAGAGCCCTCCGCTGGCCACTTGGCAGGCACTTGGAAAAGGGCCCCAAAACTGGATGCAAATGCGAATGCAAATGCACTCAACGATGAGTTGCAAATTGTTGCCGTTTGTGCGCGCAATTGAAGGGGCACACACAAAGCGGTCGCCGGAGCACGGCAGCCAATGCACTCGGCCACGAAATCTGGACACAAAGTGGGACCCATTCCCCTTCTTAATACCATTCCCATGGTCAAAATGGTAAAATGGCTAAATGGCTAAATGGTACATGACCAAGTGGAGCAGAGAAAACCTGAGCTGAGCCAGCGAGGCGAAACCCAATGAAACAATCGGCTAAACGAGCCTGCTTCCTTCCTGCTGCCCCAGTGAGGCAGCCAACCAAAAAGGAGGAAAAACCAAGGAATGGACGCAGATTCAGAGGAGCAAAAGGATCAAAGGGAGCAAAGGGAGCAAAAGGAGCTCGAGCACCACGCAAATGTGGCACAGATGCAAAAAGTGACTGCGACTGGGTGGCAAAAGCCAAAAGCAATCAGAGTACGCGATGCCAGGCATCAGCCATCGTAGCCAAAAAGAATGCAACGGAGATGGCGAAAGACAAGCAACAAACACGCATCCACCACCCATCCAACCGGTGCCCATTATACACCATTCACACCATTCACACCACACACCCCGCACACACGGAGGCAATCAGAGGGTTTCATTCATGACGACGAACTCGAAGCCCCAGTTCTCAGTCCTCAAACCTCAGCCGCATGTCCTTGCCGGGGCCACGGCCCACTTCCACTTGCAACTCTTACTCCCACTTCCACTTCCACATCCACAGTCACATCCACCGCCACATCAACATGCACATCTTTTTGCTTTCGTTTTAGAAAACTCACAGCTCGCACGACACTCGACACTCGACACTGGAAACTCGAAAACCAGCCAGACCAGACCAGACCGATCACGCCAAAAAGGAACTGCAACGAATCAAGGACGAATTTTTTGGCAGTTGTTTTTACTCCTCACACGGAGTGTGTGCCACTGCCACTGCCACATGTCCAAAACCCTCAACCGCCCCCTACGAACCCTCCTCCAGAGCCAAACTCTTTTCGGTTTGGCTTTGTTTTCCGCCGACTCGACCCTGGTGCTGCCGGGATGTTGCTCCTTTTTCCACACACACGATGCACACGGCAATTCTTTGGCGTTTTTTGTGCCGAGTGAAACGACTCTGGCTGCTCGGGTGTACTGGTAGCTGGTAGCTTCCAAAAAGAAAGCATAACGGAGGCGACCCAGATATCAGCACTTATACAAAGTGCTCCCGGTGTCGAACCCATGCCCATTCCCTATCCATAACCATTCGATACCCATTAGTGGAACCCGCTGACACAGCCGTGCTAAAAAGCAATGGCAGTCGTAAGACGAGAAGCTGGAGATCCAGGAGATGGACACTCGGTAGAGGTAGAAGGTGGAAGTGGAGGTGGAGCACTATCAATCTAACACGGCGGATCCTCCTTATGGCCTTCTCATGCATAGGTGATGAGCCGGGGCATGCAAAAGGAACATCCGCATCCGTATCCCCATCCGGAAACCAGGCTAAGCCGTGCAGAACAAAGACGCCAGCGAAACACAAACACAAATCCCGGTTTGTAAGCCAATTTGCACTTAGGCTTATCTAATGTCGTATCATTTGTATAATGCTCTGTTTGGCCTGATACTTGATGTCTACTGTGTGTAGTCAATACTCTGCTCCCGATTCCTATACTCAGTTCTACTCGGTCCTCAGTCCTCAGTCCTACTCGAAACTCTCGACCCTCAAAGCCGCACCACACTACGCATGGGAAACTGAGTGTGTGGGCGTGTGGCCTTATCCTGCGGGGTTCATTTCTAAGCTCATTTATGTTTATCACAAATGCGTGCCAAAGTGTGTCGTTATTCTTCCACCTCCACATTTCCACATCTCCACATATACTCCCCATCCATACATCCATTGCTGGGCTCCAACTTTCAGCCATCGTCAATGTTGTCGAAGTTGTTGGCATGGCGCGAACAAAAACATTTCAAATATTCAAAAAAGCCACACACTCGCACAAGACATCAACCCCCCCCTCCCCCATAAGACACGAGAAATGGGAGTTGCGAGCTGTACTCAACTAGTCGGGACATGTACTGGCCATAGAAATTCATCTAACGGCTGTAACAGGTAATTGAACTTGGTTATATGGCCCTCGGAATGGCGTCGCGCTGCAAATGGAAATGGGGAAAAGCTCCGGCATTCGCGGGGTTCGAAGGGTCGAGGGGTCGAGGGGTCGAAGGGTCGGGTAAATGGAAATGGAAATGGAATTGAATGACGCGCGCATCGTGTGCCAAATGTGACGTCCTCGGTTGGGAACTCTGGGAACTGAGATCCCAGAAAACAGAAGCAATGCGTGCGAACTATATAATGCGGGCATAAAAAGGATTTGCACAAGGAGCATGTGTGCGTGGCAGTGGAAAAAAGAAAGAAGAAAGGAAGGAGGGGAGAGTCAAATCCAAGACTACATGCTACATGAAAATTGCAAATTGTACGCCATAGTTGGGGGGAGGAGGGGGCCAACTGTTGAACTGCTGAATAATTCATGGCCAACTGGAGATTTGTGCAGTGGCAAGATGATGTCAGCTAAGCGCGTTTGATGCCGATTTGTGGCACGCATAACTGTAAATCGCCCAAAAGCCAGAGCAACATGGATGTTGCCACTGGTGCTTAGATGGGAATGGTGTGGGTGTGGCTGTGGCTGTGGGTGGGGCTGTGACTGTGGGTCGGGGCTGGAGACTGTGTGCGTTGTGTGGCAGGACACTCTGCTCTATTTGCCACTCACGAACTGTGCCACAACACAACGCAACAGAAGCGAAACCGAAGCGATCAAAACAAACTGAAATAACCGAAGACAACAAGAGCAAGGCAATACAGCTGCAGCTGTGCGAAAAAAGCAATGACTCCCGCCACCGTTGGCTGCACTTGCAGCACTTCTTTTGCTTGCCGCACAAACACACAAAGCCCATCCCCCCGCCGCTTCAGGAATTCGCGGACACTTGCTGTCGACACTGGGCGCCTGGTGGCCATTGCCACGTCCCCACTCGCATGTGTGCCCCATGTGGGTTGTGGGTTCTGGGTGGCACGTTGCACGTTGCACGGTGCACTTGGCTTGGTCTTGTTGTCCTCCCCGATTGTGTTAGGGACTTCTTTCTTTTGTTGGCCCGGCAACCCAACAGGTGGCAGCTACTTCTGGACACATGCAGGCGGCATAACCACAGACCACGACCACAGCCACATCCACGTCCACATCCACACCACCCACCTAGCAACCCAACCACCCACTAGCCACACAGGCTGAAGGACGTTCGGCATGGCGGCGGACTTTTCTTTCCTTTTGGCATGCAACTTTTTGTGTGCACTCTGCCTGCTTCTTTTGGCGGCGCCTCTGTGCGCTTTCTGTTCTGTTTCTTTTGACGGTGATGGTGCACCCACTTCAACCATCATCCCCCCCCCCCCCCCCTCAAACATGGAGAACAGTCTGTGCGGGTCGGATGCCCCGTTGTTGGCCAATCTCCATTGGCCACTTTTACAGACTTTGATTTTAAGATATGGTATTTATTCAAGTTAGGCACTAGCACTAAAGTATGTTAAAAGAATCGTACTACGGGAATTTCGTTGGTTGGAATTCAAGTGTCCGTCGTATTTCTAAACTGCATTGCGGAAGCCAGCGATGTCGCCCAGTTCCAGTGGCTTCCACTGGATGTCGACATGCTTGTGGATCCGCTCCTCCTCGTCGTCGCAGCCTCCAGAGCAGTTGGACTTCTTATAATTATCAGCTGGGTCTGTGGTCATAGTCATAGGTCATAGGTATTGGTCAGGTATTGTAGGTCGAGGGGAATCAATCAATATAGTAGTATAATCGGGACTTACCGAATTTGTGGTCGTGATCCTGGTCGCAGGACTTCGGGCAGAAGACAATCTTCAGGTCGATGGGCTCGTACACCTTCACGATGAGCTGCGGCACCTTCTCGGTGGAGTAGTCCTCGGGGCTGGACACTAGTTGGTTGGATGAGGGGTTAACTTGGTTAGCTTGGCTCACTGGGTTGCTTGGCTTGGATGAGATGGGTGTTAGGTGGACGGTTTGGTTGCGGGCCGCCAGCAACCAAGGCCTTTTGTTCACCGACAGAACTTCCTGTCGGACTACAGACGTTGCTGATGGCGCAGATGGGACTATTGCAGCTGAAACCATTGCCGATGCAGTGGGAAGTGTTTCCGAAGTGGTCGGTGTGACTATTTCTAATGGTTTCAGCGTCGTGAATGTTTCGGGCCCTCTTAGGGGTGTCGTTGATGTTTCTGTGGATGTTGATGCTTGTTTTGGAGTGGATGTTTCTGTTCTAGGTGTTCTATTTGGTATTGTTGTTTGCATTAATGTGTGTGGCATGTTTAGAACTTTGTTTCCTGGTGCCCGGTTGACAGTCATTTTAGTGGGTAACTTTCCACGAGTTTCCCCGATTGCCAGTCCCTTGAACAGAAGCCCGTCGGATGTGGCTTTCGATGCGATTTCGCCCTTTGCATGCCAAGCTGCAATTTTAGCTGGTGTGAGAACAACGTGACGTTTGGCTGTGGCTACTAAGCCTTTGCTTCGATCTTTTTTCTCAGCATCAGGAGAACCGGCGGGCTCGTCTTCCATGTAGTCTTCGTCATCATCATAGTATTCCAAGCTCAGGTGAGACGAGTTCCTCGCTCGAGTGGGTGCGAGTGTAGTCGTTTCAGGCCTTGTGGTTGAACTAGGGATTGTACTTGTACTTGTTCTGGCAGTAGTACTTGTAGTAGTACTTTTAGTGGTGCTTGTAGTAACACTTTTAGTAGTGCTTGTGCCAGATGTCCGAGGAGCAGCTGAGGTTGTCGTGGACTCTGGCTTCTTCACTTCCATTCGAGTCAGCCGACCCTTAAGCAGGCTCAACAAAAAGCTCTTCCTTGCTTCCAGGCTAGTGACCACCCCGTTTGGAATCTCGTTTACGTCGTTCCCATCGTTGGGATAGTCTGAGTCCCCAGAGCTGTCCCCGTACTCCAAATCGCCAGTCGTCGTCGTCGGCCCAGTTGGCTGAGCTGTGGTTGTGGTGGAGGGAACTGAACTGGTCTCCCTCTCAGTAGTCGAAGATGGGGCCGGGATCACAGCGGCCACAGTTGTGCTGGACATGGCCTTCGGCTGTAATTTAGTCAGCACTTCGTTTTCCTCGTCCGCATACTGCTCCGAAGTCTCGCTGTCGTAGTACTCGGAGTCCTCCGCCTCCTTCTTGGTGATCTTCACGGGTGGCACCACGAGCGTCTTGGGCTGGATGGAACGCTTTTGGTTGGAGGCCAGCTGCTGGATGGAAAGCCGCAGCGAGTGGGCGATGAAGGGCTTGGAGGTGGCCAGGTTGTGCCTGGCCATCTGGGCAAGGGTTACGCCCGGCGACGAGTGCTGACTGGGCGGACGTTGGCTAGTTGTAGCAGGATGCTCCCTGCTCGGCGGCGTCGTGGAGATTATGTGGAATAGCTTCCGGAGCAGATGCGCCGCCGCCAGCGTGGACATGGTTGGAGCCCTTGCTGTCGTCGCTTGCCCAGACTCTCCCTCCGCGGAAGATGCTGGTGCATCGTCCATGTAGTCGGGCTCATCGCCCCCACCCAAAGTATTCCTACTTTCTGTTAAACTTGTGTTGGCTTGTTGTTTTTGCGGTGAGTGTAATTGAAGTTGTTTCACTTGTTGGAGTTCTTGTGTGCATGCAGGATTTGTGTTGTTATCTGTAAGGCAAGTGTCGTGATTAGGTGTTCTGTGTGGAGGAGTGTTCGAAATGGATTAGGTGTGTGCTTTGGGCTCAAGGACTTACCTGAGGTGGAGTCGGAATCGGGACAGTGAGGACGCGTGGCAGTGGTCAGTTCAGTTGCGGTGGTGGAGTTTTGCGCGGGAATAGTAGTCGTCGTTACCGTGGATGTGGCCGTAACTGATGTCGGCTCCCGAGTTGTAGTAGTCGGTTTTTGGGTGCTTGAGTTTGGTTTTGGAGATGTGGTTACTGTAGAGGTTTTCGGAGTGGTCGTTGTTGACTTTTGAGTAGTAGTTGTCACTGTAGTCGTCTTAGGAGTCGTCGGTGTTGTTGGTTTTTGAGTCGTAGTAGTTGTACTTGTAGGTTTGGGAGAACTCTCTGTTGTTTTTACGGTGATAGTTGTAACTGTTGACGTTTTCGGAGTGGTCACTGTTGGTTTTTGGGTAGTGGTGGTCTGCTGGTTCGTTGTTGTATGTTTAGGAGTTGTAGGGGTTGGTTTAGGAGTAGTTGTGGTTGGTTTTTGAGTGGACGTTGTTTTCTGTGAAGTCGGTTTCGGTGCTTCAGTAGTGGTTGTCACGGTAGTTGGTTTTGGAGTCGTCGTTGTGGTTTTCTCTGTAGTTGTTGACGGTTTAGTAGTAGGTTTTTGTGTGGACGTTGTAACTGTAGAGGTTATCGGAGAAGTCGTCGTGGGTTTGTTAGTAGTCGTTGTCAATTTAGTTGTGCTCGTTGTTGTTGTAGGTTCAGTAGTAGTAGTAGTCGGTTTTTGAGTGGACGTAGTTTTCTGGGTAGTTGTCGTTGGTTTTTCGGTACTTGTTGTTGGCTTAGGAGTATTCGTTGTTGTTTTTATGCTAGTCGTAGTCACTGTTGAGGTTTTATGTGAAGTCGTTGTTGGTTTTTGGGTGGTGGTTGTCACTTTAGTTGTGCTCGAAACCGACGTTGTTGTCTCTTGGGTCGTTGTTGTGCTTTTAGGAGTAGTACTTGTTGGTTTTAAAGAGGTCGTACTTATGGTAGAAATTTTTGGAGTAGTCGTGGTTGGTTTTTCGGTACTTGTTGTAGGTTTAGGTGAACTTTCCGTTGTTTTTACAGTGGTAGTAGTAACTGTTGGTTTTTGGGTAGTGGTCGACACCTTAGTGGTGCTTGGAACCGTCGATGTTGTCTTCTGGGTCGTTGTTGTAGGCTTAGGAGTAGTAGTTGTTGGTTTCGGAGTAAATGTCGTCGGTTTTTGAGTGGACGTAGTTTTCTGTGTAGTCGTGGTTGGTTTTTCGGTACTTGTTGTTGGTTTATGAGTACTCGTTGTGGTTTTTTCGGTGGTAGTTGTCACTGTTATCAAAGTAGTCGTACTCGGTTTTTGAGTAGTTACTTTCGGAGTTGTCGAGGTAGGTTTCTCGGAACTTGTTGTAGGTTGAGGAGAACTTTCTGTTGTCTTTTTTGTGGTTGTTGTAGCGGTTGAAGTTTTCTGTGATGTCGATGTTGGTTTTTGGCTAGTGGTTGTGACTTTAGTTGTGGTTGTAGTTTTTGGAGTAGTAATTGTTGGTTTTTGAGTGGTCGTACTAGTTGTAGAAATTTTCTGAGTAGTTGTGGTTGGTTTTTCGGAACTTGTTGTAGGCTTAGGAGAACTTTCTGTTGTTTTTTTGGTGGTAGTTGTAACTGGTTTCTTAGTAGTGGTCGTCACTGTTGTTGGCTTCGAAGTCGTTGTTGTAGATTTCGGAGTGGTGGTGGTCGGTTTTTGAGTAGTTGTCTTCACTGAAGTTGTTTTCAGAGTCGTCTTAGTAGGTTTTTCGGTACTTATTGTAGTTTTAGGTGTAATTGTTGTTGCTTTCTTTGTGGTTGTAAAAACTGGTGAGGTCTTATGAGTCGTTGTGCTTCGTTTCTGAGTCGTTGATGTCACAACAGTCGTTTTTGGAGTTGGTGTGGTAGTTTTTTCGGTAATTGTTGAGGTCTTCTGGGTAGTTGTTGTTGGTTTTTGAGTACTCGTTATAACTGTGGTTGCTTTTGGCGTCGTAGTCGTCACTGTCACTGTAGTAGTTGTGTTTGGTTTGGCAGTTGAGCTTGTCGTTGGCAAAGTGGGGCATGTCGGCACTGTTGGTTTGGCCGTTGTTGTGGTTGTCGTAGTGGGCAGAATCACAATATTTTCCGATAGATGCAAGCCATTGAAAGCTTTTTTGATTTCTGGAGCCTCAGTCTTCTCATCTTCCTTGGCACTTGCATAGGTGTACCTTTTGTACTGATATTTGGTGGTTTCCTTTGCAGTTGTGGGCGCTGGTGTTGTGGGCAGGATGACAATATTCTCCGACAGCTTGAATCTGGGCAAAACGTCCTCTTTCTCAACCTTCAAACTCATCGCGGGCGCTTCTTTGACGCTATGGTGTGAATAGTGATCATAGGAGGGATACGGGTCGTATTTGTGGTGAGCGGTGGTACGCTCCGAAGTGCTTGTGGTCGTTGGCGCCGACTTGGTGGTGGGCAGTATTACCACATTCAGCGACGGTCTTTCAAAAGCACCCGCTACCCTTTCGGACTTTAGAGCAGGCTGGTGCTCCTGCTCCTTGGCTCCCGTATCGTAGTCATCTTCCTCGTAGAGCGGCGGTGGCGCCTGGTAGGGGGCATAGTAGGGCTGTGGAGCATAGGGTACCGGCACTTGTGGCTCCGGGACATAGTCGAAGCAATCGACCTCGTTGCGCGGACGACACAGCTTGCGCTCGAGATCGAAACTGTTGCTGCCGGGGCATTTGAAGCGCGTCTGCAGATAGGTGCCGCTCTCCTGCAATCGGCAGGTGTAGTAGAGGGCGCAGTCGGTCGGCGAGCGGAAGGTGCCCTCCTCGGAGCACTCGGGGAACTTAAGCTCGCAGTTCTGCGGAATGTAGCTGCCGCTGTCCGATATCTCCGTCGAGGGGCACTGGTCGCCGGGCAGGCACTTGCGCTCCACCGGCGAGAAAATGGTGCCCGCGGGGCAGGCGAAGAGCCACGGCTGTGTTCGATTCTTGTCGCACCTGTAGTACACCTTGCAGTCGTGGGGATGCGGAAAGCGACCCTCCTTCTGGCACTGCGGCGGCCTGGGGTCCAGTTGTCGGTGCTGTGGAATGTGCTGCACGCACCGCCCGCTGCTCGAATTGAAGCTCTGGGGAGAGAGGGAGGAAGGAAAGGGCGGGTAAGTTGGCTGGCTGGGGCTGAAGGGTCTCACTTAACACTCACCTCAAGGTCGCGGCATTTGCTGAAGATAACACAGTTGGGTTTGCACACGTAGTAGTACTGCTGCTGATCCGGATGGGGCTTGATGCCAATGTAGTTCCGAGAGCAACGGTTGTTCTGCAATCACAAAAATGTATTAATTTCGTAAAATGTAAAGTAAAGGAAATAAGCAGCAAGTCAGAAATAAACTGTAATGCACTATTACACTATTTACTCACATAATCGAACCGCACGGGATATCCACCGCCGGGGTAGCTCTTGTAGACTCCAAAAACGTTGTCGTAGTAGGGGCTGTAAACGGGTGGCGGTGGTGGCGCCTGGTAGCCATAGCCGTAGGCGGGGTAGGCGTACGGGGGTTGTCCATAGAATCCGGTGGGCAGGACGGGCGGATGCGGATATGCACCTGGCAGCTGGCGTACCGAGCGGGCGGTCGCCATGGAGAGCAGGGCCAGGAGGCAGAGCAGGCCCAACGGAGTCGACCAAAGGCAGTGCGCCATCGTCATGGGTGATCTACTTCAGGTGACTGGGAACTCAACAGGAAACAATTTGTCGTGGACGTGATCCTGGGCTCATCTGATTCCTTGGTCTGGTATTCTTTAGTACTCCTCAGTATTCTATCCTATTCTTTTCGTGGAACCTTGGCTGCTACCGCGGTCAGCTCTGGATGGGCTGTGGTGACTTGGAGCGGGGCAGACGCGCTTAAAAGGTCGCTGGTGTGCTCGCTTCCGAGAATGTTGCATAACTCGAATGCCGATTGACCGCCGCGTGATTTAAGTACGGTGATGTTTGCTGCAGCCCCAAAACAAGACGAGCGAGACCAAAACAAATCTCTTGGCTAATAGAGTGCTCGGTGCTCAGTGCTCGGTGCTCGGTGCTCGGTGCTCTCCCCACGTGCCCGCAGACCGGAAGAGAGTCTTCGCCGGGGAGCATGACCGTCAGATGCATGACTAAATCTCTAAATGCTCAGGGGGCCGCCGGAGAGCGACGTGCGCCACTTCCGCACCGGAGATGCTGCTTTCCCGCTTTTCCATTCTCCGTCCCATACAATCTGCATGAGTAATCTCCAGCAGATCCACCAGCTGCAGCTACTCCGATCTGCAGCCGCTCTGGAGTTCAGACGTGATCAATGGATCAATTCCTGCAATGATAAAAATGCACTATGTTAGCACATCGTACGCAGTTTCCATCGATTACACCAACCTCCCCCACCCCAAATTCTAGAGCCCAAGGTCATGTAACCCAAAATTATTGCTTGTTTTTTGCGATTCTTACACGTACGTCGGTCGGTGGGAGTTACGCATCCAAAAATTCAAAATTCGTGGCTTTCTTGTGCGTCATTCAACACGTTCGTCGCTCTAAACGGAAAGACACGAATCGCCTACCGTGCCAAAAAAATAAAAAAGCCTAAGACCCAATATCGGACACGTTTCCCGCAATTAGGAAACAGGAACAGCGGATTGGATGTCGTAATATGAAGGAAGATATCCAAGTGCTATTAAAACATTGATTCATTGATTCTCACGGTCAAATTTCATTATCACATGTGATGTTTTTAAAGTCGTAGGCATTGTAGGAATCAGCTTACAGTTACCATAAATTTATGCTTATACTTATACGCACTTCACAATCAGTTGGGTTCCGCAAATAAATAATATAAAGAGAGCAACAAACAAACATGCGTCATTGCATTGCAAAGATTGTAAATAAAAATGCATGTTTTATATATTTTTACTTCGCCTTCGAACATGGTTTTTTAGTTAGTCTTCTTCGTAAGAAAAAATACTCTGATACGGATGAGCTGCATTTCCGGTTCAAAACATAAAGATAAAAAGTGCCGTAGCTGATACTGGAGCGACTTGGGATCCAATCACCTGCGCTCCGCAAGACAACTCCCTATCTGGACTACTCAGACTATTCGAACTACGTGATAATTGAACGGGGCGCAGGCCCCTTGTGATTGCTATAAAAAAACTGGAGCCAGAGCCATCGCCATCGCCATCTCCATGTCATCGGTGTTGGACAAGCTCGACACTAATCATGTGACGTCCGACCGGAATTCTTGGGATTTGAACACGTCTCGTATTGAGATATCCATGTGTAGCCGTCTGAATAGAAAACGATGGAAATGCATCGAGATCTACAGATAGACTGCAATATAGAATGAAATATCTAGCAGAGCGGTCGGTCAAAAGTCTGGGATGGAATGTGCTGAAGACATGTGCGGAAAATTGCATACAGGGGAATCTTCCGATGACGTAGAAGAGAGTAAGAAGTAAGCTACACATCTAGTTATCTGAACCCCAATAATATAAGATATAATTATAAACAATGGGGAAGAGCAGGTGGTAGAAATAACCTTCAACAGATATTACAGAGCTAAGCATTAAAGAATGCAATCTTCTTGGGACGCAGAAGAGAGTAAGAATCTTCATTGATCGTTTCTTCCACAGCCGGTACAAAAGTAGAGGGCAATAAAAGAGAACTCTCCACCGTTGGTTTGAAACTCGACTAACGATCGAAATTTAGCTCCAGTGTCAAGCTTTCGCAGTCTCCCCAGGTGGTTGCATACTCCACTACCGATCTCCAGAGCCGAGTCTCACACCCAAAGTAAAAGCTCTTAGCTCCGAAAATGAGCTGGGAAAGAAACTTGAGCAAAGATCCTGGGAGGCCAGTGGGGGCATGGGCGTCCTGGGCTCCTCTCGTAGTCTCTTAAATGACAAACTATTCGAAAAGAGCGCCGTGCCAAAGAGAAACCCCCTGCTGGTGTCCCCCATCCAAAGAAGGAGAAAAGAAGGAAAAATCCGCAAGCAACAGAAGAGAAATAGTTAAGAAAAGTTTGCTGCCGGCGGGAGGGAGCAAGTAAAGTAGCAGCCAAAAAGACGAAAAATGATTCCCATTCCCAAACGGGGGGGGGGGGGGGGGGTGGGGAAAAGGGGGGAATCCGGCGAGGCGACCAAAATAAACAGTAGCAGCAGCGGCGGCAGAGCGCGGGCAGAGCGCTGCCAAGGCAAGGCTCGAAATCAGGGGCACAAATGGGAGAGAAAAAAAACTAAAGGAAAAGTGTATAAAAAATGTTGAAGAAAACGAGACGAAAAGAGCCTGGCTGTTGCACTGGTATTGGTGCTGGTATTGGTATTGGCGCCGCTTTCGCTGCCACTGTCGACGTCGACTGCGACGCCGGCGCCATCGTGTGGGTGTGTGGGTGTATGGGTGTATGGATGAGTGCGTAAGGCTCTCTCCACGTTTCCCAGTTTCCACGTTTCCATGTCCCCATGTGGCCAAGACTTTCACTCTCGTTCGGCCGTCGTCGTTTTTCCTTCAGCTAACGCCGTCGACGCCGGCAGCGACGTCAGGTTTTTCTTTTCTGCACCCGTTGAGAAAAGGAGGGGGTGTATGTGTGATGGGTGGCGTTTGTGCCCATCAAGAAGTGCTGCCAAGCCAGCGCTAGAAAAAAGCATGCGAAAGTGCGCCAACTGATAAATTTCCACGGCAAAAGGGGAGCCGAAAAAAAATCAGGCAACGGTTTCAAGGCTGCTGCCCCAGCCCCTTCCCCCCTCCCCCTCGGCAAAGGTAACAGGTGGAGAGTGGAGAGTAGAGAGGGAGGGGGCTGGGGCGCCCAACAGGCGACCTTGAGCCCTGGACCTGACTGATGGCAGACGTCATTCTCGGAATGGTAACACAAGCGGAGTCCGTTCTAATTACACAAACAGCTGAAGTTGTAGATGTACAGTCGAAAAAATAGGAAAAGAGAAGTACGAAAGGTGGCAACACCATCCAGGTTCGCAAATTCTTGATTTAAGGAAGACATTTCGAAAATTGCAACTATTTTGACCATTTACTTCACTGAAGTACGTCTTAAGAGTATATTGAAGCACTATAACTAGCGGTAAAACTTTGAGACATTAGATTAGAGAACTAATGGTTCCAAAGTGAAATATTTCCTTATATGTTGTGTGTTGTACAATCTTTAGTCTTACAAAACCAGTGAGAACAGATGAAATATTCCTTTATATACAATTTTTATAAATACACTAACTAAAATACACTCATACTCATAGCTACTATAGACTGTAACTACTGACTGAAGTCAGCTGACACACTTCTTGTAGTACAAATATTTATAAGAACCAATCTATCTGGAAATGTTGGTTTTATGTTGCTTAGAATTGCCCCCGCAATGACATATTTTGCCGAGTGTAGCTGCGGCTGTGGCAGCAAACCACCTGTAGGCCTGTGTCCAGTAGAGGGTGGTGCCCCACATGGGGAGGATTAGACAGGACGGTGGGTGGTGGCAAGTGGTGGGTGGTTGGCTGCACACACACACACACATTCTCTCTCGTATTCTCTGCTTTGCTGTATCTCTGTCAGAAGGATTTTCTCGCGTTTAGCTTTCTCTTTTTTGCTTTCTTGCCCGGCAAACTCTGTTTTCAACAGGTTGCAGCAGACTGTGGGTTTGGCTGTGTGCGTGTGAGAGGGGGGGGAGGGTGTTATGTCCTTGTGCTTTAAGGCGACTTCATGGGGCTATGCCGTGTGACCTTCAGAGCCGGGCTAAGGCTAAGCGCTGCCATGGCAGCAGTCAAGTCACAGTCAGAGACTCCCCCCCCCCCCCCCCCTTTCCCCATCTGTTTCAGTAATCCTGGCAACCAGACATGTGTGTGTGCGTGGGCGCGTGTCCTGGCTGGGGATGTGAATGTCCCTGTCGCTGTCAGCGGTTCACCAAACCCAACGAAGTCGCCTGTTGAGCATGTGTAAGGCTGTACACTGAGAAAAAAAGTGACCTTAATTTGAATTAATGTAAAATTCTCAAAATCAAGACTCTTTTCATCTGAAACATAAAGGCAGACCACTTTCATCTCTATTTCAAGGTCGCCTCATTTCGAGAGTACTTTCGTCTTGATTTCAAGACGCCTTCTTCTTGAATTAGTGTTCATCTCAATTTTTCTGTGTGAATGCTCCATTTTACCAGTCGATATCAGTTCAGTCAGTAGTGATAGTGTCGTTCCAATAGCTGAGTTGACCGATTAAGCGTGTCCTGATTTATGGCTCCTATCGAGGCAGCCACAACCTGCGGTTAATGTCTTAATCGCCACTCGGGGCGGAGTCGGAATTGAAGCCCAAGTCTGCTGGCGGGATCCTGCTGACAGGGGATTGGGCCCACTGTAAACCTGTTCTGGCAACGGGCAACTGCATTCCCCATCCCCAAACCATCAAGAAATGCAGGATTTGAAAAGGCAAAGGCAACGCATTAGCAGAGACACGTCAAGCGAGCCAGAAACTGGGCCCAAAAGCGAAACCGAAGCCGCAGAAATCGGGGCCATAACATTCAGTGGAGGGGGAGGGGGAGGGGGTTATACGTATAGGGCCAGTATTGAATTGCAGCGACCTACATAGAAAGCAGCGAGGAGCGAGAGCTGAAGTTGGGCCCTGCAAAGTGCACTTTAGGTTGGAGATTCGAGTCTTGAGAGCCTGTCTCCCGCCCTCTTGCCCTCCCGCCTTCCCGCTGACCCTCGCAAGCTGCACATGTGACTGCAACGTGGCCAGAGCCTTGGCTCTGGGATCTTGGCTCTTGGATCTCCGATCTTGGGACACAAATGTTACGCTCTGCACTCAATGGCAAACACAGCGCGACGCGGAACTAACAAAACTCGTTCCGCGGAACATTCGCTCTCCTTGATTTGGCAAACCGGTTGTTTCTGCAGCGATCTGGAGCCTACGATCTGGGATCAGATCGGAGGAGTGTGTGCGGCTAGCATTTGATTGAAGTCCCAGTTGCCGAATTCCCGGGTGACCACTTTGGGGGAAACGCAGACAAAGTTTTCTACTCGAAAATCAAATTAAGTTCCCCTGCCCAAGGGGCGAAATTGACTGAGAAATTGCTCTTTGCTCTGAAATCTCCAAACAGTCAAGGACACGCACACACTGAGGCCTAAGACCCCAGTTCTTGGTCGCCCAGCACCCTTGAGTGTTTATCATGTAAAACACCAAGAAAACATGTCAAACATGCCAAATATGCATGACCTACAAATTATGCGAATGCGACACCCCGCACACAAGCGCACACACATACTCGCAGGTCAGGGGATAACCAGAAATCTGGGATTACTCGAGGCTCGAGTCCCGCATCTCGCATCTCGAATCTCGAGGCAGAGACAACAGTGAGTCGTGGTCCTTGGGTACTCCACCTCCTGCAGGCTCAACCCTCGGCAAATCACCAAATCGGGGTGAAGTCAAAGTCAAGATGGGGCGCTCCCCTCGTCCACTTCCGCACTTCCACTGGCCAAGAACTAAGGACCAAGGACCAAGGACCAAGGACGCAGGACCCAAATTCAGACCCAAACACAGGCCAAGCCTTCTTGACCCGCCCCAGAGCGTGTGAATCACTTTGCGGTCGTGTGTGTTCTGTGGGTGTCCTGAATGTCCTCCCCCCCATCCCCTCCCGTCTTGAATGTCCTGGGGCCATATGCGAGAGCATTTAAATTAAGCAATAACACAACACCAGAGCGAACAAGTTTATCAAATAAGTCTAAGCTTTCCCCCTTCCCTCGGCTGACAAGCGAAACCACGTCAAAGGAAGTCATAATTGCAAATTACACACATAATCATTCGAAGGCCAGAAGTCAGAACTCCGAAAAACAGAAAACCGAGTGAAAAACAACCCGAAAGGGGAAAAGGGAAAAAGGGGGCAGTGTGTGGCACACTTAAGCAGCTTTCCTTGTCCCTGCCCTATGAATTTATTAGAAATTCAAGAGTGAAACTCTCGGATTTCTCCACACTCGACTCGACTCGATTCGTCCAAGCACAGCACGTCCTCGATTGACTGACCCACAAATGTGTTTAGCTTGTGGTGCCAGGGGATGACTGCCGAAGGGATGGGATGAGGATGGTATAGGGGGGATGGGTTGGGATAGGATGGGCTGCTTTCGGATGGGATGGAAGCACCTTGAGACTTGGGCGGTGCGTGCTGCGTCAAACGATTTCACTCTCGGGCAACTTTGCCAACGTGGCGCATGATACGACTTGCTATTGCCTTTGCCCAAGGTATCGTGTGAATTAATTAGCAAAAACTCCTCCAGGTCTTCTGCCCACCCACAATTCCACACCTCCACTTCCATTTCCACTTCCCCTTCCATCCCAAGGAGGCGGAAATTAACCCTAAAATGATTTGAACACTTTTATGCCACTTTTGCGCCCCCTGTCCCACTGCCACATGAGTGAGCATAAGGTCAGGCCCACCCCACACTGAAACCCCCTCCCCTGGCCAAGTTTTATGTGGTGTCCGGTTGCCGTTTACCGAACAAGAACCGGAAGCCAAGTCAAACGAAGGCGGCTGTCCGCAAATTAGCATGATATGCGTGCGTGTGTTTCCAGGGGATGAGGATGAGGGCAAGGACGGGGCAAAGGAAAGGGTTCTGGAGTGGGCAGCGATTAGGCCCATCAAAGGATTAGACGGGTTTGGGATGCGACGACAGAGAAAGATAGAAAGAGAGAGGAAGAGAGGTCAGAGGTTGAAAAGTTCTGACACGCAATTACCCGATCCGATCCGGCTCATGTGTGGGATAGCTTCAGCCCCATCCCCATTCCAACCCATTTCCATACCACACCATCCTATGCCATCCCATCCCAAGGGTGGTTAATACCGTTTTAAGTGATTTTATGATGAATTTGTGCCCTAAAACTCTAGCTCATTTGCACACACGCACACTCGACATATCAACATATCAACAACTTCATCATCATTAACACGAAACAGTTATGCTCTTATTATGTTAACTCCAACTTGTCCTGGTTTGGGTTTTCGGTTTTGGGTTTGGGTTTGGGTCTTTGCGGGTTCGAGGCGAAAGTTTTTAGTGTGAAAATTTCACAGCCATTTTATAGGCGTACTTAAGTGGTTTTGCCTCTTGGCGGCACTTCTAAGCTATAGCCCTCCACCCCCCCACCTCAACCCTTGCTGCTCTATTAGACACACACACATGAGAGTGTTGATTTTTGTGGCATTTAAGCCTTTTTGAACTTTGAACTTGTGGGTTGGTGGTCTCCCGGTTCCCGGTTCCCGGTTTACGGTTTACGGGAATCGGATTGGTGCGCGCTCGTTAGCTGGTAGTTTTGTGAATTGTTTTACCAGTTTCGTCGCCATTTGTTGCTTGTTTTTTTATGGGGCTCCTCGTCGTTTGGTGTGAGGGTGTGACGAATCGTTTAATGCCATAATCCCTTGGTCCTAGTCCTGGTTTAGTCGTTGTCACTGTCCCTCTCCCTCTCCCTCTCCCTCTCCTCGCTCATTGGAGATGGCAAGGAGGTGGAGATGGAGCCCTGTGGCTGGTGGTTTAAGTGCCTGAGTGCCTCTAAATTGGCGGTTAACCAGAAGCGTGATTGATAATAAATGGGGGATAAGTTTTGAGGCATTAGGCTGTACTAGTACTAGTAGATCATCTTGAAGAGGTATTTACAAGTTGGGTAATCGAGTTCGAAAGAGGTAGAGTGTAATGATTGTAGATAGATAGAATAACTTGAGAGGTAGAACGAAGATTTGAACTGCATTCCATGAGCTAATGACACAACCCTCATAGAACCCATACGAAGTTGCAAAGGAGAACAGCGCGGATGAGTCGAGTACATTGATCCCGAGAGGCTTTATTTTCGGTGGAGAATCCCTGCACTAGTGTGTGCGAATGACTGAGTTATCAACCCCCACCCCCCCCCCCCCTGTGAGTTTTCGTGTATGTGTACGACATAAATAAGCTAAACTAACAATCCCAATCCGAATCAGAGTCGGTTTCCGTGTCCCAACTGGGCTCCTTCTTCACTTGTACAGTCTTTCAAAGCTGCCAAGCTAGGGTCCGCTCCTCTCCCCGGTGAGTCAGTAAGTGAGTGAGCGAGACAGAGTGTGAGGGCGGGGGGAGAGAGAAGGAGAAAGAGAGAGAGGAGCACTTTTTGGCAATACATTTTTGGCAAATTTACTCAGCCGCAGAACGACGAACGAGGAACGACGATCGACGAACGACGAACGACGAACGAGCGGAGCTTGACGGCGATCGCTTCCTCTCGCTCTTTCTTCCCCTTGGGGACTGTAGTTTGAAATGTGCATGTACCACTACATGTGCAATAAGCAAGCGGACAAAGGCAGAGGCCTCTCTCGCCGAGTTACTTCCTAAATTTTGTGTGTTGCCCTCGCTAGGTCGCTGAGCTGCGATCGTTGTTATATATGCACTATATATTGTGCGCTGCATGCGCTTGTGTGCGTCGAGAAACCTCAAAAAAGTTGCATTGAAGCCGTTAACCTCGGCAGCGCGTTCGTCGCCCGAGTTTGTTTTTGGAAATTATAAGTGCCTTGCTGGGGGAAAAAAAAGGGGGGGGGGGGTTTATGTGGAAGGCAGATAGAGTAAAGTCATTTGCCAAAATGTTTCCTTGGCCGCAAAGGGGCTGCAAACTACAAACACATGTGCGCCACCAGAAGAAAAGAAGAGACCCCTGCGGAGAATGGAGAATTGGTGTATTGGTGTATTGGAGTATTGGTGCCTTGGAGTTTTGGAGTATGATGCAGTTCGGTGGTGTTTGTGTGGCACTAAAAATTACACAAAAATTACGCAAAATAAAACAGCAGAAAATATATAAATAAAAATAAAAACAAGGGAAGAGAGAGAGAGAGAAGTGCACAAACTCAAACTCAAACTGAAAACTGAAACTCGTTCGGGAAAGAAGATTTGTGAGTTTGCAATTTTTGGCACACCACACACAAACGGGTTTCGTTGCGATTCGTTTCGATTCGAATCGTTTCGCTTCTTTTGGCTTCTTTTCGGTTTTTCGGCTTTTCGGTTTTTCGGGCATGCATGCAACTCTGCCCCTGCATTGTTGAGCAATTTGCGCACAGCTTTCTATGGCAACGGCATAAGATGGATATACTGGGATGGGATGGGATGGGATGGGATGGGATGGGATGGGGCAGTAGATGGACGGGGGTTCCAAGATGCCTGCCCTTAAATCATGTAAGATCGATGGGGAGCCTGCTGCAGAGTTTCTGTGTGCGTTTCGTTTCGTTTCGTGCATTCTTCAGGTTTTGTGTTTTGTGTTTTTTTCTCCTCTTTTGGGATGGGAGTCCGTAGAAAGTTTTTGTGCTTTGTGCGCTGATTCAAGGGTGGGGGCATCAGCGTGAGATTGGGATTTGTCGACGATTTCTCTTTTTTTCTGTTGCCTTCGTCTCGTTCAACCTGAAAGATGCAACTTTGATCGCTGCCGGAATGCTTTTTCGCTCCCCTTAGACGAGCTGCATTTTCGGTTGCAGTGGCAATTGCATTTCACCTGCCTAACGGAATCAATTAAAATCGTTTATGCTAATTTTTTGTGGCCCCAGCATTTTTCATTAAGAGCTGGGTAAACATGTTAAAAAAAAGACAGGAAAAAAATGCAAAAAAAAACATAAAGAAAAATCGACGCAACCACAAAAAAGAGAGCAGATTGGACTGGGCGTGGGCGTGGGCGTGGGGCGTGGCTGACATGGCATGTGAGGAGCTTTGTCCATCGCCTCCCAGCCCACCCCTTCTCACTACCACACCCACACACCCACACACCCACATCCCCCACCCACTAACGCACGGGTCTAGCGTTACATTATATTTTTAACATTTTAAAAATGGCTGCCTTTTTGCACCACACACAGACACACACACACACACGTATGTACTTGCGAATAGTACGTGTGTGTGCGTGTGTGAGTTTGCATTCAGACAATTTAAGCACATAAATATATATTGGATTGGAAAATGCACAAAAAGTTGCACAAAAATCAAAATAAATAACTGCGCGTAGGCATAACAATTTATTGTTTATAAAAAACCCACGAGTGCACTCATACTCACACTCACACTCATACTCATACCAAATAAAATATCAAAAGGGAGGGAAATGCAAAATAAAAAATAAGGCAAATAGGCGGCAGAGCGCCGTCCAAATTGCTGTACTTGTTGTTGTTGTTGTTGTTGTTGGCCAGTCGCGTTAACGTTAATATAATCCAAAAGTATAGATAAATACCCAGCCTACAGTCGTCGAGTTTTTCGACGGAATCCTTTGTGTGTGGCCATGGCTGGGGATCAAATCGAATCGAATCGAATCGAATCCAGAGGGCCCTCTCCCGTTAATTCCCAAAATCAAATGCGCACACACGTAGGCAGCACAACTGTGCGAGGGGAGGGGGCGGAGGGGGGGTAGGAGGATATACAGTTAGCCAAAATACGCACTTACCCCCCATCCAAACCCACACACACTCACACTTCTTCCAGCTCTCTTCCGCCTGCATGTCATTTTCATAATACGCGCACATGTACTGATGCATGTACCACGCGGCGTATGTGTAATTTGTCCAGCAGCCAGGACGCCCGCCCACCCACTTAGCCGCCCACTCCCGCCCACTGGCAGTGCAGAGCGCAGAAAACAAGCAAAACAAAAAGTGAAAACAACACAAAACAAGGCGAAAAAAAATGATGTCAGTGGAGAAAACGAGCAAAACAAAACGAAACGAAGAGGAAAAAGAGGAAAAATGAACCAAATAATTGTGCACGTGTGTGCGTGCGTGCGTGTGTGCGTGTGTGTGTGCGTGTGTGATTAACGAAAATGCATTGGCCTTATGGCGGACAGTATATCCGGTGCCCACTGCCCACCGCCCACTGCCACTCCCACTCCCACTCCCACTCCCTTTTCCGCCCATCCCCCCCCCCCCCTTGTCAGCTGCATTTGCATTTTATTTTCGTGCGTGTGCATCGCTGTACATGTGTGCGTATGGGAAGTATACTGTGTGTGTGTGCGTGTGTGTATAGGGCCATGTACTGAGTTTTGGCAATTTTTTTGTATTATTATTAAACCTTTTCATTTTTTGTGATGTACATTTATTTTTTGACTTTTTCGTTTTGTTTCCTTGCGAGTCCTTTTTTTACGTACATTATGTATTGCCAAACACACACACACACGCACACACACACGGCCACTGGGAGAGTGAAATATGTCGTTGATGTTAATGTGATATTTGGGCGCTGTTGCATTACCGTTATTTTTGGGCCTCGCCGTACATAGACAGCCGACCCATCCCCTTATCCCCTTTATGTATTTTTTCATACAGCCTTCTCCTCTTATTTCTTTCCCTTTTTTTTTTATTTTGACGACTCCGTCGTCGGTTGGGGGTAAAAAAATGTTTTTCACGCAATTTTCCAGCCGCTAACGGCAATTTGGACATCAGCGGCACGAAACATTCGGTTGGAGTGGAAATGGGTGCAAAAATGTCTGATCTGCAATTTCCTTCAGAGGTTCAGAAGTTCAGAGGAGGAGAAAGAAGCTTTCCATCGAAGAAACGCTTTCCAGCCAAAACAGTTTCTATTCAACGATCTATTCATTCGAACGAGTTGGGTTCGGCACAATAGTCCCCAATCAAATGAAAATCAATCAAATTAATTGTGAAATATATTGCTCTAACCAAATATATTATCTTTTATATTATTTAATCTATTCTTATATTTTTAAGCATTTTTTTTTATTTTTTTTTTAGCTTTATTTTGTATTGTAGAGAACCAACTAGAATTCCAAAAATTTAAATATGAATATAATATTCAAAATAAGATGAGAATGGTAGTCTTATATTTGCATAGGTTCTTAATTTGTTAGATGTAGTTTTGAAATCCTACAATTGAATGGTTTTCATCAGTGGTTTCTAGTAGTTGTGCAGAGTTTGTCTGTTTTTGAGGGCAGCTACTTGATGGATCAGTGCAACAGGTGGCTAGCTTTGTCCTCTAGTTGAGGGATAGCTAAGCTAAGTGGCGGAACCAACTATTGTTGGTTGGTTGGGGAAAGGCAACCACATATGCAGACTGCCATATTTTCCTATACCCCGCACCGCACACACCCACACACTTGCCGAGCTGCGATGAGCTGGCTAGGCCTATTAAACAAACATATTACGAGCGAAAAACCCCGCCACCCACTCTCACACACTCACACACCCACACTTCCCAGCTGGCCTGCTCACACTCACGCTAAGAGCGGCGCCCGAAAGCAGGCAGCAAAAAATGCACATGCACACACACGTACGCCACACCTACACATATGTAGTGGCAAACGCCTAAATGTGCGGCTGTGTGTGTGTGTCGGCGAATTTTAGCGCATTTTTATATAATTTCCACTTTGTTGCCTCGTGTATGCACATTTATTTATTTTGGTTGTTTTGTCCCCTTTTTTTGCTCCATTCTTTTTTGCTTTTTTCTGCTTTTAATTTTCGCTGCCACACGCCACGACCTTGCCGCACCACACCCGCCTACTGCCAGCATTAACTGCGCTGCAGTTGCAGCAGCAGCAGTTGCAGCAGCAGTTGCAGCAGCAGCGGCAGCAGCAGCACTGCACTTGCAGTTGCATTTTTATAATATTTGGCCTTTTATTTTTTAGTTTTTTTGTTGCCACGTTTTTTAGCTTTTTTTTAATGCCATCCCCGCACAAAAACGCCCATAACTGGAATCGGCTCGCCGGACTGGCCGGACTGCATGCTGCATGCTGCATGCTACATGCTGCATGCGTGTGCGTGCATCCTTTTTTGGGCTTTCGGGGGTTGTTTTGTTGCATGTGCAACCACGCACTGGGAAAAACAGCAGGAAAAAAGAAGGAAAAATAATAAAAAATAGGGGAATGCAGCGCTCGTGTGCTCATCGTTGCATCGTTGCATCGTTGCATCGTTTCATCGCTTCGTTCGTTCGATTTGCGTTGACTTATTTTTTAATTTTATTGGCGCCACAAGCGCAGTCGACGTCGCAGTCGCCGTCGCCGTCGCTGTTGCTGCCGCTGCCCAGTGGGTGGTGGGTGGTCAGTCGGTGCATTCAATGTCAGTGCATCGGGAAATTGGGAGGTTTTCAGGGGTTTTCCAGCCGGCCGGCTGAATGAGTAGGCCTACTAGATGTGGAAGCTCGGCTTTTGGTTTTGTTTTGTGTTGCCTACTTTTTGTGCGCGTGCATTTATTTTCGACGCTCTAGTCCTTTTTTTTTGCTCTGCTCTGCTCTGCTTTGTTTTTCCTTTTTTTTTTCGGTTGCACTTTTTCGTGTTTTATACTCGTTTTGTATCCTTTTTTGCACTTTTTGGTCAATGTCCGGCATGCGTGCGACTGAAAGTGCGTGTGTGAAAGAGAGAGAGAGAGAGCTGCAATGCTTTGGTTTTTGCATCCTGCCACCAGTCCTGCCTCTCTGTCCACCCCCCTGGATTTTTTCCTTCTTTTTTTTTTACACTTTTTGGCACTTTTCCATTATGTGCTTCGTTTTGCGTGACTGCGACTTTTTGATAGGCCTACACATGCGTCGCTTATTTTGGGGGGATTTGAAAGGTTTGCCTATGTGCAACGCTGCAGCTGCAAGTTTCAGGGGCGGGGAGAGTGGAGGGAGGGGGGGGGGGGGTAGGGTAGGAAGAGGGCTTCTGGGGTGATACATGGAGTGGCTATGCCAACTGTCCGTCGGGGCTGGGCATCCAGTGCGTATACGTAATGCTATGTACATTTTTATTTGGTTTGGATCCTTTTTTTTCGCTTTTTTGCTTTTTTGGAGTCTAGGCATAGCTCCACCCGTGTGTGTGATTGCTTTGCGGGTGTGTGGTGTCCTTAACTAAATAAATATAATGAGTTGAACAGTGGGACAAAAGCAGCCGAAATACAGATATTGGAATAGTAAAAATTGCAATTTTGTTGTGCTTATCAATACCTATCGAAATGTAGAAGACATTTTTCAAATCGGACCAATCGTTAAAAAGTTATGCCCGATCCACGTTTTATATATCCATCTCCCTTGCACTTCCTTTAGCTGAGTAACGGGTATCTGATAGTCGGGGCACCCGACTACAGCATTCTCTCTTGTTTTCTTCCGATTTTGAAAATTATTTAATTAAGATCTTAAGATCTCCTGGGAGATCCTGGCCCATCCTGATCAATTCGATAGGCACAAAAGTAACTCACAATTGTTGTTCTTTGTTTTTTTGTGCACCTACACCTTCGATTTGCCCCACTGTTCAGTTGTATCCCATGGGGCTTGAAAAGGGTTCGGGGTTCGGGCTGGATGTTAGCCAAAAGAAAATAAAAATAAAAATCTACAATAAAAGCATCGAACGTTTTTTCTCATTTCAAATTGCATTTTTGTTAGTTTTTCCTTTTTTGCCTATATATTTTATATAAATATCTATATGTGGACACTCGATGCTGCTGCTGCTGCATTCCCTGCACGCATATTATGCATCTGTATGGGTGTGTGTGAGTGAGTGAGTGTGTGTTTGTGCAACTGCAACTGCAACTGGTGTTTGTGCATTATTTCTATATAAGCGAATATAATATAAAAAGGCTGTGCATTCGCCGATTTCTTTCCTTTTTTTGTTTTTATTTTTATTTGTTTTTTTTTTTCATTTTTTTTTTTTTGCGAAGCTACGCAGCGCGACGCCGGCGTCGACGTCGACGTAGGCTCATAGGCCGAAAAAGGACGAAAGAGTCGCTCATTTGCCACGCATCTGTGTGTGTGTGTGTGGGGGGGGGGGAGGGGAGGGAGGTAGGTCAGAGGCAAAGTGCACACATATTTTTATAGGGTTTCGATTGCATTTTTTAATTTTTTAGCTTCTTTTTTCCAATTGCATGTGCATGTGAGTGTGAGTGTGAGTGTGAGTGTGAGTGCTGCCGTGTATTTGGATTACGCTTTGTAGCTCGTTCCGCGCCCTTTCCCTTTGCCCTCCTTTCACCTCCCTTCACCTCCCTTCACCCCCCTTCATCCCCTTTCCTACATACATGCACTGCCCAGTTTTTTGGTTTTATTTTTTCTCTTTTTTTTTGGAATGCCCCTGTATGTGTGCGTGTGTTTTTTTGTGAGCGATTTTTGCATTTTTGCAGTTTGTTTTGGGCAGATTTTTATTTTTCGGCGACCAGTCCCGGCTCATCCGAAAGAGACAGCAATGGCTGGGCGAAAGAGACAGAGGGAGCAGGAGCAGGAGCAGGGAAGGAGCAGCAGCAGGAGCTTGACCAGGTCCATTTGAGCCCGAGAAGTAGGGGTAGTCGGTGGTCGTATAGTGCGTGTGTGCCTGCCTGCCTGCCTGTGTGTGTGTGTGTGTGTGTGTGTGTGTGTGGCCTGGAGAAATGATGGCCGGCCGTGGTGATGATGACGATGATGATGATGATGTTGGCTCATTACGAGCTGCCTGCATATTATGTGCAGGCCAGCGGTGCAGCGGCTCAGAAGCGACTTTGCCGTTGCCGTTGGAGCATTGACAACTGCAGGCCGTCACACACACACGCACATGGGTGTAGGGTGTATATATATCTATATCCATATATGTGTGTGCATGTGGATGAGCGAAAACATAGAGGAGACATCAACGCCAAAATTCTGAAGCCTCTGTCTCAGCCGACGACGACTGCGACTGCGACGCTGATCTCAAAAACACATTTTCTGGGCAACATTATTTTTCGTATAGTTGGGATCCATTTAGATGAACATCAGTTAGCTATCGGATTGGACGTGCGTCGTTCTAAGGAGCCAACCAGCACCAGAATCAGAATAAGAGCACCAGAACAGCAGAACACCAGCCCAACCAAACCAACCAACCAACCAACCTACCATTCAAGCATCCCAGTTAAAACAACCAGTACAGTTTTGAGTTTTGAGTTTAGAGCCCAAGTTCAGTTCAAGTGAGGCCTACTTGGACATAGGACCCAAAGACCAGGACACTCCAGTGCAATGCCAGAAACAATCCGTCAAATCAACCAAAACCGCAACCCAAAGTGGAGCGAGCAACGTGCCCCCGCCCCGCCTTTTTTGTTCAAGTGCTGAGAAACTGTTTTTTTGCAAGTGATCCAACAACAACAAATAAACCACAAACAATCTGAACCAAGAGATCTGAGATCTGAACCGAAAGTCAAGATCGAAATCTATGCCAATTCAATCGAGATCGAGATCGAAATCGAAATCGAAGTCCATTCTACAAACAAACTGAGATTCCAAGTGCGTGAGTGCTAGTTACAAACCATCACCATCTCTAGCAATCCAGCAATCTAGCAATCCAGAAGCATCCAGGAAAAGCCCAGCAGGTAGGTTCCCTCTTTTTTGCCTCACGTTTCCCCACCACCAGCTACTAAACTCCTGTTTGGCGTCAGAAATTACAAAGTTATAACAACAATAACCAGGGGAAGCAAAACATTCACTTTATCATTTTTAACACTTGGCCAACGTTGGGCAATGCAAAAAACAGAGCGAGAGAGCTTCCGTTTTTGCTCCTGTTCCCGGGATGCAAAGGATGAAGAGGATGTTGCCATGGAAAAAAGTAAGGAAATGGCAAAAAATGGCATCAACTAAAACGGCGCTTAGCACAGGCTGCCTTTTTTCCATCCTGCCTTCCCCGTACTTAACCACATCCCCCCAGAACCCCAGACTGCATCCTGCATCCTGCCACGAGTCACAGACATGGACAGGACCGCACACGCACACACAGGCACACACCTCGACGAGGGGCGCTACAAAAAATGCAAACAAAGACAAAGTCAACAAAGTTTCGCCTGCTGCCTGGATTTTTCGGACGAGGGGTTGCGACTGAAAAGAGGCGGCAAAGTGTCCAGGAGTCAATTGCCCAACAATCAGAGGGATCCCTACTCTATTTCCCATTCGCACTCGCATTCGCATTGCCCATAGGGACCAGACCGCACTCCCTACTTCTAACTGAGGTTGCCGATTGGCGCCCAACGAAAGGGCGGGGCAACCACTAATGTTCGCCATTTAATTTCAATTTGCCCGATGCGCTCTAAATCGCTGCTTATTAATCAGGCGCGAATTTAATGCAATTCAAGGGAAATAAAACGCGGCTAGGTGGGTTCAAGGCCAGGAAGCCTTGTGCACTCTGCACGCTTTACCATACTGCAAAATATATATTTTAGTACCCTACCATCAAAAAAAATATTTTAATATTTTAATTATGGTTTAGTGTTCGAATTTACCAGTTAACCAAGTGAAAAATGAAAACAGTAAACAGCAAATAAGTTATGGTGCTTTTCCGAAATATATTATGGTAACATTATACTAACCATTTTAGTATGAATGATCATTGATCATATATATATTGAACAACGTTTACAGTTCTTTCACTATACAAAAATACTAAAATTAGCTAATTTGATAGTAAATAGACATTGCTCCATTTTGGTTCATTTTCATTATTTCTTTAGCATTTGATGCTTCGAATTTTTTAACTGGTACTATTTACCCTTGTTCCTAAATCTAAATTGACTACTCCAATAAGTGGACGAATTTTAACGTGCTTTTCGATCATTTCGACAAATGTTTCACAAATTATTTACATAGCTAGGCAAAAGATCATGTCTATTATTTTGCATATGATCGGTATCATTAGCGATGGTGATGAGTCAAAGGATATACAAGATTGTTCAAAATGAGTGCAACCATTTGTAGAATTTATTTTCCCTCGAACATGAAAAACAAACAGTATACTATACAGGGTTCAAAGTCGAATTTACACGGTGGTGTGGTGTTGTGTGAAATTTCACTTCCTACTTCTACTTGTGAGCACACTCTCCCCCCTCAGAGCCCCGATGATCCCGATCCCAAGCGATATCGCCACAGCGATCGTTCAAATTCCAGTGAAAAATTCACGCCGTCTCTCAAATTGGGCCTGCAATTTTTTGTTTTTAGGCAAAGAGCAACCGGTTCAATGACCCAACCAAAAAAACCAAACAACAAAACACAGAACACAGAGTACATACATAATCCAAACAAAAGGCGAAAAAACCAAAACAACAACAAAAGCTGCACTAAAAGCCTCCAGATTCTTGTGTGTTTGTGCGTGTGAGTGATCGAGAGAGAGAAAAGCATTGCAGTTTGCCGAAATGAGCAAAAGAGGAGCAGAGAGGAGCAGAGAAGGAAAAAGAACACATGCAAAGATGACGACGCTCGGAGTAAAAATTCAAAAAACCCGAAAAAGATTCACGCACACACACACACACACAGTTAGTGTAACGAAAAATATCAAATAGCAAATTACTCATGCGAAGAGGGAAGGGATTGGGGGTTGGGGATTCGGGGGTTTGGGGGTTGAGAAGAAAGAGGGAGCGAGGAAAGCAAGCTTGTAAAATGAGGGCTTGATATATTAAGTACTCAGTATATAGGGAGATACTAGTAGCCTTCTTAACCAGTCCAATTTTAGAACAAGTTACATGCAGAAAGATTGGACGATTCTCGATCCCTGCCAACATATGGCGCCGAGATTGGAGGACTGTCATTAAAGTAATTATTAAGTATACGCCACATGGCAGCCCAATCTTTATTAGCTTTGCTGGGTTATTATTAGAAGGGTTCCATTCTCTCCTCTCCTCTCCTCTCCTCTCCCCAAACCCATTCCCATTCCCATTCCCGATCCTAACCAAACCGATCCTCTGTCATAACTGCTCAAAAAGCGGACAGGTATATATTCTGCGATGCAAATGCAAAATAATGCAACGAACCTTGTATCCGGTTAGACTAGAATTTCGGGTATTAAATGACACAACAACGAAAACAGCGACATTCGGGCAAGGGAAGGCCAAACTAAACTGGCGAAACTGTTTCCATACAGCGAATAAAGCGCAGTATAAAACATATAGTATATGTACCTTGTGTGTCTTGTATATATACAAAAGCATATATATGGTCACAAACGCCTACGAAAAAATGCGCAACTGCATAGGCCAGGGAAAGCGAGGGGGGGGATAGAGGGAGGGGGTTGGTTTGAGAGGGGTTGGAAGAAGCAGAGCGGCACTTGTATGTCTTCTCACAAACACACGCAGGATCGTATGTGTTGTTTTTTTTTTTCCCCCGACCGACCGACTATTCAGTTTGTGCGCTACAAAAGTCGAAAGCAACAAAAAGAACAACAACTGCGAATTCTGTGTGTGTTTTTTTGGCAGTCATTGACCCTCGACCAACGACTCGAGCGAACGATCATGGCCAAGGCAGCGGCAGAGCGGGAGAGCGGGAGAGCGGAAGAGCGGCGGCAGAGGATCGGCAGAGGCGATGTAGAAAGATAGCAAACAAGTTAAACAGAGAGCGATAGTGAGCATGTGCATGTATGGGTGAGTGTAGTATGCACATGCACATATAAATTCGCATGGTGATCTCACTAAGCAGCGACCGCGGCAGCAACGTTCTCCGTTCTCTGTTCCCCGCTCTCCGCTCTCCGTTCTCCACTCTCCATTCTTCGATCCTCCGCTTTCTTCGGGGGGGAAGCTTTCCGGCGGTACAGGGTGCTTAGATGCGTCGGAGCATTGACTTGGCCAAAAGCAATGATTCACGACCCCCAAATCGAACAAATGATGATGATGATGATGTTGATGCGCCGGCCGTTGACTCCTCCGGCGCTCTGTCGGCGCTCTGCCAATGACTCTCCGCCTATGACTCGCCGGCGATATTAGAAGTGCCAATCGAATCTCCTACGCTCCAACCCCACTCCTCCTCCTCCTCCTCCACTCCACTCCACTCCACATCCCAATCCCAGTCAATCCGAGGTGATAAGCGCGGTTCAGTGATCGCTGCACGCGGCAGAAAAAACAAACCGAAAGCTAAATTTAGTATCTCGTGTGGTCTTCTTATCACCCGGGGCTCTCTCTCTCTCTCTCCTTCTACGGAGAAATGAGTGCGGGAGTGCAGCACTTTCTCCATATCTTCCTGAATGACAATCGGTAGGAGTTCTGCTTTCCGGCAGAGGAGCTATCAATCATTCCCCAACACTGTCAAATGACTAGGGAAAATTTTAATGAAAAGCATGCCTCTCTCTGCTCGTCGCGAAAAAAAAGGAACAACGTCAAATCCAAACAATATTAAAAAAGGGAACTAGAAGATATTGCCGAGGACCCCAGGCCCATCCCCATTCTCATCCCCATTCCCATTCCAATCTCCCCAAACCACTTCCATTCCGGCACTTATCAAAGCCAGCGTCGTTATAGAAATTTTTAAACATGTTTGAACTACACACACGCACACCAAGGCAGACATCCTTCTTGCTTTCTTATTTGAGTAACTCTATTCATCATTTCCTCTTTTTCGGGGGGGAGGGGGTTTAGGGGGTTTGGGGGCTAACCAGAAGCGGCGAAAAAGAAATTTCCAAGTGAAAACTGCTTACAAAGATTTCTGCTACATCTGCACTGTCTCCTTCCGCTTTCATTTTTTCTTATTTTCTTAATACTCGCACACTCACACACACACACACTTTTAAGACACCCACACGGGCAGGCAGAAGGGAAAGCGGGAAACTGCCTCGCATGTAAGTACAAAATTCTAAAAAAAACGAACAAAAAATAAAAATATTAATCCTTAGCTTAAACATTTGCCAACGTCGACTCCGCCATCTTCTTGTCGCCTGTCGCCTGTCGCTGTCTTCGTCTTCGCTTTCGTCTTCGTCTTCGTCCTTGTTTTACCACCCACCACCCACCGCCTGCCTTTCTTCCTTTGTGGCGCACACATCGCGGCACCAGCCTCTAATACAGCAATCCTCTATTTACTACTATTTCACATTTTCCCTGCCTTTTTCCCGCCCACCAGCTCAGTTCACTTCTTCTCCCCTTATTATTGATTGTGTTATTATTATGCCAAGGCAGCGAAGTCGACTGCGATCGTCGATGCTTTTGTGATTTAAGCGCGAGGAGCGGTACGAGGGGGTTTCCAGGGGGGGCCAAATGAAAAATGTAATGTACCAAAAGAAAAAAATCGAAATCAGGAAAAGTAGCGCCAGCAACTACAGCACAGACTATTTCCCCAAACACGACGAGCCACAAAGCTTTCATGGGTGTAGAAAATCTACTTAAGAGGGGAGGGGTAATCTTAGGATCGATAGATAGAAATGAAAAGTCAATATTAGTTAACTACTTTCACTTAGTAAACCTTCTTATATGCAAATTCTTTCTTTAAAATATAAATGTCTTTTTGTAAAATTTGTTTAAATGCAAACCTACAAATTTTTTTTTTATAACAATTAAAAGTTTCTAGAAATGGTTACTACACTTACTAACTACTAAAAAAGCCAAGGTCATTGGAAAATAATTCTAAAATATATAAAATACCCCTGTCTTCATGGTTAGCCCCTTGCTACGCCCATGGCCGCTTCTAATCCACCCGGGGAGCGTCCCAGCAAGAACAGCAACAAGAACTACATTGTCAAGCTGAGGCGTCGGCAGAACTCGGCGACTGAGGCAGAGTCTCGAATCTGCGTACTTGCTGCTGTTGGCTTCGTATCGTTTTTATTCAAATTCATAATCGCAAAATTTTTATATTCTACTTATGCTCAAAAGACGCGCATGTATTGCTCCTTGCTTCTCTTCTTCTTTCCTTTCCTTTTTTTTGCGTAAGTGTGTGTGTGTCGCGGGAGAGAGAAGAAAGACGGGGCAAGGGGAGGGGGGGGGGGGGGCCCTAGTGCTTGGCTTTGTGCCGGGCCTACAATACCTCCCCTTTACCTTCCTTACCCCCCTCCCCTTTTTCTTACGAACCTCCCCCACTGTAATCGGAAACTTTCCTCTTTCTTTACATTTTTCATCTTTTTACTTTTTCCCATTTTTTCCTTGTGCTTTCATTTTGCTTGTGCCAAAAATACAACAACAACGGGCGTAGAGGGGGGTCGGGGGAGGGGGGGGGGGGGTTCAGAACGGAATGAATGAATAATAAAAACGAAGCACTCGATGGCGTAGAATTTGAATAGAAGCTTAGTTTTTCGCTTATACAACAAAAACTTTCTTTTTTCGGGGTTGTTTCCAATTTTTTTCTACTTTGCGTGGGGGTGCAAGGGGGGTGGGGGGAGGGGCGGTTTCTGCTGGTGGTGGGCGGTTGGGCGCTGGTTTTGGGGTGGTGGCTTTCAAGGGGAAGACATCGACATCGAAGCTGTGTGCACAGCCTTTCCGCAGGAGAGGGGAAAAGGGAAAGGAAAGCGTTTTGTAAAAGGGAAACGCTCACACACACACACACACACACACACAGATAAGCATAGACGCAAGACGGCAGAAGAAAAACTGAAAAGTTTATAATTACTTATTTTTTGATGAATTGGGTAAATATTAAAAAAGGAGCGCACAAAAAGAAAACCGAACCGAACCGAACTGAGCTAAATTCAACTGAACTGAACCGAACCGAATCGTGGGGGGGGGGGGGGGTATGTTTGTTTCGAGGGCTTGGGTTTGGGTAAAACTTGAAGCGACAGGCAGCCAAAAAGGTACAAGCAAGTGCTTAAAAAGAAATACGACTACATTAAAAATTATCGATCGATTTCTTATATATTTCGTTATTTTTTTTGTTTTCTGCGAATGGAAATTTAATGGAACAGAAAACGGAAAACGGGACGAAGAGCGACTTAGAGCGATGGATTGCAACCCCATCAACATCTGAAGTAGTGGATTCCCGATACCAGATTCCAAATGCCAGATTAAGGATTATGGATTATGGATTAGGGGGCTGCAAGGCCCTCGGGAGAAATGCAGCTCCTCAGACTCCCCTGACTCCCCAGGCACCCCAGACTTGCACTTAATTGCTTTATCAGCCGCCAACTGGGCGGGAAGTGGGCGTGGCCGGTACTTCATTTGCGCAATTAATTTATTAAATAATTCAATCGGCTGCTCGGAAGATTCCCGTGCGGACGACCAGGCAGACATCCTTATCCTTATTAACTTTCATTGAATTTAAATTTCTTGCTTACCGCAGTCCCTCCCTTTCCCTTTCAACCCCCTTTCAACCCCCTCTCCCCTCCTCTGGTTTTCCCCGTTTGACTGATTTAATCGAGCCCAAAGCTCATAGTCATATTTCATGGCCAGCCCAAAAAACTGTTTAGAACCAGGCACTTGTTTTTCAGCTAAGTATTACGACTCTTTTGCCGTTCCACAAGGGCAATCCCATCAAAGCAACGCCTCTCGAGTGGCCCATCTCCATCTCCATCTCCATCTTACTGCACATCTCTTAAAGTTTCACAACTATATGGATGGTGGGGAAATGCCAACGCTCACATTATCAAAGGCGGACTCCCCCCAAACGACCGTCTCTGCCCTCAACTCAACTCGGCTTTCTTAGCGCCGGAAAATCTGCGGAATTTATAAAATTTTCATAGTTACAACTTTCTCTATGTAGACTGGGTGTGTGAGGGGGGTGAAGGGGGGTGGAGAATTCGGGAGGAGCATCAAGTTAATGTGCAGTCAAGCCAAGCACCCCAACTTCTTCTATTTTGCAGTTTAGTTTCAAATACATAACCCCCCTTTTTGTTTCTCTTTTTCTCTTTTTTTCTATTTTTTTTACTTTGTGCCTGCTCTTTTCTATGCAGTAAACTTTTCATTATTATTATTATTTTTGGTTGCCGTCGCTCTTTATTTTTTGCCTCTGTGTATATTTTGGGAGGTGCCTCTCATTACGTTGTTGTTGTTAAGTCGGCCAAAGGGGGAGGGTGGCGGAGCGGGAAAAGAGCGCAACAAGCCCCCCTTTCGGCGCCCCTTTTCAGGACCTCAAGCCACCCGACTTTCCCCCCACCCCCTTCGGAAAAACCCCAATCTCCGCGTTCTGAAGGCAAACAGACGCAAACTTTTGAAGCAGTGGCGGGGAGAAGGGGGGGGGAAAGGGGGGGGGGCAGGGGGGGGCAGGGGGATATCAGGGCCAGACGAAAGAGCGCAAGAACGAAAAGGAAAACCCGAAAAAAGAAAATGTTGGCGCGAGAAATGTTAAAAAATATTTTTATAGCTCCGCGAAACGTTAGAATAGTGTTTGTAAGGGATGGGTATCCTTCTCTGTTTCTCTGTGTGTGTGTGTGTGTGTGAGTAGATGAAGCTCTACCATCCGAAAGCCTCCTTCCCCCCCTTGTTAGTCAAATGGGGTGTTGATTGAACGGTTGCGCGGCTACAACAACAACAACAACAACAACATCATACTACCAACAACCTACAGCAGCTCCCATTTTATTTATTTTATTCTTTTCGCCTTGTTTTGCGTTTAGACACAAATTTTACAGCCCGCCCACGCAGGAGGAAAAAGGAATGGAACGCAAAGGAGCCAAGTTTGCAAAAGTATTACTCGAGCATATATATATACGTATAGAAAAAGATTGGCAATGTGCGGTAACAGCCAGATGGGAGATGGGTGATGGGTGGTTCTGCCCCCCCCCCCCTCAACTTCCCCCTTTTCCAGTGTCTGAGATTTCCGCTAAATGAAAATGATGTATTCGCATGGAATGTCACGCCAGAGACTGAAACTGAAGATGCAAATTGCGTTTTGTAGTGTTGGATTCGAAATAAAAAGAAATCCGATTAAGAGCGAGGACTCAGAACCCAGCTTAGCTTTAATAGTCAATAAATAGGTTTAAAAGGAGTAAGGGGTACAAAAATATACCGAATACGCTAAGGTTTTTATTCATTATAAACCTACGTTAATTCTTTGGAAACTAAAATTCAGAGAAAATTCAGTAATTTTCCCAATGATAGAATGTGACTAGCACAATAAATATAAGTTTTTACTTGTAATAAATAAATTAAATAAAATGACAGAATCTAAATTAAATAAAGAAAAAAAAAAATTTTTGTTTCTGGACATAGGAGAATCAATACCATAACTCACTATCTACGAAACTAATAAAAGATCTTGGTAGATGGTATTTCCTATAGATCCAGTTTGATAAGTATGCAGACTGTACTACTTGATTAGCCGCCGTCTGCTAGCTGAGCTGAGTACCAATATTTGTAGGAGGAGCCGGCCGATAAGACGGATGACGTGGTATTGGGGTCAAAAGAAGAGGGATAACCCCGCGTGGCCTTGGCTCCAGATGCAGAAACACACACACACATACACATACACATATATTCAGTTAGATAAACCGAAAACCAAGGTTGCCCTATCTTATCTAAATAACTAGAGAGGAATGGGCTCACCTGGGATGGGATGGATTACCCCGATATACGAGTATGCGACTATGCGAAGCTTCCTCCTCCATTTCTACACTCCTCCACTCCGATCCTCTTAGAAAAACGAATTGCCTGCAAGGATAAATCGAACAAATTGCATTTGTAATAAATTCAGGCATGCCATCCATATTGTCTATGCCAAAGTCAGTTAGGGCCGCAATTGGGTTTTTGTCTAAATACTGAAAACTGAAAACTGAAAAAAGGGAGCCGCAAACAGAGCAAAACGAAAGGCAAACCAAGTGAAATGAATTGCATACATGGAGCTAGCTGCCCTGCGACTTGTATAAAAAATAATAAATACATAAATTACTTGCAAAAAGCGAGCAAAATGGCCGAAATTAAGCCAAGCCAACAAAGCGGCACGAATGTTTGCAGTTTGTTGGCTTCGTTGCGATCTGCGAATACCTTGGAAAAGCCGACGGGCGGGGAAAGTCGGAAAAGTCGGCATTCCCCCGCCCGTCGAATTGCAGGGTAGGCAAATGAAATTAAAACAGTGGCAACAACAGCAACCAGTGCAAATTATAGTTAGCATCAGTTTTGGCTGGTGGCCAGGACCTCAATGCCCCCTAAAAGCCCCTTCCTAAGTTAACCCCCCCCCCTTGATTTTTTTAAACGTTTGTTTGGCTGCACTGCGGCAGCCGTGTTACGTATACGTGATACGTTTTCCCGAAGCGCTTGAAATTTATTCGCTTGTTACTCGTGCAAATGCCCCATTGCCACTATGCCACTTTGCCACTTTGCCACTTTGCCTCTTTGCCACTCCCCCCTTCCCTTCACCGCCCCCTTAACCCATTGTTGTCAATGTCATTGTTGTTTTTGCCCCTGTTTTGATGCATATTATGCACTTTTTGCGTTCACCAAAGTTAGAAGACTCCGGCCGTAGCGCGAAAACTCATTTAGCTTTCATCTATTTATGCCCTCTCTTTTCGGGATGTCTCTGCTGTTCAACATTTTTGAAATCCTGGCCTCAATTAGATTCGTTTCGGGTTGGAATTGATAGGGTTCTCAATTAGCGTATTATACTAGCGGAATATATATATTATGATTGCCCCATTGTGTTCCAAAAATCCAGAGAAGGGTATTACGCCTGCCAATAAAGGAGAACCGGATATTGCTTTTTTTTTACTATGCCATACACTGATAAAAAAAATGGAGCAATGCCAATAGATAACAAACCAAAATTGTAAATACAAAACATTTAAAGTGTATGGATAGCTTGATAATATTTCAACAAAGGTAGAATAAAAGGTAGATACGAGTTAGTTATTAAAAAAGATAAGATTTCGAACTAAATATCATTTTCAAATCCTCTTCTTAATATTTCCCTATTTAATATTGGTATATATGAAATATTTAAAATTACTACGTGCTTTTTTTCTCAGTGTAGAGTGTACACTGTACGCCGTAAATGGCGAAGTTTAGCTGTATTTTTCGTTTTTCGTCAAAATTATTAGTAATTTTTTTCACTCGGCTGCTTCTACTGCTTCTTCTTCTACTGCTTCTTCTGCCATGGACACACAGGAAAAGGGGCGTGGCAGGCAGGCAGGCGGGCCCGTCGGCAGCATTTTAAATATAATTATAATATAATTTGGCGCGGTATTTTTTCGCTTTTCCTTCTCTCTGAACCTCTTGCCACTCCACACACACACACACACACACACACACACTCCCCACATAATGTGATCCTTCGGAATAAGTGTGTTTGTGTCTATTTTTTCCTTATATGTGTACTATATATGTGTATCTTTCGGTGGGCGAAAAGGGGGCGGGCAGGGTAGCTGCATTGTTAATGCAATTTCGCTTTTTGTTTTAATTTTTTTTTCTTTTTTTTCCTTTTGTATTAAAATAATTATACATTTTTTCCACTCATTTTGTTCGTTTGCACTTGTATCTGTATCTTTGTATTGCTTTGTTATACACCAGCATGTGTGTGTGTGAGTGTGTGTGTGTGTGTCTGGACATGTGTGTAAATTGTAGAAAGTCAGTTTTGATAGTTTTTTGCTATTGTTTGAAAGCCGCTGCCATTTCTCATTTCCCATTTTGCATTTTGCATTTTAATGTTGTTGCATCTTCCTGCGGCGCATTTGAGCTTGTAATTTCGTGCAAAGTTTAGCAGTTTTTCCTTTTTTGGGCTTTGGTATTGGGTGGGTGGTATTAATGCATCTCGTTCTCATTCCGCATCTCGGGGAGCGGCGCTTTATTGCATTTCCATGTTCAACGCTTCGAGAGCAGCAAAGTTTTTCAATAAAAAAATCGAACACATGAGCGGCTATAAAAATATATTTGTATTTGTATCGGTATTTGTTTCGACTGGCAGTAATTGTTATTGACAATCGCATTGAACTGAAGTTATTCATTAAAGTGCAGGCTTAGTACACTGAGGTTCTTGAAATCAAGACTTTTTCGTCTCGAATAAAAGAGAACATTTGATCTTGGCCTATGTAAGTCTTAGATTCTTGAAATCAAGACTTTTTTCCTCCCTGTTTGTAGGGCTAGTAGTAAATAAATCTCTTGCTGGAAATCAGTGAGTACTTGCAACAGGTGCCGTGACCTAGAGAAAGCAGAGAAGGCACCACCCACCATCTTTGCAGCTTCTTTGAGTGGGCGCCCAAGGACGTTGCGTGGCCACCGCGAAGGAGTTTGTCGACAAAAGGCGGGAGGGGGAGGAGGAGGACGGGCTTCCTCACACACAGACCGACAGACAATGTCAGGATGGGGATGCTGGTTCGGCTGGTTCGGGTGGAAGAGGACCAAGAACCAAGAGTCAAAACCAGAGCCAGACCAACCATTGAAATTAAAATCCACACTGTCCGTGCCGACTCTCAAGTGTTTGTCGTTTCCTCGCTCTCGCGGCTGTTGTTTTTTCCCGCGCCCTGCTCGCTGCTGCCATGGACTTTTAACTTCCGGCTTCTCCATCACACCTCCATCTTCATCCCCCTTCCACGGGCCACAGGCCACCGCCCACTTCCTCCCATCTCCCATCTAGCAGCTACCAGCTACCAGCCATCCTGTGGCCTTGCCTGGCAACCGAGCCGAGTTGAGCTCGCTCGAGACTTGACTTGACCTTGCAGCAGCTGCCATCTTGGGAGGCAGACGGGGAGGGGAGGGGAGCTCCTCCACCGTCTGTCTACCTGTCTGTCTGACAAACACACGCGTCTCCCTCACCTCCCCGTGTTTGTGTGTGAGCAGTGATAATCCGCATAAAATTACAGGAGCAGAGCCAAGGACGAAGGACGTCAGACAAAGGGGGGAAGCAGGCAGAGTGCCCAACACACGCACAAGGCGACGAAAACGACAGCGACAACGACAAAGGCGAAAGTAAGGCCAAGGTCGTTTCACACCCACACACACACACATGGCAATTGACCAAGCAAGTGAAGTCGTCGTCCTCCTCTCGTTGGCATGTGACTCACTTTCACTTCGTCCTGCCAAAAAAAAGGAAAAAAAACAGAAGATAAAGGAAAAGGCGAGCAACTTCAACCATCCCCCCCCATTTACTCCCTAGCTAGCACAAATGAACGTCCGTGTGTGTGTGTGTGTGTGTCACCCAGTCAAGAGCATATGTGATGCCCGAAAAAAACACACTCATACGAGTATCCCTGCCTCTCCTTCCACTCGTCCTCCTCCCTTCCTCCTGCCAAGTGTCCATGTGTGTGTGTGTGTGGCAGTGTGTTCCTTAAGTTTTTATGGCTTGCTGACTACTACTTCCGGTATATCCGGCAAACGGAGTGTCCGGGGCCTGAGGTCTGGGGTTCCCGGCCAGGCAATGAATACATTAGCACACTCAACCAGACAGACAGACTTTTCTGTCTGAGGAGGGGGGGTGGACATACCAGACAACGTCTTGTGCCGTGTCCTTGACGTCCGGCATCAAAATACACATGCGGACCGACCGACCGACCGTCTTTATTTCTCAGCCACTCCCGCGCCACGCCCCCTGCCCCGCCTACCGCCTCACGCCTCCAGTTGGCATTGTTGCGCCCGGGGGTATGCAACAAGTTGCCCGGCTCAGCTTGGCTCGGCCCAAATCAACAAATTATCACACATTGCCTGTCTGCCACGTCCTGAAAGCAACCCGCCTTCCAGCCAGCCAGTTGAGAACTTCGATAATATGGAAATTTTCATCATTTTCTACCCCGAATGAAAAGCGTCGCCCATTTGGCCACAAAGACAGACAAGTTGTTGTCGCACTATGTTCGCTCTACGCAACAAAACACACACACACATGCCAAAAGCTGAAGGACAAGGACAAGCCGGCAGACAATGTTGACAAGCAAACAAAACAGAGTGTAAGTGAAAATAAATGGAAATGGCAGGGGAAATAGAAATAGAGATGAAATGGGGGGTAAGTCGAATTCAAAGCGAGTCCGAATCTGATGGAGAATCTGAATGTGAAACTGAATCTGAATCCCAATCTAACCCAACGACCCGACCCGCATGTGTGGTGTCATATCACCCTTGACCCCTGCCCTTTCAGTTCGAGTGGAAGGGCGGGAATGGGACAAGATAGGACAGGACAGGACAGGACGGGACAACCAGACATCCAGTTAACCAGTCGAGCAGTCATGAGCGCTATCATTTACTGGGGCGTCAAGTCAGACGGGTTTCCTAGCCGAAAGTCTCGCCAAGATTTCCACATACGCTTTTTTGGGGGTTGGGAAAAATTCCGATTCCGATTCCGATTCCCATTCTGGTTTTAGGGCAGGGGTTGCAAGGTCAGTGGTTAGGCGAAGGGTTAGGCTCATTTACATGGCCCACTGCTCGTGAGGATTGCGGATGGCTTGATTTGCATTTGGGATATGTATGAATGTGTGTTATGTGTGTGAGCAGTGGTTGGGGAGGGAGGTCAGGGGTCAGCCCGCAACACACACACACACACAACCCCCGATGGCGGATAATGGGTTATAAAATGCCGATTATTTTGTCGCTTTCGAATCGCTCACTTTTGGGACAAAAACAACTCAACGCCCTTCGGTGGGCGGGGCAGTGCGGGGCAGGGGTTAGCCATGTGAGTGTTGACTTCTGGCTTATGGCCAGAGTCCGGGGTCAGGGTTCAAGGGTCTCCCCTGTCCCTTTGATAAGTGGTGAAAGTAGTCAAGTCAGTGGGAGTTTGGAAGTCAGGGAGGGTTGCAAAGCGGACAGGCCAATTAGTAGTGTGTGCTTTTATCAACAAAATGGCTACCGTCCTGTTTAAAGCCTTAAGTGACCCTGAACCTCCTACGAGATCCTTGAGAGCTGCAAGGACTCACCCCCACCCCTTTCCTTTGCCTTTGCCTTTGCGCTCATGTTAATTAGTAGCGCCTCCGAAAATATTTCGCTCAAATGTTTTCCACATACACATACGTCAGGGGGGGGGGGGGAGGTTGGTTTCTGGGGGTTTGCTCAGTTTAAAAGAAAAAGTTTTAAATTAATTATTAGAAAAAGCATCAGCTGCGGTGGGGCCAGGGGTAAGGGATGGGGGGCAGCTGCCACATGAGCTCCGCAAAAGCTTCGTCAGCGTCAACGGCAGCATGAGGGTTAAGACATACACATACACACACATGCCGGAGTGTGTGTGGGTGTGTGTGTGTGCGTCACCTCCCTAGGCAATTTCCGCTGCCAAATTGAAAAATTACGCGAGCGCAAAGTTTCGCTGCTGCTGTTTCTGTCGCTGCTTTGATTTGCTCTCCCTTTCGCCTGTCAGGGGCACAGCAGCCCTTCCAACGCCCACCGCCCACAACCCCCTCCAAAAAAATAACCCACCAGCACCACAGAGTCTCCGCTCACTACTTAAGCGGCGCAGCAAAACATTTTTACATTTTATACGCTCATTACATAATTTCAAAGTACATGTGCGGAATTTTAGAAAGCCGAAAGGAGAAGCAGAGCAAGATGAAAACCAACTCGGGCTTTCCTCTTTCCTTTTTTTTTTGGTTCAGTTCGGTTCGGGGCCTTGAGAGGCAACCACCCCTCCCTCTTTCCTTGAACAAGAGCAACAAAAGAGAAAAGACAGCTATCGAACACACACACACACACACACACACACAGCGCACGCAGGAAAAACGAGAAAAACGCTAATGAAAATTAAAATGAAAAATTGCAAACGACGTGTGGCATAAAACCAGTGGGGGAGGGGGTTGGGTTGGAAAGGGGGTGCCACCCACACATCCGCACATCCACACACTTGCATACATTAGACACAATCATCGCTGTGTGTGTGTGAGTGTGTGTGTGTGTGTGTACTTTCCTCACGCATTTCTCCATCTCCGCCGCTGACAGCGAAAACAGAAAAAGTAGAAACAAATTTTCCATTTTTACTTGCTCCATACCCCCCTCCCCCTTTCTCTTCTGTGAAGTTGTACTTAGCACAGAGGGGAGAGGGAGGAAGGGGGAGGGGGTTTTGGGAGGGCAGAAGCGTTTGCCATTAGCATACACTACTCACATTTTATAATACATTTCTCCCCCTCCTTGGGGTGTAAGTGTATGTGTGAGTGTTGTGTGTGTTCATTTCATTACACGGTACATAATGGATGTGCCTGCGTATGTATGTGTGTGTGTGTATGCGGGACTAAACTACCCTTTTGCCTAATTTTTAATCTCGAGCGTTGCCGAGAGCAACGATAAACGACAAACGACAAGAGCGACTAATGTCGCCTACTTTACTTCACTTCACTTTACTTTGCTTACATCTTCTTGGAATGGTCAAGTGGGTGAACAGAGGGGAGGGGAGGGGTAGGGGGGAGGGGGGTTGACGTCATCTAAGCTAGTTTGGGCCATGGCCAATCCAACAACAATTCGGCCATTACATATATATGTGCATGTATATAGAGGGACTTCTTTTTTATCCCTTTTTCCTGTACAATTAAAAATGTAAATCAGCCGCTGCCTCAGTCGCAGTCGCAGTCGCTGCCTCTGCCGGCGTCGCCCTTTTTTAATTCTCTCTTCACTTTTTTTCCAACATTTTTCGGCGGCTGCTTTGATGGGTGGGTGATGTTTAGTTGGGTGGTGTTCGGCTGTTCCCTCCCTCTTTCATGTAAATATTATATTTATTTATTTCGCGGCTGGCAAACACACACACACTTACACACACACACTTACACACACAGGGGAAGCGAATCTCTAGCCCTAATACTTCGCTGCTCCCCTAATCTATTATTAAAAATGTTAACTGAAAGCATTCCTCGTATAAATATAGAAGGAGAGAGAGAGCCGCATAGAGCCGCACACAAAGCCAGGACTAAGGACTCACAGGACTCGCAGGACTCACGGCACAAAGGAGGCAGAGGCAAGGGGAAGGGCAAGGGGAAGGGGAAAGGCAAAGGCAAAGGCAAAGGCAGCGGCGAACATTAATACATATTTATTGTTGGTACAAGCAATTTAGCGAAAAGAAATCCAAATTATATCATAACTTTGTGTAGTGCGCCATCTGGGGTTTAGTTGCCTGCCACATTCCCATCTTCCTGGATCCTTGGATCCTGGAGCTCCCAGCTCCCATCGCCCATCGTCCTGCTCCTTGCTACGCCTACAACAAAGCAGCAGCTGAATCTGATACTGAATCTGGAATCCGGAGTCTGGAGCATAGACACCAGACTCCCCCAGAAGGAGGAGAAGGAGGAGGAGGAACAGGAGCCGCAGTCAGAGCAATAATTCTATGCCGACGCCATTGTAGCCACGTTAAAGATGTTGCCACACATTTTTGTAGCGTTCTCCGTAGCTCTCCATTCTCTCGGTTCTCTGTTTTGTTTTGGCCTTTTCCCCCCGAAGTCCCCCCAAACCCCTCGAAAACCCCTCCCTGTGAGTCCTTTTTTTCCTACTCAGCGGAGCAAGAGGAGCAGGCATTGTAACAATGAAAACAATTACAACAACAATTGCGAATAAACATGCAAAAAGCAAAGTAGAAGATGAAGTAGCTACGGAGGAGCTGCTAGTGGGTGGTACAAAGTGGGGGGTTGAGACCTTCGCGAGAGAGAGAGAGAGCGAGAGCATCCGAATCAGAATGAAATGTTTTCTAATAAATTTTGCTTTATGTGCGCGGCGCGGCGAAGGCGAAGAAGAAGAAGGCAAAAGGAGCCTGTTGAGGAGCAGGAGAAAAGGGAATAAATAAAAATAAAGTTTTATATTCATGTACCACACACACACACAGACACCCATACACCCATAAGGAGAAAGAGAGAGAGAGAATTGCCACCCAATTGCCATTAATATGGCGGCTGCCTAACATTCATCTGTGTGTGTGTGTGTGTGTGTGTGTAAGTGTCTCTAATGCCAAGTTGCCGTTTATTTTAACTTTGCCGCCAACTTTAGAGGCAGCCCACAGCAGTCCCAGTTGGCTGGGAGCCCCCTCCCCCACCCCCTGCAAAACCCCCTGCAACCTGCACCCCTGCAATCTACAATCTACATTCTACAACCTACAACCTACAACCTACAACCTACAGACCCCCCCACCTCGACCCCCTCGCTCAACTAAGCCGAAAAAACTTTTTCTGCCATTTTGTTGCTTCTCTTTCACTATTTCAGCCACATTTTTACACTTTTTTCCGCTTTTTTCCCATTGAGTTTCTCTTATTTCCCAGCATTTTTCTCTTTTTTGGGTTTCTGTTTTGTTTTTCCCCCCAGTTTTTTGTTAATTTTTTAACGCATTTTGCGTGGGCCGCGTTTACTTAGTTAGTCCGATAGAAAGAGAAAGAGAAATAGAAAGAGGAAGAGAGAGAGAGAGAGAAGTAAAGTAAAGTCGCGGATTGCGACAGCTCCAAAATGCCGCGACAAAGGTAAAAGGATTTTTGTGTAACTTAGACGCGGGGATGATGAGCGGAAAAAATAAAAAGCGAAATAAATTAAATGGTTGTGTCAACATCAACAGACTCTCTATGTGTGTGTGAGTGTGTGTGTGACCAAGGGTAAGAGATTACATACACAGTCTGGGATCATCGATCGCTAGGTCTCGGAAAGGTTGATCTCCCCGGGGAATTCAGACCATCTGCCACTAAGCACGGTTCAACTAACTACTATTGTATCGAAGGTCTCAGTCATAAATATAATATTATATATTATTATATTATTATTAGAAACTCAACCCTTAAAGTAAAAAGTCAATTAAATTTTATATTGAAATATTGAAATAAAGGTATTGAGAAGTCTATAAAAACTTTAACGTAGATAATGATATTAAATCAAAAGCAGGGGAAAACCATTGCGAAACCCAAGATCTATGAAAGTTCCAACAATAATAAACAACATATTGTAAATCCATAATTTTTCGAGTAATCAGGGATGAGGGATACTTTACTGTTTAGTATAGAAGGTCCCGATGGCTATTAACATTTACGCGCGCATAATGCAAAAGGCCCAAATTGGATTCCGAAGGGGTGGATGATGAGGATGGGGATGGCTAGTTTCAGCGATGCGTGCAGATATCACGAGATGATCCCGGGGGCCATAAACCGAATAGAACTGCCGAATCTTTTACTATCAGTGGCATTCTCATTCTTTATGCGCGCATTAATAATTTCGTATTGGCCGCAATAAAAAGCACCAGAGTGCGGACATAGAGGAGGAAAAGGAAGGAACGGATACTCGATTCTCGATTCTCGATTCTGAACTCTGAATTCTGGCTTCGAGATTGCGGACCACAAAGCGAAATAACAAAAATCAAAGCATGCTCAGGTCATTAAAGTTAACGCTGGACCGGGCATGGGTATGGTTAGAACAGGGGGAGGTTTACAGCAGCAGCAGCAGAGGGAGAAGGGGTGGGGATAGTCACTGCTCACTGCCAATACAATTGAATCCGTCTCTCCGTCTCTGTGTGTATGTACCGCCACTTCCTCCTAATCAACCCTTTATGAACCCCTAAAAGGGAAAAGGAAAAATGCCAAGAGAACAACGGAAACTACAGGGGCAGAACAATAAAATGTAAAATTAGAAGCGATTCGGCTTTTTTGGGGCTACTTTTCCGTACATCCGCATATCGACAGTCCGTCAGCTTCGGATTGAAATTTACATTGAACCCAAGATATGAGAGATATCGTAGTTCGATCAGAAGGTGATCGATTGTTCAACTGCCAAGCTGCGCTGAGTCGAGACTTTATTCGTCCTCCAATTTTCGCTTCATAAGCCACCGAAAAAAAAAAAAAACTTACAGAGGATTTCGAAAAGGTAAGCGGGCGGAGGAAGGGGGCCAGCATCCACCAGCCAGCATCATTAAGGGTAGTTTCGAGCATCGTAAAAAATATAGAGAAATAAAATTGAAAAAAGCAGCACCAACAATAACAAGGTCGGAAGACGAAGTCGAAGTTGGCGGCAGCGCAGCCGAGGCAGCGGCGGCGACCGAGGCAGCGACTGAAGCAGCGACTGAGGCAGCGACGCACAACTACAAACACAAAGGGCGGGGGAGGTGCGGGGGCGGTAGCGGTATGAGGGGGGAAAGAGCGCAGAGCAGAAACAAAAAGCGAAATAAATAAAAAGTATCGATATAGAAAATTTTTGAAGAAAACTGCGCTGCGGCGCAGCTGCTATCCTTGAATGAGTTCGCGAATGGGCTTGGGGTGGGGGGTGGTGCTGGTTTCGGCGGGTTGGGGGTGTAACTACAATTTTAGAGGGCTCTACCCCAAGCGACCCCCATCTCCAGATTTGGCTATGAAAAGCTAGGGAGACGCGAAGGCCAAATCAATGAGCGGCATTCCGAGACAGCGGGGTTACCAGTAGGGTGTCGCAGTAGGGTGTAGGAGTTCGATGCATGGGTAGGGTGTAGGAATAAAGTTTACCAGTAGGGTGTAGGGACCTTATAGGGTCGTAGTGTCGTACAATGGAACTTTAGCCCAACAGCAGTGCTTTAGTTTCCATGGATATATCTGGGTCAGACAACATCGAACCCCATCCCCCCGCCCTTACACTCCCTAACAAAATTAAAGAAATATGTTCCATTTCATTTGAATGCGGGGGCGGGGGCGGGGCAGGGAAGGCTGACGAAACCGGGAGCTACCCCTTGCCTCGGGAATCCTTGAGCGCCCACGCAGCCTCATCTACTGACTGGGATTCCCTCCTCCGCTCCATCTGCTCCACTGCTCCGTCTTCGTCGCCATCGTTGTCGTCCTCGTCCTCGTCGTTCGTGAGCGTCTTTCACCCCTTACCAACGCTACTACACCTTCACCTTCCTTCAGCGGGAGCCATTAAGTTTTCTCGCTGTAATAAAAAATTTTTCTCTTTTTCGCCGCTCATCGGTGTGTGCGTACTTTTGTGTATCTGTGTGTGTAGATACTAAATTTTCTAGTTCGTTTTATTTCCTTTTGCCTTTGCCTCAGCAGCATTAGTGTTTATTTATTTTTCCTGCTCTCTCCCTCATTCTTTCTTGCGTACTTTTTTTGTTTTTTTTTTTTTTGAAAAGAAGATTTATGTAAAATGCGGAAGGGGGTGGGGGTTTGAGCAGCGACGCCAGCGTCGGCAGCAAAATAGTCGCAGATGCTGTTGCTGTAAGTTTCACGCAGCTAAAAAAGCAAACTGCCGAAACCCATCCACCGCCCCCTCCTGCCGCCCACTTTCCTACCTCAACTTGTGGCTGACTCCCCCTCGTCCTTCTGCTGGAAGGACTTTTCTTTGACGCGGCTTTGGTCGCGACTGGCACACGGCAGGGGGGTGATTCGGGTGAATCGGGTGATTCGGTGCTTCGATGCTACGATACTTCGATGCTTCGATGCTTCGGTAGCTTGGTGGCTCGGTGGTTGGCTTTCGGTGCTGCGGTGGTGGGCCAAAAGTTTCGGCAAGTTTAATGTTTAGATTTCTAAGACGCCATCGGATTTTCAACTATAAAATATTCTTTTCATTTTTCCACAACCCACCCCACCATGCCACCCACCCACTTGGAAACCCACCAGAGCCATTAAAAGCAAACGCTGAATTATAGTACTCCCTAAATACATACACACACACAAACACACACACACAGGCCGCACAGAGGAGGAAAATCCCCGCGAGGGGTGGAAAGTGGGCGGAGGTGGGGGATTGGCTGCTTGTTGCGGTGCTTAGATGTTAGTTGCTAGTTCCTGGGCTCCCTGCACAGTGGTCACAGCAGCCCCATTTCACCTGTTTGTGTCTGCGATTCGCACAGAAAACCCAAGGCTGCGGGTTCATCGAGCGCAAGATGCAGTTGTTGATAGAAGAATGTCTGGTGGTCTGAGCAAACTGCCTAAAAAACAGAACAGAAGCCCGAACAATTGAACATTGACTCGGGCGCACATTCAATATTTGCACATGCCGCACTCGAAGCGAACGACACTTGTGTGTGACTTCTACTGCCCCAATCCAAGCCCACGAATATCTAAAAAAAAAAACAAGAACTTTGGCAAACAAAACGCGAGTCCGCACAATCGGCTAAGCAATGTTGAACCAGCTGGTGGGGTAATTTTGCAAGCGCAACTCCAATGATCCTCAAATTAACTTCGAGATCCCGAAGCAGCGGCAATTGACCTTGGACCACTGTGCTTGGGCTTTGGTCGAAGGCCACGTGCCTCGGGATATCAACGGGGGAGCGGGAAAACCTAACGAAATCGAAGCGAACGGGAAACCAAAGTTTTCCTTGTCTCCCTAACCAACCCACGCACTTTGTTGCTGCTTTTCTGCTCGAAAGGATTTTAGAATTTGCCGCATTTTGTCTCTCAACTATGTGCAATAATATAAAGGAATACCCCCCGAGAAAGCCCAACTAGGATGGGCAAGGCAATCAGCGGAGGAGTGAAGAAACACCCGAAATGGCATAGAAGTCGCATAGAAAAGGAAGTGGCAGGCGAACGAAAATGCCGCAAAACGTGCCTCTAAGTTATTTTTCATTTGCCACGCTCAGCGCCAGATGACCCCCCTTTTCCTCTCTTCCTCCCCCTCATCCACCCCCTCATCTCACCCAAGAACCTAAGAGAGCAGTAGTTAGGCAAAAGTAACAGCGGATAAGGGCAGCGGGCGGAAAAGCGAAGGGCAGCCCATTTTAAGATTTATGTCGGTGATTATTTCTAAGTTTTTGTGCGCTCAACGATGGCCATCTACCCCTCCGTCCCCCTCCATCCCCCTCTATCCTCTATAAAAAGAAGGAAAACACTGAAAAGAAAAATAATAAAAGCAGTGATGGGGGGGTGGGTTGGATGGGGATGGGAAGAAGAAAGCAGCAGGTAACTGAAGGAGCCGAAGAAGCCCTAATGCTAGACGAGGTCCTGGCCAGATAATTCCAACGCCTTTTCCCCGGAAAGCGGACAAAAAAGGCAGAGGCGTAGACCGAGGGGGCAGCACAACTTTTAGAAAATGTTAGTTTTGTGAATAGTCGTCTGTGCAGGACTTTCGCCATTTCCTCCTTTTCAGAGGGAGAGTTCGGGCTAAAGTTCGCAGCCCACACAAATAAGTAGAAAAGGTGTGTGTATTATAGTACCCGAGAACCGGATTCATCCCAGATCTCGGCAAGCGTATAAAGCACGCTTCACAGATGCTCACGGTTGATAGTTCACATCCCAGATGCCAGATCCCGGAGCCTTCCTGCTGTCGTGCTGCCTGCGCCTGCCCCCTCAAGGCATAAAAAATCTAATCTAATCTATCTAATGTGCCACCCGCCTCTGAACTCCTGTTGTTTCCGCTCGCTTTTTTCTAAGCACAATACTATTTTCTTATTTTCGTTTTCCGTTGTTGTTGCTACATTTAAAATGTTTTATTTGGCCATTTGTATGTTTTATGGCATTCCTTGTTACCAACGGCCCACCAGAACCGAGCCCACCTCCCAAAATCGCAGGATACACTCTCTTTTTCGGTTCGTACATGTCCTTGGCAGGTATTATATTTACCTTAAATCAAGAGGATCGATGGTTTTAAAATGTTAGAAGAGTATTATGGTATTTCCTGCCCTTTTTCCCTTGGGAAAAACTATTTTTTTTTTGGTTAAAGACTTCATAACTTAGTTTTTACTGTGGAGCATTGGTGCTTCGGTGTCTCCCCGTCATTCTTTGTGGCCCATTCTTTTGTTGCGCTTTACTTTATTTAATTTATGGCCCGCACACGGAGCAGGCAGCAACATAAATAAATAATTGAAGCTTTATAAATCTAAAACAGTCGCCAGTAGTTGATAATTTGCCCTTCTCCCTCCTGCTTTCTATGTGCTTATGCTCGGGAACATGCTTATCAGCGAAACTAAACTTTAAATCAGGGGGTTCCCCAGCCCCCAATTGCGCCCGTAGATTTTTCCTGCAGCTTCCCTGCTTCTCTGTCAAGTTTACTTTCGTTTTCAGTCTGCGTATGCTCATTCATTTCAGCGGAGGGAAAAAGAAGAGAAGGTAAGGGGAATAGGGTTGGAGGATTCGAGGGGACAACCCACACAACTCAACTTAAATGCGACCACTAAAAAAATAGCAGACAGCAAAAGCAGGGAAAAAGCAGAAAGGCACGCACACACGCACTGCAAAACACACATGAGAAAAAGCTGCAAAAAAATACGATATTAAAAGTAATAATAAGTGCCTTGGAGGAGGAGGAGGGGGGGGGTGAGCCTGAGGTTGGACCACCCGCACTTAGATATTGAAATGAGTATGTTTTTAAATATAAAAGGATGCCCTCCTGAACACTCACACACACTCACATATCCCCCTAATATCCACTTACAACAACAGCGAACAGCAACTAACACAGAAGCAGCCAATGCAAAAGAAATATATCAAGCAACCCTCGTGTGCTTTTTATTTTCAAAGTTACTGAAAATCTCGCTACCTCTCGCTCTCACTCCCCCCCCCCCCCTCGTCACCCGTCTCCGTCACTCTCCTTTCGTTTTCATTTCACCGTGCTTTTTTTTTAGGCAGCTCCGGTACTTAGTTGTGGGTCTGAGATGTGGAACTGGAACTGGATCTGAATCAGGGGGGGGGGAGTTTCTCATCTATTCAGCTCTTGGGCTAAAACTCTCTAAGCACCGCACATGACAAAGGACGCGGGGTGGAAGTGGGGCAGTGGGGGGGGGGGGGGGTTGGGTGAAGAAAAAGCATGCGACCCCGCCACTTATCATATGGAAAGTGCACCGAGAGAATTTTATACAGAAGAATGTTCGAATACACAAAAAGAAATGTTGACTCTTATTTATTTGAAAGTTGCATTATTATTACATTAGAATGGATTTTTTGACAAAGCATCTACAAAAAATAACCTTTTCTCCATAACTAATTCCGCTTATTCCGCCTGCACTTGTAAGCCCTAGCTATGCCTTTACCCCCCTCCCCCTCCCCCTCCCCCACCCCATTTACCGTTACCTCTGCCGGGGCTCTGCCGACGTCGCACTCACACACACACACATGCAGATACGTACACATACCAGCAGGGTGAACAAGACGAGATTGTTTAACTACGAACACGTAGTTAAAAAACGAAAAATCGGGACCCGCAAACGAAGATGAAGGCGGTGGGCAAACGGCAAAGGGGGAGGGGGGCTGCTAACTAGCGACTGCAACGGCTGCGACGTCGACGTCAAAAATTGAAAAAATAAAATATAATACACAACTACAACGACATCAGTCCGCACACTTACACGCACACACGTACATACATGCAGGGGGTGGTTTGCCTTGAAAAAAGAATTTCGCGCAGTAAAATCTAAAGCGAAATTGCCGCGAAAGGCGGAGGGCGAAGGGCGAAGGGGGGGTGTATTTCAAACGAAGTGAAAAGTAAAGAAAGAAATGGTGAAATAAAAACCTTGTTTCCGCGCAAGTTACAAGAGTACTCCCCCGCAGACTTTCCCCTTTACATTCGCCTAAAAAGCTAAGCTCACACACACACACAAAGAGAGAGACCAGAGCAGACACAGACTCACCCACACACACACACAGACTCACCTTGCCGAGCAGAAGAAAGTTCAGATATTTGCTAGCAATAAAAGTAGTAATCAGCTGGTAGGGGGTGGTGATGGGAGGGAGGGGTAGGGGGGGGGTGCTCCGAAAAGCTCCGACTGCGCTGCCGAGTTAGAAAGAGATGAGCATTAGAAGGATGGGGGGAGGGGGGGGGATGAGAGTAAAAAGGGGGGCACAATAAATGCGCCGCGTAACGAGAACTTTTCATTTTATGTAATTTGAGTTCGTTTTTTTCCGGCTCTGCTTTGTGTATGCCCCCCCCCCCCCCCCCCCCCTCCCGCACTTTTTCCTTTCGCCATCCTGCTTTGCTCACTTTTCTATAACATTCGAATTTTTAAGTGAGTCCGCTCCTGAAGCAGTCGCTGCTTAAGAACCCCCCCTGAAAAACCGAGATACTCCATGAAGTTGGATTACAACGGGGGAAATAAAAATCATTAAAAACCTGGAGATTAATTTCAAATTTTAAGAAATCTAAATTTATCAAATCTTAGATTAAAATCAAAAAGTTTTAGTATACGAAATTTAAAAATTCAAAGGTTTTTGTATTGCATACTTTTAGACACCTTCTTAAAATATCTTGTTTTGGGGTTCTCTTCGCCTATTTAGGGTGTTCCAGGGTATTCCCTGCTTCGACCCCTTCGCCCGGTCGATCCCATTTGTTCCCGAGGAAGACAGTTGCGAGTCGCGACACTTGGCTGCGACTCCGAATGCGGCAGTTTCTGTGTGTTCAAATTACGAAAGCGACATTAATTTTTTAGAATTGCGCGTATGTGTTCAAGGATTGCGTTCGTCGTGAGTCGCTCCTCGTTTTTCCTCTTTTCTGGGGGGTTGGTGGATTCAGGAACTGGGAACTGAAAACTGGAGCCGCTTTGTAATGGGTAGTAAACGCGCTTGTTTGTGGATGTAGTTGTATTATTTTTTACGAGCGCGATATGTTGTGCAAAATAGCGGGCGACACTCCCCCATTACCTTGAATTTTTTTTTCTTTCTACAAGGGGAGTATTCTCTCATATTCGGCCCATTCTACTACATCAGTTAAAATATATTATTATGCCTTGCGCTCTCGCTCCATAAAAAAAAGGGAAATTACCAGGTGGCGGGGCTCGGGATATCCCTCCCCCTCTACCATCCCCATCCCCCCTCGTTTTTATCTGTCTGTCGCGATGCACTAAATAAAATGTATTTATAAAAATTTTGCATCCACTTATTATTAACTTTTTTGCTGTGAACACTTTGTTCGCTTGATTTCCACTCGGCTATCAGTTGCAATGGGGAAAGTTCAGATGCAGATGGGAGTGCAGATGGTGGGGAAGTGGTGCAGAGTTCATTATTCGCAGGGTGGATGAAAGGGGTAGAAGTTAACCCTAATTCAGATTACAGATACCTAATAACACGGCGCGCTATCAACTAGAATCGGCACAGGCGAGTGTTTGAATGTGCATATATAACCCCACAGATGTACCATTCTGCTCCCCTGCTCCCCTCAACCCCTCAATCTACCAACCCCCTCCCCACCACGCCCCTGAAATTATTTTATGTGACAATTAAAATGCATTTTTGTGAAAAATGAAAGCCCCATGAATAATGGCAAAAAATATTTGGCGTCACTGGCTTTTTCTACATAATGCCCGACTTTTTTTACCGCAACATTTCTGCACACACATACAATCACACACGGGGGTTCGTTTTGGCTTTGGTTTTGGCCCGGCAATATTTATATTTGCCTATGTAATGATTTTTTATTAAAAATAGAAGAGAATCGAAATGAAATAATAAAAAAAAAAAATGAATGGCGAAAATCGCAGTTCCCCGTCCCCTGGCGACCATGGCGAAATTTATCGATGAAGCGTTCGAAAAAAAGGCCGCCAAATGAAATGTTAATTTTATTTTGATGTAATATTTAACAGCGACGCGTCGCCAGCGTCCCGCCCTCCGACCTCCCAACTTCCCAGTCTCCAGCCAAAGGACCTCCACATATGGCGGCTCTATCTGCTGGCAGCTGACATTGCTAACAAACAATGCAAATCACTGCCAGTGCCCCATGACTTCCACTTTCCGCACTGCCCACCAAGCATCCTTCCACTCCGTTTCTGTTTCAGTGTGACTGCCATCCTGTCAAATCATCATAACAACAGTGGAAGGGAAAAAGCATTGTACATCCCCATATAAAAAACATGACTCGCCGAGGGCCGAACGACCTTTTATCTATTTCGCAATATTTTTTACACCCAAAGATTGCCAAGGTGAATGTTCTTCATATGATCATTCCTTTGCCTTTGTTTGGTTGTGTTGCATCCTCTTTGAATACCATATACCCTTCTGTCTCGATAAATACCTAGACTGGAAGACAAACAAGCTGAATATTTAGTTGCACTTCATTTGGAGATCGGATAAATTCTGATAACTGTTAACTTCCCTGGCCAAATCAGATAGGACTCAATGTAGTGCCAGAAAATCAGTTTGGGTGTATCAGACGTATATCGTATATCCCCCCCCCCCCCTTTTTTTTGGAAACTCGGTTCTTGGTTATATTTACTAAGCTACTAGCACTAAGACTGCGCACAACAGCTCGAAATGAACGAATGAGCAGGCGACACACACACAGACCCAAAAGCTAGAAGGACGTAACACGTACATATACATATTCATGTATGCAAAAAGAATGTAAAAAGTGTGTGTGCGCGGGCCCCGAACGACATGCTAAAAATTTGTATAGAAAATTAGTTAAAAAATTACTCCGCAGACACGCGCACGCATGGTATAAAGGGGGGTTTTGGGTAGTAGTGGGGGGGGGGGGTTTGAATACTTTACATACGCGCACACACACACACAGCTACACCCACACACACAGACAAAGACGGAGAGAGCAAGTCGCTCCACCAGTTAGGCACAGTTGGCATTAGTGGGCGGTGTTAGAAGTACGCGCGCATCCCCCCCTCGAAACCCCCTTCTAAGCCCCTCTTCTATGCTTCCTTACCGCACACACACACACCTACCTAAGCCCCCAACCACACACACTCACATGGCCCATGTACAATTTTAATGTTTAGAGTCGCGCGCGCTTAAAGTTTGTCATAAAGCACCCCATTAAAAAAGGGCGAACAGCGTACCTAATGGAAGGGGGCAGGGTTTTTTAGAGGGGTGTGGAAGGGGGAGGGGGTGAGTACAAGAGGCAGTGAAAGTGGGTGGCAAACAGGCAGAAGCGAAAGACAGAGAGCTCCATCAAATTAAATACAAATGCGAATTAGAAAAACTTTTCCCCCATTTTTTTTTGGTTTTTTTTTCGGGTTTTGTTTTTTTGGCTTGCTTTGTGTACATATGAAAAATTAAATTGGCTGCTGCCGGCTTCGACGTCGTCGTCGTCGCTGCTCAGAAATGCAGACTGTCACTAACAGACTAGCGCGAATGCTAAAGAACCAAGAAGGCGGGATGCTGGGATGGTGGGTTGGTAGGATGAAGAAAGGAGCCAGGAGAAAGGAGAAAGGGGCACGCACATGCCAGCAGAAAAGCAAAAAAGTTTTGCCGAAAAAGAAAGTGCTCGAAGGGGATGTAGTTGGGATAGGGGTGGTGTAGGGTGTAGGGGTAAGGGTAAGGGTCTCGGAAGGAGTGGCACAAGTTAAAACAAACAGCCGAGTCAAAGCAAGCACGGCCATAGAAAAGGAAGTAGACCCAGTCTTAAGCCAAGGAGTCGAACTCCAAATGCACTCTTTTGCACATGCTACAACCTACTTTTCCTTCAGATAAAAAATATTGTTATACATGAGCATGAGTTCAGAACTTTCTTAAATTTTTAACATTTCTTTAATTCAATGATTGGCTTTATAAACAAAAAAAAATTTGTTTCCAGGTATTCAATTTTTTAAAATTTATATTAGATAATTGCACCTTTCGATTAATCTGAATCACTCAAAAAACTTTAATATGGAGTGTTTTTAAATAAGAATGTTCAAAATATCGTTTTATGGATGTTTCGAACTCTAGGTAGTTCACCGAATCATTCTCTTTTTCTTTTGGTGTACGATCGTTACTCTTTAGCGATCCACTCTTTAGCTGCTAAGGAAACTACTCCCTCCAAAAGGATACACTCTCCTTGCCAACTGAGCAAACCTAGCGAGCAAGAATGTAAAATTATTTGGCAGTGAATGGGGGAAGGGGAGGAAAGGGGATGTCGCGGGGAAACGCACAAATTAAAAAATAAGCTTCGCAGCGCCGCCGCCAAAAGTGGGCGTTGGGTGGGTGGGTTCCTTCGGTGGATGGGGCAAGGATACTCTTCATCTGCACGCACCACAACGCACTTTTCCACAAATACATTTGCAATTTATGTACCTTTTTCTGGCTGCGACGCGCGAAATAATAAAAAGGGAGCACCGCACACAGGCACAGCTCACCACACACACACACACACACACACACACATAAGCGCGTAGGCAGTTGGAAAATGTTCTATATGGTTACATATTCATATGTGAGCGACTGCGAGTGCGAGCGAGAGGTAGCGCGTTTACATAAGCCCCACCAAAAGCGAACGCAACTTTTTCCAGTTCGCGTGGTGGGGAAGGGGAAATGGGAAGGGGGTGGGGGTGGGCCAGGGGTTAGCTCAACTTTCTTTGCATACTTTCTGGCGTACATGTATGCACCCCCTATACGATACGATACGATCCGATCCCTTCGAGGGTATTTCCCATTCGGTTTTCCGCTACCGCCTCCTGATTTCCCTCCTGCCTTTTCCCGCTTTTTCCTCGTTTTTTGCGTTGTCGTTTTGTAGTTGTTTTTGGCAATTAACCAAAAGTGGTGGTGCTCGCCCCCCTCCCCCCTACTGGCTTTTACCCCCACCCCTGCGCTGTCACACGCATGCTTTTTGGGAGCACCAAACCCCCCCCCCCCCTGGGTACTCAGGACTCCTCTATCACCCACTTGAAATTTTTTAAATATTTTTAACTGCCGCGCTCCACTCCCTCTGTTTGGTTAATATTTTGTGTGTGTGTTTGTGTTGGGGGTGTCTAGTGTTTGCCACCACCCCCTTCCAAATACCCTCCCCCCCCCCTCTACCGCATATGCGTAATATATTAACCAAAAACAAAAAGGAGAGAGAAGAGCGCCAACAAAAAAAAGCACCAAAAAGTAGGTGGAGCAACAAATTTCAGCTCGCTTCTGACACTTGAAGCTTACTCTTTGGGCTCTTTGACAATTATACATGGGCATACATACATACATACATAGGGTGTATCCCACATAATTAATAATTGGGTGCAACTTACCAGTATGGGGAGAATCCACCTATTCCAAGTTCGTTTCCAAGTGCTAAAATAGAAATAGAAAGGATATAGCTTAGTATATCGAACGATCACTACCGATATTTAATACTAGATAATATTCCCTTGACCTTGGGCAACAACCCATTAATCGAATTCATTTCCACTTGTTTCTTTCAGCCCAAACAAAGAAGGAACCAACTCGATCGCAGGTGAGTACCATCAAATTGTATAATCAGGTGCCGGGATCAAACCCTATAGCCCATTAACCCCATAGAACAGTCAAAGGGTGGGCAATTGTCTTGTAGTAAGCTCGAATGCGATAGGCAAAGCCCAAATGACAAACGTGCATGTGAGGGATGGCTCACAGACACACACACACGCACCCCTGCCGGGACACACACAAGCTCCAGCTATTCCTATTGGCTAATTACTGAGAACCGAACCGAACTCAACCCCCTCCCCCACTCAAAAATAATATGCACATGTGTGAGTGTGTGTGTGTCTGTGTCTGTGCGTTATTTAAAGCAAGTCTAGCAAAATATGCTGAAACTTGGGGCCCAAAAACGAAGAACGAAGAGGCCAAAAACGAGGCACCTACCACCCACTGTTCGCTTGTGTACGGTAACGTAGCGAAAATCTAAATTATACTATATGCAGCAAACAAGCAAACAACCAGAAGCTCCAGCCTTAAGTCTATCCTCGTATCCGTGAGTGTGTGTGTGTGTGTGATGTGTGTGTGGTTGCATGCCGATAAACGAGAAATCCGTCTTCTAAGATTTTAATGCAGCTACAAGAAAACAGAGACAAAAACCTAACACTCGAAACAAAGAAAACAAAGTCTTAGTTTGTTTTTACACTTGAGGGAATGTGTTTGAAAAAAGGTATGTACCTTCTTTTACCTTCTAGAATACAAGATTTAGCCTGACATCAAGAAAATCTTTTCTAATTGCCCTATGATACAAATTTAGGAAATATATCATAAGAACCCAAGTGTCCTATATTTTAATTACAAAGCCCTATATTAATAAACTAAAATTGATCCAATTTCTTTTTGGTTATAAGCATGCGCGGATATGGGGAGAGATCCCCCACTTGGGTATTCTAAAAGAATGCAACAAAAATTTGATCTTATATACCCCCCACTACCAAATCCTAGATCTGCCACTGGTTAATAGTAATAATTTGATAAGCTTAGCTAACTTTTTTGGGGCTACTTTTATTTCGAGTGCATGAGCAAGGATTCGCGCGCGCCACATGCAGCTTAAATAATTTGTCGCATTTGCCGGCTGCCTAGTTGCTGTCTTTCCCCTTTCTCTTCTACTTTTCCCTTCCCCTCCCCCTCCCCTTTTCCATTCCCTCCTACTTTCCTAACCCACCCGATTCCCATTCAGTGAGAACTACGCGAAACTACAACGAAGACGTCAACATTCACATCCTTATCCAGCTTCCCTCGTTCCCTCCGTTCCTCTGTCCCTCCTCCTTACACCCCACACACACACACACACGCACACTTGCTTACTCTTCAGTTTCTCTCTGTTTCGCCGAAAAAGGAGCCAAAAGATGGAGAGCGAGGAAAAAATAATACTTCGGGCGCACTTGTTGGCATCCCATTGCCGTCGTCGTCGTCGTTTGCTTTTCGTCTAAGAGCACTGGCGAAAAAAGAGAATCTCGTCCAGCATAGCATACTTCTTGGGGGGCAGGGGCGCTTCCACCCCCCTCGCGGGGCATGTCCTAGCAGGAGGGGTGCGTCCTGCGTCGAGGCGCTACTGGTGGGTACTTTACTTGATGATTATGGCGACGATAATGATGATTGGAATGGCTTTGATGGCGTTGAAAATGAAGATTGCGTGTAGTAGATTTGCTCTGTTGCTGCTTCTTCTTCTTCTTCTTCTTCTTCTTCGACGACTGCCCGCTGCTTGAGTGCGTGTGTGTGTGGGTGTTTTTGTGTGCCTTGTATTCGTTCAAGTGTGTGTGTCTTTTTATAGAGGGGGCGGATTTCGGGTAATGCGTCCAACTACACACTATCAGCACTTGATTTTATTATGCCCATTTGTATGTGCGTAGTTCGCAGTGTGTTTACCTCAGTGGGGTGGAGGTTACTTTTGCTTGGCTGACTAGCTGGGCGGTCATCTCAAAGCAACAGGATGATGGGTGGCCAGTGTGACTCAAGTGCTCCGTTCTCCCTGCTCCCTGCTCCCTGCTCCGTGTGCTCCCTTGGCTCAACTTTGACCTCCTAAGGCAGCTCAGCTCAGTCGACGTTTTACCGGCGACTTTATTTTTCTCCGAATCACGCCAAAACTCGAGACTGAATGAAAGAAGGAAGCTGCTGAGGCGGAGAGAAGATGGGACGCGGTAAGTAGTTGGGCGCCATTCGGTTAGCAGCGCTCAGCCAGCACTCACCATCGTTCGGTTCCAGCCGAAATCGCCGCAGCGTCTTGGGCAGTTAGTAACCGTTAAGACGTCGTGGCTGCCTAGTCGCGTGTCCTTCGCTCTCTCGCCGTCTCTCTTTTTGTTTTTGGTTGCCGTTTATGTTTGTGTCTTGTCTCGGCATTCCGATTCCGGCCGGCAAATTAAAAAAAACGCAACAAGGTAAAAGGATCTTCGAGATCTGTGGGATCCGAGCGATACTCCACCACTCGCTCTCTCTCTCTCTCTCTCCCCCTCTCTCCATCTGTCTCTCTCTGTCCCTGTCGCTACCTCTCTCCTGTTCGCCCCGAAAAAACGTTGCATACTTTTTCGGGGGGCAAAGAGCGAGATGGCGAGATCGCGCAACGCCTGAGTGGGACAGAGCAGAAAGACAACAAATTAAAATTTAAAAAACGGCTCTCCTCACACACGCACAGCTCACACACACACACACACACACACCAACACGTACGCAGGGCATCCTTTTTTATTCGCTTGGTTATTTTTGTGCGTCGATTTCCCCTTTCGACATCGGTGGGCGGTAGTTCTTCTTCATGCACGTGTGTGTGTGTATTTGTGCGAGAGTCCTCTTTTTATTTTCGTGCTTTACAAATTTCTCGCATTTTTTTTTGTATTTTGTCGCTTTTCGTTTCGTTCTCGTTCTGTGTTTCGCTGGCGCTTTTTTTTGCGCGCGCTCCGCTCTCGTGTCGTCGTGTAAACGCGTTTTTTAAATTTCCCACTGCTGCCGGCATCGCACGGGGGTTGTTTGTGTGTGTGCTGTGTGCTGTGTGCTGTGTGTGTGCCGTGTCTGTGTGAGGGAGGGGTGGGGGGTGGGGTAGCATGCAGTGGGGTTGCTTGCAGATGAATTTTTTCCACCGCCACACACACACGCCACACTCTTTTTTCCTGCCGCCGCCGCCGCCGCTGCTTCTTCTTATTTTCCTCTTTCCATTTTTCCTTTTCTCCTGCTGCTTTTTTTCACTTTTTGTTTCAGCTGCTCTGCCGCTTTTGGTTTTTAGCATTTTTCTCGTTCGTTTTTCGCATTTTTGTTTTGTTTCTGATTTTCCTTTTTCCTCTCCCCGGGCTCTGCCCACGCCGGCGTCGCAGTCGCCGTCTCTGCCCGCGTCGCAGTCGCATCCTTTTTTTTAACGCCACACGCAGAAAAAAAGAGCAAACTTCGATGCTCTATGTGTGTGTGTGTGTGTGCGTGTGTCTCTCGCAAATAGTTGTTGCTGCCGCCTGGGTGGGCGGCGGCTGCTGCAGGGGGCGTGGTGGTGCGGCGGTGGGTGGTTTTGGGCCGGGGGGTGGCAGCGAGCAGTCAGCGAAATGAGTAATGAGTGTTTAGTACGTTGTTTGGCGGGTGATTTTTATGGCAGCGCTGCGGCAGAGCGCGGGGGGAGGGGTGCATTTTTTTTTTGGAAGCGCACAGTGGACAGCGGACAGTCGCCAGTCGTCCTATAATCCAAGGGTCCAGTGCAGCAGCAGCAGTTTGGCAGTCGGCAGCGAGGAGCGAAGTGCAGCCAGCGGACGGTCAGCTAAAAAGATAGCACAGCATTCGGGGCTATCTAATTGGAATTGGTATTCGAATTGGAATCGCAACCGGAATCCTTGCCTCGCTAATCTCGCTCTCTCTCTGTGTGAGTGTGTGTGTGTGTGTGTGCGCGCCTGTAATGACTTCAATTGTGTGCTAAACTTTCTATTCCACGGTCGCGCAGCTTCATCAAACGTGGGCACCAAAACAAAGCTCCGTCGGCTTCGCTGCCGCCTCATCGCCTCATCGCCTCATCGCCACATCGCATCCTTCGTCCTCTAGCCACTTCGGCTGTCCTTCGGCCAACTTCGGCTTGGTCCTGGCTGCTGCCTCTGCCGCCTGCCGCCGCCTGCTGCCTCTGCCAGCGTCGCTGCCGGGGATTGCGACTTGGACTTCAATCGAGTTGGGTTTTTAAAAATAACGTTAGTTGCTGTTTGTTGCTCGTTACGTGCGCGTGCTGCGACGCGAAACTCAGAAAACCAAAATACAACCAACAGCCAACCAACGGAAACGGAAACCCAAAACTCAAAACACAAAACTCAAAGCTCAAAACTGAAAACCAACTGCAAGCTAGAACTCAAGACACTCATAATTGCAACTGTAGTCTGTATTCCATGTCCTTTTTTTTTTGCAAGTGCCAAGTAGTTAAACCGGGATTTTCCAGTTTCTAAACGCGCCGATTGTTGATTGTTTTCATTTTTGTTTGGTGAACCGCAGATATATATGACAAATTGTGCAATAAATCGAAGTCAAAGTGAAGGAACACACACACAAAGCCCAAAAGTGATATCGCAGCCGAGATCCGAGAACAAATCTAACAGAATCAAAGTAAATAGCATCTGAACCAGCCGAATATAATAGCAAATAGCGAGCAACTGCAACCTCAGAAACTCCGACAAACTCTCTGTTCTAGTGAAAGTGAAAGTGAGCTCCAGAGTTCCAGAACTCCAGAATTCCAGAGGTCTAGTTGAAGCCGGATCGCCGGAACCGGAGGCGATGCACCTAACACAGCCGGAAGATCCCTCGCAAACAGACATGTAAGTGGTGAAGCAACCAGACAATAAAACGCTTTCAAATTCGTTCACTTGATCTAAAGAGTGAGCCAAGACCCATTCAATCTCAGGGGATTTTCAAGGGGAAATGTTCTCTGTTTACGAGAACAACAAAATCGAGATTACTTTCATCTCTATTTCGAAGGCGATTTCAAGAAGGTTTTATCTCAAATAGGTAAAAAGACTATTTCTCACCCTGAGAATATTTGATATTGGTTTTTCCCTTTCCCAATTTTTTTTTGGGTGTATGTTTATGGGCAGACTAGATGTTACAATATAAAATTGGTTCTCTCCGTCCTTTGTTTTCAGTGTATTGTTTACTTATTTAGTGGGTACAATTTTTTTTATACACTATCATATTTTACTTTCACGATATGGTAATTGCTCCTCTCAACCAATCTTATTCCTTCGCTGATTTATAACATTTAAAATCAAATATGAAAATATATTTGTGTTTTTAATGTTTTTCAATATTTTAAAATCTTGGAAGGTAATGAAACTAAAGAACGTGATAGTTGCTAAAAATCCTTTGGAATGCTTTTTAAACTTGGCCCCGCCCTCATGTACGCCCAGTTCTCTGATAAAAACAATTGGAATGAAAGGAAATTGTTATTCGAAATGTTTTCTATTAATAAAAAAAAAAGTTTGGGCTATATTTTTATAAAAAAAACTTGTTTAATTTTAGAGAATTAACAAGCAAAATTCTCTAAACTAGCAATCTTTTACTGATCTCTTGTTAGTTGAATGTTTTCTTTCCAACAAAACAATCTCATCAATTTTAAAAATTATCAAATTCCATTGAATACGTTTTTATAATGCCCTTGTGCACTTGCCTATTTTCGTATGCCTTCTTTTGGTATCTCTTCTTTATCCAATTTTTGGATTGTTTGCACTTCTCTCGCGCCTTTGATCGCACATTCCTCACTCGCTTTCTGTATTTCGGATTCCGAAATGGCACTGGATCGACTGAATCGCGTTCGTTGAACTTGATCAAAGCTTTCCTCTTGTAAACACTGCTGTTTCAGGGCGATCTCTCTAACGCGTTTCCGTCGTTGACCTCCTCGCATATTACGTATACGTATGGTATAGCCTGGAGATACTATATTATTTCCCTCTCTATAGAGAGGGTGAGAGTGAGAGAGAGAGAGAGGGAGAGAGAGAGCGAGTGCGTGAGCGGTACCGACTGGGTGACTAACCCACTGCAGTTCCAATTAGAACAAACGGCGACAAGTTCAATGCGATCATTTCGCCTTCGCAGTCGCTGTTTTCTGTTTTTTTGTGTTTTGTGTTTTGTGCTTTTTTCCTGCCGACTGCCGACTGCCAACTGCTGACTGCTGCCTTCGACGTCGACGTCTACGTTGTGAGGTTGTTGTCGAGGTCTCCTAGAGGTTAATGCCGGTTGTAATTGCAAAGCACCCAATCCCAATCCCGATCCCGATCCCGATCCCCAACCGAAAACCCAACCAACAACCAACAAGGGAGCGGAGCTTAGAGGTACAGTGGTCCCTGCCCGCGCAACTCTCCCTTTTTCTGGCTAATCTGTGACTCGGTGACATTTCATGTGCGGTGATCTTGAAACAGCAATAAACCGAACGAGAAGCAGCCATAAAGACATTATAGATACGGATGCACATATATAAAGATACTCTAAAAAAAACAGTGAACTTGTGAATTTAATCACCAAGTTATGATATTATATAGTCATGTATGCATAAAGAAATACTTCATCAAAGTGAAAGAATTCTTGATTTGACTTAAATACGTTTAAAAAATGATTAGGCTCTATTGAAGAGATAAAAGTGTTCTTTAATAATAAAAAAGTTCAGAACATATATACTAAAGACGCCCAATTTAAGCAGTACGTTTTCTTGAACTTAGAGTTCCTAACTCATTTTCAAAATCTGAATCAAGAATCATCAAGAATGAATTTTCTACATGTCTGGTCGCATAATGTCATTTTTTTTCCGAGTGCAATAGTACGTGTGGGTATATTCGTGCATGAATCAAGCAAGAGGTCACTGCAGACAGGGCAGCGAGGAGGGCGGGGAAAACCTTAACAAAACAACATCAAAAACAATTCTCAAAAAGTGCTAGCATAAGTGCGAGACCAGCAGAATTAAAAAACCAAAATCGCCACGCATGAATCTAAAAAAAAAGAGCAAAAAAAGAAAGCAACAACAAGAGGATGCAGCAGTAAAATAAAAACGCAGCAAAAACAATGAGCAGAAACACAAAAATGAAAAATCAAAAAAATGGGCAAACAAGATGCAAGTGGCAACAAGTTTCTCAATCTCAGTTACTCCTCAGGGCCAGCAAATCTTCGCTCGCCCGTCTTTAGTCTTCGGTCTTCGGTCTGCAGTCTTGCAAGAAGGGGAGAGAAGAGGGGGATTGCAGGGAAACGGGAAAGGGAATCTGGGTTATGGCAAACAGGGGAAACAGCCGACAGAGCCCATGTAATAAAATGCGGTAATGGTAACCAAAATATTAAACAAGTCTTTGGCAATATCAGCAGAAATTGCAATTTCAGAAGGGCCTGAAAACAAATGCGAAAACAGGCCGACTTTGGATTGGGATTGCGATTGGGATGGGGCTTGAAATGTGGGCTATACTTTCAATTGGAAGCTCTGAAGGGGGGAGGGGGGGTTGAGTGAGCCGAAGACGCACGACGTCGTTTTTTCCGCTGAGCTGATAAACGCTGCGATCGCAAGTCTGTGTGCGTATATCTTTGCTTTGGAGTTACATAGGGCACACAGCGAAAGATTCCCCCTCTCTATTTACAAACTCCCGCTGATCTGCAGCCCAAACATATTCCCATTTCCCCTTCCCCTTTCCCATTTCCATTTATATTTGTGTGTGGGCGGCGCTCGTTGATTCGCGACTCGGCGACGACAACTTTGCATTTCATTTCCCCCAATTTTTTCGGCCGGCCCTGTGTGACAATGAATAAACACAAAACTTCTAAATGGGCAATACCAGAAAAATACGAGATACACGAATGCAAAAAGCGAAAAGTACGAGTAATATACACAGACAGAAGAACCCCCGAAAAAAACGCAATTTTCGGTCGCTTTCGGCTTCGCTGCCGTCGTCGCATGCGCAGAAAACGTAGCTCGGGTTTTTTTTCCTCGTTTTTTGGCGACTGCGCTGCAAACTGCGCTGTAAACTGCAGCGATCGGTTGGCGGGTCGCAGATCGCACTGCTGCCGCCGCCGTCGACGTCGCTGCACTCCAAAAAAAGCGAAAGAAGCGCACACAATCGCACACACGAGAAGTATATAACAAAAAAGCGAGCAAAAAAAGGAAAAAACGAAAAAGAAAAGCAAAATATAAAAAGCGAATGAAACATACAGGCGGCATAAGCGTATACTAACACACACACACACACACACTGGCGCACAGGGAATTCTCTGATTCAATTGGGCAGGCACACACACAATCAAATGGCCACCAATACACACGCACACACTGGCAGAGGGCAGCGGCACAAGCCCAACACATTTAACTGCATTTTTTCGGAACTCAGTTGAGCTTTTTAATTCGATCGGTTCAGTTACTAAAGTTAGTTCAGCCTAAACGCACAATTTCCAATTCCATTTCTAAATTTGAACTCGAATTGAATAGCATTAGTGCACACCCCACTATACACCCCCGTGGACACCCTACTGCACGACAGTCCTTTCTATTTTTTTTGTGTTTTTTGTCAAGTGCACCCATTCCACGCCACCAGCAAACCCCCAAAGACCCAAAGACCCAAAGATTCAAAGACCTAGAAACACCATCCCGAAAAGGGAACCCAGTGCGCGATTCGCGCGCGTTTAGCACTCGAAGAATCAAGAGAAGAATCTGATTCAGGAGCGGAGAAAGCGGAAGAAAGCCAGCCCCGAAGCTCACAAGTGAATAATCAGTGTCCCAATGCAGCGCCGCCATGAGCGAGGATGCGCCTTCTGACCGAGGTTACAATCATAGCCGCCAGGTAAGGATTTCCTCCGCCCCCCCAATCCAAAAAGTCCTATCCCCAGATCAAAGCGCCTGTCGGAGGATGTGCAGTAACCTTCCAGATCCACAGATACACACTGAAATTTGATTCGCAACCATGAGAAGGACATTTGACTCATACAATGCAGCTGCTCTCCTTGGGTTCCCCTCATTAGCACTTTGATGGAGAGACACCTCTCTTCCCTCTTCTCTCTTCTCTCTTCTCTCTGGGCCATCCAAAATTTTTCGGTGCATCTGCATACAAAGACACAACAGGGTATACCGATACCGATACAGATTCAGATGCACTGCAGGAAGCAGGGCAGCACAGTAGCCTCGGTCCCTACACCTACCCTACCCCCCCCCCCCCCCCTGCACTCTCCTCCGCTGCATTGTTCGACTTCTCCGCTGCTCCGCCATTCTCCGCTTCTTCTTCCGCTGCAGTCAGTCGGAAGGGGAGTGGGAATCGGAATCGGAATCGGTATCGGAATCGGAGTCAGAGTCAGACGCTTCGTGAAGCTCACGGCCAAGGCAAAGGCAGCTGAGGATCTGCACTCGGTTGCTCACGAAGGCCAGTTGAGCAGTTTAGCAGGGTTCGGGAAAGATCGAAAGCCAGCCCGAAATGGCGAAACTGCAGTTTGCTGTTCAGCGTCGCACCGAGCAAACGTCGTGTGGCATCGCTCTCATCGCAAATTGTATATTGTAAATTGCATATTGCAAATTGAGAACCGTGAATCGCTCGCGCAAAGTGCAAGTCGCGCTGAATTCGCAAGTTCACATAATATCCGCATACGCATCTGTAAACAGCTTGCTTTCACACCCATTTTGTTTTCGTTTCGTTTGGTTTCCTATTTTTTTGATGTTGATGTTACTCGTTATATAGTAGTACATATCCCATTCTTGCAACCCACACTCAGGCCTAGTCTTCTAGTATGATTCAATCGGAATCGGTATCGGTATCTCAGGAACTCTCAGGATTAGCTCTATATACGGCAGGTAAGTCACGTGAGGTCCCATCCGCAACTTTCGCTTTCGGTGGGGTAGTTCTAGAAATGGGACAACAACAGGGGCCAAATGGCCAGACAGGCACGCACTCAAGCGGTTCGCTTGGGGTCCCTAATCCTCCTCCTCCTCCTCTCTCCTATACGGCCTCCCTCTTTTTGTTCTGTTAGTTGTTAGGGCGACCGAGACCGAGACCCAGACGAGTCACTCAAACGACAACAACACTCCAGCACCAGCACCATCTCTATCCACATCCCCATCCCCATCCCCACCATCACCATCACCATCACCATCTCCATTCCTATTATCAACCATTCCCCATCTGCAAGCCACAAAGACCGGTACCCATACACTCATACACTCGGGCACAAACACAGGCACAGGCAAGGTGACGTAATGGCAACTACTCCACTAACACATTTTTCTGCATTCCTGCAACGCGAGGGAGAAGAGAAGAAGCCGCAGCAGTGGGGGTGTGCCAGAGGGGGGGTTGTGGGAAAGTCGCGCGACGAGAGAAAAACTGAATGAAAATTGCAGGCAGCCAACGAAGCGTGCCTAGCAAAAAGGAAGAGCGAAAAAAGCATAAAACGACAGAAACTAGAGACGTAGCCAGACAAGGTGGAGTGGGGGGGGGGGGTCGAGGGTATTGAGGGTAAGGAGGGTTTGGGGCACACACGTGGGACGTGCTGTGGAGCTCGGGATGCGAATGTGGTGGATGCTAGGAAAACAGAAGCGGAGGAGACGGAGATGGAGACTCGCCCCGCCAAAGTGGTGGCCCCGACTAGACGCTGTCTGCGTGCTGTGATGGGGATGTTGGTATTGGTGGGGTGTATTAGGGTGTCTGTGTGTGTGTGTGTGCTAGCCATCTGTGTGTGCGACTGGCCGACATTCAAGGTTGACGGGGCATAACTTGTTGTTGCTGCTGCTGTTGTTGCAATTGTTGCTACCGCGGATTGCAAGTACCCACTCCAGTTTGAGTTTCAGCTTCGAGTAACAGTTAAAATGCAGGACATCCGAAATGGGGCAACGGTACATATACATATGTGCATTCCATTTAGGGTTAATGCTATAATCAAAAGGGACGGATCAATTAGAGAACTTCATACCAGACTAGCAGACTAGCAACCAGTAGCACTTCCGTTAGCCTTGGAGCCCAATCAACTGGAATCAACTGGAGAAACTGCGGCCAATTGAGAGTCGCACACACAAGTGGACAAAGCACGCAGAGAGCTCCCTACAGTTCCCAGTTTTCAGTTCCCAGTGACTTGTCCCGTGACTCATGTTCTAGCACAGAGCACTTGTTTGGATGCAGCCACAGCCACAGCACCACAAATGCATCCGTCGTCAGACGGGCGCAATAACAAATGGGGATCACGATCATCATCATAATGATGATCACAATGAAATGATCACCACGATCAGCGTAATGACGATGCCATTCAAGGCCGCCGCAAATTGTGAGGAGTAAGGAGTTGCAAAACAAACACAGCAACAGGAGAAACAAAAGCGAAAGCGAAGACGCAGCAGAGATGGCAGCAGAAAGACAGACAGAGACAGACAAAGTGCATAGTTATCGCTATAGACATATAGACGATATAGTCATACATACATATGGGCGAGTGTTCCCAAGTTCTCGGAAACGGTTACTCCAAGGCCAAGAGCCGGATAGACAAACAAATGGCACAGGCACAAAGGCTAGGAGATAACTCTTCTCCACTCTGGAGCCTTCTCTTTCCGTCTCTGTTGTTCTCCAATCTCCATCTCCTTTCTTCTCCCACATTGCTTCTGCTTCATTCGCGATGTTTCTATTTCTGCCCAGGCACAGACACAGCAATATGGAGAACCTGCACTCAGAAATCACCCTGATCGTTTTAAGAAGAAGAATTCTTCTTATATAATTCTTCTAATTTAGTCCTGGAAGCACAGGTATTATTACATTCTTTTCTTTGCTTTCATAAAAAGAAGCTCATACTTTAGAAATGTAAATATTCTCGCCTTCTTTAATTTTCTGCAATTTATTTTTTGAGTGTGCAATTCTTCACTCGGTGTTCTTCTGCATTCTGCACTTGCAACTCCCCTTTCTTCTGCTGCTTTTTCCTGTTTTGCTGGTTCAGTCAGTCAGTTGGTCATGAGTGTCATGTTCATTTTCATAGTTGTGGGGGACTAGGACGTCCCGGGGAATGTGGCAATGGGTAAGGGAGTGGTCTTCTTCTTCGATGCACTGCCAACCGATCCGATAGCTTTAGGTTAGGTTTATTTTTTCGTTTATTTCCTGCACTTTCGTTGACAGTTTTGTGTTTTTCACTTGTGCACTCTCTTGTTTTTTACTTTCTTCAAGTGAAGAGGTTCTCAGCTTTCATGGAAGGGGGTAGGGGGGAGGGGGTCGAGAGACACCGACGAGACATTGAGGGTCGTCTTATATTAACCGTTGTAGCTTGGGCTTTTCTTTTTGCTTGTGGCTATGACACGGGTAACCGGAGACGGTCTGCTTAACGGTAAATGTGATAAACAGTGACAATGGCCGTGACTGTAACCCCTTAGAAACCCCCTTCCCTACCCCCCTGGCCATTGATCGCCCCTTTCCAGACTGCAGACTGTTCGCATAGTGCAAAAAGAAAATAATAAAAAACCGAGTAGAAATGCGCTGCGAATAATGGGCACAACAAGTAAATGTGTACACTTGGTGAGCCAGATGCGCATTCAAAGCCCCCTCCCCTTCTCACCCTCACACACACACACACACTCACAATGCATTGACATTCAGTATCCACAAAAAGCAAGAAGCAGAAAGAACGCCAAAGATCAACGGCCAAGAAATTTGCCAGTCCCGAAAAATACACAAAACTTGGGGAGCACACACATGTGTGTTTTTTTCGTATGCAGAGCCTAAAAATAATGCCCCCTGTCGCAACCCCTTCCCACTTCCCACCCCCCTCCCTCTCGCTTACTTTCCCGCTGGAAGCGAAGCTCGCACACGAGGCTATCCGATCTCAGCCGATCCCAATGGAAGCCGAATGGAAGGGGAATTGGAATTGGAATAGGTGGGGGGAGTAGGAGGAGGGAGGGTTTAATGGCAACAGGAAGAGTGAGAGGGAGAGGGAGATGGAGAGAGCGCAAGAGGGGAGCTCTATAGCTCTCTAGCTCTCTCGCGCAGTTGTGGCGAGCACATTTTTTTATCTAATAACCTTGTGCAATGTTATTAAACCCCAAAAGTTTCTTAACCCCCGGAACGCAGCGACTGCGACGTCGGCAGAGACGTTAACTGAGAGCAGAGAGCAGCTTTTTTTTGATGAGAATTGCTAATACATTGCACTGCGCCTACATACGTGTGTATGTGTGTCAATTGATCGCGAGTGTGAGCGTGTGTGTGTGTGTGTGTGTGCCACATTGCGCAAAATGGTCTATAAAATTAATGAGCTGGCCACGCACACACACATACAGACACACAAAGGCCTATGTAAACGCATCTCCATATCAGCATACATACATACATACATATGTATGCATGTATATGGGAATGGAAACGGAATGGAAAAAGCAAACAAGCTAAATCCCCATGTAATGCGAATTAAATTGTGTGCAGAAAGAGAAGAGGGAGAACAAAGAGGGGGGGGGGGGGGGTGAGGAAAGGGGGTGGTGCAGCTTTCGCTTTTTCCTTTTCGATAGGCTTTTGTATTGCACATTATTCACTTTTTTCCCACTCTGCTTCCTTTTACATTATTAGTGCGCGATTTGCAAGAAAATCAGGAAAAGCAAAAAAAAACACACTTTGCATTTCAGTTTTCGCGAATTTTATTTGCTGCGCAGGCAACTTAGAAGCCCCCTACTATTCCTATTCGATAAAAACGATATAACAAAAGCAGTTACGTTGCAGTAATTCTGCCAACTCAACTTCCAGTCGTTCCCATGTTTTTCAATTCTTTTTTTTTTTAGGGGGGGGATTGAGGATAGAGAGGGGAGCTAAATGCAAATTTTCAATTTCGGATCGCAGCAGAAATGGCGCAGTTACGTTAGTCCCACAGTGTACTTACAGTGATCTCCCGATAGGCGATGATCAGATCCCATGTAGAGATGTATATTCCATATTCCGGAGGTGAATGCACTCACTCATTACTTGTATGTGCTGAAGTGTGCGAGCGACGCGGATGTCCCGCTAGAGAGAGCGAATTTCGCATTCGCATTTCGCGTTTGTTTGTTATTTTCGTACGCTTTTGCAATTTGCAGTTCAACGTTCATTAGAGCGGCGGCGGGCCAATAACTGATTGCCATTTCGAGGTGGGGGGGGAGAGGTGGGTTTGGGGTCTGGGGAGGTTTTTTACTGCACTTATCGGTTATCGGGCAAAGCGAAACGCTCCTCGCGATAATAACACATTTGGAGTTGCACGAGGCCCGCGGTATTCGGTATTCGGTATTTCGTTTTTGGTGGGTGTTATAAAGGGCACAAGAAAGGGGGGGGGGGGGCTCAGTTCAAAGACCCCAATGACGGAGGCGAATATCTCACAGCGCGCACAAAAACCACAATCACTTAACTTCACTTACTTCCCCTTCCTCTTTAACTTCTTCAAAGAGACACTAAGGAAAATCACCCAAAAAAAAATAATAACAACTCCAAATCCGCGGAGGGATGGTATGGGGTCCAATGCGATCTGCGAACTAAACGAAACTAAGCGCCGCTGGAAAATGAACGACGCGATCTAGCGCAAAACTATTCGCATTCACATTCACATTCGCACTCGCGGTCTTTCCATTTGATTTGACTCAAGAGCAGCATTTCGAAACTTACATGGCCTAGTTGTACCCATTGCTCTACGAGGTGGAAAGGGGTATGATGTATGGACATATAGGTATGTGTATATCGGAGTCTCAGTAGTATCCAACTAGCTATTCAAAAAGTTTGTAAATTGGTTAGTTTGTATTAAGTAGTTTCTGCAGTAAGTATAATGGGTATCTCAAAGTCGGGAATCTCCACTAGTGTTTCTCCTCTTTTTCACTACAGAGAGAGCGCCAGCAAAAGCGCTCAAATAGAAACTAGCGGAGAATAGAAATAGTTGAGTGAGTAAGTGAGCGAGTGAGTAAGGGAGAGGGGAAGGCGCTTCTTGGGTTACTTCCAAATGGAAGCCCAAACTGGAAATTTACTTGTAGGTGTGGGTGGAAGAGTGGGAGGAGAACGAGGAGGAGGAGCGGAAAGAGGCTGTCTAGCACTACTATTGCAGCGCCCCCTCTCTATCGCTCTCACACTCATTCCGACGCTCACATGCCATTGCTCTCCCTCTCCCTGTCCCACTCTCGCTATTTTTATTTTTTGTATTTATTCATTTGAAGCTTTTTCGACTTTGGCTGGCAAATTTGCGAATTTGTGCGGGGTAAACGACCGAATGTCCGACACACGATGACTAGGTTAAGGTGAAGGTCAAATTAGCAAAAATGCAAAACAACTAAGCGAAAGAGAGGGAGCGGAACAGACAGGGAGAGAGACGACAAAGCTGACGGCGCAGTCGCAGCGCACTAACAATAGAAATCAACTTTGTCAGCGGGAATGTTGAGGGGAGGGGGGACGGGCATAGCCAAAACAAAACAACATAAAAAAAGATAAGAAAAGAAAAGAAAAGGCGGCGCAGGCAGCTAAAGCCCAAAGAGTAGGAAGAAGAAGAACCTGAAGCGTAGACAAAAGTGGTCAGGCTCTTTTTTTTTAGGAATGGAATAGGCATGCCTTTCCAGACAGGAAAGAGAGGGGGGGGGCTCTTCTTCTTCTTCTGTCTGCTGCGACGATCCTCTTCCTCCTGGAAGCAGGGAAGGGGGAGGGAGAGGGAGAAGGAGAAGGAGGCAGAGCGAGGCACTCTGTTTGAGAGTGTTTGCCAACACCAATGCAAAAGTTCAAGCTTTCTAATGCTCTCTCGCTCCCTCGCTCTCTCTCTTTCTTTCTCTCTATTATGCGCAACTAGCTAGGCAGCGACGTCGACAGAGGCAACGGCAGAGGCGATTGAATTGGACGGCGAGACCTTGAACTTGGACTCAGTTTACGAGTTGAAGAATTGGGTTTTGGTTTTGTTTTGAATGGCTATCTCTCTCTCTCTCTCTTTTGGACTCTCCCTCCCTCTCAGATACTTGTTCTACTTCTATTCGCCCCCTCTCCCTCTCTTTCCTTCTAATTGCTTACAATTAGCCTAATGGGCTAATTAACACGCATTAATCAGGTGCCCTACAGGTTCCACACAAAGTACGAGTGTGTGTGTGTGTGGAAATGCAAATGCAAATGGAAATGCCAGGGGGTGGTGGGTTGCCTTTTGCCTTTTGCGTCTAGCATTTGTCTAGACGCACATAGACACACACACACACACACAGTTGCACCCTGTGCAATGCACTCGTTGTAATGCTCTCCTTGCGAACCAGCCACCCACTCTCTCCTCTCCTCTCTCCCTCTCTCTGCTAGTTTTTACACAGAACTTTCGCTTTCACTACTCTCTGCTCTCTGCGTGTGTGTGTGTGTGTGTTGGCCGTTAGATTTTACATTTGGCCGGCATTCAGAGCTTGGAAAATGGGGGAAAACGGTGGGAAAAGCGCAAAGGGGGGAAGGTATTTGCAATGTGTGCGCTTGCCATGTGGAAATGTGATGTGGGCGCCACAGCGTCTAGCCGGCAACAAGTGGAAAGTGGAAAATGCGGAGGGGCGAAGAGGTCGAGGTGCACTGATAACAAAAACGTCATGGTTTGCTAGAATTTTCATCTATTGCGGTTTTAAATACGAAAATGTAAGAATTGTAGTTATTTCAAGTTTAAGATTTTCAGTGATCTAAAATATTTTTGTAATAAATATTACATTTCGAATTTTGTGTCAGTGTGGAAAGTAGGGAAAAGTGGCTGTGGACTGACCTTGTTCAATGCTTTGTAGGCTGTCCCCCTCTCGCAGGAATATGTGTGTGTACAACTAACTCGGCTAACCTTGAAAATAGAAACCGCACACAGACACACATGTACACACCAACAAACACACTTGGCGACAACGATAGGAACCAAAAAGCAAAGCGAAATCCACAAGAAATAAGCAAACTTTTGCGGGCAAACACAATAGAAAGAGAAAGAGAAAGCAAAAGGCAAGGAGAGCGGGGGGCGAGGGGCGGCAAACAAGTTGGCGGGGGTGGGCATGGAGGAGATATGGCACACTGATATGATATGATCCAATCGGATCGCGAACACACACTCATCCGCACTCACACTACGAGGCACTTCTATTTTCGCAACACTCGCATTATACAATTTAGTTTCCAACTGAACAAACTACTATAATTCTGGGCCGCTCCAGCTCTATCTAATCGCGATTCGGCGCTGCTCTTTTGGCTTTTTTTACTTTCATTATTTTCCTCTTTTTTTATTAGCTATACAGCGCAGTCAGCCAAATAATTGCTTTTATTTAAAACCAACGCACACACATGCTCACTTTTGGGAGAGTCAAAAAAAAAGACTGCAGCGAGCTCCCACTTTTTCTAGAACTATTTTGAGAGCGATAGAGAGCGATAGAGAGAGAGAGAGGGAGCGGGAGAGAGCTGGCTAGCGAAATGCGCCAAACAAAAATTTAATAATAATACAGCAAAAAATGTAGTATTTAGCCTTGAAAGTTCGTAAGCACTACGGGTAAAAAGCACTCACACACACTCAAGATCGAGCGACTATATTATGCAGCAATAAATAAGAAACGAAAGAGGGAGAAAATGTTTAATGCTATTCTCTGCTTTTTTAGTGGTAGTTGAAAGTTCTGGTGAAATGATCTATTGAACCGGGGGTTTCCATTTCTATTTTCTTATTTCTTTCAATCGAACTGTTTTTGTTGGGGTGTTGAATTCATCCTTCACTTGGTTCGATTTTAGATCTGGTGAAATGATCTATAAAACGGGGTTCTCTCTCTCTTTCTTACAATCATTTTTAAGGGGGCTTTCTCTTACTTTTTCCCCATGGTTATTAGTTATTAGTCAGCCGGCATTTTTTTTTTGCTCTATGCACAAAAATTTGGCACTAGTATTAAAACGAGAGAGGGAGAAAGAGAGCAGCAAGAACCGAGATCGAGAATATAAAAAATTCGGCGCTGGACTTTTTGTGCAAAAAATGCTTTTCGCTTTGAACGTGTGCGTGTGTTTGTGCGTGTGTGTGTGTGCTGCGTCTGGGAATTCTACATTCTAAAACGCTTCTCCTTCTCTTTCGCTCTCTATCCTGCTGCTATTGCTATCCTTGTCCAATCCTTTCGACTACAGAGCGTGCGCGCGATCGCTCTCTCTATCCCCGTCTCTCTCTCCCTCTGTAGCGCCCTCTCGCTCTTACCCACATCCAGACGGTAAAGAACGCACACACAGACGTAGAATTGCCAAAAAATTTTGGGGAATAGTTTCGCCTGTGTTGGTGTGTGCTGAATAATTTTTTTTTTTTTGGCTCTGCCTAATGCGCTTTTTGTGTGTGCCGTCGACGTCGACGTCGACGTCGGCAGAGGCAGAGGGCATCGGCAGCGACTGAGACTGGCACAGCACTCTCTTCTTCTTTAGCGCGAATTCAGTTGAGTTTCTACGCTTGCAATCATCAAACGCAACAAACACAAAATACACGGAAAATCCGCCATATATATCCGATCTGGCACAAAAGAGCCGAAAAGAATAGCCGCAATTATCGTTATCCGCAAGATTTCCGCACATCCGCCTGCGGATGATCCTGGATCCGCCATAGACCCCCCCCCCCACCCCTCCCGCTCGGGATGACCGAGCTCGGCTCCAAGGGCCATGATATCGTTAGTTCAAGATAGTTTAGTTTAGTCATTCGGTTCGGTTCGTTCGGTCGGTCGCTCCCACGAGAATTCGCTTCGTTTTGAGTTCGGTTCGGTTTTCGGTCTTCAGTTTTCGGTCCTCCTCCTGGAAATTTCAGCTTGCAAGCTTCTCAGATTCGCAGAGTTTCCAGCTTCCCAGCTAACGGTCTATCCTCGCCGTGCCCTCGTGTGTGTGTCTGTGTGTGTGTTGTGTACAATTTTTTCTATTTTGTTGAGTGCGAAATATTGCGTATACGAGAAATTGCGTATACGCCGGCAGAATAGTTTCAAACCGAAAGATCATATAAGTCCCGAAGTTACAAGTTCCAAGAACAGCTAAGCCAAGGAGAAGGGTTTGAAATGCCCCACAAGCTGGCCAATAAGAAGCAGGGTAGCATCGGATTCCAATCAGAGCGCCAGCTGGAGAAAGGTGAGCCCTCCTCTTGCAATTGGAGAATCAGTGGGAATGGGAATGGGAATAAAACTAAGTAATGGGAATGGGAATGGGAATGGGAATGGGAACGGGAATGGGATGACGGTATCATAGCTTTGGGGTGCTATTTCTGTGCGGACACATCACTCATACGTATCAGCTTGTGGGTTTGCTCGCGAACATGGATGTACATACTTATATATATAGCAAAAAAGTGCAGCGCACACCCGGCGGACTTATCTAATAGTTTTCACTTTCAATGTCGGGCGAAAGCTCTCTGCTGATGCCTCTGCCGCTGCCGCTGCCGCTGCCTCTGCCTCTGCCTCAGTCGCTCTGTTGCTAAAATCGCTTATCGCAGAATATTCGCAATTTCGCAAACCATTTCGGCGAGAGTGGGACGGGAAATCATGAGAGCAAGAGAGAGAGGGAGCCCCGAAAGTTTTCTGTATTCAAATTAATTTTTTTTTGTTTTTTTTTGCCTTTCTGCAAGATGTCCAGATGGGAACAGAACGACCCCTGTTCCCATACAAGTGTTCTTGGTATATTCGCATTTGTTATAATTCGCTTTTATTTTTTGTTGGATTTTTTGTTGTTTTCCCTCCTCCCGTTTGCGATGCGTTGGCTTTTTTCACTCCGTTTTTTATGGCATTTTTTTGTTGATTTTTGTTCAGATTTTTTTTTGACGGTTCTGCACTCGTTATAAATTTTTTGCTTGTGCTGCTGCTTCTACTTGGGCTTCTTCTTCTTCTGCGAGTGCTAATTGTCGTCTTGATAGTTTATTTAATTTTGATTCGCGTTGTGTGACATAGAAAATGGCTTTTTGCTTTTTGCTTTTTACTTTTTTCTTTTTGCTGCTGCGTCGTCGCCGTGGTTGACATTTTAAACTGCATTTGTTAACAATTTTTAAACATTTCGCATAGTTGCAATGCGAAACACAGCGGCAGAACAACGGGCGAAAAAAAGCCAAAGCGAGCAAAAAACCATTGCAAAGCAGAAACAAATGCCCAACTTTCAGCTAGCACGGCACAAATCGGGTAAAAAACTCAATGTATAATGGCCAAGGCGAACTCTGAACTGCAGTGAACTGAAAAAGAGAGGGGGTCTATAAGAAGGGCTTCCCTGATTTTCCTCTCAGATTCTAATTTCCGCTTTCTTCTTACCTTCCAGTTAAATAATCACTAGTGAACACAGTCTTCGGCTACACAAGGAATCGGCAAATAATCAACAAAAGCAACGGAAAAAAGAGTCAAGTAAGGAATAAGGATAGGCCCTGCTTTCATCCATCCAAATCGGTGGGCCAGGCCGCCAAAAAGCCGTCAAAATACGAAAGAAGGTGACCTCGAAGAAGGCCAGCGTTGTGTCGGTTGACGACGATCACAACAACAACAACAACCACAACAACGACCACAACGCTCGGCAGCCCACAAGCACAGTTACCCCGATATCAACACCAACACCAATACCAACGCCCATACCAACGCCCACACCTGGTGACCCAGAACAACAGGATAGCGTAGAGTACCAGTACACCCCGAATCAGAGACCCATCGAAATGGACGACACACAGCACTTCTGCCTGCGCTGGAACAATTACCAGAGCAGCATAACCTCGGCCTTCGAGAACCTGCGGGACGACGAGGCCTTCGTGGACGTAACCCTCGCCTGCGAGGGGCGCAGCATCAAGGCCCACCGCGTCGTCCTCTCCGCCTGCAGTCCCTACTTCCGCGAGCTGCTCAAGGTGAGTGATACAAATCGAATTTGATCTCTAATCTATAGTCTTAAATCAAAAGATCATAAGATGGGAAATCTACAGAAGATTTTAACCCTATATTCGATTCGATTTCTTCCTGAAATAGGGTAACCTTAGATACTCCAAAGGAAAGTAATACCCATGTCATCATTATAATATCATATCTTAAAATAGTATCTTTCAATTATGAAAAGGGTTTCAAAAGGGTTATAACCACTTTCGCTTCTTTCTGTATTTGAGATGCGCTCTTTTTGGAACAAATATAATGAATTCTGGACTTTTCGTATTGTGTAAATACTTTCGCCATTGCATTAACACATTTACAGTTACAGCGATATGGCAGCAATCTGCGTGCGTGTCTATATGTGTGACCCACTTAGCACCCATCGCAAATTTCTCCCTCTTTCTCTCTGTTTCGAGATCTGCGCTTTATCTTTGCTTCTGAACAGACACATATGTGCAGTGTCTTTGGGATATACTTGGGGAAGTGTACTATATATAAAGCATAGAACCCAAAAAGTTCCGATCCTGATCATTCCACCTCAAAGGAGAATTACTTAAATACCGCAAAACCACGTCCCGATTCCGCCGAAATGGGCAAATTGTTACGGCAAAGTTTGTTTAGCCAGCAAGTGGAGAAATAGTTGTGTGCTTTTAGCTAAAATATTATGGAAAGGAGTAAGTTTAGTCGAGAGGGGCGGGGGAAGGGAGGGGAAAGGCGATGGCGTTTTGCTAGCATTTTAATTTATTTAGTTGCACACGACGGCAAATAACAGACGAAGTGGAGTAAAAGAGGACAAAAAAGGCACAAAAGCACGGCAATTGTCGGTAGATTGGGGGAAAAAGGGAGGGAAAAAGGGAGGGAAGGAAGGAAGGAAGCAAGGAAGGAAGGACGGAAGGACGGAAGGAAGTGGTGTGTAGACTGTACAGTAAAAACACATTTTAAGCTCTGGTTGCGGTGCAAATGAGTCGATTGCATGGGACAACGGTACGTATGATTGATTTGTGTGCTTTGATCATGCAACGCACAAGGATCTGCAGCTCGCAACTTGTAACTAGACCACAGAGGAGTGTAAATGTCAGGACCCCCTTCTCTCCCTTCCTCACCCTTCCTCTCCCTCCCTAATCCTTGAACTATCCCCAACTTGGAGGCAAAGTAAACTTGCAACTAATGCAGCCCGACCCGCCCTCCGAAAAAGGAAAGCCCGCAGTTTGCTTCATTATTTTTATTATGACATTAAAATTATGTGAATCGCTGTTGTTGCCGACGACGTTTACGTTTTGCCCGCCAAAAACTTTGCGCTGCCTTTGCTGCATTGAAAATATTTGCACGCAATTGCGGTTTTTGAGCGACAAGGATGGCAAGGAAGGGCTAGCCAGTTAGCTAGTTAGAGAGGGACAGGGAATGGTGGATGGTGGACGGGTAGGATAGTAGGATGTAGGATGGTGGATGGTGGATAGAGACCAAGACAGCCTCGACGTTTGCCATTTGCATTGTTCGAGCTGTCATTGAAGACAGCCAGGAGGCCAGGAGGCCAACGACGAGGAGGTCCTGCAGCAGAAATTATATAAATTACAAAGTTCCTACCCCCTTCCAAAAAAAAATACAAAAATACAACAACACCGCCCTCCATTTTCTGTTACTGTCTCTTTCGACATGATTTGTTAACATGATAGAAAACTTGCTGCGCTTTCCGTTATTATTTTCCGTTTTTGTTCCAAATTATGCGCGAGGCCGACAAACAAAAAGAGTGTTTTCAGTTTTGTTTGGTTTTGGGGAAGAACTGCAATTAGGAGCGAATCGTCGAGGGGTGGGGGTGGAGGTCCCAGTTCCAGTTCCAGTTTCAGTTCCAATCCCAGCACTGATTACGCAACGGCTTTTGGCAGCGGAGAATGGGAACGGGAACCGAAACAAGAACATGTCAAGAAGTCCCTGGCAAAAGTTTATACCCCTCCTCCGCCGAAAAACAAAAAACAAGAAATTGCGCGAGCAGAAAAAGTCGGCATTTAATTTGTTAAAAAGGCCAACTAAATGCAGCGGGACAAAAACAGCAACGCCAACAAAAGAGGGACCAGGCCGACTGAATTTTTCTTGGGCTCTTTTTTTTGTGAATTGTAGTTGTAGCTGTGGAATTATGTACCCAAGAAATTAGTATACAAAACTTTGCTGGCTGGCTGACTGGCAGTGCAATACAAAAAACGTTGCCATCGTACTCTGGCACAAAACTTTGTAAATTCAATTTGAAATACATACAAGTGGGCAGTAGGTGGCGAACAAAAGGAGACAGCGGACAGTAGTCAACCGGACAAAGTGGACACAGTCGGCAAGCTGGACAACCAGACACTTGGCTCCCTCCCAGAAACAGAACAGAAACAGAAACAGAATCAGAATCAGCAACAGAAACAGAAATACTGGAGTAAAAGACCCAAGCACTTGGCGTCGCAATTGTGCGCGACTTTGCGCCTATGCATAAATATTTAATTAACTGCAGCGCATTATTTTAATTAGGTGTAAAAACTGCCAAACAACAAAAGATATAGCTATAGCTGGCAGGGACAGGAGACTGGAGACTCAGGGGACTCGGGGGACTCAAGGCTAGAGGTGACTTAATGGGTTTGCTTAATGCTAAAAGCATTTCTGGCTTTTGTGTTCCGGCCAGGCCTCATTAGCATTTGCAAGAGATGATATGATACGACGTGATATGAGACTAGTTTGCTCTTGAAATCAAGATGAAGGGAATAGTTTGCTCTTGAAAACAAAAATCAAGACAAATTCTTTCCCTACTTTCAAGATCGGTTCATCTCGAAGTACAAAAGCAAGACTAGGCCAGCTGCAATGGAGCACAGATCTTTCGATCTTCCGATCTTCCCATCTTCCCATCTTCCCATCTCCTGACGCATTTCTTTCCTCAAATTGACCTCAATTCCGCAATCCCCCACAGACATATACGCACACTGCTCAAACTGGCAATCTTTTAGCGCTAACTCAATCGCAAATATCCAATATGTGTGTGCGTGTGAGAGAGCACATAAATTGCACAAGCCAGTAAATAAGACAAACACACACGGAATGCAGTGTGCAGTGTGCAGTTTGCAGGGTCTCTTTCAGGGCAGAGCAACAAAAGACGAGGCGAGACTTGACCCAATTTCTAGCCAGGCAGCAAAGGCGGGGAAAAAACAGAAAAACACTGAAACGAAACAGAAACAGAAACAGCAGAGGAGCAGCTCCCTTTGTTGGAGTTCCACTTGATAAGTGAAATTCACTGTACACACGCAGCAAAAACTGGAATGCACTGGCCCTGAATGTGTAAAAAAGTGGGATGGGGGATGAGGAATGGATGGTGGACGGTGGATGGAGGCTGAGGGAAGGGAAGCCACACATGGCACACACAGAGGAAATAAACTGCAGCTGGCGAAAAGCGAATGCAAACTTCAAATCGCTCGTTGGCCTGTTGACATTTCCAGCGACAATTGAAGGTTGTCTGGGCCATCGAGAGGCCCCTGCCTGATAATTGGCCAGGCAAACAGGCAAACAGGCTTATCGGGGCCCAGGGAAGGGAACACTCTGACTCACCCACTAATCTCACCTTCAATCTCCAATTACAGAGCACACCCTGCAAACACCCGGTCATACTGCTGCAGGATGTCAACTTCATGGACCTGCACTCGCTGGTGGAGTTCATCTACCACGGCGAGGTCAATGTGCACCAAAAGTCCCTGCAGTCCTTCCTCAAGACCGCCGAGGTGCTGCGCGTCTCGGGATTAACGCAACAGCAGGCGGAGGACACACATAGCGTGAGTAGCCCACCCACTCGATACAATACAATACAATACCAAGATGAGCAACGCCATGGTATCCCTCTATCCCAAACAGCACCTGGCTCAGATACAGAATTTGGCCAATTCCGGTGGCCGCACGCCCATCAACTCGCACGCCCACTCCCATCCACATCCGCATCATGGCTCGCTGCACGACGACGGCGGCTCCGCCTCGACCTTGTTCAGCCGCCAGGGAGCCGGTTCGCCGCCACCGCCCTCGGTGGTGCCGTCGGTGCTGCCCCCGCACATCAACAACCAGCTGCTCAAGCGCATGGCCATGATGCACCGCAGCAGTGCCGCCGCCGTCGCCGAGGAGACCTCGCACGCCCTCAAGCGCCTGCGGGGCTCGGACAACAACGGACTGCCGCTCTCCGGCGCCGTTGGCAGTGGCGGTAGCAACAACAACAGCCCCGACTTGCCGCCGCTCCATGCGCGCAGCACTTCGCCCCAGCAGACTCCGGCCGATTTTAGTACGATCAAGCACCACAACAACAACAACACGCCGCCGCTCAAGGAGGAGAAGCGTAAGTGTTCAATACCACCCTCTAAAAAAAAAATTCCCAGAAAATTTAAAAAATAGCACACTCTCGATTTCATCTCATGTTCCTAAAATAGAGATGAAGAGACTCTTACAAACTACTCTCTTATCTAATATCAAGATCGATTCTTCTTGAAAAACCAAATCAAGACGATTTTTCTCTCAAAAATCAATTTCAAGACACTTTCTTCTCTACTTTCAAGTTTATCTTATATTTTATGTTTAATAACCCTGCGATTATTCTTGATTGTCAGGTAATGGACCCACTGGCAACGGAAACTCTGGCAATGGCAATGGCAACGGAGCGAGCAACGGCAACGGAATCTCCATCAGCGATAAGCTGGGCAGCCTCACACCATCGCCACTAGCTCGGGCGGGCGCCGATGACGTCAAGTCGGAGCCCATGGAGCTCGTGTGCTCCAACAACAATGCGAATGCCAACGACGAGCACAGCAACGACTCCACCGGCGAGCATGATGCCAATCGCTCCAGCAGTGGCGACGGCGGCAAGGGTTCCCTGAGGTAGGTTATTCCCTAGATTTATAGCTTTCGAAAACTCCAAACCGCATCTCACTTGAGTTTTTAAATCATTTATGAAGCTGTCCAAAAGTATGCAGTGAAAAAAGTTGATTGCATACTTTTAGGCACACTTCAAAATGATTTAAAATCCCTTGATTTAGTTACAATCCACTGACACCTTAAATCCTTTTTGCAGCTCTGGCAACGACGAGGAGATCGGCGACGGACTCGCCTCCCATCACGCCGCCCCGCAGTTCATCATGTCGCCGGCGGAGAACAAGATGTTTCATGCCGCCGCCTTCAACTTCCCCATGAGCAATCTCGATCACTCAGCGTTGCTTGGTGCGTATGCGCAATGTGCGTGGCGATCGTACTGAACTAACTAACTAACGCTTTTCCCCTTGCTCTCTGTCTCCCTCTCTCTCTCTCTCTCCTTCTTGCCTTCCCCCTCTCTGTCGATCGGTCTTTGGCCATACGAATACGATCCAATGTCACAGGTCTCAACACACAATTGCAGCAGTCCGGTGACCTCGCCGTTTCCCCTCAAGGTGAGTCCGAACATTTCTCTATCCGTTCTCTATTGTTCCGCTCTATTTGCGCTCAAAAGCTCATTATTACATTTTTTACATCAAATGCAAATGCAAATGCAAGTACCAAAATAATATATACCAAAAAAAAAAGAGTCTATCCAAGTCAGATACCAGAATACCAGAATACCAAAAGAAATGAAAGGCTAAAAGCAAACGTAAACCAAAAAGTAAAAGTAAAAGAGAATACAAAGAAGAACTCAATCTAAAATCTAAAATCTAAAATCTAAAACATAAAACCAAAGCCAGAATCTAAGTCGAAATTATTTTGAAAAAACTGCTGAGAGATCATTTTTACTGCCCGTAATATTTGGTTGAATTTTCAAACTACATAGTTTAACGTTCCTATTTTTCGTTGTCGTAACCTCCTTTTCGTTGTCATTACCATTATCCTTTTTGTTTCGTTTTCGTTGTTTTCCTTTGTTTCTTTCGATTTTTGCGTTTCGACTGACTTGAGGACACACACATACATACATACATGTCGCATATGTATGCGTGTCGATCAGGAGCAGGACTTTTGATTTAACTTTCGATTTATTTCCCGTTGGACTCAACTCGAATCCGCACCCGAATCAAAAAAAAAGAACAAAAAAAGAATAAATAAAAAACGAACTTGATCCTTGGAACCAACGGCAGACCCCAAAACCGAACCGATCCTCAACCCCCTCCCCCTTAAAAAAAGAAAAGAAAATAAGATAAACTCCGGTTCGTTGCGATTCCAAGTCGAGTTCCCGTCGTAGCCGTATAAAGTGTATAAATTTCTTTCTTGTTTGATTGTTTCGATGGTAAATGTTTTCATTTGTTTCGGTCACACCCACACCCTCACACACGCACATGCCAGAAGAACAGAAGAACAGAAGAACCCAGGGAAAGAACCCAAGAGTCTGAAATCTGAACCTACAACCCCCAGCACCCTTAAAATATATTCAACCACCCCCGCCCACCTCGAAACGAACTTCATATGCATTCAGAGTCGGCTTTCCATGCTTTCCATGCCATTCGTGTACCAAAAAGGCGATGAGGATGTGCTGCATAATGAATATAGGGTAATTGCTAAATAAACGCAAGCCGCGAAACTCTGGCAAACACTCAGCTTTAACAGGCGTAGCCACACATCCGCTTATTACAAATTCCCCCCACCGCGAGTTTTTGTTTGATGAACTACGCAGAATTAATTAACTTGCTGCTTTACAGCAAAGTGTTTAGCAACAAATTCTATTACAAGTTTCGCGCTGCGTGTGCCGCTGCGGTTAGGCCGCAACAATTTGCCGCCAGAAGCCAGAGAGTGCTTCATTCAGTTCGCCATGGACTCCCCCGATCACCCCGATCAGCAGTTCAATCCTCATCTGAATCATCCCAGGGCCAGAAACTAAACTAAACCAAAAACCGAATGCCGCACACGACAACACACATACCGTATGACCTTTTGTGTTTTATTTTTTCTTAACCGTTTCGTCATTTCGACTGCGTAATCCGCTTCCGTTATTGTTCTGCATTTTTTCCGTTTCGTTCCGTTCCGTTTCGTTTCGTTCCATTTTGTGTGCAGATTTTTTGTGTATTCGTAATGAAAAAACAACAACAGCCCAAGTAAAACAAACGAAATACCAGCAAAATGTACTACAACAACAGCAACACGCACCCACTCACACAAACAATACACACACACACACATATATATACACGCCAATACACTGCCCTTTTACAAACACCTGCTTAGAACCCAAAAAGAAAAGCGATCCCAAGCTAGAAAGTATATTATGTTCCGTTTTCGCCAAACATCCCCTTTTTTTTTTGTTATTTTAAACAAAACTCAGAAAGGAAAAATTAAGTTTTCAGTTCGATTCGAAGCTTTCATTTCAGTAGAGTACAGTTCCCAGTAAATCCCATTCCGTTGCGTTTCTTTCTTATTTCTTTCTTAGTTCCATTACGTTCCATTCCGTTTTGTGTTACAAGAATATGGCTGAATAAAACACTAGACATGAGACACGGGGAGAAAAAGCCCCGCAGAGAAGCGAACACCGAGTACATTTTGCAATCGAAATTTTATTGGTGTCAAATTTTAATTTCCTTGTAAAACGCAACGCATTTGAAGATCGAATATATACATACCTACATAATATATATATATATATTGAATATTGAAACTCTTTCCTTTATTTGTACGTCGTCGTGCTTGTGTCTAAAACTATGTAAACCCCAAACCCCGAAACCAAATTAACCACCCCCACCGACCCGTTCCCCCATATTAGCAAAAGTCAAAAGAAAAGCTTTATTTACAACAATTGCATTCGAACGAATTTTCACATTAATTTTCAATGTGTCTTTTGTTAACAACTGTCGAAGCCCCCGCAGCCTGTGATGGAGGGAAAAGCGGTTTTCATTTAGTTTACCAAGTTTACCACCCACCAGTCCAGTCCCCCCCGGAAAAAAAACACCACCCGCCCAATATTGCCCCTGGGTCTGCCTCTCTCTCTCTCTCTCTTGACCCCCCAAAAATTCGGCCACACTTTCCGCTTTGAGTACACACACAGCCCAACTCAACCCACAAGAACCCCACAATCAAACACTCACACCGACAAACCCCCAACATTCCGCTGCAAATACAGAAATTAGTGCACAACCAGGTACACGATAATCCTTCGATAGTCTAGGCCTAGGCTCAAGACCCCAGAACTCGGCACAGATTGGCATCAGTTCACATATACAAAGTAGGTACAGTACACACCAGGCGCGCGTTTCGTTTCGTTTCGTTCCGTTCCATTCCGTTTCGCGACTCTCGGCAGACCAAACCATACGCAATGTGTTCGCACTCGACAACGCACGATCCACACACTCGAAAATCGAAAATACGGCCACATTGCTGCCTCAATTGATTACTTGGCCACGCTAACTCACAGCACGCACACACACTCACTCACTCACTCACACACACAGACATATAGGACTCACACATACACAGGTTCCCCTTGAAATGAAATTGAAAATTGAAGAGAGGCGAGCCCTTGGCTTTTTGAAATAGTCAAAAGGCACCTCCACACACTCACTCACACACACATACATACATACATACATCCCCGCCCACCCACACACCGCACACACACACATACATGAACTATTTTATGCGCTCCAACACACCAGCTAACAATAAAATGATCACCAGAGGGAACTAACACCAAAGTTGATCGACTAACGCTAATCTTTATTTACTTTCCAATTGTACTAACCGACCAAAATTTAAAATTCCCACCCAAATAGTCGTGAGAACTCTACATATATATATATATATAAATATATATATATGCCACCTACCCACACACGTATATATATGATTCCAAAGTATATACATAAATATTGTTAAGAATTGATCGATCTAACCCCCTGTATACGTATATAAATCCGCTTTACTAAACCCCCCTCCCCCCAAAATGGATTCAAAATCAAAACTCAACAACCGCCCACCGAGGCGACCAAAGCAGACAACTCGATACATGAAACAATCACACCCACCTTTCTCCTTCCTCCCAAATCCCCAATCCCAAATCCGAAATCCCCACCCAACCACCCACCAGCACTAAAGAACACAAAACTGAGAAAACCCTTAAACCCAACAACAACTCAAGGCTTCAAGTATATAAATTTGATTGACAAAACCGCTTTAAATTACGCTCTTTATATAAATATATATTTGTTGCTCCTACTTATTAAAAACCAAAGAACACACAAACACACACACAAAACACTGCGAGAAAAGAATGGAGAAATCAGAAATCGCAATACCTAGAATAAATTATTCAAAATTCACTAATTTTAAGTTCCGCAATTGGTGACCCAGGCAAAAGCGAAAAATTGAAAATCGAAAAATGTATCCACCACCAATCTATTTAAGTTACCACCTAAGCACACAAACGACTTGAGATCTGCCGATGGTATGGAGGAGCTTTGAGATGGGAAGTTACCGAAATGAGAAGGACTTTGAATTGGAAGAACTATATAGCTATCCGAAATCGAAATCGATATCTAAAACCTCCTCCAACCCATCGACAGTCTTAAGATACAAGAAAAAAAGGACCAAGAGAACAAATTGTAATCTAAGCACAATGTAAATTTTACGAAATTCTCATAACATTGAATTAGCAAAAAAATGATCGAAATTTAAATCGAAACTAGAAATTACCATTAAGATCCCGGAGAGATGATGATGATGATGTTGATGAAGACAAAGGTGATTTGGCAAGGGTTTAATTCTAGTGCTTTTTAAGTGACACACCCACACACACAACCCCGAACCCCCGAAAGAGAAACACACACACACACAACCAACAAATACACACACACACACAGATACACCAGGTACGGGAAGACAAAGAACAACAACAAAAAAACACGAACAATGAAACAGAAACCGAATAATATGAACTTATGGTGATGGTGTTTTACAAAACACACACACACAAACAAAACACACAGCACCCAGACACACGCACACACTCAAACCGATACACCTGCCCTCTCTTTACGTCTGAATTGAATTGCTCTTCCTACTATTTTCCTACTCCTAATTTGTAAATTACCACACAACACCGCACACTATATGGTAATGAGTTAAACAACAACCCAACAAACAACAACAAACCAAACCAATACCAAAACCAAAACCAAACAACCCAAAACCAAAACTAGCCAACCAACAAGAACCTCAAACTAAATCTAAACCAAAACCAAATACCAAAACAAAAGAACCCCAAAACAATTTTGCACACGTTGAGTATCGGTAGTGTCCATCATGCGATCAGATCGACATCGATGTCCAGGAAAGAAAGAATCGATTCTGAACTCAATTGCAACTGAGCTCTCTGTCTCTCTCTTTTGACCGAGCGACAGTCACAGTTTGAGTCGCAGTCGCATTCGCAGTCACAGTCACGTCAATTCGTGAACAAAAAACTGAAACTGAAACGTCGACGAACAATCAAAAAAGAAATAAATTTCTCACATTTGCCATGCGAATAGCCAACCGTTTTCTTTTCCACATGCCATCCTACAAAAAATCCCCCAATATATCCCAAAGAATCCCCCCACCTTACCATCTTCTTCTCTCCCTCTCTTTCTGTATATCTCTCACTCTCTCTTTCTAATGTCACGCAATCGAAAAATAAATCCAAAGTTAAATTAGCCACTAGCTAAAGCAAAAATGCTAAAAGCAAGAATGATGCAAACTTACATATTTGATGCAAAAAATGCTAACGAAATTCGTTTTCTGATCAAACATCCGGCAAAATACACACGAAAAAAAAAAAGCAACTGAACATAAATTCTAAAAATTCCAAATCCAAATGAGAAATCACGCAAAATTGAGACAAAAAAAAGCAAAATAAAAAAATCAAATTCAATTCAATAAAAAAACTCGTTGTCCTTGGGCTAATGCGACGTTTTCTGACTTTCTTCCCCACTTTGTCGTCAGGTAAACTGACGACAAATGCTACAACTACTACAACAATAAACAACAACTTGATTTCCAACAACAACAACAACAACAACAACTACGTTTACTCTCTAACAACAAAAACCAACTCAAAAACAACAACTCCATCACCAACAACAACAACAACTCGACCTACAGCCATCACAAGTGCCTCCGGCATCTGTGGCCTTAATCTCTCCACATTTGCAGCCAACGGGAGCAGCGCCACCAGCGGCGGCAGCAACGGCGGCCTCTCGGTTACCGCTTTGCTGCCCCAGCAGCAGCAACACCAGCAGCAGCAACAGATGTCGCACCAACACCAACAGCACCAACAGCAGCAGCAGGCGAACAACGCCAGCGGCCAGCAGCCGAATGGGATCCTCAGCTGCAGCACCCCCACGCCCAACACGCCCACCACCACCCAGCAGCAGATGTTCGCCGCCGTAATGGCCAACATGGCGGCCACAGCGGCATCCGCATCCGCCTCGACGAGCGGCAGTGCCAACAGCTCGCTGAACAACTCCAACTCGGCCTTGAACACCTCGGGCGGCGGCAGCGGCGGCGGAGGCGGAGGCGGTGGCAACAACGGCGGCGGTGCTGGCGGACTCAACAGCGCGGCCAGCGGTGGCGACGACTTCCGATGCAATCCTTGCAACAAGAACCTAAGCTCCCTCACCCGCCTCAAGCGGCACATACAAAACGTACACATGCGCCCCACCAAGGAGCCCGTCTGCAATATCTGCAAGCGCGTCTACAGCTCCTTGAACAGCCTGCGCAACCACAAGAGCATCTACCATCGCAACCTCAAGCAACCGAAGCAGGAGCCAGGCGGAGCCGGCGGTGGAGGAGCCAACAACCAGGCCACTGCGAACAGCTTCTACCATCAGCAGCACCAGCAGCAGCAGCTCAACCATCACTCCTCCTCATAGGGCTTCATGTACTTTGACTATCGCCAGCAGCAGCAGCACCACCACCACCACCTGCATCCACACCCACATCCGCACTCGCATCCGCACCCACATCCGCAACACAGAGGGTTCTCCAGTTGAGGGGGAGCAGGTTTTTGTTAAGTTTGAATCAACTGAATGTCAGCATATGTAGGTGTAAGGCATAGGAACACAGATACACAAGACGGTGCTTTTTGTACACATTAACTATTAGAGACGAGGATAAAACAAAGGGAAAGGAAAGGAAAGCGGATGAGCACACTCACAAAAACAAAAACAGAAGAAGAAGAAGAAGAAGAACAGTCTAGGCTAGTTACAATTAGTTGCCTTCGGTAGTTGCTAAGCACAGGATACACAGTTTATACAGAGTAAATCGATAGCCGTTAATAACCCTAAGAAAATCCCCAACCCCCCCCCCCCCCCTGTAAAGTTTCCAAAAGTTAACCCATTACCATTTCCATTCCCGTTCCCAATCCACTTTCCCCTATTCCAATCCAAGTTCACTCTTTGTCGTCAGCTATACAAGTCTTAATACCGTTAAGTAGGAGCTAAAACAGAGGTGCCCGTAGTGAATTCTTCGAAATGGCTTTAACTAAATACAATTTATCCGATGGACAGCATATTCTGTATACACTTTATCATAAGGCACAAATCGTATATATCGATTTCAATGGGGGATATGCAAAGCGTTAGACGTATGAATTATCTCTCTCTAAACGTTACACATTACAAATAATAAAGACCAATCTGCAGTTTTTTTTACCTTTACGTAGTATATAGATATAAAATGTTGATGAGTTACGATTTATAGATGTAGAAGTTTTACGAGGAGATGAAGAAGAACAAGAAGAAGAAGAAGAAGAAGCGATGAGCGAGAGGGAGCGACCGACCGAACGACCGACCAATTGCAAAGATCTTTTCTATATTGTACTCTAAAATAGTTATCAAATTCAGAATAGTTAGGGTTAAGAGCACACCAACACACCAACACACCCCAACACCCCCACACCCATACACCCATGCGCACACACACACGAATCACGATGCATATGTATGTCTAGGTTAAGAAAAATGTTTACCCATAGTGTACGTTTTTTTTTGCATTTTTTTATATATATATATATGTATTTAATGTTAGTTATGCGAATATTGAATAATTATACCGAAATGTTTGACCGGATACTTCGATGAGTAAACCTGTGTTCGTTAATTTTTAGTGCTGCTAAGTAAAGATACAGACACACACATGTATGTGCGTAAGACCTATATGAAATACAAGCAAATATATATATATATACACACCACACACACCCCCACAAGACCACACACACATCCACAAGCCAATGCAGTTGAGATCCATGTATGATATGAAACGATTGCGGTTCTGTGCGAAGAACTCCACTTTCTATTCTAATTCAATTCATGATAATTACAATAAACGTCTACACATCAAAGCGATATTTCATTTACCACGCCCCCCGATCCCGAGGCCACGCCCCCTCTCTCCCCCCTCCCACAGCACCTGCGCCCCCAGCCTCCTTGTTGTATGCATGTCAATCGAGGCGTTATTAAACGGCCCCATGGGAAACTAACAGAAAAGAACAAAAGAAAAGGAAGAAAAATACAGGAAAACCTAACTCTGTCTCACTCTCCACCTATCTCTGTCTCATATCATGCACATATTGTCCTAAACTCATTAAAGAATACATAACCTTAGATCGTAGTGCTCATGTCAATGTATCATGTCATGTGTGCCGAACCGAACCGAACCGAATCGAATAGAATCGAACTTTGACCCCATCACACCCACACCTACGCCGACACTCTCGCACACACTCCCCCTCGGGTCGAGCGCGAACTTCACCTACTTTAAGAACCCAAGAACCCCCGCAGAAGCAGTCTCAGCCAAGAAAAACTATCAATACTGCTACTACTAACATCCCACATCCCACATCCAATCCAACCCAATCCGCTCCACCCATAAAATGGAGACCCCCATGCAACGCTAAGTATCTGAATCTGAACCTTAGAGGTGTCCTCGATCCACTGACCCCCCAACCCTCGCACACAACCGAACATTGGAATAAGCTCCCTGTGTGTGACCCAAACCGTTCCCAAGCACTTTTAATATACCGCACATTTGGTTCTTTTTTAACCGAACCCTTAACCACAAACCCTAAACCGGAAAGCCCAACGCCCAAAGCCCAAACCCCCCAACCAAACCCAATCGAACCCAACACAGGCAACGGTGCTGCTATTGAGTTTGAAAAAAAGAGACACTAGTGACAACCGCAAGAAAAAATTGACAACTTGCAATTAAACAAAATAGAAAAAAATACCGAAATAACTAAAAAGAAAAAATCAAAATAATACTAAACATTTTATATATACAAAACAAATCAATCAGGCCAAACATGTTTCAAAATTTTGCTAAACTTAACAAAAACAATTGAGAAATCACAAAATCAAAATCGAAATCGAAACCGAACGAACAAAAAATTGAACGCAAAACAAAATTGGAAATTGAAGTCGAAATTGAAATTGAATCGAAAATCGAGAAATGCGAATTGAATCGAATCGAAAAACAAGACAAGACAAATTGGTTTTCAAAGCATCCCACGAAATTCGTGACAAGTTATCAACGATCAGAGCACACCCAAAATTGGCAACAAAAAAAAGACACCACAAAATTATTCAACAGTTTACAAGGTCGTCCCCAAGGTCGTGGCATTGGCAACTGCAAATGCAACCCTGTAGTTGCAACTGCAACTGCGATTGCCACCGATCGATCGGGTTGCAAATTTTCGAATTCGAAACGAAACGAATCCGCATTCGAGCTCGAGTTTGAATTTAAGCCGAGTTCCCCACCACGCGGCATGAAAACTGTGCAAATTCGAGTTCAACAACAACCACCACAACAACAACAACAGCTACAGCAACAACAGTCAACAAAAACCGTTTTATTACCATTTTATTTCCATGCGTTTTCCCCACAAAAAAAAAAAAAAACAAAATTAAATCAACAAAAAGGGAATGAAAGCTCCCGAAACCGAATCGAAATCGAAACCAAGCCGATAATCGAAACTCCGATAATGCGAAAATTGCGTAACGCACTCCGAATTTGAACTCTGACTCGAATATCCGAGAACAGCAGCGTTTTTTCCAACACAAATTCCAAAAAAAAAGTTCGCAAAAAACCAACCAAAATAAGAAATTAACAAAAAAAAAAGAAAAGCAAAATATTGAATAAACAGTTTTAAAGCAAAGTTAGCAAATTTACATTGTTTTGAGCCTGGATTTGTTAGTATGTTATAAAATTAAAACAAAAAATACAGATACAAAAACAGATAACAGAAACAGACTACAGATTACAGATATACAGACACTGACAGATCTAAACTAACACCACACACAAGAAAAGACCACAAAAGTCAAGACAAGACACGAACCACTACCACTACCACTACTACAACAACCAAACACCACAAGAAAAAACACAACAAACAACCAAACCAAATAACAACAAAGTCAAATATACAGAAAAGTCACTATTGTCTCTTTTTTTCTTCTCTTCCTTTTCTGAAATGACCGTCTAGGTGGCAGCACCGGCAGCCTAATTGGTGGCGTCATTGTGCCCGGCGGTGGTAGTGGTGGTGGTGGCACCCCTAGTAATAGTAGTAGCAACAACAACAACAACAACAGCCAACAACAACAAAAAGTAGAGCAACAACAGTCATCACCACACCAACAACTCCTCCAACAACAACAACAACATCATTCCACACCACATACCAACAACAGTCCACAACAACAGCAACAACTGAAGCAGGAACAACTGAAATCCGGAGGAAGCAGCAAATCCAGCGATCTGCACATTGCAGCAGGAAGCGAAAGGAGCCTATCGCGATCCTCCCAAGGATTGGCGGAGGCAGGCGGTCACAGTGCCACGCCCTCGCCCTCGCCCATCGCCTACCACAAGCGGGAGAGGGAGCGGGAGCGGGAGAGGGAGAGGGAGCGCGAGAGGGAACGTGAGAGGGAGCGATCCCTAGATCGTGAGCGGGATCTCGAACGCTCCAACGTAGGCGCAGGCGGCGGATCACCACCGCCACCACTGCCCTCGCACCACTCGCACTTCGGCCAGCATCCGCTGTCGCTGCTGCCAAGCCACCACCAGCTGCATGCCACCCACCACGAGCTGGCCGCCCACCATGCCCACGCCGCCCATGCCCATGCCGCCCACCATGCCGCCCATGCCTTGGCCCGTGCGGGATCCCCCCTGGAGCACCACCATCTGTTGCACCACCGACGTGCCTCCCTGTCGCCTTCGACCGGAGGAGGAGGAGCAGGAGGAGGCGGCGGTGGAGGAGGTGGCGGCGGCGGACGAGGCGGATCTGGAGGCGGCGGTCCGGGAAGCAGCCTCCTCTCGTCGGTGCGCGCCCAGGATGTGGCCCAGGCCAATCGGCTCCTCCTGCCCCTGCCCCTGAACGCCTGCCATCGGTGCGACGTCTGCGGCAAGCTGCTGAGCACCAAGCTCACGCTGAAGCGCCACAAGGAGCAGCAGCATCTGCAGCCGCTGAACAATGCCGTCTGCAATCTGTGCCACAAGGTCTTCCGCACGCTCAACTCGCTGAATAACCACAAGAGCATCTACCATCGTCGGCAGAAGAACCATCATTCGTATTTCCACCATGGCGCCGGTGTGGGTCAGGCCGGTAGTCCGGGCAGCCGGCTCCATCAGTCGCTGAGTTCGCTGAGTGCCGCCGCCGCTGCGGCCAATAATAGCGTGAATGTGGGCGTGGGTGGAGCGGGCGGTGCTGGTGGCAATGCCGTGGCTGCCGCAGCGGCGGCGGCAGCTGCAGCCGCTGAGCTCCTGCTTTCGCCCATCGTCGGGGCAGCCGCCGTGGCCGGGGGAACGGCCAGCTCCACGCTCCAGCTGGCGGCGGCCCACCAGGCGCAGCAGCAGCAGCAACAAAACTCGCCGGGCATCGTCAAGCCGTGCATGGACTTCTTATAAGATCAGCAGCAACTCTTGCAGCAGCTGTTCCACGTGGCGCTCAACAACTCCGCGGCGGCAGCGGCGGCTGCAGCGGCAGCAGCTGCAGCGGGTGGTGGATCGGGATCAGGAGCTGGACAGGAGGGAATGAATGGAGGAGGATTAGGAGGAGGAGGAGGCGGAGGAGGATCACAGGACTATGGACTAGGCGCTGGAGTCCCGGGGCCAAGTGGCACGCCCACCGTCGATCTCACCCAGCTGGAGCACTCGGCTGGGGCGGGTGGACCGTTCCAGCACCACCTGCCACCACACCATCTGGCCCACCAGCATCCAATGGCCCACCACAACCCCCACCAGCTGGCCCATCCGCATGCCCATCCGCACCAGCATCCATATGAACGCATGAATTTACTAGACCAATAAGAGGGGCGCAGGAAAGTATGCTACGAAACATGATCGGACAGCACCCACAACAAGCACACACAAAGTACTAGAAAAAGCAGGAGAATGGAAGGAGCAAGAGGAGGATCCACGAGGAGGATCTAGCGAAGGAGGAGGAGCAGAGAGACGAACCGAACGACCGAAGCGGAATGAGAATAGGACTACTACTACTACTATATACCACATAAACATTTAAATTTCGGATCTCACAGAACGGAAAATTCAAAGACTTTTTCGGCCAGAACAAAACAGAAAACAAAAAAAAACGAAATGAAATGAAATGAAAAAAAATACAATGGCAAACATCGAGAATAAAGAAAGCGAAAAGGAGAGGAAAGGAAGACAAACAAAAAAACATTTTTAGGCAAATGGAAAAACTGTGATTATTTACGACTTGATTATAAAGCAAGCAAAAACAAAGGTCTTTTACGATAAAGCTATTTAGCAATATACATACATACAAACCCACATACGCACACACTCAGACTCTCAATCAGATCGCGCTGGAAACGAAAGTGGAATTAGAGCATACATATAAGCATTTTTTTTGGCCATCCCAAATTGGGATGCGAATAGGGTTTGTCGCGTTTAAAACTAGATTAGGAGAAAGATTGGAGCACAGGATAGAAGACTGTTAGCCATGCCACATGAAAAACCACAACCACCCCCACCACATACACAAGCCCCATTAAACACGTACCCCTGAGTATTACCCACTAAAAGCGCCAGATGCCATCGTCATACCCATCAGAACTGAGTCCAAGCCGATACAGATGTGGATGTGGATGCAGCCGGGGATCACAATGGATCTGAACCGAAATCACTGAACAACCGAACACTTCCCGTCATCTGTACAGCATCCAAGACACTTCTATCTCCCTCACATGTATGAATAACCCTCCCATAAACCGAAAAACATACAGCTAATGCATTTTTTTTTGTTTTTTAATATCATTGTAAGATATCAGAGATATATATATATATATATATATAACATATGTGTACATTTAGCAGCCACTAAATATTCATCAAATGAGTAGCAAGGTCAATGTAAAAACCACAAGAATGTAAACCTATCCCTAAGTGAATGTGTGTGTAATACGATTTTTTTTACTTATCTACAATTAAAAGCGTTGCTCTTAGGAAAAACCACACACACGCGAGCATACATTTGTACATGTATTTGCATAACTATGAATACGAATATGAATATATAAATACGAATATAACTAAGACTATGACTCAGCATAACGCATACACAGCAAAAGCATAAATCCATTTTGAGATGCAAAAAAAGAGAGAAAAGAAGGGAGATCTAGATTGTATATAGGTGGAAATAGCACTGACGGGGGATTTATGATTATGATAATGAAAATGAAAACGAAAGTGAACAGAGTTCTTGCGCGTTTCGAAGCTTGGGCAAAACAAAAAAAAGGAAACGGGGACCAGGACTGACTAGTTTTAAACTCAACCGAACGAACAGAAGAACGATGAGCGATCATCGATAAACGTTAGCCGATAGCTGGAAAAATTCGACACTGAACAATGAAATTGTTGGTCCCCAGTTGATATGATGATATGATATGTTGCCACTTATTATTATAGAACTATGCTTTCCAATTGGCAAACACTAAATGTATAATCAAAATTAGCAACCAGATTATTGATGGTATAGATTTACTTTGCTTCCAGCACCAACCTTACCTTAATTTGAAGACTGACCATTCGAAGTAGAACTTTGGAGGGGGAGAGGACTAGAACTCTTAGTTCTAGAACTGGGACAACCCGTGGAAGGATTAGTCAGGCAGAGGAACCGCAGAACCGAACAGAGAACGACATTATTTTTAGGCGCGTGCAATTTCATCTTTGGTTTTGGGTTGGGGTCCCCAAAGTTGGGGATAGCGATAGGAAGGATGGACGGCCTTAGTTAAAAGTCACACCCATATGACCTATACAATATAGGGTATACATATGTAGGGGAGAGAGAGAGAGAGAGAGAGGGAGGAGGAGGAAAAGAGAGAGAGAGAGTGGAAACGTTGTGTGCGAGTATAGTCGAATTTTATTTTTTATACAACCTATTATAATTAACTCTTAGTGTAAACTCACCCACGCATAATCTAGGCGCATGGCGAAATCTCTATTTCCCCCATGTACGAGTATGTATTTTTTTTCTTGCTTCTTTTGGCAAACGAAAAGTCTGAAAAGTTGATTAAGTTGAATCACCACCCACGTTTTGATACCAAAATTCGATTTACATAGCTTATGCACATACGACTATAATAAGTTAACCGTACGTGTCTGTATCTGTATCTATATCTATAAGGAGAACCCTCCGTTTGTTACGCTGGAACACACAAACCCAAGCGATCCGCAATCGCCAGCTGCAATGCCATAAATGTAGAGCATCCGAGTGCTGTCCCCAGCTCTCCGATCTCCGACCTCACCCCCAAATGTCACCTCGTTTTTATTATGATTATATTCAATAAATGTGGAAATGTAAATCCAGACTTATGTATGAGTACTGAATGACAGTCACATAGCAGTTCGAATAATATCGAATGTCGCAGCTTCGCACTTTAAATGTCGATTACTTAAAACATGTACTACTTGCTAACAAACAAACTAACAAAATAACAAAGTAACAAACTAACAGACATCGCAGATAACAGATAACAGTTCACAAGCCCCAGAGTGTTTGAGAAGGTGCATCATGTGAGTACAGAGCCCAGGTACAGATAAACTCAACTAACTAAACTGAGGACCTAACCAACTAACTAACTAAATAGCATATTGATACTCGAAATAGCAGCAGTAAGACCTCGATAAGCGAGGTATCCTAACAGAATACCGAAATATGAGAAACCAAAAACCGAAAACTAAAAACCAAAAACCCAAAACCGAGAACTCAGAACTCAGAATACCGATTAAACAATACCGAATAATCAATAGTAGGTTCGCCCGTTTAAAAGTGTGTACGGTACTATGACTACTTTTTTTTCCTATTCGTATAGATGTTCCCCCCTAGTTCCTAACCACTAACCACTTACCCCGCCCCTTAATCCCTATACCTTTGCCAGTTAAGTGAATGTATGCATACTGAACCGTATTATCCAATGAACCATTAGCTCCAAGCCACATAAAGCTTACAATTACAATTACATTAACAACTACAATTACAATTACAATTACAACTACAATACGCGATATTTAAAAAATAAACTAAACTACAGTAACAGTGCAGTAACTACATGGCTATACGTACATAAGTAAAATAGCTAAAATCCGAGGAGGCAAGAACGAGGACATTCAATCGAATATGCATAGAAATAGAACCCAGACTTGGTGTTGAGAGGAGAAGGGATCTCGATGGTCTATATACCATTCCATTCAGCTCCTTTCTACGCTCAGAATCAGAATCAGAATCAGAATCAGAGAGACAACAAGCCAATACAATAAACAAAATATCTCATATAGTTGCAAACACTCGTACACAAACGCTTGCATACTTATAACGGTAGAAATATAACCCCATACCAATATCCGTAACACCACAACCCCCACCCCCCCCGAAACCGATCGAAGATCGAGCCAATCCAATCAAAAAAAACAGCATTAGTATGAAAAGAAGAGGAACAGCCAGAAGTTTCATTTGACTTTCGAATTGTTTGTTTCCCCTCCACCAGCCTCAAAGAAAGCTCGAACTCGAACTCGAACTCAAACTACAATAAAAGAAACTATTAAGTTTTCCACTCTAGCCTAGTAAGAAATGTAAATTTTTGTCTCCTGTACGTTCACTTGTATATAAGCAAGGTGCCAGCACTAGAACTAACCCAACAACACACACATATATATGCAAAGCAAAGTAATAATACGAAACGAAAACTTTGGATAATTCATAATTTGATGTATTTGTGTAAGTGTGTCTGTCAAGCAAACAAACTCAAACTCTAAGAAAAGCTATAGCTAATGCAAAGCCAATACCAAAATCCGAACCGAATCGAACCGAAAGAACAAGAGGAATACCCATTAATTTTGTTATACGTAAAAATCGGAAAAGCAAGTTCATTGAAATCACACACGCAGACACGCATTCACACAAGCAAACACGCAAACACACACACATTCAGGCAGACAGAAGGAAAAACGAAGTATTTTCATAATTAAAAACAAAATGATATCGTGTTATTATTTAAATAAATAGAATGTATATAAGTGAACCATTTGTATGTGCCGAGGATTTCTTTTTTAAACGCCCCCCATCCCCTGGTTGTCCTGTTGTGCTGTTTTGTTCCTGGGTCACCGAAATGGAACTTGGAATTGGGAACTTGGAAACTTGGGTATATATTCCTCTTTAACCCCGACCCTCTGGACCTGAACCTTATGAACACTATGAACCCAACTTCCATCTGTGCGAGTGTCTGGTGCTGGAACCTCATTCAGCTCACTCCACTTCAGTTCATCCGCGTAGAATGTCGTCTAACCTAGTCATGGTCGCTCTCAGTGCTCCCAGATCGCTATATTAATCCAACACTGCCCCGCTCCCACCACCCACCACCCACCTACCACCCTCAATCCACCACCCACTACCACAAGATAACTGATAACGCTAGTTGTAACCGTAACTGTTAACTGTTAGTCGATAACACGGGCCACTCATCACCAGCCAGCCGCCATTTGGTGGTGGTGCAACCCCAACCACTCGACCACTCAGCCCAAATATCTTAACCCCCCCCCCCCTCCCCACACCATCTCCAAAGCTAAGGAGAGCTCCAAAGGTGGGGCAGCGACTGGACTGCAGTCAAGTCTATATATATCTATAATTTTAATTTGTTTATGTATGTCATTTATATATGTAATGTTATTTATTTATGTCTCTTGCCACATGCCAGACACTCGTGAACACCTCTCAGCTGGGTGGCCTATTCATGTTTGGGCACCATTCATTTAGAAACATTTCAGAAACCCTGGTCCATCCTCCTGTGTGTGAGGAAGTACTACACATGTACTTTAGTTAGGATAAGAGGTTCCTTCTGGGACCACTAGAACCAAACAAATACCAAATACCAAATACCAACTACCAAATCATACCAAATCCAAATCCAACAATCCAACAATTTGCAGGAAACTCGCCCAAGAAACTCTTCTCATGCCAGCTCTGCGGTAAGCTCCTCTGCTCGAAAGCCTCGCTCAAGCGCCACATTGCCGACAAGCACGCCGTACGCCAAGAGGAGTACCGATGCGCCATCTGCGAGCGGGTCTACTGCTCAAGGAACTCGCTAATGACGCACATTTATACCTACCACAAGTCCCGTCCCGGCGAAATGGAGATGAAGGACATTAAGCTCTATAACCAGTTCAACTCGTCGATCTGAGACTTAACGCCCTTGCCGGGTCTACAGCAACAGCAAAAGCAAAAGCATCAGCCATTAATAGCAAAGAAAGCCAGCACGACCATGACCATGATTAATACAAACCCAGCTCCGACATTGACTTCTACTACCTCAACTCCAATGACAGATCACATGGATATCTATCCAAAGCGACCTATGCTAAACGATCAGTACCAACTGCTAATACAGCAACGACAGATAATGACTCTGTATGACTACTACCTCTATCAGCGTAACAGTCACAGTCACAGCAGCAGTCACGGCCCTTCGATTGCCACCACGAGCAACTAGACTTCAGACTAGAACTTAGCTCAAACTTAAAGCAATGCCATTATGTAGTGATATATATATACCTACCAATCTATTATACACGACGAACAAAGAGAGTAGGACCCCCATTAGGGGGGGGGAGATGATTACGAACAATATAATATACATTATATGCCTAACTATTAACAAAAGACATTAGACCTAGGTAAGCTAGTTATAAGAGGTCATTCCGAACTCTTTTAGATCTTAGTTAGATTAGCCAGATCAACCTGTACATCGATGTCGACCTAACGTAGTAGACTTGCTGACTTTTTCACAAACTCAAACGCCTATGGACCAGTATATAAAGATTACGGATATACACTATATTTACACTCTGTGGCCTTCTTTTACCTTATACCTCATACAACGTACTCGTAGTCAATTTTACAATTATAGCTCTTTTTCGTGTTTCTGTTAGTTCGAAAACGGACGGACCTCGCACAAGTTGCCTTTCTGAATATCTACGTAACTTCTCACTCGACCTAGACAAGCTGAACAGATTGAACAGATTGTAACGAGCTTTCTTCCGTAACATAAATATACTTATAAAAAGCTAAAGATATATATATATTCATAACTCTATATATATATATATATAATATAACTCGAAGACGAATAATTGAAAGTGGAAAATAAAGCACAACTTAGGCATAAGTCCTCCAGTTCGCCGATCAACTTGTGCCTAGTGCTATAAATGCTGCAGCAATACAAAAAGGGCTCGGCTTGGCTCAACAAGAACAACAACAACTACCAGACAACGGGCCTCGCATAAAACACAATTTGTCGAGCGGAGAATGAAAGAGACCCAGAATCCTGATTCCAGAAATCGGAGGGATGTGAGCTGGCTCCAATTGACCACGTACCATGATGTAATGATGATGTACCAGTGTACCAGAGCCGCAACTTTAACTTTACTCGCTACCAGCGTCTCGCTACTCGCACCCGCTACTCGTTAGTCAGTCAAAGTAGAAGATCGCGCGCTTGCTAAAGGTTAGCCCCAACATCTTAAACTACATTGGTAGCCAAGTATCCGACCATGCGCCGATACGTAGTTAGTACATTACATGCTATCTCCCTCTCATGGCCTCTCGTTCTACACACTGTCTCACTCTCTCTTGAGCCCCAGCCATCTCTACTCTATATGGCTGAATCTGAATCTGATTCTCTATCTGTACAAGTATCTCTTTCTTCCTCTGTATCTATCTTCTATCTACTTGCCATTCACATTAACGATCCATCGAGCGCGGCTCGCCACTTATGCGCTATCGATACGCTATACTCTGTACAAATTGTTTCTAGATGCAAACAATTAACCAGACCAACGACCAACCACTGTGGTATATCAGCATTGGTCAGCTTGCCACTAAAACTACGCACTCTCCTCGTCTAAAACCGCCGCTCTACTCTTATGTATATTTTAACCATTGTATATTGCCTGCTCACTCGCGCTCCGAACTCGCTCCTCCCCGCTCTCGTTCTCACTTTCCACTACACTCGCCGTAGCTGTAGCCTAACCAAACCTAACTCATGTACAAAAAACATCTGCGACTTGTAAGTACGACCCACTCACTCGCTACCGTAGCCGATCTCGCTCGCTCGCTCGCTCTCTACACCTCTATCTCTCTCTTCGTTTCCTACTCGCTCTGTCTTCTACTACTCGCTCACACGCCTAACAATTAATATTTATCATAAAACCAGGGCGATCACCAGTCTTTCTTCCTGCTCTCTGTCTCTATCTCTCTCTATCTGAAGCTTTACTAACCTTAGTGACCAGAGTGATCTCGCTCCTGATTGATTGATTTGGACATTTTCAGCCCAATTCGCGAGAAGCTTCGCCCGATGATGTGAGGGAATCCCCTTCCTCCCCACTAACAGCCCTTTCTCAGCTCCTCTGTACATCTGATCTTCGAACCTCTGCTCCTCTTACGCCGCGTTGACTTGGCATCTGCGTTTCCAGTACTCGTATTGTTGTCTCTTTCCTCTCTCCTTCTCCTTTCTCTGTCTCATTACCCACTGTTACCCTCTGATGCAACTGTAAAAATAAGCAAGCGTACTACCCACATATGTATAAAGAAATCTTATTTCAACTATAAATAGAAATACGAAAATATAGAGAACTAAAAATGGATAGCGAACGCTTCAACTACAAAATAGATCCTTAGATATCAGTCTCTTCAAATAATTAACTTTTTGTTTTGGTAAGTTTGCGTCGTCGGAGGGCCACGACAAAGAAACGTACATACATTTATAAATCGAATGCAGACTCGCCACGCTTTCTCCACGCTTGATCTATCAAATCAAGTCGCGGTGCCCAATTACTAACTGCAATCATGGTTTATCATTTATTTACCGCATTAGTTTTGTTCAATTTCCCTAATTTACTCGCAAAAGAAAAGCAAAAAAAAAACTAAACAAGCCTAACCAAACGAAAATGAAACAGAAACCAGCCAAATTGAATAAAAAACCGACGAGTGAAAGCTCGCAAGACACATATGAAATCGATATTCGAAATGTGATTAGCTTCTAATTTAGTCTAATGTTAATTGCTTTACTTTTGATTCTTTGCTCTCGCTTGTCTCTCTGCATGCCACTCGCCACTCGCTACTCGCTTTGCCTCATATCGCCACTCGCTGATTGCTTGCATATGTGACGACTTCATCTGCTTGCTACCCCACATTTTCATCCCACACATACACACTCAATACACACCCACACACCCACTCATTGACACTCATACAGACACACACTCGTACGTGTTTTGATTGCATGTGCACTTTGTTTGGTTTGTAGTGTAACTCGTTCGTATCTCCTATGTATATATATGTAAAATCGGTTGTTTTATAGCCTAATTTCCCTATTTACTCCTACAAAGTAGTAACACTAGTGTAAAGTGTACAGATCACTTTGAAAACAAACAAGAAATACTCCAGATCCCAGAATCTCAGACCGCTGTCGAAATCATCTGGTTGTTTGGCACTTGCATGAGCATTTCCGAATCGGATATGCCGCCACAACCAGGCAGACTCGACGGGGGCGCTGAAAAAAAGGTATCTTTAGTAGGAAAGCAGTTAGTACAATCAAGTAGAATTCCTTCTCTGCCATAACTCCACACATATGCATATAACATAAGCTCAGAAAACATGCTAAAGAAAAACTATCAAAGTCCAGGTCCAAAAGTATCAACAGCCATTGACAAAATTAACCGCTTCCGTTTTCGACCCGATGCGTTTCCGATTCGCGCTCTAGAGAATGTACAAAATAAATAAGCGACGAACCGGAAACCGAAATTCGAAATTCGGAATAGCCAATGTAGTGGCACAAGCTTAAATCTGAACTTGAACTGACACACGCATTTATCTTTACCTTTATAAAACACAAACACACACATATATTCGAGTATTAAACTGTATAACGCTTTACCTCTATTCTCTGCTAGCAACCTCAATTCAAATTCAATTCAACTCAGGAAGTTCTTAGTGCTAAAATAGAGCATTCAAGCATTTACTACCTACCTACCTACCGTATTTTATTTTAAACATCTTCCTCTATCCTGTCCTGTTTTCCGGATCTCCCCCACAAATCCCTACCCCATCCGTATCCCGATCTTCCGTAATGCACGGAATCGAACCGAATGACCAAATCTACCATGTATCTTCACCCTCTTAACGTGCACTTTTATTTTCATACTTTCTGAACCAACCACAAAAGCAATATAAATATCAATTATCAATTATTAATATCAATACCAAATACCAAATACCAAAGTACCGATAAATAAGCCTAAAGTTTGAATTGATAAGACATCCGCCAAAAAGAAGCCCTACCTATCAACCTACCTATCACCAACTGTGTAGCCCGTCTAACGCCTCTCTTTTTTATCTCCTGTGCAGGACCGCACAGCATCAGCCGATCCGCAGCTACCTCGCCCACCAGCTCTACCTCATCGCCGCCATCGCCGCCCACTGCGCTGACCTCGCCCACAAGTTCGCTGAACGGCAGCTTGGCTGCGGCGGTCTACAATCTGCATAGCCATCATGCCCATGGACATGTTTTGGGGCATGCCACATCGCCGCCGCGTCCCGGCAGCGTGGGCAGCAGTGTGGGCAGCAACCTCTGCTCCTCCTCCTCCTCCTCCGGGGGCAACAACAACAACAACAGCAACAACAACGGCAGCGGCAGCAACTCCAATCCGACTAGCAACAACAGCAACAATGGCTCCAGTCCCGGCCAGCAGGCGGGTCAAGCGGCATCGGCCACTCCGCAGGCGGGGACTCCGCAGCTGCCGCTCCGCATGCCACCACCCACCAGCGGGGGCATCAACGAGCCGCAGGAGTGCCCCTACTGCCGCCGGACCTTCTCGTGCTACTACTCGCTGAAGCGCCACTTCCAGGACAAGCACGAGCAGTCCGACACGCTGTACGTGTGCGAGTTCTGCCACCGGAGGTACCGCACCAAGAACTCGCTGACGACGCACAAGAGTCTGCAGCACCGGGGCTCCAGCGGCATGCTCAAGCGACTGCTGAAGACCTCGGCCATCAAGCATGGGCTGGTGGGCCACAGCCACGGGCACGGCCATCATCCGCATCCCCATCACCACGGACTCTCGCATCCGCGCACCAGCCTGTTCGACTTCACCAGCGAGCTGGGACAGCCGCCGCCGGGCATCCAATAGGAGCTAAGTTGGAACGCCATCTTTTAGAGAACGAGATCAAGAACGAATCGCCACCAGTGAGCAGCAGCCAAGACCAGCTACAAATACTTTGCCCATTGTTTTTAGGGACGATCCCTCGACTCCCTCAAAAAATACGAAATGCGAGGGGAGGGGGGGGAGGTCCTCAGCCTGCACTAGGTCTTAGCTAATTAATTATTAATTAAAGCGCGTACTCTAAGCATATTAGGCATATTTTGGCGTCAACTGTTTTATTATTCTTATCCCTATGTTAGGTAATTATTACGATTATTAATTATTATATTATTATGATAAATGCCAGAAACACTTTTTTTTTGTATATCCTTAGTTATTTTTGTGCTGCTCTCACCTACTTAGTAGTTGAAGCACCTTCGCTGCTTCATGTGCAATACCTCAAGAATCGTGTAAATAATTTCGATAAATCATAAATACCTCTGAACACACACAAAAACAAATAACATAAAACATAAAACAAAAAGGAAAACATCGTGAAGTTGCGTTTTTAAGAATACTTATTAGAATTAGTGTTATGTTAACAATATTAACATTGACAACAACAAAAACAACATAAAAATGGGAAGAGAACGAAGGACTAGAACACACCCACACCCACACATACTTACACAAAGGGGGCGTGGCCTGAGGGGCGGGAGCGGATGGAGCAATAACGGTACATATCATATAATCTGAATCTGCAGCTGAAACTGAAACTAAAACTAGAATGTAAGATGAAGCTGCATCCGAAATCGCAACCGAATCTTAAATCTTAAATAGAATCTGAGTTACCTCCTCGGGCGCCATCGGGACTCCCCCCCCCCCCCCCACACACACACACACACACGCACCCAACCATACAACAAAAATGTAAATTTTTTTTTGTTAGTTTTTACCCATTTGTAAACCCCATATTTTATTTGCCAACTGCTGCGCCCAATGTGCGTTCTCTAAAGATTCGGTTTCCAGTGAGAAAATATCAAGATCAAGATTAAGATCCTACGGCAAAATAGATGTAATAATAAGATGTGTGTATGTTTTTTTTTTCGAAGGAACCTTACTGTAAATGTAGCACTTATATAAGAACTAGTGTAAGAGATTAACGCAAATCTAATGTTAAACATAAAGTCGGTAGAGAGCACAGAGGAGTTTACCACATGCAACAAGCAAGCAAACAAACAAACAAACAAACAAAACCAACCAACAAACAAAAGAAAAACGTTATCAGGGATAAAAATATCAAGTATGTAGTAGAAAAGTCATTTTTTCTACTTATTCACATATACGACGAATAAAGTAACAGAAATTCAAATCATTTTTTTTATATAAACATATATACATATATACATATATACACATGCGTATAAATGATAAATGTGCATATGTGCGAACGTGTAAGCGAAGAGAGAAGCCAGAAAAGTTATACTAAAGTCTATGTACACATATGTATATACTTTACTTTATACACCATTTACCATACATATATATACAATATATATACCGATGATATACCGTGTACCAGTACGTGTGGTGTATAGAAGAAGAGCTGTAAACATTTTTGCAAATCGAGGATTAACGTATTAAAAACAAAACCGCAAAGTAACTCAGTGATTTTTCACCAGCGAAGTACAAATGTTCTGAAATTAAATTTATTAACAAGAGTCGCAAAGAGCAGAGCAAAAAACAATGTTAAACAAAAAGAAAGGAAAAGAAAAGAAAAGTATGTAGAATTTCGACTATTCAGAGCAGAATCAGAATCAGAAATAGCAACAGTTTGCACTGCCGAACATTGTCGAGCTACAAAGCAATATCTATTCAAGGTCCGCCAGCCTATCGGGAATCCAGATATAACTAGAGGAAAGGTAAATGAAAACATTAAACTGCCCAGGAAACACACCCACGAACATCTGTGTTAGAAAAGATTTCAAATATGAAAGCGAAAAAGTGAAAAAGAACAAGATAAAGAAAAAGAAAAAGAAAGTACGAAGAATGTGTATCAATTCAATGTCTCAGGAATTTCTTAAACTTAACCAATTTACACCTTATATATTATTATAACACACTGCAGGAACGTCTGGCAAGAAGACAGCTACAGAATCTTCCAATCAACACACCTCTAAGGGGGCATATCATCCATCTATCTTCATCATCAAGTGCGAGTTTTCCTTTCCGATTTCTTGTCAACAAAACATAGATATAGGGCAGTAACAAATACAGATTGCAGATTGCAGATTGCAGATTGCAGTAGTAGGAATAGGAATTAGTATTCTTTGTGCCATGCTACCCAGACGAAACGGTAGCAGAAACCCTAGGAATGGGAATTCTACGAACCAGGCGGAATAGGATAGAGTGTAATGGGGATTGGTTCGGGTTTCTCGAGGTCTCTTTCCTTATCAGCGTTCAAGCGAAGATCCATCCAGGTTAAACTACATACAAACATGGCTAAGTGGCTAACTACTCAGGCATTCTCAGTAATATCGGACAGTAATATCATGGGCAGTTTCGGCTCTGTAGATCTGACATAGTCTTAATTAATTTATTCAACTCAACCCTACAGATACAGTTACTTGTGAGCGGTCAAAGGTCAGGTTGGGATAGGTGGAATCGAAATGGAATGGAATGGCTTTCCCAGTTGGAGGGTCCTAAGATCCTCCTTTTCAGCATAGCGTAGTTGTAATTCTTCCACGTACACTTACTTTTTACACTTATTTATGATATCTTTTTTTTTCCTAATTTTAGTGTTTATTTTTAAACGTGTTTTATACTTTATTATTCTCTAATACTTGGACGAAATTTACAGTTTATTCTAGTATTTAATTTCCTAAAATGTATAAGACATTTATAACTCCTTTTTTAATATTACGAATACGAAAAGAAAACGCAGAGACAGAAACGAAAAATAATGCAAATGCAAAACAAACTGTGATCTTACAAAATCTTTGAAAAGTGAAAATTTTTGTATTTTCCTTTTACAAAATTCCATTTTGGCTGTTTATATATTTTTTAATTATGTTACCACACAAACGAGGCAGTAAAAGTCTGCCTCGCAAAATTTATGTTTAGAAACTCTACGAAACTGTGAATGCGAATTTTTGTATTATTTTTTGTGCACCTTCTTTATACACTTATTGTTTATGTATCCAATTAAACCTATTCAAAATTATACTTTTTGGCAAATGTTACACAATAAAACCAATCATTTCAAGCAAAACAAACCGCAAACCATATTTTCCTCTTTTAGATACATACACTTTATTTGTTGTTATATTGCTTGAAGCCTTTCGTTTGACCTCGAAAACTCAGGGAAGCTAACCAATGCTCAGGAAACCACCATACTCGACGACCCTTCTGTGCTGCTCATTTCATAGATCGTACCTCCTTACTATACAGACAGAATCCCAGCCAGAAAGGTAAAAGGGACAACAAGATTCAGAAAACAAAAAACCAGAAATATTTCTAACGAAAGAACCTAGATCTAGCATGGCCAAAATAAACTGATTTAAAGACGCATATATTCGTACCATTAATAAGAAGATTTTGAATCATATTAATGTAGTTTATAGCTCTAAAGTTCGTATAAAGATATTCTTAGAAATAGAATCGTATATGTATACCCCCATATTTGACGCACTTTCCCCACCCAAAAAGGCAACCAACCTACACACAAAACGCATATTGGTTAAGACACCAGAATTTCTATCTTAATATCTATTTATCTGTTGTTATCTGTCACTCTGCCATGCGCAAGTACCTTGTACATGTATGTGTGAGCAAAATTTGAATTTGAATTTAAAAATTGAAATTGAATAATCGAAGAAAAAGCGTAAAATTACTACAATGATGAACAAAATGCAACGCATATCACAAAACATTCAGAACGATAAGGAAAGGGAAAATTATTACAAAATACAAATTACAAATTACAAATTAGAACACAAAACTTAAATCGGAAAAACAATTAGATAATTGAAAATTATTAGTCAAAATTATTTATTATATCAATCTATATGTGTACAGGCATACATATATGCATATGTAAATATGCCCAAAAGCCAAATACATTTCGGAACTACGCTGTTTATTAATTTAACTTTTCGGTATTTAAAACAAAAATCTGTGATTAACTACAAAATTTAAATTTTAAAAATTAATTGTATAGCGCCAAATAAGCGATAACGATGTTTAAACAAAAACAAGATGAATAAGAAAAAGAAAAAGAGAAAGACAAAATTGCGAATCAGACTCGGAAAACGAACTTTTTTGGATTTTATCTAATAGTCAAATACGATGTATATGCGATTGCATTTTCCTTACTTTCGGCTATACATACTCACATGCATATTTCACTGAGAATCGGCGCAAACTCTCGGATGCGAAGGTGACCGACAGAGATTCGGATTCAAATGCAGATATAGATACTCTTACACGCTGACACGTCCTTTAACCGATACAAATCAAAGCACAATATATGCAGATTAGTTGTACTTGAAGGAAACCTGAAAGAACATTTAAAATAATAATATTATTACTATTTTTTTTTGTAGGGTTTACTAGAAATAATATATATGTAATTTCGAACACTTTTAAAGTCCGAATTTATTAACAAAACAAAAGGAAGAGAAAAGGAAAAAATAGGAAAGGAGAAAGCAGAAAATAGAAAATAGAAAACAGATGAATAATTATCATAAAGTCAAGCAAAGAATTACACGTTAGTAAATAAATGGCACAAATAACAAGAAACTCATTTCATGCATACAAACATACATGTATACAAACTAATTGTACATTTTTTTATTACTAACCCTATTGAAAAAATCAAACAAAGTCCCCTGACGGCAAAATTAACGCAACGCAGGAGAGGGGAAGGAGTTAAGATCGAAAAATACAAAGATATGTAGATCGAGAGTCAGGAGAAGTGTAAAAGATGTTTTTCATGACGGATGGCATTTTGCATGCTCAAGTGTACTGACCCCATTTTAAATATGGGACAAACACATGTTTAACGACGGCAGGAAAGCACGCATCCAACATAAATATATATAAATAATATAATTACATGTATACAAAAAAAACACTAATTATTAATAAAAAATAAAAAAAAACAAACAAAAAGTATTTCATTGCTTTATGGGGTGGATATTTGCGGATTTCCGAAAGCTAGCCAATTTAAGTATTTTTCTAAGGCAATAAAAAAAGAAACGCGCTTACATTCAAAAATTGATAACGAAACGATGCCGATTCTTTCGATACCATTGCCATTCGATAGTTTTGTCGTCGATTTGTCACCAGCAGGGTTGGGAAAATACCGTGGTATTGTTGTACCAAGGTACAAGATATCTGCGAAAATAAATAAAAAGCATTTTTACTAGTTAAAAACTATACCATCAATTACCTAGGTAAAGCTTAGGTAAATTAAAAACAATGAAAATATAAATGTACCTAGTTTTGTAGTGTTACAATATTGTACCTGGGTATTTATTTCGGTACTCCCCAACACTGAACTATCGATAGGTACAGTGCCATCACTTTTGCATTGGGGCGTATTTGGATTGGGGACAATAAACATTGCAGACTCGACCCGAGGAAAACCCAGCTGCAAAATGGCCCAGGCAATGCCCAACCAGCCCAAGTTCCTGCCCCGCATCGAGGGCAACTCGTACGTGGCCACCGCCTCCGGGAATCCCTTCGAGACAGACGAGGAGGAGGAGATCTTTAGCAGGCACAAGATGGTGCTCCGGGTGCCCAGCCACTGCACCGGCGACCTGATGCACCTGGCCGTCTCGCGCAACTGGCTCCTCTGCCTGCTGGGCACCGCGGAGCGAACCACTCTCCTCCGCTTCTTCCTGCCTCGCGCGATCCCTCCGGGCGGTAAGTGAACCCGGTCCTCCTCCAGCTATTCCATGACCTTAAACTGCGCTTCTTATCCCTGCAGAGGCTGCCCTGGAGAAGTACCTCTCGGGCTCCGGCTACAAGATAACGCGCATGTTCCTGGACCCCACTGGCCACCACCTCATCATCGCGCTGGTGCCAAAGTCCGCTTCCGCCGGCGTCTCTCCAGACTTTCTGTACATCCACTGCCTCGAGTCGCCCCAGGCGCAGCAGCTCAAGGTGCGCCGCATCGAGAAGTTCAAGGACCACGAGATCACGGCCGTCGCCTTCAATCCCTACCACGGCAGCGAGTCCACCACGGGCTCCATCCTCCTGGGCACCAGTCGCGGCCTCATCTTCGAAACAGAACTTAATCTCGCCGCCGACGGCCACGTCCAGCGCAAGCAGCTCTACGATCTGGGCCTGGGTCGTCAAAAATATCCCATCACGGGCCTCAAATTGCTGCGGGTGCCCAATAGCAGCCGGTACATAATCGTGGTCACCAGTCCCGAGTGCATCTACACATTCCAGGAAACGCTGAAGCCGGAGGAACGCTCGCTGCAGTCCATTTTCGCCGGCTATGTGAGCGGAGTGCAGGAGCCGCACTGCGAGGAGCGCAAGACCGATCTGACCTATTCGCAGCTGCGCTTCTTCGCCCCTCCCAACAGCAAGTATCCCAAGCAGTGGGCGTGGCTGTGTGGCGAGGGCATCCGCGTGGGCGAGGTGAGTAGTATAGTAGTTGTGTAGTCCCAAAGTCATCCTTCGCCTTAAACACATCTCTGGGTTCTTAGCTGTCCATCGAGGGTAACAGCGCCACCACCCTGATAGGGAACACGCTGATTAACCTGGACTTCGAGAAGGCCATGCATCTGTCCTATGAGGAGCGGCGTCTAAATATCCCCAAATCGTTTGTACTGACCGAGTACCACGCCGTGCTCCTCTACGCGGATCACATACGGGCCATCTGCCTGCTAAACCAGGAGCAGGTCTACCAGGAGACGTTCGACGAGTCGCGGGTGGGCAAGCTGTTGAACATCGAACGGGATGAGATGACCGGCTCCATATACGTGTATACCGTAAAGACCGTGTTCAATTTGAGGGTGACGCGCGAGGAGCGCAATGTGTGGCGCATCTATCTGGACAAGGGCCAGTACGAGCTGGCCACCGCCCATGCAGCCGAAGATCCCGATCACTTGCAGCTCGTCCTGGGCCAGCGGGCCGACGCCGCCTTCGCTGACGGATCCTACCAGGTGGCGGCCGACTACTACGCCGAAACGGACAGGTCCTTCGAGGAGGTGTGCCTCAAGTTCATGGTGCTGCCGGACAAGCGACCCATCATCAACTATGTGAAGAAGCGCCTCAGCCGACTGACCACCAAGCCAGTGGAAACAGATGCCGTCGAGGACGAGGACGAAGCGAACAGCATCAAGGCTCTGGTCATCTGGTTGATCGACCTCTACCTCATCCAGATCAACATGCCCGACCAGGACGAGGAGTGGCGTAGGGCGTGGCAGACGGAGTACGATGAGTTCATGCTGGAGAGTCCGGTCCTCGCCTGTATGCGGCGGAATCGCGACGCCGTCCAGCAACTGATCGCCGAGCACGCAGATCCGCACAACATGGCCCAGTTTGCCATCGCCATCGGCGACTATGACGAGGTGGTGGGGCAGCAGCTGAAGGCCGAATGCTACGCAGAGGCCCTGCAAACGTTGAGCACCCAACGGAACCCGGAACTCTTCTACAAGTACGCGCCCGAGCTGATAGTGAAGCTGCCGAAGCCCACCGTTGATGCCCTAATGGCCCAGAGCTCCCGACTGGAGGTGGAGAAGCTGGTGCCCACGCTCATCGCGATGGAAACCCGCGAGCAGCGGGAGCAGACGCAACGATACCTCGAGTTCGCCATCTACAAGCTGAACACCTCGAATGACGCCATCCACAATTTTCTGCTGCATCTGTACGCCGAGCACGAGCCCAAGCTGCTGATGAAGTACCTGGAAATCCAGGGTCGCGACGAGAGCCTGGTGCACTACGACATCCACTACGCCCTCAAGGTGTGCACCGATCTGCAGGTGAAGGAGGCCTGCGTGTTCCTCGAGTGCATGCTGCGCAAGTGGATCGCCGCGGTGGAACTGGCCCTCACGTTCGACATGAAGCTGGCCAAGGAGACCGCCTCGCGGCCCTCGGACAGCAAGTTGCGCCGCAAGCTCTGGCTTCGCATAGGTATATCTTGATTCCCAGCAGCAGTTCCCAGCATTCGTCATCTAATGCTTCTGCTTTTTGCTTTCTTTCAGCGTATCACGACATAAAGGGCACCAACGACGTCAAGAAGGCGCTTAACCTGCTCAAGGAGTGCGATCTTCTGCGCATCGAGGACCTGCTGCCCTTCTTTTCCGACTTTGAGAAGATCGACAACTTCAAGGAGGCGATCTGCGATGCCTTGAGTGTATGTAAAGAGGGCTCTTTGGGTTATTTCCAGTACCAATCAGTTTCATTGCTCAACAGGATTACAATCAGCGCATCCAGGAGCTGCAGCGCGAAATGGCCGAGACCCAGGAGCAGTCCGATCGCGTGGTCGCCGAGCTGCAGCAGGTGCGGGAGCACAGCATCACCATGAACGCCCAGGACACGTGCGGCGTGTGCGAGATGATGCTGCTCGTGAAGCCCTTCTTTGCCTTCATCTGCGGCCACAAGTTCCACAGCGACTGTCTGGAGAAGCAGGTGGTGCCCATGCTCACCAAGGAGCAGACGCGTCGCCTCGCCACCCTGAGGCAGCAGCTGGAGGCCGAGGTTCAGCCGCAGGCGCAATCGATGGCCCTGAGCAGACAGCAGGCCAAGGAGCTGCAGCGAAAGCGGGCGACACTAAAGACCGAGATCGAAGACATCCTGGCGGCGGACTGCCTCTTCTGCGGCCTGCTTATCAACACCATCGACCAGCCGTTCGTCGACGACTGGGAGCAGGTGAATGTCGAGTGGGAGTAGTAGTAGTACCAGTAACCACCACGCCCACCTTCGTTTGGACCCACATATATATATATATATATATATATTTATGTACATATAGAGTATTTATTAATAAACCTACACAGATCACAATCGCAGCCCAAATTTCCCAGTTACCTGGCCATCGTTCTCCTGCCTGCCGAGCAGGTCAGTCGACAATCTGCATGCGCAGCTCGTTGGTCACAAAGGACATGACCGTATTGAGCACCGCCTGCTGGATGGAGGCGTTTTGGACAATCAGCGGCAGCAGCATCACCACATCGGTGGGATGGATGTCGGCCACCGCCTTGGAGACGTGCTGCACCAGCTGCTCGCGCTGCCTGTCGGTCAGGTCGTTCAGGATGACCTCGCCCAGCGGTCGGAATGAGCCTGCGGGGGAGGAGGATGCGGTTAGAAGGGGCCGTTGATTGAATTCAAACCATACTTACCGCTGGTTACCTTGTAGGCGGCTATACCGCCGGCGGCCCCGCCCACCGCCAGACCCACGGGACCCAGGAGCATGCCGCCCGCGAAGGAGCAGGCCGCGCAGATGGCGGCTCCCTTGCCCGACTGCTTCACGGCGACGCGGACATTGCGGTCATCCGCCACAATGGCTATCGCCTCCATCAGCTCGCGCGTATCTATGGGCATCTTTCTTTCGGCTGGGCTACGTGGTGCTCCCGAATTTCGTAATGCAGTGCGCGTATTTCGCGCGTTTAGACTTTGGTCCGTATAAACTAGTATCTTCGCCCCGATGGATGTGTCGTCGATCCTCTGCCGATCCGTTTCGATTTTACCCGATCCTGGCGTCTCTCTGGGTTTCCGGTATTTGTGAACTTGACAATTTAAAACTTTACAACATAAACAATGATCGCTTTGGCGAAAGAGAGTTAAAAATACACGACTAGACTTGATCGACAGAGCAGTGCAACAATCGATTGTAAATGCGCCTTTTCTCGGGACTTATCGATTCATTGTGTTAACCCTTGTGTGCTTGGATAAGCTTTCTCTCTTTTAGCGATATCAGCAGGAATTATAAAATAACAAAAAGTATTTGTAAATAGTATAGCAAATATGCACTTAAACTTTGGAATTATTGCTTTAAGGAGTAAAAACTTCTGTACCGCGAAAAATGTTTTTTCACATTGAAAAATAATAGACAAATTAAAGATTGTAAGATTTTAACTTAAAAATTATAAATTTAAGAAAATTTAAATAAGAATTTGGTTTTCAGTCTCCAATTAAAAAAATGTTGCTCGTTGGTACAACAACAATTTAATCCCGGCTCAGAAAAAAACGTGGGAGCCATAAGGGTTAAATGGGCAAACCATCGTACGCTATCGCCAAGTACTGTTCGACCTATCGATGAATCGATAGCCGGCCGCGAACAGAGCCTTTAACAGTAACAGTGGGTGCTCTGCTAAGCGCGCATAACAGTTGTCTTTGCTTTTGTTTTGTTCGCACTGTAGCGAATTGAATTGAGATAAGATATTTTTGTATTTCGCACATTATAAACGGCGGAGTGAATTTTTTCATGTGCGACCTGGCGGCAGATCACTTGGCAAAACTACCAGGACCGTGAAAAGAGCTCCTTTGCGCTGGGATTGGGATGTGCGCAAATCATTTAAACTGCGGACACTTCCGTGTGCTTCCGATTCCTCGGATGTCGATGTCCATTTGGTGCAGGATCCCACGCCGCCCTATCAAGGAGTAACTGCATCCAGACTTAGCTGGCTGGAGACCCGAAGGAATTCGATTCTAGAGCCGATATGTTGGCGTACTCCCACGTAAGTCCAATGCGCATGCAGTTCCACGCGAGTGTGTGGGTGTGGGTACAAGGCATATATGGGGTATATGGTATATGGGGTGGTATGTGCTGATATTGTATCTCAAAAACACTGTAAATTACTGATTCGCGCATATCTCTCGATTCTGTGGGTGGGGTTTTTACGCTTGGAACGAAACTCATTCAACAGGTACCAGCCTAATCTCTTATAGCACACCTAGGTAAAGTATATTATTGGGATATACATCGAGTATATTCCTTATATCTTATAGCATAACTAGTAAAATTATATTGTTGGGATATCTTGCTTATACCTTTGGAACTCTTTAAACAGTAACGTATATTGTGTTGGGAGTAGGCCCTATATACAATCTATTTTGGTAAAGTAAAATATTGTTATTAAATATTTTAACCTCTTATACCATAGCCAGATAAAATATATTATTAAAATATAGCTATACATTGTATGTACTTAAGTAAATTACTATATCATTGGGATATTTACATATTCCTGTAGTTAGAACTGAACAACCGATTAAAAATATTATTGAGACTATATAAGGACTGTTATGCTGTTTTCACAAAGCTCGTTTTCTGAAAATAGGTCCCCCATTCCATCGAAATTGCCAATTTACCACCAACCGACCATTTAACCCACCCACAATTGCCCCCCGAACACAATTAATCTTTTTATTGGCCTTTTATCACATACGGATTCGATTCGATTCGTTAATTAATTGCCGAATTAGCGTAGCGGTGTCATTAGCAGTAAAGGCAGCAAGACGCTAAATCGAGTGGGTAAACACAATTGGGAACCAGTTGGAGACCGACCCTCGCAGACCCTTCTCCAGAGTCCGGAGCCTCCAACTGGTGGTGCGTACAGGGTGCGCCTCCATTACCCTAATTACCTTCTCACCGGAGGACCGGACGAGCCAAGCCCTCGTCGGGCTAATTCGATTCGCAAACAAACGCGTCTGGTTGGGCAAATATTTGCATATGTACGTCGTCGGTACTTTTCCCCCATCTCCACATTTCCCCATTCAGTCTACCGCTCACTAATGTGCCATTTGATTGTCGTTTCAGTGCTTACGGCTCCTACTGCTGCTCCTGGTTGCAGGCGCATGCGCGCGGCCAGAAGCAGAGCAGGATTCCGGCCCGCATCCCCATCCCCAGAAGGAGGGTGAGCCAGGAACAGCCATACCGGCTCCCATCTCGACGGGAGATAATGTGGCCATAAGTGAAGCCACCACGGCATCAGCTTCGGTTGAGACCATGACCCAAAGTACCTCCAATTCGGTAGCTGTGACTGAAGTAACCACAACAACGGCAACAGCCTCGTCCACGTCTTCCTCCACCTCGACTACTTCGGCTGCCCCCCTGCCGCCGGCTGCTCCCGAAGTTCCGGAGTACTTCAAGCACTGCTTCTACGCCGAGGAGCAGCTGTGTGGTCACACCTTCGATGGACGCAGCGATGCCATCGAGGGCCAGGCAGCGACAACGCCACAATCGGAGTCCCAGAGCAGAGGAGCCAGCCAGTGCCAGTGCAGGGAGCACCCGAGGAGGCCCAACTTCTGGTACTGCTGCAACATATCGCAGCTGACGATGATCTCGAGCTGCAGCAACATATCAAAGTGGACCAGCCTGCATGTGCGCAACATGACCATGGAGGACATGGACCTGTCCAATCCCATTTTCCGATCGCTGCAATCTCTAGCCGTAACGGATGGCAATATCACACGACTGGTGAACGCTTTTCCCCGGCTCTCGGCCCTTAAGTGCCTGAATATATCGAACAACAACATATCGGAGATTCAGCCGCGGGCAGTCAAGGATGTGCCTCATCTGGAGTTCTTTGGCATGTCGAACAACAACCTGTCACTGGTGCCCCATCGGAATCAGAACAAGAACATAACGCTGGACATCAGGTGAGGCAACTAGTTAAATGTTCAACTTAGGAAAAAGCCTAAACCAACTATTACTCATTTTCTTCAGTGGCAACACACGCATGTTGTGCAACCCGCTCAACGAGATCATATACAACGAATCCATCAACTTTGTGAACCCCAAGCACTCCTACTGCCAGTACAACGTCACCAGCACCTGGTTCCAGTCCACAGACAAGGTGTCCGTCGAGCAGCTGGAGAACAGAAAGCGGTGCATGACCAATTGCCCGGTGATCCCGAACTACGGCAGCTGCAATTGCACACTGCAGAATATCATGATCATCCAGGACAACCAGTCAAAGCCCCAGTGCCATGTCGATTGCTCCAACCTTGGACTGGTGGAACTGCCGCAACGACTGCCTGACAACACCTTTATGCTCAATATCTCGAACAACAAGATAACCAAGCTGGGCGACTACTTCCAGACGAATCCCACCTACTACAACATCAACCGACTGGTGGCCGACAACAATCAGATCACCTCCATCTACGAGTTCGAGGGCACCAAGTTCATCGAAACCTTCCAGCGCATCTACATGCGGAACAATTCACTTAGCAAGGTGAGACTCCTATATTCTATGGATTCCATGGATACGATTAATGAAGAGTTCAATCCCACACAGATACCCGAATACTTTCTAAACAATGCCCTAATGGACTCTGGGCTGGGTCGTCGGATCTATTTAGCCGGCAATAAGCTCCTGTGCGACTGCAACTCGGCCAAGACGCTGCAAAACTGGCTGAAGGAGCGCAGCTCTGACATACCCGACTACATGGAGATACGCTGTCGCAACCTGGCCCAGAATGTCTACGAGCTGCAGGAGGCCAAGCTGTGCCAGTCCCCGCCCGACTGGACCGACTACATCTACTATCTGATAGCCGCCGAGGTCATCCTGCTGTTGGCGCTCATTGCCAAGGTCTCCTACGACTATTGGGTCTTCAAGACGGCCGGCTATCTGCCGTGGCCAGCTAGCAAAATGCCCAAGTTGCCCTGCGATTGGCTGTGTGAATCGTAGGTTTGGATTTCAAGGGGTTTTCATAGAGCAGACAGACAGAACATTTTTTTACCGTGACATAATCACATGACAGAACGTATTTCCATACGTGTACCATGCGGAACTTTGTGCCTTTTATATATATACGATTTTTGTTGTTAATAGCCCTAAGAACTGTATGCATGTTATTGTCGTAACGTAGTGGGTGCATCTGGAAATATACATAAACGTGGTATCGTTGATCAGAATAGAGTTGCTTAGGGTCTTCGGGTTAGTCAGCAGATCAGATAAGTAAGTAGAGGCCGCTGAGATCGACGAATAAATCAATAGAGAAAGTCATGTTCAGAGTCCATTTTACGAATGATATTTATTGTTGTGGCTTGTTGTGATTTAAATAGAATAATTATTATTAAGAAAAAAATACGCACTTCTTCTAACGCTTCTTCTGATGCAGCTTAGATCTGAATTCAGAGTTCTGCACGGTCAGGGTTTTGGGTTTTAGATCGTTTCCGCCAATGGGCGATACTAAATACCGTGTAGGATGAGGTGTAGGTTAAATGGGACGAGTGCGTCTGCGAGTGTGTTTTGGGGTGGGTGTGAATTTGAGTTTTAGTGTGATGTGTTGTGCCTTTTAAGGAATATAATTGGGTGTACGAACGATGCCCGTGATTTGGCCACGTTTCCTTGTATAACTTTATACTTAAATATCTTGAGTTTGGTATTATTAGGGGACCTTTAAACACTGCCTCTCGCATAGTTCGTTATTTATTATCTTTGTAATCATCGTATGCATGTTTATATGTTCTTTTAAGTGTGTATTCGTTGCGTGATTTTGCATGTAAATATATATTTATATATATGTTATACATATTCGTCGAATGGCGCTAAATAAATAATACAAATCTACTAACTTAGGTAAATATTTTCGTCTTTGTGTATATGTAAATGTCTTGAGCGCGCACCTAGGGGTTTGTGTTTGGTTTGGCATTTTAGTCTTGAAGTCAAGAGTCTATAGCACCTTGCACCTGGGGGGCATCTAAACTGGGGCTCCCTATAAGAAGGACATATGTCATATGTGTGTCGTCAGCAGAAGCCTGGAGAAGGAAAAGGCGACCCCGTATTTGAGCTATTGGATATACATATAATAGAACTATGAATTTATACATACATATATGAATAGCAAGTGGCAGATACATATCTCTAAAATGTTCATTGTAACCTTCTTCTTTCGTGTGTGGTGTTGTTAGATCTTATGCTAAAACGCTCGACTTATGCATGTGCATATGTATGTAGTTCCCCTCTGAGGAGATCTCACTTGGACTTCGAAAATTTAACAATTAAGGAATGCGGGGGTGTTGTGTGTGTGTGTGTTTGATTGATATAAGAACGTGGCAGAGGTGCAACAAATTTCGCTTTAATTCGTGTGTGTTACAAGTAAATTTAAAAGTAAATTAGCCTATAATACTGAAGTGTAATACTGGCCGAGCAGTAAAAATAACAAATCTATGTGTGTGCTTGAGTGTGCTGGCTGACATCTTGTCCATCCACATCCACATTATTCCCCCCAAACATCGGAACACATTCTACATGTACAGACTTCTATGGTAGGGATGCGATGATGGCTAACTTTCGATTTGGATTTGCTAAAAACAATGCAGTCAAGGGGTCTGGACTACAAAACATCTCGACTACCCAGAAGCCTAAACGAGTAGGGAGGTAAGGGACCTGACCATCATGGATATGGTTTTGGGGTCTATGGGACCACCTTTCGATGTTGCGTGTAGCGTTGAATGCATATAGCTAAGTTATACATATATGTATGTTTTACCCATTTGATAGGTGCATCGTGTAAACAATAAAAGCCTCGGTAGTCCGAAGTCTGGCTCTCTCCGAAATTCCCATCAAGAGGCCTCTTTTTTTGTTGATTTTGTCTAGGATTAGGAGGGAGTGCTTGTGGCTTTTTGTGGGGGATAAAATTAGCTAGTCATCTTCGTTAACAAAAATAAGTACAATATCTTTTTGCTTTCGTATTTCATATTGTATCATGATGAGCTACATATATAGAACTATCAGTCTCACGTCCCATACCAAGGTAATAATAAAAATCTATGACATATTCTTTTAAGTACATACGTAGATCTGTACATGTGCATAATAGTTAATCGTAAATCGGCTTGTGTACGTACGACTGTGTGTGGTGTGTAGCGTTATATGCTTTGCTATGCAGAAGTGTCTTGGATTGGTTGGTTGTTCTACGTGTGTGGTTCCTGGATCCTGGGTTTTTGAATTGGATACTGGACACTGGAATCTGGATTCTGGATTCTGGATTCTGGGTCAAGGGGTCATCCACATTGTATGGACTTATCTTGATATATCTAGGCTTTGTGCTGGCTGGGATTGGGGTGTTGCAGACCCAGTTTTGCGATATGCTCGGGCTCTAATCGCTTAACCTCCTGCTCTTGACCTATATGACCTATAATTTCATCGAAACAACAACAAAAAACACAACATGCAACAAGTACATCAATGTAAGCGAATACATACATAAATACATTCATCTGGGACTTTTTACGCCGGTGCATAGGGTGTATGTATATGGTATATGGTATGTGGTATATGGTTGCTATACAACATTTTCCTATGCCCGTTTTTCTTTTTTTTTATGGGGGGGTGCACAATTGGTGATTACGCATTAGACATACGGTTTTTGATTTGTGATTCAATTCAATTCAAATTCAATTCGATTCGATATATGTTTTCGTTTTCTTTCCGATCATATTTGCTTTGCGTTTTCACAGACAACACATAACGTACAACATCGGATGCTGGAGTTGCTGGAGTTGCTGGAGTTTGTGCAAATACACATCTATGTACGACAATTAGATGATAGTAAATACAAGTACAAGTACCCTAACAAACGAAAAGGTCTTTGTTACTCAAATTCATTTGTAACCATCGTTTCGTTTCCTTTCGTTACGGTTCTTTTCTTTTCTGTTTCTGTTTCTGTTTCTTTTTCTGTCGGAATCGGAATCGTAATCGTAATCCAAATAATGGGGGTGGTGTTGATGGGCCTTGACTAGACTTGGATTCAGACTGGTCTAGGCCTCAATTTCAATTTCAGACATTAGATATTCAAAATCTGAACCGCTCCGATTAAATGTCAATTTTAGCTTCGTTCCACGCCAATTTCCAGTTGTGTTAAAGTATCTCGGTCTCGTACAGCTGTTTAGTGGTCGTCGTGGCTGTCTGGTGTTGGGAGTTTGAGTTTGAGTTGGAGTTTGAATTCGCAGCAGCAGCGCCCGCACCGGCCGTTCCCGCAGCTCCTCCACCACCACCACCGCCGATCGCACCGCTCGTAGCATCACTGGCCACCGCACCATTGGTAGCCGCAGCAGCAGACGCCGCCGCCGCCGCCGCAGCTGCGGCTCCACTAGCCTCGCAGGCTAAGCTCAGGGCGGCGATCTTCTGCTGGATGTTGGTCTCGCTGCCCAGCTTCCGGAGCGTGTTGCTCCCAGCACTGGCCATGTCCGGGGCGGAGCCGGAGGGACAGGCCACATCCACCGAGGGCAGCTTGCTCATCTGCTGCAAACGCTGGTACTGCTCCTGCAGCATCTTCTGCTTCTTGAGCAGCTCCTGGTGGCGCATCTCGAGGGCCACCTGGCGCTGTGCATGATCGTTCCCCGACTCGTTGCCGCTCGAGTTGTCCCCGCTCGAGGTGTCGCCGCCGCTAACCGAGATGGGAATGGGAATGATGGAGTCATTCGAATTGACTGCTGCGGCGGCCACTAGATTCTGCGGCACATTCGGGCTGGTTGGACTGGCCAGTGGACTGCGTGAGCTGGTGCGTGGCGGCGGAGGTGGCGGGATGCGCTTGTGGCCCACCTTGGTGATCAATTCGGCATTTCGCTCGGGCACGGGTGGCTTGATGCTGCTGCCGCCACTGCCACTGCCACCGCCATTGGCCAAAGTACTATTCTCGCTGGCCCGCGGACCAGTCGGTGGCGGAGCACCCCCAGGAGGAGGCAGTTCGCCATCCGACTCACTGGGATAGGAGTGCAGGCGGCGCAGGCTGCCCATGTTGGTGTGCACCATTAGCTGTGCCTGGGAGGGCTGGGACTGCTGGTGGGTTAGCACTCCTCGCTGAGTTTGAGCTTGGGCTTGGGCTTGGGATGGCACACCGCCCGAGGCGACAGCGATGACCATGCTGCCGGTGGTCGCCTGCTGCACATTGACGCTCGCCTCCGTGTAGAGACGGGCCTGCGATATTTGCGTGGTGACGGTGCTTTGTACTGCGGCCTGTGCGCTCTCATCGGATGCCGAATCTTCAGGGCGAATCTGCGGAAGGAGGAGACTTGGACCCCTTGAGTGGATGGGTGGTTATAAGTCTGGTAGGCGCACGTACCTCGTATAGTTGCTGGTGTTGCAGCTGCTGTTGTTGCTGCTGCTGTTGCTGTTGCTGCTGCTGTTGCTGCTGCTGCTGCTGCTGCTGTTGTTGGGCAATGGGCTTGGAGAATGTCTTGAGCTCATCTAGCAGAGCATCGAGTGCGTTTTCGGGTGCGAGTCCCCCGCTGAGAGCGAACGACCCCATCCTGGGTGTTGGGATTGGCTACAAGAACACACAATTTGGCGGTAAAACACAGGCACTAATGCAGCTCCCGCGAGGCGAAGGCAATATAATAATCGTACACATAGTACATGGTAATATATATATAGTGGGTAGTCGAATATAACATCTCACATTTATACATTCGGCAATTAGGTACTCAAATGGGACATATATGTATAGTATATATTCTCGCAAATAAACTGATTACACATACACATCTGATACGATACGCAAGTAACCCAGCAATATAGTATATAGAAAAGGTATGTACTAAACCAAAAAAAACAAGTATCGCCATCGAAAAAAGGTGCAGTTGCATAGGAACGGATCATGCTGTGAAAAAAGCCGACTTGCAGCTCCTTACTTTACTGGATAATCGAAAACAAATAGAATAGATATAGAACATGATCGGTGGCCATATATAGCGGGTCAAGTACATCGAACTAATGCATATGCGCATTACATATATATTCACAAGCAGGCAACAAGCAAAGGTAAGCGTTCTACAAAGGTGGAGTGGGTGATATATTATGGTATGATGGTAAACGATTCTGATACTTCCTAGTAACGAATAACTTTGAAAATGCCGCGGGGTATGAAACAGGGGAGATGCGGATGCGATAGATGGATGATTATTGTTATTACTATGAGCTCTAGGCTAAAACAAATAGCAAGCCATGTGGGACGTAGCGTTCATGGATTCTAAGGAGGTATTCACCGATTACGATGCAGAATGTCGGGGGATAAGTGTCTTTCTATGTGGCATATGATTATCTACGTTTTCTATGGATCTTCCCTCAGGTGCAGAGCTTTACTAGATCTCAGTTTTGGCTCTACTTTAGTACGATCCATGGGCTGTAGAGTATGGCCTTAAGACTCGGATTGCTTAATTGGTACTTAGGCTAGTTCTGATATTGATATTGATATTGATACTGATTCAGATTCTGATGATGATGGCTATTTTGTTTTTTGGGGGAGCGGAAAACACGCTCTTAGAGTTGCGCATGTGATTGATGAGGGGCTGATAGGTCGATGGATTGATTGATAGATTGATAGATTGTTGAAACTTCAAAGACAACAATCGATGAGTGAGAACAACAGTGACTGAGAGTGATGACTGTTTGCATACTTGATTGGCTGCAATACAAAATTGGCCTTTCGATTGTCTAGTTATGATTAATTGTTTAGGTACTAAGAGTAGTTGGGGATGTTTTGGCATGACTTTTGGGGGACTTGGAAGTTTTGGCTTGGGGGAAGTGGCTGTTGGTGTGTACGTACATAGAACGGGGGGGTACACACACATATACATATACATACATATTCTCTAATTCGTATATTTGTATATATACACACACATATCACATATGCGTTGATCGCAACTACAAAATATCAATTAAAAGTTAGGCAGATTAGCTAGGTGAGTAGTTCTTCTTCTTTTCCTTCAGCGGGGAGTGTCCGTACGATTGGAATAAATGGAAACATTTAATGAAGGGAAGTTCGGGAACGGGCACTTAAAAACTCGGTATTTCTGTTTCTGTTTTTCTTCATTTTTATCTGTATCTGTAGATCTGTGTTTAAGTGTGCCCCACTTCCTGTTTTGTTTAATTAATTTGAAGCTCAAACCAAAAGGTCGCTTGAAATCATATTGAACCCGGTGGTTTCTTGGATATGAGTCGCGGACAACAATGATTGATAGCGTGACTGAGGAAGGAACTTCGACCGGAACCGGAAGCGGAGATCCGGGCCATCAGGTTGGAGGAGTGTACACATTTTGGGGGAAAGGAGACAAAGACAAAAACAACATGTATGTATAACAAGGAACGAGCACCAACAGAAGACTTGCAAAGCAGCGAACACCGAAAACAAAACTCCTCGTACGGATATTATGGGTGATATAGGATGGATGTGGGTGTGAAGCAAAATCAATGGGAGATTGAGTCAAAAAAAGAGAGGGTGTTTGAATACATTTAGCCCCTTTGAAAACACCAAACGGTGTGGACATAGTTGTAGTAACAAAATTACTTTCATTTCTTTTTCCATATTGCTCTGGGACTCATCAGTTTTTACAATCGGAAAAGCAAGTGAAGAAAGCCAGAATACCTTTTTATTTCCCACCTTTTATGACAGAAGATTAGCAAATAAATCCTGGATCGGATCGGAAATGGGATTTCGGTTAGGACTCGGGGCTTTCAATGGTAAGCACACGCAGACATTCATTCAAATGGGCTTTTTCTTTTCTTTTCTTTCTTTTTTGTTTTTGATACATATATGTACATACGAACTGGGATATGTAGCTATGGGTTTGTTGGTTTGCGGGGGTTGCGGTTCTTAGGAGTGTTCTTCTGGATTTTTGATGAGTTTTGATATGGGTTATCGAGTTTAGTACGAGTATTAGTTTAGTTAGAAGTTTATAGCAGTAGTAAATAGTATACAAAATATAAACTAGTATGTTTAATGCAGAGCAAATTATGTTTAGCAAAAAGAAAATTGAATTAATTTTATGATTTCCTTTTCAAAAAGGTTTCTTTTCTTTTTGGTTTTTTATTTATATTTTTGGTTTTGGTTTTTTGGATTTTTCGGTTTGTTTGGTTTTTTTTTTGTTTGATTTGTTAAAAATGTTCTTTTTTATATTTGAATTTTCAGTCATTACTCAGTAATTGCCTCTTTGAAGTTTGAACTCCATCGCCAGTTAAACTATGTGGGTTGTAGTTGTTGTTGTAAACGTTATTCAAAAATGTTTGAGAAAAGGCAAAAAGAGAAAACGAAGGTAAACCTCATTTTATAAGACGTTAGCTTTGCTTTATAAATTAACTGTTGTGTTCTGTTTTGAATATTTTCTTTTTTTTTGTTGGTTCTCAGTAGTTAGTATGTGATGATGATTGCAACTGGATACTTGGTTACTTGGATACTTGATAAACTTGATAATAGTTCACTTTAAAATGTTTTGGGTATCTGTAATTGTAGCTGTGGTATTCGGTTGCTAGTTGTGTGTGTTCAAATATCTAAGACCCAACAAGGCAAGCTCAGAACAATTAGCTTGAGGGATGGAGGGGCACGGGGCAAGGGGCAAGGGGCAATAGCAGAAGGGCGAGGGTCAAGGGCACAAGAGGTCACGGGGTCAAAGGTCAGTGGCTGGATCGGTGAAGCTTCGCGGTGCTATCCGCGAAATTCGATTCGAAATTCGAATTTCTCGGATTGGATTGGATTGAATTGCGATACTGTTACTCACGCTGAATGAATTTGAATTTGTTGAATGGGGTTTCGAATAATTTTTGTGTGAAATGAACGATGAACCAAAACACTATTTATGTAACAACAGCCAATTGCAACTTATTCATAAGATAAACGCACAAAATATAAACCGAAGACTACAAACGAATAAGTGTAAGGTAATCAAAGTTATTTCGGTTGATACAATTAAAAGGGGGGGTTCGTATTTCAAATCAAATTTTGCACAGTACCCAATTCAAATGGTAAATCACCGCCAAAACTAGAAGTCCAGAGTTGGATGTTTACGTCTACATGTATGTACATAGATCCAGAAGGGTGTTTTTCCCGGAAAAGTGCTAGGACAGACAGACAAACGGACGGACCATTCTTTAGGAAAAGCGGGGATTCGGTTCGCGGCACCTAAATATATATGTATACATTATATATGTGATATAGTATATCGCAGGATCGCTACGAGACTGGAGAGAAGATCAGATCATATCGTATCTGGTGAGGTGGATTCGAAATAAAAGCATAGCAAACTCGATATATGGTAGGACGAAAGCAACTAATCTCTGCGATAGAAATATAGTGGAAACAATACTTTTATACATATGTATATATAGTCATGACACGTTATGGAGCAGTATAATATGTATATAAGTATATGGAAATGGCCTCATAACGCTTTCTTGGATTTGGATTTGAACTAGCTCTGTGTAACTGTCGCAGCACCACGGCAATGCCCTCTAATCTCTCCCGTGCTCCTGGATGCTTCGCACTCACCTTGTCCTGCGCCGAGATGTCCGCGGATCGCGGTGGCTCCTCACTAATAGTTGGCTCATTGGGCGGCAGCCGTTGCTCCTGCACGCTGGCCAAGCTGTGGAACAACAAAGGGTATTAGTTCTTCCGGATTTTGGTGTGTGGATATGCTGATGCAGCTGGTGGATGGCCACAGTTGGGGCTACAAACCGTTTGAGAGTCACCAAGGTGCCAGTCAGTTTCTTGCAGCGACGCAGCGCCGACTCCAAACGATCGGGCTCTTCTTTAAGGAACTTTTCTTCTCGCACCACCTTCTCCATCTCGTTGGACAGGATGCAGCGCAAGCCATTCGAAAGGGCCGGGAACTTGAGCTTCAGTTCGGCGACAGTTTTGCTGAAGAACATATCAAGGGTTTTATATACATATATCAGGTTTCAAATCCAAAGCCACACTCACCTAGCCCGACTTAGCACCAAAGCCATGTCTTCCACGGCGGTCATGTTCACGCGAGTGCGGCGGTTTATTACCTCGCCGCGCAGGTTCTCCACGGATCCCTCCAGGTCGCTGAGGTCCTTCTCCAGGCGGATGACCTCCTGCTTGTATAGCTCCTCTTCGCGCGAAATGCGAGTGGCATCCTGGTCGCCCTGGTGATCCCAAAAGCTGCCGCTGCTCGCCAACAGGGTGGCGCGAATGCGCATGAAGGTGCCCTTGATGTCCTCGCGCACGGCGACAGCCTGAGCCTGGGAGAGGCGCCTCAGAGTGCGGACCTCCATGCGCAGATCCTTGGCCTTCTTCTGCAGGCCGCGCAGATGGTTGTACACCTCGGGGGCCAGGGCGATGTCCGCCCGGTAGTTGGGATGAGCGGTCTGGGCCAAGACGATCGGCTTGGGCGGCGGCGGCGGCTTTAGGCGATCGCGCTCTGGGGAGGCACAACAAATGGTTAGGAACGTTTGACAAGGAGGGGAGAAGTTCTTTTTGGAACGGAATGGAAAAACGTGGCTGATGCATGCGTGACGACGTCGTCTTACCTTGTGACGAGGTGCGTGGTAGGGTGGACGACTTGATTGCCGGCTTGGTTGGCTTCGTGTCAGCTGTAAGAACCACGCCCGTTTCGAAGGCGGGGGTGAGAAAGGGAAACGGATGGCTTGCATTGTGTCTAGAAAGCGTTTCACGCCCACACACTCAAAACAAAAATCGCAAAAAAAAATTATACTTAAAAGTAATTTTAATATTTAAAAATGTTTTTCGATGACTAAACGATTTTTATTCTGAGTGCTAGGGGGTGTAAAGAATTTACCGGCATGTATAGGGTTGTGAGACTTTGGTATTCCCTGTATGTCATCGCTAAACGACACGGACTTCTCAAAGGACACGGATTTCTCTGCAAGACAAGGACAAGACAAGTGACGGCTGTTCAGATCCAGAGGCCATAGAGGATTGGGTGGATCGGGTGACACTTACGGCACGAGTTCTTGCCCAGCTTGGGAGCTTTCTCCCGAATATATAGCTCGTCCCCGGAGCCGTTGGCTGCGCAGCGTGCGGAAGAGAGAACAAATGAGATATGTTTGTAAGTAAAATTAAAATTAAAAGCGAGGACCCGGGGGTAAGGAGCTATATGGGGGATCCTGAGATCTTAAGTTCTACAAAGCAGTGCCAAGCGGGTGCCGAGAGTACAACATCTAGGGATTCCTGGGATACAATAAGTACACACCTTGCATCTGAGACGGTACGACCAGATAGTTGGGATCCAGGGTGGGCACGGCGAGCGGTGCAATCTGAGGATTCTGGTTGACCAGAGCCTTCTGCACCAGTCCCGTTAGGTTGGCCAGCTGACGCTCCATGTGCTCCACGCGAATCCGGTGCAAATCCTCTGGCCTGCAAGCAAAAAAGTCGCCAAATCAGTACAAAACTTATACAACTTGTCTCCAAGTGTTGCGTGCTGCCAAGTAGCGGGCTTATTGGGCCACACATCCGCTGGCACTGCTGCATTGCTATTGCTATTGCTATTGCTCCAATTGCGCAGCCAAGCCTAGGCATCCGTCATCACACTTCAGACACCGGAATTGGCATCGGCATCGGCACCGGCATCGGAAAATGCAAGTCCAAGTCGAAACGCGGGTCGCAGCACTTGGCGCAGGGTAGCGTGAACCGAAACAGTCAAGAATGCAGTTGTCCTCTGCTGCCGTTGCGACTCTGATGTATCCTATGGCCCATCCACAAGCCAGATCCCCTCCAACGGGTCCAATATACCCACTGTTGTACTCAGTAAGTGCTAACACGCAATGCCGATCCGCTTTCGCAGTCGCAGTCGATCGAAGGCAACTTGGAGCGCAAGAACCAGTGCACCAACAGAGCTGGCTGCAAAAACATGACTACTTGCAGTGGTATGTACCAACACAATCCATATTCCATTCAATTGGGAAACCAACTAGCGATGGCCCTGGACTCATGACGAATCCGAATCAGTGGTCAGCACGCCAGCGCGGTTCGCCAGCTGCCTGGTCAACTTTCAGATGGACGAGCTGCTGCTGCTGAAGAAGTCCGTGCTGAGAATGGAGTCGCTGGACAAGGGCAGTCTTCCCGATGTCGATGCCGCTGCCGATGCCGTCTTCCCGATGCCGGAGACGAATGGATCGGGATCGAAATCAGAATCGCAGCTCCCGGAGCGAATGGCCTTGATGGCTGCTGATCGGTGGGTAAGCCTTCTTCATCTCAGTGGAAGCTATAAACGATTCATTCGCAGGGGCGAGCACCACGATACCACCGGCGGCTCCAGTGGTCCCTGGCACTCGCATCCACAACCGCATCCCCCGACCTCCTGGGCCGAACAGAAGCCCTCCAAGCTGCAGACCCTGTTCCAGATCAGCATCACGGCCCTGGCCTTCCTCTCCTTTGGCGGCTATCTGCTCTGCCTGATCGTGCAGGCCATCAAGAGCAAGGGCACCACCTACTTCCATCCGGTGGCCACCACCAGCGCATCCAATGTCAGTGTGAAACGTATTAAGGTATACAGACGCAGCAAGCGAAGCACTGATCTCCCCAACATCCTGCTGCAGCAGGACTACGCCACCTATATGAAAGCCGTGCGGGAGCAGGGCGGATGGAGGAGGATGCTCACCTAGTGGGATCGTAGATCTGGTTGCCGCGGTGCGCCAGGCGGTTGGGTCCCACCTTGATGCCGTACAGTGCGTACTGATCCTCGGTCATGGTTCCGTCGCTGTGGATCAATAAGTGATTAATAAATAGTAATTAGTAACGATGCACCCACTCCGCCACTCACCTCTGCTCCTCGTCGATAATGGGCGCCACAACTGTGCCCCTTGTCCCATATTGGCTGTAGTACGGCTCCTCGTAGTTCCCACGGCTGCTCCTCTCCGGCGAACTGGTGTAGCCGTCTGAAAGAAGAGCCTTCTCGGTTAAAACTGCACCTTCGATTGCCACATGGGTGGAAGCGGTAACTATGCGTGTACTTAAATTTAGGACTAACGAAACGCAATAAAGGAACGCAAAACGATCGATTCGAAATGAAATGGATGGGATGCATGATGGGGGCCGCATAAATGAACGCTTTCCGATTGATTGTGTGTGATGTAAGATCTAAGATTTAGGTGCACTATCCAATATCGTATCAAATTGGAATTTCAATTTCAATTTTATATTCGATTTTAGTTTGAATTTCTAGCGGTTCCATTAAGCAAGCTTTCAAGCCAATTGATGATCTGATGTTACGTGTAATGCCACTTAGTGCCACATATACTATTTATAAGTACATGGAAGCGAGAGTTAGCTGTAATTGGTTATTGGTTAGAAAGCAAAGCAAATTCTCGTGTACCTGGAATGCTGTATAACTGATCCGGGGTGTAGGGGAACAGGGGTTCCATGCTACCCCTTGGATTGAGTGATCTGAGTGGTTTCACAGGCGCTCCTTTTTCGGTTTGGTTCAGTTTCGGTAACGGTAACGGTAACGATAACGGTTTCGGTTTGATTTGAGTGTTGTTAATGGTTAATGGATGGATCATGAATCATATTTAGACTGGGGAACTGAATTCAACTGAACTGGAGAACTGAACTGAGCCGCAAAATACTGAATACTGAAGAGTTCCGGGAGGAGGAGGCACGGAAGGAGGTGGCAAACGGGGCTGGGAGGATCAGGATCAGATCACCTGAGGAGGATCGGTCAACTCAAAACTGGGGTCCACTACGCGGAACGAATCAAAAGCATACGAATACGGAATACGAATCAATTAGTCGCCAATTTCGACTACGCTACGCACCCATCGACACCTTGTTTCGTTCTGATGAGTACATGCCGCGGGGCAATGTCTGCGACGAGCCCACGTAGTAGGGCGCCGGTTGTTTCCCAATCTGAAAGATAGATGGATGTGGATTAACGGTGTTGTGGATTAGTTCAGTGAATAGCCAGAGGGCCAGGCCAGCGTATATAAGTAGTAGAAACAGGGACAGGGACAGGGACAGGGGCAGAGGCTATTTTGATTAACACTGCCAATTGGCCTTCGTTCAAGTAGTGAAATGAAATGTCCAATATGGTTTCTCCTCTCTTTAATGACCGTTCGTTGCCTATCCCAAACATTGCGCACAGACACGTACTCGCAGGCACACTGAGAGAAAAACTAACCATATGCAAATAATATCAAACTGATCTTAAAATTTGATAAGTAATCATCCTATTAATCTTGAATTTCCTAAAACTCATGGATAACAATAGCGGACCATTAGAACATTATGAAGTTTGATTTCTGGATCTTTCCCATCATATACATATTTTTTTAGGATTTGTATACAATAGATCATTTCTAAGTTTATTTCGGCTTGTATTTTTGAAGATTTTCCCTCCAATACATATTTTTTACAGCAGGCCCCACAAATTCTGCTCATAAGATTTGGTCTAGTCCACCAATATTGGTTAGGACTGTGGCTCTGATTGGGATTCAAGCGCTGACTTACGGCCATGGCGAGATGAATACCAGTTAATTGGCACATGTACATTGTACATTTGCCCACCCGCCACTCGATCAATCAGATCGATCCACTCACTTGCCAAATTAGCTGAATTCGCCGAATTCAAAGTCTTTTCCTGTCTCTATCTTCCACTGAGCTAGAGGATCAGTGGGTCAAGTTTAGTTTTCTAGGCAGTTCTCTCGGTTCTCGTTACATGATAAGTTTGCAAATTAGTTTGGGGCGCACTATCAAACTGCATCCAATCCCTGGAGAGTGCTGGAGTGCAGCAAGTGCAAGTGGTTGGCTCATTCCGACGACCACAGAGTGCCAGCCACGGCAGCCCACAGACCTCAACCAGTTTCAGATTCAGTTTCGATTTCAATACAACAATTTTACAATTTGTTACAACTGAGCGAGACGAGACGAGACGCGGCGAGGCTGGCGGCCAGCTGAGCAGAGCTTGGAACTCGGAGCTCGGAGCCGCTGCTTTCTGTTACGGAGGCAGCGGCGGCGGTGTCTGGGTTTTCGGCGCAACTCAACCTGGCTGCGGCGCATGCGTGGATGATTAGTGAAGTGCGAGACATCGCGGCAATCGGACGTTGCAGACGCGTAGAAGAACGAAGATCTTCAAGACCCAGATTCAAAGATCAGATCGAGACAATATCCCAGATACAACGATACACAATGTCGCAAGGCCTTCCTTTTTTATTTTTTCTCAGTGTCGTGGTGCTCCTAAACGCGGTCGCCTCCTTCGCATGGAAGCCAATCGCGGGCTCGCCCAGCGGCATCGGAATCGGAAGCACCGCCGCCTACAGCCTCAAGCAATCGCATCCCGGTTCGGCGAGCAGTAGCCACGAGATTTCCACCAGCTTCTCCCAGTTCGCAGGTGCTGCTGCTGGCAGCGAAAAGGAAGCAACCCTCGTCGACGAGGATGAGCTGGGGCTCCTGGGCAGGGCGGGCTCCTCCGGCGCCTCTGTGGCCCAGCATCCCAGCATCAGCTTTGCCGATCATGTGGAGGATCAGTACGAATCGTACAGCATCGAGGATGAGGCGGCGCCCAAGGAGCCGCTGACCTTCGCGCGGACTCCACTGTACGGATCCGATCGGTGCAGCGTCAAGAAGTTCGCCTTCAACCAGGACGGCGAGGTGGAGTACGGCAATCCGATGCCCGAACTGGATCAGTTCACGCTCTGCTTCTGGATGCGATTCACCAACCACAGCGGCGATCACGTCCTCTTGACCTACGAGGGTGAGTTATGAGTGTATGCTCCAAGCTGGCGGGGATCAGCCTCTCACCGTGACTTGCTATGGCCACAAGACACGAGACAATGGCTCCACAGTGACCACTGTTACATAAGCGGACTGCTCTGCTGTTGACGGACGTCGATCTTTTGATGGAAATGGAAATGGGAGTGGGCTTGGGCTTGGGCTTGGGCTTGGGCTTGGGAATGGGCAGGGGCAGGGGCCACCGCTTCAGTGAGTGAGAGACCTTCGCTGTGGGCAATGAAATTTTAAATTTCATTTGTGAATTTGTGGGCCACGCTCCGGTGATCGCACCTGGCTGCGAATGCGACTCCGACTGCGACTGGGGCTGCGAAAGTGAAAGGAAGCCCACTTCCTGATGCAAGTCAGCACAAAACGACAGGTTGATGGTCAACTTAGGTGATGATGATGATGCTGCTGCTGGTCGAGATTATGATGATGTCTTGGAAGTGAGAAGTGCGGCTGCTTTACGAGACTGACAATGTCTTGTTACCGTTTTTTTACCTTTGAGATTCGCTTTGTTTTCCCAAGTCTTTTGGATTTTTGGAAGTTTTTACAACTGCCCCCTGACGCCGTCTTTGCCACCGTTGGTCTCTGCTTCTTGTTGTTGTTGTTGTTGTTTATGTTGTTGTTGCTGTTGCGGTCGCATTACATAAGCGATAATTTACCTGTTTCCAGTTGGATGTCTCTCGACGGCATTGTTGGTGTCGCTTGAGCTTCGGCTTCAGTCTCAGCCTCGGCGGGCCTTAGCATTTGACATAATTCCAAAGCCTCAATTCGAGTGATTCAAGCGGGGAGCAGCGATAAACGATCAACGATCTGCGATCAGTGATCTGCGATCAGCGGTGGGGCTTCCGCTAGGAAGTGGAAGCTTTTCGCAAACAGCCGGTGGTGATTCATATTTAAATGTATGCATATCACATGCTCGTATGCTTGGCCACCTAACAGGATTTTCCGCATGCCGGTTTTATAACCCAGCTCTGGGAGGGCGCTCCTCGGATGATGAGCTTCCTGATCTTCCGTATCTCTCTCCTCTTTTGGGTGATGTAATAGGGTACTGGGTACAGGGAATCATTCTGCAGTTGGTAATCAACTGAATCAGAGCAAGTGTCGCAAACATTACCATCAATGGATATATATTGAAAGCGAGTCTGAGTCCGAGTCTGATCCACTTATGCTTATCCACACACATCCACAGCTGGAAAGGAACCACGCGAGGTGCAAATCTGGGTCGCAAATGCGCAGAATTCCAGTTTCCTTTCGATGGCCATAAAAGGTCAGCAAATGTACAGGTGAGTCGAGTCGCAGCCATCCATCAATCAAGTTGGTTTATCCATTCAATCTATATCGTTTCTGGGCAAGATTGAACTACCCGCTGAAAATGCGCCAGTGGCATCACATGTGCAGCTCGTGGAATGGCAAGACGGGCGAGTGGCAGGCCTGGCTGAAGGCAGAACGCATTGGGCGTGGCTTCCACAACTCGGTGAGTATGGATATGGATGGAGCTCCAATTACACCTATTACGCCTATTGCGAAAGTGCCATATATGTAAATATATGCCAGGCATACACTGATACAAAATGGCATGAACATCTGCACATTGAATGCAAAGATTCGTAGTACATATTTGAATTAAATACAAAACGTAATATTTGATATAATTTCTATCAGTGTACATTTTCGCTTTCCACCTGCGAATGTCAGATGCTGTAATCCGCCGTCTGTAATCTCTTTTCGCAGTTGGTGGGTCACAAAATCCCAGCGAACGGCAAGTTGCGATCCGGCGGCTCTTCGGTCACCGGCGAGGTGAGCCACGGCCTGCACTTCGAGATGACCCTTGTCCAGGTCTACCGGGTGGCGCTCAGTGCCGGGAAGGCGCATCGCGACCACAAGCACCACCATGTCCACCACTTTGACCACGAGGGCCTGGAGGTGTCCAGCACCACGCGTGCCCCGCCCTCGGTGAGTGTTTGTCAGGGGATTTCTTTCTGATCTTTGCGATCTACTAACAATCCTGCTCTCCAGATCAACCGACCCCAGCCCATGCACACGCTACTGGCCAGCGGACAGATCCCCACCAGGGTGCGCATCAACCTGGCCAACCCACCGCCACCGCCGCCGGCAAACGGAGCTCCCGCTCCAGCTGGCGCAGCTCCCACCGATCCCCAGCAGGCCATCACCATCAATACGAATTTCGTCAACGGACAGATCAACGCGGGATCCCGGCTGGTGGCCCAGCAGCTCCTGGGACTCTCGCCGCCGAGTAGTGGCCAACTGCAACCCAGCAGCGGCAGTCGCTTCCAAATGCTTAGCAACTCGGCCAATGTGCAGTTCATCGACGAAACCGAGACCCACATCCAGTTCAAGCGGGAAGCCGCTGGCGCCGCCGCCACCAAGAAGCTGCAAAAGCGCGGCCTGGTGCTCCTGGACGATGGATCCGTGGTGGACGACGGATCGGGAACGGACAGCGACGACGCCAGCTTGATTTACAATGGCCTCGCCGACTTCGGTGGCCAGCAGTTCAAGCAAGATCTGACGCTCAAGATGAGCCTGGAGGAGGAGATCAGCACGCACGACCGGGAGCCCGCCGAGGAGGAAGTTAAGGCTGTGATGGCCATCTGCAGCAGTTGCCACACGGAGCCCTTCCAGGGGGCCATTGTGTTTGCGTGGAAGGATGTGCGCGAGCACATGAACAACGCCCTCAAGGGACTCAGTGTGGGTCAGTGCGGCAACTTCTAGTTGAGCCTAGTGTCCTAGTGGATCCAAGGACCCCAGCTTGAGCTTCCCTTATCCATTTCCATTCTATCCCATCCATATTTTTTTTTCTATATACATACATACGACTAAGTATTCGATTGGAGTGGGCATCTTCTGACCATGTCCACATGTCCATGTGGGAGTCAACGCTTTACAGTTACAATCCTTGACTCGCTCATGGACACCCATCCCGTCACCCGGTCATCCTTTCATCCCTGATCCCCAGCTCCTTGGGGATCCCCACACTCTAGCAATTACGCGGTGATATTGAATAAAGGACTATTTAAATCAAAACGCTCACCTTCGATTTGTGGATGTGCTGGTGCTTGTAGTCCGAGTCAAATTCCGGCTCGCTGAAGTAGCTCTGGTCCTGGTCCCAGTTGGCCTGCGCCGGCGGCAGAGGCTGCGGGATGCCAGGGCCGCCGGGCAGGATCTGGGGCGGTGCGGCCACCTCGGTGGACTCGAAGAGACGGAGCACCGAGCGATCGCGAATCTCGCGCAGGTGCGAGCGCACATCCTCCAGCTCGTAGAACATGTCCTTGCTGGCATCGTGGATGTAGATCTTCACATTCGGCCCCTCCAGATACGACATGGTCAGCTGGCGCGGAAACGAGCGCACGAACAGGGCGCGCACCGTGTCAATTGAGGTGATCTCGTTGGGCAGCAGGGCGCGCTTCGTCTCCGAGCGGTACTGCAGAAAGACCAGGCCCAGTGGCCGCTCCAGCGTTTTGGAGGGCGTGCGTACCACGGGGAGCGAGGAGCGCTGCTTGCCGCCCCGCCGGAATCCGGTGCTGGCCGTTTCCACCTCCGACATGATGCCCGGATCGTCGTCGAACAGCGGTCCCTGATTGACTGGCGCATATCCCCGCATCGGCTGGTTCTTCTTGTTCTTCTGGGCGCGCGTGCTCATCTGCAAGAGGGAAGTGGGTTTACATTCAATCTCATAATCAAGCTCACTCTTCATCTCTATTTCAAGATTATTTCATCTCAAAAAACCAAATCGAGAGTAGTTTCATCTCTATTTCAAGATGTTTTCATCTCGAAAAGCAAAGAGTAATTTCGTCCTCATTTCAAGAATGTTTCTTCTTGAATAAGTGAGAACATTTGATCTTGGCTTTTTTCCAATCTAAATTTTTCAGAATGTGAAGCCAGATGGAAGCCAGATTTTCTCATTTGGTGTTCCTACCTCCAGATCCATGGCACGCTGTTGTTGTGGCGCCATCTGGTGGGCATGGGGATGCTGGGAGCCGCCGTAGACTAACATGTCGCCGCCAAGCGTGTGTCGACGTGGATCATCGCGACGCATGGCTCGTCGTCGTTCGTCGCCGCCGCCGCCTGGGGAAAAGCCCATATGTACACAGGTTGGAACACTTTTCCTGGTCAGTCCTCAACTTACCCTGTTCGTTTGGCGGAAGACGTCCCGACTTGGCTTCATTCTGCCAGTCTTCTTCTGAAAGAGACGAATTGTTAGATACCTCACTTAACATCTCTCTCTCTCTCTCTCTCCCTATCTCTTCTTACCGCCCTCTCTTCCCTTGCGCTTCTTCTTCGAGGAGGAGCTGCTGCTGCCACAGGCGCTCTGGTTAGAGGAGGCGCTCTTGTCTTTGCTCTTCCAGCGGATCAACATCCTGCTTCTTTCTCCTGAGGCTCCTTTCTGTGTAGCTCAGTGGCTAGGTGGCAGCTGCGCGATGAAAAAGGAATATCACACAACGTTACACAGGGCGTATGGGTAATGTGGGTAATAACTGGACTTTGTTTACGTTCGGTACCGGCAACAACACGCTGAACCGCCCACACACATACCACTTACAGCACTCAACTTTGGTGTAGATATACCATGTACACATGGCCCGCCCACATCCTGGGACCCTACCCCTGAGTGGGTGTGGTGGAATGTGGAATGGAACCTAGCAGTGCCAATGCAAAAGGCATGCAACGAAGTGCGCAAACTCTGCAGCACGGGAAGAAGCAGGACCGAGCGAGCAGAAGGCGTGACTGGAGCTGGATCTGTATGTGAATGCGAGTCTGGAACTGCACATGGATCTGGATCTTTGGACAGCAGAGATGACGCTCGGTTAAACACTATCATAATTTAAAAATCTCATTTCCTGAGTTAATGATGCTACTTCCGGAATTGTTTTATGTAAATTATGCTTTTTATCGCTTCTTTGAAGTATGTTCGAATGTAAGGTCATTTTTTTGGCACACTCTTCAATTCACTCGGCTGCATGTATACATTTTGCCTGTTGTTCCCAAACAGAAGCTCCAAATGGAAGGAAGGGGCAGGAACGGGGACATGAACAGACATGTGTACATACGAAACATGGTATATGGTATACTTTTTAGTGCACGCACTCTACGGGTTTTTTGTGTCTGCCGTGTACACACATCCACCCACTTCGTCATTATTGTGGGGCACTAAAGGAATTTTTGATTAGATTTTTAGGTGCGGTGCCCAGAGCTCAATCCCGTTTTTTTACGAGCACACACCTTTATTTGTGTCACACAGAAGCACATCCAGTGTTTCCAGTGCACATGTATGTAAAAATCACTGGGGGAATGGGGGGTTGTTGACTTTTCCACACACACGTCAGCGGTTAGTTGACTGCATTCCGTGGAGTTTTCACAGAGGATCCATCTCCTCCCGTCCTGTCTCTACCTTGTATTCCTCTATGTGTGTGTGTGGGCGGTTGGTTCACTGGGGTTCCACCGGTTCTGGCATTTTCTGGGACTGCACTTGCCTATTGCCGATTTCGAAGGGTTCCACAATCAACGGGTCCAGGTCCTAGGCCCCCACGAAGCTCATGGCTCGAGAGCTGAAGAGCCCCGTCGGCCGTGTGTCCTTAAAATATATGTAGATTCGATTCAACACAACAGCACTCGACGACACTGCACTCAGTTATCAGCTATCAGGAGTCAGGACTCAGCACTCAGGACGACTCAAGTCGCAGGACTCGGCCACCGACGCAGCATAACGGCAGAAGAGCAGAAATATTTCTGGTATATCTACACCGGAAAGCGTTTCCGCCCTAGCCGAATGGAACTGTCTGCGTGGTTGGGTTTTCCGGCGCATGCGTGGGCATTCGCTGCGAATCGAATCGAATCTTAGTGTTCCCGGACCAGCAGAGTCACTTGGCAGCCCGGCAGCCTGGCATCCCTGCATTCCAACGCTGTCTTGGGTTCTCTGGTGCTTCTAAACGGCTGCTGCTGCTCGGGGAATCCCACAACCGAGTGCCTATCGAATGACCACAATCGATAGCCTGGCAGAAGTCCTTTAAAGTCCTTTACAGGTGACGCAACCTGCGTGACGTACATGCTTGTCCTGCGCCGACTGTCACCACCTCCTCGTCTGGGGGCCAAGATCCTGGGTCTCAGTCTCAGGACTGGCAGCAGTCACCACCTGGTTGAGTTTGCCGGCCAGTGGACGAGTTCAGAGCGACGACAGTTCGAATGGGACATGCGGGTCATCGAGAATTTTATTACGCCGGAGGAGGAGGTGGAACTGTTGGGCGAAATCGAGCCCCACATCAGCCGCTTGCCCTACGAGTCGAGCCACTGGGATGAAGTGGGTATCCTACGCAGGGGGGATATCAGAACCCATCATCATTTATCATTGCCAGGCGATTCATGGCTACCGCGAGATGGAACGGAGGAAGTGGTCGCCCGAAAACCGGGTCGTTCTGGATCGCGTCTCCCGAGACGCCTTCGGCGGTCAGGCTATGCCCTTCGTCCACATCCTGGACCTGGCTGAGGTGGGCGTGATCAAGCCGCACGTGGACAGCATTCGGGTGGGTTTTGGATTACAGACCAAAATACAATGATTTCCTTCCCCACTTTACTTGTCAGTTTTGCGGCCACACCATCGCGGGCATCAGCCTGCTTAGCGACTGCGTCATGCGACTGAGACGGGTGACCAAAGGTGCGGATCTTCCCGATCCTGCCAGCCAATCCGCGGACCTGCTCCTGCCGCGACACTCGCTCTACATCATGAGGGCCCTGGCGAGGTACGAGTTCACACACGAAATCCTGGCCAGAGAACAATCCCGGTTTAAGGGACGTCCGGTGGAAAGGCGACGACGCGTCTCTGTCATTTGTCGAAACGATCCTTAAAGATGTTCCATGATGATGAATATTACTATTATCATTGCTTTGCGACTCCTCTGGAATATTGCCAGGCCACCGGGTTGTTGTACAGGTATATACAATGAAAGTTTATTCCGATTTGGTGATCAGTTAAATGTAATACAGACGGCGGACTGTGTCTATAATTCACCCGAAGCACAATCCACACTTAATCAAATGTACATAATGCATAGCTTAGTCTAACTACTTGTACTGTATAAATATTGGTATGCTTTCAAATTTTCTATTCCCTCCTATGTGTAAATTTTAAAAATTTGTGTTCTTCTCTTCTCATTTATATGGGCCGATGCTCTACTACTTTCCTTTGTACGTTTGTCGTCTCGTTTCATTTAAAGCTTAAAATATGAGAATGACAGAGACAGAGTTATTGTGGTTTGTGGGAAACAGAGTGAGATAGGATATGGGAAATGGAACTGGGAAGGAGGGAGGTGTTCAAGGATAACTGGAAAACTGTGATGTCGCTTAAGCTACCTTCATATTTGCACTACTAGCCACTGCTAGATAAAGTCTTAGCCGTGCTTCCGGCTCAGGGAATGATATTATGGCGATGGGTACTCGGATCTCGCGGCAGAAAGCTCAGTTCATCCCAGCTTCCGGCGTCGCGGCAGCTGCAGGGGAAGAGCCACCACAGTGGCGGACGTGGAAGTGGCATTCGTGGCCATCACCGGGAGGGCCAGAGCCACGGGTGTCGCGAGTCCGCCACCCACGTACTGCAGATGCTGCACCACCGAGAGCTGCGGCTGCTGCTGCTTCAGCAGCTTGGCGGCAGCATGCGCCTCCGCCGCCGCCACCACGACAGGATGTGACAGCTCAGTACCACCAACTCCTCCTCCTAGTGTTCCACCTCCTCCGTTGGCATGCTGTAGGCCGCTGCTCTCGCAGTCGTCGTCGTCTGAGATCAGTGATATGCTGAGGTCGCTGGACAGTTTCAGGGAGATTGGCGTGGGCGGCGAAGGGGCCACCAAGGGGGCCACCTTGGCCCGCAGTGCCGGGGACAGTTTCTGCAGCTGTTCCGGCAGCAGGTCGGTCGTGTATTCCGGCACTCCACTGAAGGCCAGGCCCTCGCGCAGCTTGCTCAGCGAGAGCTCGTAAATGCGATTGGCGATGACCGTGTGCACGGTGGTCTCATCAGGAAGCGTGGCTGTGATCCCTCCGCCCACGTCCACCTCCAGGAAACAGCTCGTATCGCTACTGCTGTTGCCGGCTCCTACGCCTCCTCCGCCAGCCATCATAATCATCCCATTGGTGGGCGCTCGACATTGTCTGTTGAGGTAGCCGCCGGTGGACAATCGCGTCTGGCAGTTGGCTGTGGTGGAGTTGCGCGGCACCAGCGAAACAGTCACCTCTTCGATGGTCTCCGACGATGACAGGGTAAGTGGTGCGAGAGGCGGCGGCGAGGAGCGCCTCGCGTGAAACTGGGCGTGGCGCACAGTGGCCTCCTCCTGGTCGTTGTGCTCGTCATCGCTGGTTATCAGGATGCTCTCGGTTACGGAATGCGAGTGGCCCTGCCTTCGGCCCACTCTGGGCATTCGTCGATGCTGGGGAACAGGTTGCAGGAGGCGATTGTGACTGGAGCCAGAAGTGGACGGCCCAGCCTCCACCCGATCTTCGTCATCATCCGACAGCAGGTCGATGGTCACGTCTGCCGGCAGGGTGGCTGCCACCACATGGCGCCGGCGGTCAGTCTTGGTGGCCACCTGGTTGCGCATCTGGGCCATGCAAAATCGCTGCCGCTCCCGCAGGCGTTCCATCCACCGGCAGCGGCGCCGCTTGAGCCGCCTGTTGTCGAACAGCCGGGGCGATATGTAGAATGGTTCGGAATGTCTCTGATTCATGTCTATGGAATGGAACCAAGAGATGGTTGATGGATACTGATGGATATGTCAAAGCCACCTGCTCACCGATTGAGAGGACTGATCTGGTGGAGATGGCGTTGCCTCCTGTTCAGAGGTCATCGGCAATGGTCAGTGGTCAGTGGGACTGGGACTACTGCTCCTCCACCTCCTCCTTTTGCTCTTCCACTTCCACTGGCAGGCGGTACAGTTGGATCCGCTGCTGCAACTTGCATAATTGCGTGGCGGATGGAGGCGCCTCCAAAGACGGCGGCGACTCGGGATTAGGCACTGCCCCTCCCGCCGCTGGACATGATGAGCTGCTAGCTGTGCCGAGATGGTTGCTTTTCCACGCGACAGCTGCTCCTGGTTGCGAGTTGCTTTTGTTGTATTTTAGAATTCTGTTTATAAAACTGCATCGATAAACGCCACACATCGATAACGCTCGTGTCGATAGTACGTTTTGTGTGCACCCCTGCGCAGCAACCGGTCACACTGCGTTCATTGTGGGCCATCGATAGTTTTTAGGCGCGCAATTTGAAAAAGTTTGAATTAGACAAAAAATTAAAAAAAAAAAAAAAAAAAAAAACAATCTAGCGTTTTAGCCTTTAGTGACTAAAAAACGAAGCGTTAATATTACAATTAAGTCTCTTAAGTAAAACCAAAAAGACTCGCTGTGTTTGGTAAAAAGAAACACTCAAGCTGATTTTGGCACCACCCACTATTTTGAGAACCACTCGACTGGCGCAGGCGCTTTGGTCAGAGAAGCTTTCACTCACATCCAACCAGAGCTTTCACTCCGCATCCGCACGAGGACTAAAAACGATAAGAAAGTCGTCTAGTCAGTTGGCGGATCGTCGCCTCCGCAAACGGATGTAGCAGACGAAGCATTCAAAGTCCCTGCCTTAAAATGTTCTGTGATTTGCGTCCATTCAATACGATATAGGATGACCTGAACCACAAATAACAACGATCTTATGTATTAAGTTTTAAAGTAGAAAAATCTTGGTAAATTACACTAGATTTGGGCTCAAAAGTGCAGATCAAATTTCTAGGGTAATTTGAACGGGAATATCAAAATTAAAGTATGAACAAAAAAAACTTAAATTACTAGGAAAATTATGAACCAAAAACTGCATTTCATTATAAAAATCCATTTCACGAAAAGATAGATAGAGATAACATTATTAAAATTAATCGAGAACTAGACCATCAGCTTTTGCCACTTTGAGATTGGAGTCCAATTAGTCAGTTATGTTTTTTTCGATTTATGCATTTTTGAAACCCTGTAACATTTTATTTTGATACTAGTTTGCGTAGCGACGGACAAACAGGACTATAGATGGTCTAGGCTAAAGATTTGGATCAGGAATATATATACTTTCACTGCCATACCAACTTTAATAACCTTTGCCAGGGAATAGGGTACAATTAGTTAAAGGGTACAATTAGTTATTCGAAATCAGCAGAATACTTTCCACGGCCGGGGATCGATGGTAATCGGTTTGAATTACATAATTTCGGGCTTTAAGCTTTAAGAGCATGCAACACCCATGAGTCAAATAGGGTCCCCTGGGAAGCGGGAAGGCGGTAAAGATCCGATTTCAGTATTCACGCGAATGGCTCATTTCCCCCAGCAAGCGGAGTAGCAAAGGAAAGGAATTGGAGGAGCTGTCCTTGGCGAAGGAGACCCACTTGAACGTACACATAGAGGGAGCAGGGTGCCGAGAGACAATAGACAATAGACAGGAACCACAACAAAAATTATAGACTCTCGGTCTTGACTTGACTTGGCTTGGCTTGGCTCGACTGTAGCCGGCGCTTTGCGTTTGGCTGCCAGCAGTGGAGATTCCAAGTCCTTACTCCTTGGAGGCCCCCTTTCCCTTTCCCTGTGACTGTTTGTGTTGTGTTTCTGGATTGCACTTTGGCCGTTTAAGTCCGCGGAGTGTGGAGCAGTGAACAGGGGGGAGTGGGGAGCAGGGAGCAGGGTGCAGGGTGCAGGGTGCCGGGAGCAGTGAGCAGCCGCATCTTGGCGCACCACACGCACCCCCGTAATCGACTCCCCCCGTTTGGCTTTGGATCCGACATCCGACTCGCCTTCCAGGTCTTCCCGGCCAGACTCTCCTGCCTGCAAATGTTTCCTGCGACCCGACCCTGTGCATTAAAATGAATTCCCTTTGAACAGTCGGGCGGAGGAGGAGGCAGCAGGGGGCAGGGCACCCAAGTCGATTTGAATGAATGCACGTCCTTGCTGTTCAGCTCATCCCGGTGCTCATCGTCCTCTGATGGCCCGCTAGTCGCGCCCTCGTCCTCGTCCTCAAGTGTTTGCCTTCCTCAGGTGTTGAGTTGAGTTGAGTTTAGTCGAGTCGAGGAGTCGAGTCAAGTTGGCATTGTCTTTTTGTTTTCGCTGTCTGCCGCAGTTGTTTTGCTTTAGAGCTCTCCTCCGGTTTTGCCACCGTTCCGCCAGTTGCTCATCCCCATCCTCTTGCTTCATTTTTTTTTATTGTGTTTTGGCATTACGCCAAATGTGCAAAGCCAACAAAATACCAAAAGATTGCACATTGCACCTGTCCTTGGGACGCGGCGCTTTGGTTTACTGCTCCTTTGGCATCCAATCCGGCTAGTCGTTCCTTGTCCTTGCTGCCCCTGTTCCTCCTCCTGCTCTCTCTCTTTCTTGGTTCCCTGATGGCCAGCTCATCGATGATGCTGATAGTGAGATGCTGTTGCTAATGTGCCTGCCGCCTGGCAAGACGCAGGTACATCGGCTACTTTCGGGATCCCCCTCCACAGAGTGCTCCCCAGGGAAGTCCTTTTTTATGCTTCATCCGCTTCGCAAATGTGGGCCACACACCGAAATGTACTGCCGAAATCATACATCCCCTATTCATTAACTTTGGATACTCCTTTGTTGACCAGATCAAGGGGCTTTGCGTGTCAGTAGCGATGACATCTGGAGGCCAGCTCCGTCACATTATTATAATTATCGAGCAGGCTGTTGGCTGTTAGCCCCCAGCCGTCCTTGGTGGGAACACTTGGAGTAAGTGGACACTGAGGTGAACGGCAGTCAAGGGTATCAAAGGTGGGTTCGCAGCTCACCTGCGGTGGGCAGAGCAGGCACTTGCAAAGGCATCTGTTCCGGATCCGTTTCCATCTGCATCGGTATCATCATCGGTTCGGTTTGGGGTTCCACTGCGGCAAGTGCCCGGGCAAACGGTAAGTAGAAATTTGCGTCAATAGGATTGTTAAAGAGGCTTAAGTTAAATGGGAAAACTTCCGAATCAATGAACCGCAAATTGCATGCGAAATGCCAAAACGAAAATGTCGCCGGCCGAGTGTGCGTGGGTGTCCTGCCAGGATGTGTGTGTGTGTGTGGGTGCTGGCCTGACGGGAGATGGGTAATGGTGTGAGGAAGGAGTCAAGTTAACTGAAACTGAAAACGAAACGGGACTGAAGTCGCGGTGCCCAGAATGTATTTATACTGGATTCATATGCGGCGAGCGAATCCTTTGCGTCCATATGTGTATGCATTGGTCATCCTTAGAGCGTCTCTATAGTTGACCACAAGGACGTGGCAATAAAATATCCTTTGGCCACTTGCCGAAGCGCTTGTAAATGCATCCGTCCGTATGGCAAGTAGTTTCAAAGTATTTCATAAATTCGGTTTGTTGTTTCTTTCGACTATGGTCTTGTTCTTAGTCCTCGTCCTGGTCCTCGTCCTTCCATCCTGTCATCCTCACATCCACTCACCCAACGAGCTAATGGCAATTTCATTTTCCCCAGCAGATTCAATTTCGCGAGTTGTCCTCTTTTCGGATCGGATCGCTTTTTTGGGGGAGGAGTTGCAGCTGCAAGGGAAAGCTGGCCCAAGACCGACTGCATACATACGTACATACATACGAACTTGTGCTAATCTGGATGAGGGGATACGTGATTCCGTTTGGCATGCTGTGCGTGTGCAGGAGTGTCGGGGGGAGTCGGCACTTGAGCAGGCCTGCGACGACGTTTGTCTGTGTATTATCCTTGGTAATGCATGCAAAGATGCTGCAAAGTAGCTTAATACTTTATGCTCGCAATGAAAAGCCTTTTTACGATCGCATTATGCTTGTACGTACTTATATTTCAGTAGTTGTGTTGTGTATATCATGGTGTTCTATCCAATACACAGGATACACAGCCAAACCCAAACCCATATTTATATTTATATCTATATCCATGGGGATATGGGGATGGGGATGATATGTTTGTGCGATTGAGGGAGTGCTCGCATTAACTTGTTCGAGGCGCCTCCTCCTCTTTTATTTCGCAACTTGTAGCCAAAGCCGTATCGCATTTTACAGCAGGGTGCATGTTAAATGCGCACCAAGGCACCATGTCGTATGAGTGATATCTGCAGTACATAAACTATGCAGTAAATAAGTTTATTATCACCCGGCGAGGTTTCCGCTGGCTGCCTTGGATTCAATATTGGGCCACCCACTCTTGTTGCAACTCCATTTTATTATCCATGAGAAATGGGCTCAGTTCTGGTTGACTGGTGAGGAGGTTGAGTGGCCACGTATTTACATGCCCAGTGAGGAAGTCCAGAATGCCTTCACTTTTCTGCAGCCGGACGGAGCAATCGGTGACTTCCTTTGCCTTCGCTTCCCTTTGCATTGTTGTAATTATTTTTCTGGCGCTACCGCTTCTAATTAATACAAATGGTTTGATACACAATAAAGATATTTCAACTTGGCTCGTTACTGGTCGTTCAGCGACCCTCTCCATCCGTCCTGCGTCCTTCGTCCTCCCGGCTGTGTCCTCGTTGAAGAAAAAAGTTTTCCCATTTCGGAAAGTTTTTATTTTGTGCTGCTGCGTTGGCTGATTTTGCTGCTCTTCTGCTGGCCTGCAGTTGCACTGACTACGAGTGCGAGTACTACTGTGTCCCACCAGCCCACACAGATATCTCTTTTGTTTCGGGGCTTTTGCTTTTGCTTTGCTTTGGCAGTCGCTGCTTTCCTCTTCGACGTCGCAACCAACGTCATCACAATCACAATCACCATCATCATCATCATCATCATTTGGCCGTCTCGTCTGCTGCTTGCCTTCTGCTTTATACCCTCTTCGAAGGGTATTCCAAATTGGAACAAAATAAGCCCAAGGTCCCTGAAATTAAATCTTTATTTTTTGTATTATTTACATATTTATATAGGCATGGCTGGTGATTGGTCTATGAAACATAAACTACAAACGCTTAAATCTCTTGCCCAGAAGCTGTCTAAAAGTATGCAGTGCAAATATATTGTTGCCTACTTTTAGACACTTTTCTAAGTGTTTTCAAATCATCATTTACGAATTTCTCAGTACACTTTATAAACTTGGGCTTTTTTAAAATGTTTCGAAGTAGTAACTTAGATTCTAGAGATATTTTGTATGTCACCACTAGTTATTTAATGGTCTTATTAGAGTATCCTATGCTTCGCTCTTCTCTGCCGACATTACATTCTTTCTCAGCTTCTGTTTCTGCGTCTTCATCAACGTGCATTGTTTTTGTGTAATTTTGCAATAAACAGCAAAACAATTTAAAAAAAAAAGAGAGGAAAGGAAAGGGCTGGCATGAATGTCGACAAAGCAGAGGATGTAACGTTTTGCCAAGTGGAGCGACACTGAGCCAACCACACTGAGCCATCTACCCCATGGGCACCACTATACCATGCCATACTGTATACCGTGCCCTACGAAATAGGCAACGCTAAAAACCTAGTTAAAAAGTTTCGCCCGTCCTTCGTCCTTTCCGTGCACTTTTAAGTGCGACCAACCAACTGTTCATCCGCCATTTTCGCAACGCTCCAACCTCCTCCACCTCCACCTCCTCTTCCACATCCTTATCGTCCTTATCAGCCCGCCGGGAGGAGAAGGGTGGAATACTTTTGGTTGCGTTTGCGGAAGGCAAATGTTATGCCTTCATTTAATATGTGAACTGGACTTGCGGCCGTTTGTGTGGCCATGGAATATGGAATGGGATTGGAGGTACAGAGTTTGCAGTTCACTGGCGGCCCAGTTAATTTGTTATTGTTAGTGATTGCTTCGGCAGGGGGCCCCCGCCCCCTTCTAATTGAAATGTATTTGCAAAAGTTTGCGTTCAATTTGCATTAAATTCTATTTAAACAGACCTCGGAACGAACTCAGTTACCAGTTACCATATCCCAACTAAGAGCAGAAAAGTTCCAAATTAACATGGGCGGGAAGGGGGGCGTTAGAAACCGAATGAACTGACGAACGAACTTGAGAAGGGACTAAGCCACTAAGCCAACTTAATGACCACTCATTACCGCTAATTGATTTCAATTAAATCACGCCCAAAACGGCTCCGCTAAGAAAGAAGGAATTGCGGTTGATGTAGCCACAACAACTTAAACAACAATTACAAAAATAATCAGGAAACAGATCCGGCCAACAACAATGGCCAATGGCCTTTGGAATGAGCGCCAAGGAGGAAATGTCTGAAGGCAAAACAAGCAAAGGCTAACAACGACAAGGGGTGGTTGATTTGGTGGTGGTGTTTGTGTTTGAACGCCTCAAGTGACCACAGCCCTTCATCCTTCGTCCTTCATCCTTCATCCTTCACTCACTTAACTGGATATGCCACGATATCAGAAAGGATTTCCTTGCCACAAGGTGAGCATCCACATATGTCCGTCAATAAGGCCAGTTTTTAAAGGAATTCAACCCCGAATAAGACGAGCCTACATCCTTTGGCTACTTAATTTGATGAAAACGCCAACACTACACAGAGAAAATTAATCAAGTAATATTAGGTTATCAAATTGAGTATTTGTATTTCTAAATTTCTAAGCATCTATCTATCCCTTGTTTGTTCCCCTTTTGGGAGAGAAAATGTCCTATAAAGAGCACATATGTACTCACTTTCAGTATATAATTATGGAAAATGTTGTATTGAAAGTGAGTATAAAATGCCAAATCTAAATGTAAATTACTTGGTTAGTTCTCGCTGCGTAGAGCGGACAACATCAGCTGGCTGGGTGACTGAATCACTGACTCACTGGCCATCTTCCATCTTCCATCCTCCATCCAAACCCTCGGCGGCAAAGATTTTCGGATAAAGTTAATTACAACTCATTGGGTATGCGCTCTTCGCCGGGAAAAAGTTGGAAAGCTGCTTGGCTGCTCGGCCAAGTTCAGCGGACGCTCTGATGGAGCAATTAACAATGAAACTACTCTTTCTAATTGGATGAAACGCTTTGCAAGTTCTCCGTTATCCGTTATGCTTCGCTTAATAGCCGCTCAGAGTTCTCGGTGATTGCCATAATGGGCCGGTGATGTTTGCCTCGGTTCTATTTTCGGGTTTGTACTTTCCATCACATCATTTATGCTGAGTTATTTAATGGGAAGAGTAAAAGAATGTGAATTTTATTCAATTTTGCAGTGCCATCTTAAATCTTATCATTTGTTTATCCCTTGTGTTCCGGATAAACATTTTTTTATTTTCTACTTTTTTTGAGGTGGCCTATTGGCTGCATTGGTTTCTGTAACGAAGCTAAAATAATGTTGTTTAATTAATCAAAGGGCTGAGGTTGCCTCAGCCACGCAGACAAAAAAAAACCATCCAATTTGCTTGTTAATTGAAAACAATTAAGCTGGCCACGGGTTTCTCCACACGCATTCTGCAGCCATCAGGTGCTGCATCCGCATCCGCATCGGCATCGAAATCGAAATCGGCGGCTGGCGAGGATTACTCTCCTCGGCTCTCCTTCCTCGGTTTTTGGATCTTTTCTATTAAACTGTTTGCGCGGCCTCGCTGCCTCGTCGTCGGTCGGGGTCGCATTTTTCGAGGCAGCTCCCTCCGTTTCCAATGGTGTTCCAAGTGGGGCCATGCCCCATGCCCCACGCCCCGACAACACAGTCACCAACAACAAATTAATACAAATAGTCTGCAGTGGTCTGGGCCATAGATTACACTTTTGCAGACAGATTCTTGGCCAGTTGGAGGAGGGTATAACTGGTTGTCTACGACTGGCGGCAGCCATAAAAATTATAAACGGAAAAAAGCTTCACCATTATGCGAGAAAAAATGTTCTTGAAATCAAGACAAAGCTACTCTCGATTTTTTGAGATAAAAGATCTTGAAATCGATATGTTTTTCGAGGCGTACGTTCATCTTGATTTTGAAAGGTTTCCATTTTGAGATCGATCAATGGGTAATGGGTACGACGCGTTCGGATCCGTAGGATGCTTCTTCTATTCTCTTCTCACCAATCCCATCATCATCTGCGGCTAAAGCTATCATCGCTCTGCCTTTCTGTTCTTGAAAGTTTTCTGGACTTGGCTAATGTGCTTTAAGTATGCGGACAAAGGCGCTCCTCTGCGGCGACTGTGAGAGTAGTAAATTATTTATTGGTATATTTGGCTTTTGAATTGAACACTTGCTGAATATGGGGTGCAAGGCGAAAGTGAAAAAGTTTTAATAGAATTTCTTGTTTGATATCCCTTTTGCGAGCTGCTTTGTCTGCTCCTCTGCCTAAGCTTTGGCATTCCCCATTCTCAATGCTAAACCCAATCCCAATCCCAATCCCTGCCTCAATCCCGATCCCAATCAACTTGAATCCCGCTATTCGACGCGTTAGTTACATTGTATCCTTGGCTTTGTTCGATTTCCCGGCATGTTTGTCTATTTGTTCGGTCGTTTTGTTCGCACTTAATGTTTTGTTATTATTGCTTTCGAAGTGTTGTGTCCTGAGCTCTTCTTGGTTGAGTGGTGAGTGTTGAGTGTTGAATTTTGAAGTTGAATCCCAGTCCGTAGTCCGTAATCCGTACTCCGTAATCCGAAATCCTCTTCCGACTGTGGGTTTCATCCGGATCTGAATGATTCGCTTAATCCAATTACATAATTAGCCCAACTATGCGAACAATAACCAATAACTAATAAAATCAAAACGTCCGCTTGAGTGTGGTGCGAGTGCATTGAAAAACGCCAAAAAACCAGTTGCTAAATTCAAATTCAGCGGGTGTAATCGGGTTTTTGTTCCGATTCCGATTCTTGTTTGTCAAACATTTGATTTGATTTTAGACCGAAAGTGCGTTCGCTTCAGCCGAAATATGGCGTTATAATAATTTTCATTTCAAAATTTACACATGCATAATTAATTAGTATCAAAAATTTAATACTCACACTTTGTATCTGCTTAAATATTTACACTTCGTGCCAAATTTGTATGCAAATCGCTTTGCTACAGACTGACAATAACGAGCACACACCCACAGTCACAGCCACACCGACACTAGCACCCATCCGCTCCCACGCACACTCACACACAGGGGCACACACACAGCCACACGCGAAACGTCAGACAATTAAAAAAGCATACTGCGCGGGGCACTTGACTAGCACCCATTTCTCTCAGCGATAAACCATAAATGTCTTGATGGAATGATATTGGAATGATTTTAAAAACAAACATATCATTATCATCAACTATGGTTGTTTTGTAATTTATGCATTTTAAGATTTACTGAAATAAAAATGTTTGTCAATACGCATAATATCGAACAAATAAGACTATAAGGGTTTATAGAAATAGATAAGTCACAAACAATACAGCTTAAATTTTATTTAACTCAAAATTCAAAATTTTAATAAGAAAAACCAAAATACCATTTAGATTATTTTCCAATACATCACAAAAAGTACATATTCGACCAATAAATACCAATCCTACACATTTTTTTTTAACTTTCATCCTTGAAAATGGTTCCAAATTCCAAAGGTTAAAACAAAGATTTTTGAAAACAACACAAATAATATGTTGTATTTCCCAGCATTCCATTCCTAGCTAAATGGCCGTCACTGTGGCCCGCCAGTGTTGGGCAAACAGAATCGAAAACGGGTTGCCTGCCGCTGGCGTTCCTGTCCTTCCATCCTTCACCATCCTGCCCGACACTCCGACCCGCGTGGGGGGGGGTCTTTTCGACTGGGCGATTGGACTGCGGATGGTCGGACTGATGGGCGGCGGTTGGTGGAACTGGGGGGAATCCGGGGCGCAGAGGGCTGCTGGTTGATTGTTGTTTTTGAAAACCCTTTTGGTGTTTGCATTTAACGAACAGGGCCACAACGACACAGCAGCAAAAACAACAATAGAGCCAATATAACAGCCATGATGGGATGAAATGGGCTGGGATCGGGATAGGGATCGGGAATGGGAACTGGAATGGGAATGGGAATGGGGAAGATGGGAAGCTCCTCTGGCTGTGGAGCTAATAAAAGGCTCGTTACAATGAAAACAAATCAAATCGCAGGCCAAGCCATCATCCGTCAGACCAAAGCAAATCCCAGCGAAAATGAAACACGGCTAACGAATGCCACCGCCAAACAGGAAGTAGTTTGAATTTCCGGTGTCATTCGGAACCCCCACTCCACTAGGATACCCTCCCACCACATGCCACGTCCCACATCAGGGGCTGCTTTGCGCCTAAATGTTCAAATTGATTACTATAGTGGGATGGGGCGGTAGGCGGTTCGGTTGCCCAGGATGGGTTAGCCGGCCGGTGCTCAGGGATCAACTCAGCCTCACTTTGAAATGCCATTAAAATGTATTTACAAACGCAAATTGATAGTGATTTCGTTTCGGTTAGGATCTGGAGAGGAACTCCTGCTCCTGCTCCCGGTCGCTGGTCAGTTCGTGGTCCTGGTCCGGGTTCGCTCTGGATGGTCAATGCCTGTGCCTGTGGTCGACGTGTTGACGTTGCAGCTTAGCCGTCGATTTGTCAGCAGGCGCGAGTCCTGCTGTGCCGCGAATAAGCCGCTTGTACGGCTCGGACTCGCACCACGGTGCACGGGCACCTCCTGGTTAGAAGGTTCGTTTGCCGGAGTTGAACGACCAGAACTAGTAGGTACTATTATGTCGGGCTGTTCCACGATTCACAAAATACATCGGAGTAACGGAAGGGGCGGATCTCCTGCCAACTACCGCTTTCCTGGCTCAGGATCCGGTTGTTTGGGGCTGTGTGAGGAGTATAGAACGTGCCACCTGGAGAACGACTGTAAATTTATTGAGAGTCTAGAAAATTGCTTGAAATTTGTATGTAAGGGTGGGTTTAATGATCAGAAATCGGTTAACCGGAACTCCAGAAATTCTCTATTTAATTATTTAAACTAGTCTTATTGGCAAATACTAATTATTTTTTGATATTTTATTATAACCACGATTTGGACTAGAAAAACTTTCCAATTGGTTAAAGAGAGCCTTTAATTGTCAGAAATCGCTTAAACAGAAGCCTAGAAAGTAAATTTTTAAAGTTGTTCTCACTCTGCCAACTCGATGCAATCTGGATTAACTTGTGGATTTGTCTGCGAGGAAGTAGGAATAGGACAATCAGACAACTACGATGTCAAGTTTAACTGCAATTATTCTCAAATGAACTTCCCTTGAAATGCAATTTTAGGCATGTGTCTAATATATGCAAACAATTTACAGCTGCGGGCGAAAAAACAGGACATTCCGGGAGCAGGACTTGGACATGCCACACACACATGGGGGCAAACGGAAGGAAGCAACAATGCTGAATCAATATGCAGAAGAACGAGGGCGCTGACGAGCCAACTTGGTAAACAAGAAGCGTGACAAAATGATAAAGTGTCGACTCCGCTATGAGGCTAAGAAAACAACAACTTGTTGGTTTGGGGCTCCTGAACTCACGGAGGAGCTGGAGGACTGGGCAGGACGATACAGAACAGAACAGCCATGGCAAAGTGAGCAATAAACATACGCGATTAAATTCATTATGAACACTTGAACAGCACACAATACGACTGTGAAATGACAAACCTGATTGCGAATGCCTGAATGTCTGTAAATATGTGTCGTCTGGGTCTCTGGGCTTGGGTGTGCCTCTGTGCCTGCTTCTGGGTGCGATGGGTTCGGTTTGGTTTGGTTTGTGTTGGTCCCTGGTCCCTGGTCCCTCGGAGTCCCACATCAATTCAACATTGTTTTGCCGCTTGCCTGTCGTCGTGTGTCCTCTGTTCCACAATGGCCTTGCTTGGATCCCGGAGCATATGGAGCGTGGAGCGTGGAGCATGGAGTATCCCTTGCTGGGGACAAAACACGTTCGTGACTTGTGTTGCTGAGGTCCTCCTCCCCTGCCTCTTGGCTTTTTCAATCGTGATATATGCGCAAGTGATTGGAGTATGCGTGTGCGATTACTAATTGCATTGCTCTGATATCAAATCAACATGCTTCCGCACTGATTTCTATCCGAGATTCGTCTGGAGCTGTCGGACAGGACAAGTCCAGAAGTCCAGGGTCACCTTGCATCCGCAAAGTCCATTTTTGGTCCTATAATCTGGACCAGGCCACCTAATTGGCGTTGCCCCTAATTGGTCTAATCAACAGTTGGCGACGAGCGCCCAAAATTAACCATCGCGAATTGTTGCATATTGTCTTCGCTGCTTGATATGCCGTGTGTGTGTGGCCAGGCCAGGTGGGGTGGGCGGCTGGACGGAGGAGAGGATTCCGACTCCCCTGGTCGTGATGCGATAATTGCTGTCACAAACAGTGGATGTGGATCTGCATCGGCGTAACCATAAACCGTTGTCCCCCCACCCACTCCATGGACATGCACATCCGTGTGTGTGCACGTGTGCGCGGGTAATGGCGCGGCTGGCACCACATTTCGCCGTTCTCCATTCGGCCTCTCATTTGTCCACCACCACCGACATCGCTACCCGCCCTCACATCCACATCCACGGATGACAGGCCATGCCCGCTGGTTTTAGTCAATTTTGGTTTGTCGCCTGCAGGTTTGGAGGTTTGCAGGCCGCTCGCCGGACAACTGGATAACTGGATAACTTAGTAGCAGCCTGTTGAATGAGTTGTAGTCGTCCTAGGATACACCGTTAATAATGGCCAGAAAGCTGGCCAGTTGGAGTTGCAGCTGCATCAGAATCAACAGCGTACGCCGGGGATATATAACCCGTGGGCAGGAGTTCTCGTTGATCCATTCCCGAAAGTGATAGACATCGGTGTAGATGCCAGCCGAGTCGGGTTCGCCGCAGCCCGTGCCGAAGGACACGATGCCGGTCACCTTGTTGTCACAGATAAGCGGCCCACCCGAGTCGCCCTGGCAGCTGTCCACCTCCGTGTTGCTCGCGTCGTTGGCGCACAGCATGCCCTCACTGGTCCAGCCCGTGAGCTTTTTGCAGAAGGTGTCTGGCAGGATTTTCACATCGCCGTTGATTACCTCATCAGGAAGTGGCCCGAACTGTTGGATATGGATATATGAAGTTAGGATTGAGAAACGCTTGAGATAGATGGATGAATAGGTGCCCACCTGAATGACTGTGCCCCAGCCAACGATGGTGCACTGCACCCCGGCCACCGGAGCCTTATGGTACAGAGCTATGCTGTCGGCAGAGCTGCCCAGCGTGATATCCTCCTTGATCAGCACTATTCCAATGTCGTACTTCTGCGACTTGCCCTTCTTGTACTTGGGATGCGGCACCAGCTTCTTGGCGATAACACTCTGTGTGGAACCGCACTTCACCAGCCTCTTGGGCGTCCCAGCGATGACCGTTATCTTCTTGGGCATTAGCTTGCGTTTGCTGTTGACCGATGAGCATTTTGTTATACTTATATATAAACTATGTATTGCATCAGGGGTGCTCAATACTGCCATATGGCGTCGCAATTCGCAAAGTCGCAAAGAATCGTCTTGTGCCCAATTCAAGATAGGCGTGTGACCGCAGGCACGCTTTGTGACTTAACAAGCACCTCTGTATTACATTATAATTATATAATTACCCACTAAACAGGCAGTGTGCTGCGGTTAGAATGGCCCGTGGACTGAAGATCGCACCTGCGCAAAAGTGGTTGTCGCCGAAGAACTTCTTGGACTTGCCCAATCGCAGCGAGACGACGTATTTGACCAGATGGTTGTCTTTCGGCCGATAGCCGCCCGTGATTAGAAACTGAAAGTCCGAGGGGCTGGGATCTTTCGCGGGATCTTCCGGCAGGGGCACTGATTGCAGATGTGCTGTTGTGTTCGATTCGGGGACCAACTCGGCGTTAACAGAGATCAGCAGCAAAAGGCACACAACAAATTTGGATGGACACATTCTAAATGAATGGGGAATAGGCCCTACAAAAAATGTGACTCTAAACAACAATGCTCCAGTGTTCCAACCCAAAATGGCAGACAGTGCCACTGGAAGATAGCGCGTTTTGCAGCCAAGCCATCTGATAAGCTGATGAAAAAGTCGCGTTCATAAATAACTTTTGCCACCACAAGTGTGCGTGTGAAGCAACAGGAAGCATTTCTTTATCCCGGGCGCTCCAACTAAACTGCGAATTGCACTTACACTCGAGTCCGGAGTCCGGACTCCACTCAGTCAAGTCAAGAAGCCACACATACTGCGTTGTCAGGTTTTTTCCATCCCCGTTGTAGTAGACATACCCTCGCCACTAAGTAGTTGCTTGTTTCATGTCACTTAAGTCGCTGCCTTTCGCTGCCTTCCGAAGGTCCCTGGCATTCGACGACCGGGGTGAAGGTGTCGGCCGGGTCGTTATCATTAATTTGCAGCCTGCTTTTTGCAATAATTTACAAGGCACTACTCTTCGCCCCCAGTCCAGAGGGTCGCAGCAGGCAGCTCCAAGCTCCAAGGACCCTGAGCAGCTCCTTCAGCTTTTTGCCGGAGGCGTACAGTGGTCCCACATCACAATACAGTTTTGCAAGAGATACAGCAATTTTCTCTAGGCTGATATGGACTTTTTACTGCTTATATGAAGAAAACTGTTGGTTATATACATATACAAAAATTCATATATGTATTTTTAGAATTTATTATTGGTACATAAATGGTTTTGAAACCAATGTCCAGCAGGCTTCCTGCTGCCTTGGCCAAGTTTTTAAGTTGAGTTGTCATTTTGCCCGCTTACTAGAGACAAATTTGTGCGGCAGGACAAAAAATGGTATCCATTTTTTACCCAACGACCCACTTTCACGCTACACGTACTTCCATATTCATATGCGTGGTGATAATGGAGCCTTGGACAGTTTGAAATTCAAGCTCTCTGCATATTTTTACGCAGCAATTAAAAGCCTCGGCCTGCGGCGTCGGACAAATACGATCCAGATATAAAGAGTCCAATAGCAAAACACCGAAATTTATTCGATGAGCAGTCGGCGGCAAATGTGAATCGGATTTCAAGGAGGAGCAGCTGCACAAGTTCCCCAGGAAGCCAGCTGGGTGGGTGGTGGTCAGGGAGCAGTTGTCACCGGCCAAACAATTATGGCACCTGACTGCCCTCAGATAGCAGACCATCCGACCATCCGACCATCCGACCATCCGAACATCCAACCATCCAGACATGCCACACAAGCCATGCCGACATGCCGACATGCAGGAGTGTGCTCTTCGTATTACTTATCGCCACAGACGATGCCGAGCTTTGATTATTGTTGCCTTTTGCAGTTTTAACTAAAACGCATTCGGTTCTGGAGTGGTGAGGTGAGGTCCTGGAGTTGCTGCAGAGGTGCAGAGCTGCCAGGCTCTATGGTAATCGTAATCCCCTCCAACGCCCCTCTCCTCTATTTGTTTGCATACATTGATTGAATTTGTTTACGCCATTAAATTTGCAAATTGCTATCGGCAATTTTGCATAAACTGCAGTGTAAGAATTTACCGCACAACTTGCCCGTCCGTCCGTCCGTCCATCTGCTGCATGGCTAATGCTCCCTTGTCCATTGTCCACCGTGTGGTGGACGGTGGTTCCGGCAAGGACAAGGCCAAAGCCAGGGGCAACCCTCGTGTGAGTCTGGCATACGAGTCATTAACTATTCATATGGCAAACCAGAGCAAACCGGCAAAGCAGCCAGGAGAGGAGAGGAGAGGAGAGGAGAAAGAGGAGCCAGTTGATGACACATTTGATTCCGGCTGTCAACGGCCGACAGCCAGCACAGTCCGGGAATCCGGAACCCAGACTCCATACTGTCCATGCTGTCCAGACTGTCACCTAAAAGCCCTCAGAACGAGAGAGCCTTGCGCAAGGATTCGGGGCTCAGCCGGATGAAGCTAAGTGGGCTTGATATCCGGTTGACCTTCGTCTGAATCGCATTTAACAGGCATAAACAGTGCTTAAGCTTCCGCGAAATCAGGGGTGAATCAGGAGTGAACCAGGAGAGAATCAGGGAGAATCTGGGGTCAGGAGAGAGGAGCGTTGAAAAATTGAAATTATCCCTCCCGCGGGCAATCTTTCTCGCCCTGAACTGGGAAATCGAATTGCGGATTGCTTAAAGACGACTCAGTGCAAGTTCCGTCGAAATACGCGAATGGTTTAAAACCAGAGTGCCGGAGAAACCGGTTCATTGTCTTCAAAGGGCAGAATAATGATGATCAGGGGGCCATATATTTACATTACCACCGGTGGAGCAACCCACTTGCACTGCCGCATTATTTAACTTGTGTGCTGCGGCCCCCCTTAAATTTATGATAAAAGTTTTCGCTTAACGCAACGGTAGAGGCCTCACTCAATACGTATTTCAATATTTCTCATTTCGCAACCACATTCGGGTCAGCCTGTGAAGGTCAGTGGTGGATTTTGAAATGGTCTACATACAGAGAAAAAAAGCAGTCGAAAAATTAAGAAAAACGTTGTTAAATTAAGAGAAATAAGTCAATAACGATAGTTCTTATGTCAAAAAACAACTTAAAATAACAAATGCATTTGTTTTAAGAACTTTTGTTCTTATTTAAAGAACTTTTGTTCTCACTTTAACCGCACAATTTGAGAACATTACGTCCTTTAACTAAGAATTTTGCTCCTTAATGTAGACCTGGTTTCTCCCCCAGTTCAGAAATGGTCGACAGCTGATATGCATTCATTTTTTTTACAGCCGCTCTACCCCACCTCTGCCCCTCACTTAAACTTCAGCCGATCGGTGATACAATGTCGTCACTAATCACAGGACCATTTCCAGATTCAAGTATCTGGAGGCGCATCTCGGTCATCTCTCGCCTGCTGCAAATTACTTTTCCGCTCGACGAGAGCACCGTAATGAGCATAATCCTAATTATCTCTGCCATTCCTCCCTGGCTAGAGGTGCATGGCCATCTTTCTACATCCTCGTCTTCGTCCGCGTCCTCGTCTCGTCCACCTTCCTGAGCCGGTGGTTCATCCGGTTCATCTGTGTGTGTGCTCTGCTCCTTTGAAGCTCTGCCTCCACCGAGAGAGCTCCTTGCTTAATTACATTTTTTTACCCACACCCTCCACCGCCCGGCAGGCCATGCACTTGAGAGCGGAATGGCCAGGAATTTTTCCACGGCTGATTGAATTTGGAAATGCTGTCGGCTGCACTCCAAGTTGGCGTCGTCTCTGTCCGACCAAATTACATTAGTTGAGAGCAGTGCAGTCGCGGCTTATCTTATTAAGAGCAGTCATAGATACGCGTATTTTGCCGGAATATTTGGGGAACCATGCGAACCAATTGCCTGGCCAATAGATTCACCATTATTTATAATTTCATATTAATAATGAGATATTCATATAATGACAAGATATTATCTAAGACTGAACTTGAGTGTTCTTTTGAATTTAATAATAGTTCCAACAACAATAGCACTCAGCGGAAGGGGGTTTATTGATTAAGGAATCATTACGCCTACTCCATTTTCGATAAAATTAAATTAATTAATTGATCTAATGTTTCGAAAAATAAGCAATCCCCAAATAGCTTTTTTCAATCAGAATGTTTAGATTATGGCTTGTGTTCGTTATGACCACAATTATTACCATTCTCTTCTATTTGCGTAAAAAAATGTAATCTTATATGAATTAATGTTCACAGCATTTATTATTTCCTCAATAAATAGGAAACTAATCTTCTAGGTAAAGTTTTTCACCAGTTATTATAAGACGAGGATCGCAAATCAGAGACGGCATATGGCAGATGGGGCAATTCTCGTGCTCTTTCAAATAGTCAGTAATACATCTTTGCCCGAAAACGTGACCGCATTTCAAAATAACTGGGCGATGGCCTTCCGTCCCGTGGTTGAAGTCGCATAAGAAACATTTGTTTTCTTCTACTATCTCATCCAGTGTCTCCTTCAGCTTCCGCGTTTCCGCGTCGATAATGGGCTTCCCTTCCTCATCCAGCATCGCGTTCTCCTCCCCGTTCTTGCTCCGCATCTCCTCCACTTTCTTACGCAGTGCTTCCAGTTTAAGTTTTTCTTCGATCAGCTTACGCTTTGCTGCGTTCTTAGCTTCCTCCTCTTCAATTTCTCTAATAAGATCCCTCTTGAGCATCCTTAAAAGTTGTTTTTCTTCCATTTTGGCCTGTATTAATACAAATCTATGTACTGTATTTTTCTGACAAGTTATACGTCGGAAATCAGAAGTATTTGTGACAGGGAATACAAGTTTTTCACAGCCCTGTGCCATTATAGTGTTGATAAAACGCTGCAACTTTTAATTTGGTATTATTTTATAAGCTGTTATAACTGTAATGGGGTTATTCCACTACATTGTGCGGCTCATTCATTAAAAAATTCATTAGAGGCTTAGAAAGGGATTTGTTTGGATAAGATGGCATGGTCACTCAGAATTTATACGTTAAATTTAAACTTTAATTCAAATAACTTCAAAGCTGTAAAATTAATAGTGTGTATTGTCATGAAAGCAGACATATTTATATTTAATTGTATCAATTTTATAAAACTTTAATTAGGCCGCTGAAATATTTTTTGTATTGTTCTTATTTGTTTATATATTTATTATTGATACCATTTCACATTTGCTCTAGTGAATGAGCAAAATTGTACTTTTTAGATTCAATTTTGCTCATTGCTCATCGCTCCAGGTAATACCGTATGGATGTATTTAAAAATACCTCAAAAAAATACCGAAAATGCCCCTCGGTTTTTACAATTTTTCTGATTGATTGCTCATTGCAGCCGACATATATCTGTCTTGCTCGCACCTACGTAAAATCGTATAGGCTAAGAAAAATTTGGTCTAATGAATAAGCCGAACAATGTAGTGGAATACCCGCATTAAGAAGCTGAATATAAAACAGGAAATTTGAGCAATAAGAATAACAACCACTGTTTTAACTTCAGAAAAATGTACACGGAAACTTTCGCGCCAAAGAGGGGTTCGCGTATCCCCTTAATGATTGTTCTTTCCATTTATAGATCTTTAGGAATAGGGATTATCTCTAAAAAAAAAAAAAAAGTACTTTATAGGTCAAAGGATTAGCGGCTTATATCCCATATTGCCCCTTTGATTATTAAAGAACGCACAAGTAAGCAGATAGCTACTGGGGTAACCTATTACTCCCAAAAAGTGTTTCTAGTGGAGACTTTCCACTGGGATAACTCCATGTATCGGGCGTTGACAGCTAGTGTTTGTTGTTTTTACTAGGGATGGACCTTCAACGATAGGTAAATAATACAAAATATACCGGAAAAAGATCCTAAAAGTACCTCACTTTTGCCCACCCCTAGTTGCCTATACAAAACCTATGTAAAAACTACGGGGTTATGTCAATAACACCGTAACTCCACCCTAGTGTAAATAGGCTTTAAGTTTGGCAAACAGGTTGAGGGCCTGCAGACTTGCTCCCTATTCTGTCTCTCATCTCAAATCCTGGTGGCCTCGTGGGGAAGAGGAAGGAGTGAGAAGCGTCGACGCCACAAAGTGGCTTATTATAATTTCCAAAATAAACTAAATGTATGCTTTGGTTACCCGCTTGTCTGTCTAAAAGTGAAAATAATATTGTAGTTGAAATATAAACATTGACGTGCGCCGTGCGTATGTGTCCGTCTGTGTGGGAGGTTGGATGAGGATGTTGGATGGTGGATGGTGGGGTGTGCGCTTTATACTCGTGCCGCAGGAACAACTGCCACTCCGAGCCGGAAAACGAAAAGGGTTCAATTCCCCCTCGACCATGTTAGACCACCATCACCCCATTCCATTTCGATTCCTTCCATTCCTGTCCTGCAGGACAGGCTGCCAGACAGTTGGCCGGCATTCAGCATAAGCATATTAGGCGTCGCCATTCGGCGGTGGGTGATGCCTGGATGGGTGGATGGATGGTGGGTTCAAAACTGGGGTGACACTAAAACGTGACGTTGAATCCAATGCGATGCTCAAGCGTGTGAAAATACCAGAAAGACGTGTTGCTATCAAATGGTTTGAATGCCGTCGCTGGCATAGCATAGCATAGCATCGCAACGGAACGAAGCGGATCGCTTGGCGCGTGTGCTCTTGGCCGCCAAGCGTATTTATGGCGCACTCGAAGTTAACAGACAGAGGAAGTGATACATCAAGGACACACATTCATACGTCCATACGTCCGTACGTCCGTACTCCACACTCCACACTTCGCACTCCAGACTCCAGACTCCATCCATAGTGGCACACGTCCGGTAGCGATTCGTCTTTACACGTTTTAAATTAATCCTGAAGTTACTTAACTAAAAGTTTCGAAACTGGTTCCGTTTTGCCCACACACACACATGAAGGATTAGGAACAGAAACCGCATCCATATCCAAGTGGAAAAAGGTTGTAATGGAGGCGCTCATTTGCTTTTGGCGGGGCATCAGCACATCAGCTAATGCTGACTCATGGAATCAGGGTCAAATGTTTGCAGCTTCGTTGGCCCAGGCTTTATGGTCGGTCGCCCGCTCAATTAAATCTCCGTCGCTTCGCCTGTCCTTCCTCTTCCCCTTCCTCGTTCTCGTTCTCGTGTCATCCTGTCATCCATCTGGAGGGGGGCGGCATAGGCGAGGGCGTGGCTGTGCCTGGGTTCATCATATGCGGATTGCTTAGCCTAGGCGGTCGCTCCTTGTCACCGCCAGATGACTGAAGCTGCTCCTTTCCTCCTCCAACACTTTATACAATATCAAGATTAGCGCCTAATGTTGGACGAGGAGGAGGTCGCTCCTTCTCCTTTGTCCATTTTCTGCTAGTGTGTGTGGATGGTCGTTTGGATTCCAGGAAGGTGGTCTCCGGTCTTCGGTCCTTGTCCTTTGTCTGTCCTCCGGGTGGGCGTTGCTCCTGGTGCTCCTGCTGCCGGCAAAGGCAAAGGCAAAGGCAAAATAAATTACCACTCATGTTGTTCTCCTTTTGGCGTGGTTGCGGCTGGGGCGGTCATTGTCGTCAACAAACATTTTGACACTTGCTCCGTAACCATAAAAGTCAGTCAGTGTTGGGGCTTAGCCAACTTTAAATACCTTTGGACAGATTAAAAGTCTCGTTAACCAAAATGTTTGCAGCTTTGCCTGAATGCCTCAATGCCTGTAGTATGTAGTATGTATGTACGTGTGTTTGCAAAGTGAGGCTGTGTTTGTTTGGGTCATCGTGTGCGAGAACGAGAACGAAAACGAAAACGAAAACTATCGCCATGCATAAATTGCTTATGGAAATGGTTTTAGCCCTGAGGGGCCTTCGTTTCGTTCCGGATTTTCGGGGCCACTTTTGCAGTCTGCAGTCTGCAGTGGTGTGTGGTCCTCCTACATGCTGAAAAATTACTGAGCATTATACTTGAGGGTCACTTTTAATTACTTTCCAGAAGGTCATCATTAATGAGTGTCAATGGGTCCCGGTCCCGGTCTTCTTGTTCCTTCTTGTCGCCCGGAGCATGTCCTGCTGCCGTATTGATCGGCCCACTTCGAGTGGAGTGCCTCCAAATGTGTCGGAAATTAAAGCAAAAACTTTTCACATTTGTCGCCCATTTTGCGGTTAGCCATTTGCAACTTTTGCACACTTTCGTCCTGGCCTTCTGGCTCTGTCCTTTGTTTCTGTTTCTCCTTATGTTTACGTTGGCAAGGACCTCGTTGTCCTTGTTGTTATTGCCCACTGCTGTCAGCATGTGTTGCCTCACAATTTGCATGCGTGTCGGAGGAAGGAGGCAAGGTGAGCGCATAAGTATGCTACACTTTTTCAAGTATGCCCACGCCACTCGACAAGTGGCGCCCGAGCGGGGTCATCCAGTGGGGACCGAGCAGGTTCCAACTATACGTATACGTATACGTAATGTCTGGGTAATTGGCCGTAGTCCCTAAAACCGTTCACATCGTTAAATCACACCACTCGCCAGCACTTCGCGCACCAGGATACGAGGATGCCAGGATATCAGGACACCACACGCACACACACACGGGGCATTGTGGCATGTGTGAGTGGCAATAATTTATGCGCGTTAAATTCTAACCGATTGACTTGTCCATAGGCAGCTGTTAGCCGCATCAGTGGTGGCCGAAGGTCGAAGGTGGACTGGGTGGGTGGCTGATTGGGTGGACTGGGTGGGCTGGGATCGGACTCCTCCTCCTGGCATGCCGCATGCGAATTGGCTTTATTGCCAAAGTTATTTTTGCGGCCCGTTGTTGTCGAGGCGTTGTTATTGCAATTTAATAAGCGGCTAATTGTTGTTAATCAATTGTTTAACAGTTTACAACATATTTTCGCTGGTCGTAGCGGTGATGGCGTAAATTATTTGTATTATTTTTTATTGGCCGGCTAAATGTTGCTGTTGCTTTTGCACGCATTTTAATTGCAATTGTTATTGCAGTTGCCGAGTTGCAGTTGCAGTTGCAATTGCAGTTGCAGTTGCCGAGTTGCGTTTGTATTGTTATTACAATTACAATTCATTGTTGCCACGTCCGCCGCCTGTTTGTCGAGTCTCTCAGCCCATCCTGTCCTGTGCCCCTTGTATTTTGTGGTCATCCTGGCCAGAATCGGAGGAGGAGTAGCAGGATCAGCAGTAGAAGCCCTTGCAGCTGCAGTCCGCCGGCCGCAATTATTCTGTTGCTTTATTGTCTGTTATAATTAAATCATTTGATTTCATTGTTTGGATTTAACATTTGTGTGACGCCCCTTACATTCACCTAGGCACTCGCACATAAATACCGGGCACACCCATCGCACATACAGATGTACAATGTATAATGCGTATTAAACTTTCACTATCTGGCTTTGCAGCACTAATTGAATTTTTTAGTATGTGAATGCCTAGGCAAATAATCAGGCAAACACATGGGGGCTTTTTCGGAGAAGAGGGGTGCGCGTAATTACTTATTAAATAACTCATAAATGTTAATATCGATATGCACGAATTTTGTTTACCCATCGTTCCCTTTGACATGTCGTTCCACCACAGTCGCATGCCCACTTCATTCCGGGAGAAACGTGGAAATTATCTTCCACTTTGGTTTATCCAGGGACTCGCACTCGCGGCCCTCGACGGATTCTTAATTTGCTGATGAAAAATTTTCACGTACTTAGGGCAAATGGCAAGGTGTCGAGCTGCTTGTTTCTGGCATTAGCATTACCTCGGCTCAGACGCTTAGACACTAATGAAATAAAGGTGGGCCCGAAAAAGGTGGTGGGGAGTGGGGAGTGGGGATTTGGGCCTTGGGATCCTGCGCTCCAATCTTGAGCGATAACAATCCATCTTTTGTCTAGCAGCGCTACGTGTCGTTGTCGTTTTCATTTCGGTGTTATTTCACAGGGAAGGGGATGAGGGATAAGTGAATGGAATGGGATGGCACGATGGCAAGGGTCTGGTGGGGATAGGGCAAATTTATTTATACACCCAAATGAAGCAGTCGGCTAGAGGAAGAGGAAGGGGAAGACCAAGCAGGGAGGACTACAAGGACTGCAGGCTGAGGGCCTTAAGTCCGAGCAGACATGAGTTACCGTTGCCAAATTAAACATCACCGACATACAATTTATGAAGCCAGACATTAAGTCGGGGGCCCGCAAGGAGCTGAAAGTGTATATATATCCCTGGGACCTTTGGGGTTCGAGCGTGTGTGTGTGTGTGTGTGTGTATGCGTGCTTTGTTTAAAGCGAATTAAGGACATTACATTTTACCGGCACTAATTCCAACATAACTGATGCTTATCCCCGCTACAAATTACAGCTCAGACCCAAGCTGATCCTCGATGGCTGGAGGAGATCCTCGAGAGCGGTTCTAACCCATTATCACCCTTCCGAGCCTGTCCTCGTGTCACACTGACTTGTCGGTGTCAACGGGTTAAGAGGTCGTTTTGGCCCAACCAATCCAAAGCCAAATCCAAATCCCAATGGGGAGTTTGTGAGGCAAGTAAAGCACACACACATGTGAGGAGGCGAAGGAGCATGGCCACTGAAGCCACAATGCTTAACGTAATTACAAGTAGTTTTACGGTTGAGCTGGAGGCAAAACACCAGGAGAAGAGAACCTGGCTGGAAACGTTATCTCAAATTTTGGCAAGGCCACAAGGACCGCACGGACCACCGGCCCAAAACAACTCAGACGTAGACGGAGACTGAGATGGAGACTGAAACTCCGACTCAGACGTCGTTCACGTCCACGTCGGGGCGGAGATAAAAGAGAACCAAGGAGAAAAAGCACAAGCAGCGCGAGAACAATGGAAATTACGAGTTTCAATTTGTAGAAAAATTTATTATATCCATTAAGTAAATGGGTTTCGAACAATCTACCCGGGGACCCAAGGAGCCAACCTATGACTCATTTGCTCTTGCCCTTGTACTTTAGTGTAAACAGGCAGGCGGAGGGGGGGGGGGGGTGGGGGGGGGAGCTCCTTCAGCTCCTGGAGCACTTGGGAAGACCACGACGCATCCAACGCAAAATGTCAAAATTTTTGAATGGCCCTGCTGCAGCTGTGCCGCCGGGCAAGCATGGGTTTTCGCCCTAGGTCTCGACCTACATGCACAAAAAAAAAAAATCTAAATGGAATTTATATAATAATGTGACCTCCCAATTATAGTAATAAATTGTCAAGTTCTTTAGAAGAAGAGGAAAATCTGAAGTGTTACTATGGAAAATATCAAATTATCCACTTTTTTTTTTGAAAATAAATAATATTGTTAGGTTTTCAGTGTAGGCAAGAGGCAACCGCAGAGCCTGGACCGAGCCCTTGCCACCCGGAGGCATCCTCACCACCCAAGCCAAACCAAAACGAACCGGCTGGGAGTGAATCATAGACCGCAATATAAACTTTTATGCTTGGCTTATTTGTTTTGTCTGTTTGCTCCTGCGTTTCAGTGTTTCCCTGCTTCGCTGCTGTCTCTGTGAGTCCGCTGCGGCTACGGCTGTTTTCTTCTCCATGTTTCCATGTTCCATGACTTTGTCCTCCGCCTGTCGCCAGGAATCCCTGAATTCTGAATCCGGAATCCTGAACTTGTCCTGTCCGCTGTCGTCACCATCAAAAAGTTCTTCTGGAGCCGACATGTTAATACGTTTTGTGGCCAACATTTTAATCAGTTATTTTTGGTCCTTCGCCCCGTTCATTCCATTCCCAATTATTCCATACCGGAGCAACAAGCTATCAATACATATCAAATTGCACAACAACGAAGCAGTTGCATGACATTGCCTAGTCGAATATCTATTTCGTGGGTCCACACAGAGGAGCACGAGGACAGCCCCTGCCCCCATCCTGGGTAGCTCGTAAAGCTTTATCGATACATCTGCACAATTTAATTTAACCGCAACTTTATTACATTTCGCTGGCTGCTGACTGCCGGCTGCCCTGGGACGAAGATAGAGTCCCGGGAGTCCTGGGAGTCCTGCCGAAGCGATGCAGCCGTGCCAGCCTTTCGGATTGAACTCCCGAACATAAGCCGGGCCAAGCTGTTTGATCTCGCCCGCTCATTAATATGCACGGCACCAGAATCAGTTTCGACTTGCGACTTTCGACACAATTTTGACTTTATCTGTGTGCTCTGTGCTTCTAGGAAAACGAATCTGTATTTGTATCTGTATCTGTATCTGCTTCTGTTTCCGAATCGGGGCAACAGCTACGGCAAGGACCACAGTGATGACATCATTGGGGGGGGGGGGGGAAGAATGAAGAGCAACGGAAAACAAAACATTGACAGTTGACTTAAATGAAAGCACACGTGGCTCATAGTCTAAACAGCTGCTGGAAATAAAGTTTGGCCTTTTCTGATTGCGATTGAGGTGGAGTTTTGGGGGTCCTGGGCTCTGGCACCAACCCATACCAACCCCTCTCCTGACCCGATTGTCGTTTTCAATATGCCAGTGCTTAAGATTTTCAATTTTCGTTTGTAATCAGCCGTTTGTATTTGTCGTCGTGGGTGCTCAGCCAGCCAACCCAGCCAACCCAGCAGGAAAGCCCAGACCAAACCCAACCAAACCTACAGACAGACATGCCCCATCGACACTTCGAACACACCGCAGGTGTAGCAAAAGCAAAAGTCAACACTCAAAGATGAGCAAGTTCCGTGGATGGAATGGGGGCAGGGCCGATGGGAAGACGAGCGGAAGACAGGAACACGGTGAATAAGATGGAGGAGCATGCAAATGCAAATGTTTTCCATACGACGCGCTGTCGTTGCTTGAATTTTAATTTGCACTGCCACCAACTTACGCTGCAACATTGCAAAGGTGGCAAATGCCAAATGCCGAATGCCAAATGCCGGATGCAGTGGAGCCAAACAGTGGCGGGATGGGATGACAAGCACTTCCTAGCACTTCCCAGCATTTCCCAGCTCGCAGCATCCCGCACGTTCAAATGCATGTTCGCTGGCGGCTCATTGCAGAATAATTTGCATAAGCTTTGCACCGCCAGCCTCTTTGAGCTTTGTGAGATTTTATTCTAGCTTCAGTTGCTCCTCTGGCCAAATCCACCATCTCCTCACTGGAAAAAAAACTTGATAGTAAAGATAAATATCTGGATATTGAATGAAAAGATTTGTACTACAAATTTCGTAGTAAATATTTGAATTAAATACAAAACATATTAAATTACATGATTTAATAATAATATATTTGAACCAAGATCGAAAATATGATATTTTATAGTCATATTTAGCTTCATCATTAAGAAAAATAATTTCATATTGAAATTAAAGATTGTAAATGTAAAAATTTCATATTTAAAAAAAATGTATAAAAACCGCAATAGATTAAAAATCTTTGGATTTACGAGTTTTTTCTTTTCAGTGCTCCTCCTTCTGGGGGTCAGAGGTGAACGCGTGAGGAGTCGTGAGAGCATGAGGGTGTGATTTAAGCGGAATGTTCCGGGTCACGAAAATTAGCCGCCTCACGTCCATCTCCATCCAGATATCCACCCTCTACCATCCACCATCCAGATTCTCATTCTCGATGATTCGCTTTTCATCGCCGCTTGTTTGCAGCCAGACAATTGAAGTGCAATTTGCACATTTCCCAAGGTCTGGCGGCTCTTGGCGCCAATTTCCATCCACAATTAACGAGGCTGCGGATGCTAATTTGAGTTTTGGGCGAGGCCAGGGGTCATCACTCCTGGTTCGGGATCACTCCCTTCCCCGCCGCTCGGTCAGTTGTCCGAATTTTAAGCAAGTGTCTTAAATATTTATTGAATTCCACAGGGGCAAAGGCAAAGGCAAAGGGAAAGCGAAAGCGAAAGGAAAAGGATGAGAGCCGCCACACACACATATATAATCATGGCCCGATTGAGTGGACAAACAATACGTGCCGAGAACGCCTTCTACCTTTTCCGGGTTTTCCCGATATTGGTTCGGCGCAGCAACAGATACGGATGGGGAATAAGGAATGGGGAGGAGCTGGGCCATCAGTAAATGGTTACAAATTGCTGCAGACAGCCAGCTGGCCTGGCTTAGGCACAACTTGAACTCCGGCAAGCGGCAACTGTGGCCATTGTTGGGCGATAGCTTCGGTGGAAGTCAACAAATGAACCTTGAAAATTCATCCAAAGATGCCGGACGCGGGTCGCTCCCACTCCACACATGCATGCATACACCGATGTACACCCATATTTCGAGGCACTGTATACATGTCACGTACGCGCTCACACCACAACCCATTACACTTTCACGAGCAGACAGTTGTCGTTGTCGTAGCTTCAGATCCTCCCTCCTCCTTCTGCTCCCAGCTCCTCCTGGCACCTACTGCTCCTCCTGGTTCCCCTCCATCCGATGGCCGGTGTCGGCTTACTGTTTACTTTCCGTCGTCTGCTGTTTTGATTCGGGCCAGCCCGGCGCCATATTGGGTCTTACCCAAAACCCATTTAATAATCTCATTTTGCCACAATAACAGAAAATATGATTTTCTCTCGAACAATCGCACAGTCGAGGAGTCTCCCAATCCGAATCCGAATCCGAATCCAGCCACGACAGACGACCCGCAACCGCCGACGGATGATGGGAGCGCCCGAGCCAAGTGAAATCTCTGTGGACTGGAGGAGGGAAAGGAATGAAGCCTGTTGAACAAGTAATTGAATACATACGTGAGCCGCATTTCCAATAATTTCCAAATGAAGCTCTCCCGCCGCCATTATCTATTGCGTGTTATCCTTTTTATGATTCCTATTAGTGGAATTAGATTTCTCCCCGTGATCACCGGTCCATTGTCTTGTTGTTTTAGGCGTACCTAATACCCGTAATTATCCGTCAGTTCCGTATGATTGATGCCAGAGCCTGGAAATGGCTTTTCAGACGTATGTATCAGGTGTACCAGCTTCAAAATTTGTTAGCTAATTATGCGTAAATGCATAAAAGTGCCTTCTCAGGCATAAAATCATTCTGTTTCTCTGCCGTTGGGCGCCAATTGTATACCCTATCGACGTAAGCCGCTTTCTGAAGAACGAACCGAGGTTCGAATGGACCGACCGACCACCGGTAGTGGTCGGTAGTTGCCCATTTTCAGGAGGGATTTAATTAATTTGTTTTTAATTCAATTTAACTTATTGCCTTTTCTCTGGCCTGCTCCTGGCTCCTGCTACTCCTGCTACTCACGCTACTCCTACTTTCCTTTCCTACGTCCATTGTATACTGTATATTGTATTTTGTATTTTGCATTACGTATTTCTTTTTCGCTCTCCGTATTTCGCATTTATTAAATGGCACATTTACTCTGTTTATTGGCCTTAATGCCGGCTTGCTAGCGAAATTTACATTTTAAAACAGTTTACTCCTGTTTCCACCAGCCTCCGTCGTCGAGCACTTGGCATCGCCGTCCCGGCATTGTTAAAACATTTTCATTGGCCTTAAGTGGAAATTCATGTGTACAATAATTTGTTGCGGCAGTGAGTAAAAGTAAACCGAATACGGTCAATGAGCTCGGACCAAGTAATTTGCGGGCAGTCGTTAAAGTCGTCGTCGGTACTTCTCCACTTCTCCACATCTTCCACTTGGCCCAGCAATCTGTCAATGCATTCGTTCGTCCTTTATCCTGGAAGCTTCATGAGCATGAACATCCTCCAAGTGCGCATCGAGCAAAGGGCAACTTATTGATTTTCTAGCCGCAGACAGCAGACAGAGGCGGCGGTCAATCCGCGTCGTCTTTCAATGCCGCGCCGCTTGCAAAATTGATAGCTGTCGTCGCCAGATCCATTCCTTCCACAGTAACTCCTCCTCCTCCTCTTCCTCCTACTTCTCTTGCTCCTCCTCCTCCTCATCCCATCACCACTCCAGGGGCAGCCGCATGTAAACACATTAACCCGTGCATTCATTAATACGGCAAATATTTGCCAGTCCAGACGAGGCGTCGTCGTTGACGTCGACGTAGGCGGGCAGCAGTTGGGCATTTTAAAGTAAACAGAATTAACAACAAAAGCTGGCAAGGCCGCGGTTCACGGACACGCACATAATCACATCCGCGTCCCATTTCCATTTCCATACCCATACCCACACCCGTACCCATTCTCATACTCATTCACACCGCCACAATCTCGCAATCACGATCACAATGTGCCACCCATTAAAAGGAGCGAACCCAACCTAACTAAACCCAACTTTAAGTTGAGTCCTGTCCCGTCCAAATCCAAACCCAAACCAAAAACCCAAATGGCGGCCCCCGGGTAAGCCGTAACTTTCGCTGCTTTAACGAGCGTGACAAAATACTTTTTGACCCTCCGGGGGTCCTGGCATATTGGCATGGATATGAAGCACCATGGCGGTGAAGGGATTGTAAGTTAGCCAGGCAGTTTGGCTCGCAGTCGACGGGAGACTTTTATGTTTTGACACGCGGAATTGAAAATCAATTATTTTTACTCATAATTAGTGAATGGTTGGGTTAGTCGGGGAGGACACTTCCGCTTGTTTGGTAATATGATATATGTGTATTGAGGAACAGATGCACTGATAAACAGCTGACCGCGCGAACATAAGAACAAATAAACAGATAAACGAGTGAACAGGTTATTAGATGAACTAGTGAACAGATGAACAGTTGAGCAAGTGAACAAGTGGCCTTTCGTCGCTTTAGTGCATTCAATTTATTTGTGTTGCGTCTTATTGTTGGCCAACCGCCATCGGACACCCGTCAGTCAGTCAGGACTCGATCCACCTCCACCTCCGCCGCCACCCCGCTTTTTGTCTCTCTGACGGTGGGCATTTTTCATGTGACTTATTTGCGTTTGTTGTGGTCAGTGCTCCTGTTGTTGTCCTTTGCCGCCGCTGCCATCATTGCTTGACTTTTTTATGCACACATTTAAATGGCGAGGGCCAAACGGCCGGCGAGCAGGCATCATCAGAGGGTAGGAGAGGAGTACTGGAGCAGGAGCAGGAGCTGGAGCTGGAGCAAGTGGTGGTCAGCACAGCAGCAACATCAAAAAGCAGCGAACCTATCCACACACACACACTGAGCACTTTGTTGTTGCAGTGAATTTTAATCCCCTTTCGTTGAACGTCAGTCAGTTGGAGTTTTTGGAGTTGTAGTTGCTGCTGCTGCTGCTGCTCCTGCTCCGGGTCCTGGTCCTGGCCCTGCCTTAATGCCAAGCGCAAACCGTGGACGGCAGGCAGTTTCTTTGCCATTTGTTGTTACTGTTGATGTTTCACTGTGGCCTTTATTGCGCCGTTTGGTCGCTGGTCGCCGCTGTTATCGTTGTTGTCTTCATTCATCAGAATGGAACCTTGAATAATTAAAAGCAGTTTCTGATTACCTACCACATCGTTATACGCTCACAGTCCGCACTCACCCACACATCGCAGTGACGTAACGGTAACGCAAGGAGGAGGAGTCCTGGCGAGCAGTCCTTCTGGTCCCACCTGTCCATCTGTCTGTGTGCATCTGTCTATGTGTGTGTCTCTAATTAAACGGCAAACAGGATTCGAGTTGAGTTGAAAGCACAACGAAACAGGAAACGGAAGCCAGTCGCCATGCACCCACCCACCACATCCACCATCCCCCATCCACCATACTATACTCCCTACATACACCCACTTTCATGGCCGGTGTTTGCGTTTGTTTGTTGAGGCTAAGCAGCAGCATTGTTTGCCGCAGACGTGGCATCCAGCGTCATGACCCTAACAACGTCCCGTGCCCCTTCCCCTTTCCCTTTCCCTTTTCCTGTTGTTTATGCACCAGGCACGCCCTGCTCATTTTACCATCATTGTTGGCCCTGCCACTTTCTTGCCACCCCGCTCTGCTGCTTTTGATTATATATCCCCCTGACTGCCAGTCAACGCAGTCAGCCCGGCCAGGCTGGTGACTATTTTTCGGCATTTCAATTATTTTCACTACGCACTCGCCATATAGTTCAGGGGATCCTATTCTAAGTGGTCGTCCCTTTATGGAATTTCACGGTAGTCGTTCTTGCGCTACCCTATTTTCAACTATATAAAAGGGACTAAGAAATGCATGACCTCCTTAGGTATTTAAAACTCAGGTAACCGAGCTACGACGATATAATTCCCAACCAGTTATAGCGCGGCTTGCATGGTAAGTCACTTCGTTTCACTGCTGATGATTGCAGTTGGCGGCTACATAAAACATGCAAGTACAGAGAAGCCACAATGTCGACGACTAAGACTTCTTAAAGTCTAAGCCTACAATTCGAAAAATTTTCTTCACCTCTCAATCGACCCTTAAATTAGGTTTAACTACCATAAAAAGTCGTAAAGAAATAACAAATATTTAAAAGAACATTTTTACAAAATGTATCCTCAAACTTTTAGAGGTGAAACATACCCTGTAAAATCGGGATACGAATTATCGAAAGAACTGAGCGGAAAATGTGTGTATTTCACGAATAATTAAAGGCAAATTCGTTTGTTCTATTCAAAATACGTCATTAGGCGTACTCGGGTGCAAGTTAATTGTCGGCTGTAATTCCACTAGAAACGTTGAGCTGCAAAACCATCGAAATGTGTTCCATGACATGTAGTTATTAATTAAAACAGGGGCCGCATTCCCGAAAAAATCAGACACCTGGTGGAGAAGCCCCTTTGGTCTTTTTAACTCAACGAGGTTGGTCTGCCGCTCATCCTAATAAAATGATATCATTTTAATTCCCTGGCAGACGCACGTTGTTGTGGCTCCCTAATACCTAACGGCCAGCCGGCTGACGAGTTGCTGACAGTGCCTCCGCCTCCGTCTCCGGATGTAATTATGCAGCTCTAGTTTCGCCACCGCAACGGTGGGGGGTGGGGCAATAATAATAATAAAATCCTTTCACTTTCACTTTCACTGGCGCTAACCGAGAAAAGCCGAGCTGAGCTACCTCAGCGATTATTGCGCATTATACTAATCAAGGTGGTTTGCAAGATGAAAAGGTGGATCGAGGGTGAGGAGGAGGAGGAGGACGAGGATGGGGCGATAGGACTAATCCGCGCCAAGGACTTTGGCTTTCGTTCTGCTTTCCAGCTCCCCTCCGCCGAAACGAACCGAAGCAGCATAATGTCGCATTCATTAAGCCAAACAGCAGGTGATGCACACCTGCGGCTCCAGCTGCCTCCGTCCTCTGGCCTCCATCTCCATCTCCACCCACCATCCACTTCGTCATGCCAGCCGCTATCGCGAAATTGTTATTTAAACCAGCTTGCGGGCTTTTTCCGCTCACTCCGTTCGGCGGCAGTGGCAGTGGCACTCCTGTGGAAGCATCTGCCCCATAGTATCCTTTGCTCGCCCAGCGTATTCTTTTAATTCTCTTATGGCTGCCGCCTCCATCCCTTCCAGCTTTCCACCGTGTCATAGCTGGCGACGGAAGCGGAAGGCGCTGAAATGCGCGCTAAAAATTTCAAAATAATGAGTGCCTCGTTCCCGATCCCACTTCCACTGCCACTCCCTTAACCAATCCCTACCCATTATCGTCCTTGGCTGCCAGGTTTTGGCCACTGAACAGAGGTCTCTTCTCAGCCAGAAGCCAGAAGGCAGTGCGCCAGTTGCTTTAGTTTGCGCAATGCGATGCAGCGTCGCGTATGATTTTGATTAAGAGCCACCTGCCAGCAGTCCTTGTTCGGTGCTCCTTGCTCCACCTGCCCAGGTGCTCCTCCACTCCAGCCAAATGCGAAATTAAAAAGCACACAAAGGCGATTCTGAGGGAAATGCAAAGGAACTGCTCAAGCGAACTCCGGTGGGCTCTCAGATGGTCCCATATGCGTATGCACCGAAAAAAAACAAAATGATCATAGAATCTAAACTATTCTTACATTAATTCTAAACTAGAGAGTTATATATATCTTAATATCTCAATAACATATTATATGAACAATTTCCGAAGTGTTACAATTAAACTTTCGTTATACAATTCAAACTACAAACTATAAACTTTATAATATTAAATATGAAATTAATAATACAGAGTACAGACTTTATATTATTTGGTATTAAGTCAACATCTAGTATATCTAGGTAATTTTTAAAGCAACGAGAATTAATAGTTATACAATGGTTTTTTTTGATGTAGTATAGTATTGTATAGTACATAGTACATATATCCTTTCAGCTTTGTATGGGGGCTATGATGATTTGTCCCTTCCCTTTGCATTCTCGTTTCGTTTCCCTCCTTCTCTCCCCCTGGACTTTCATGAGTTTCCGGTCCAGCGAGCGCAATGGGTCAGGTCATCGCGTCAGCGTCATAAAAAGATATGTGGTCAAGATATACAGCAGCAGATTCAGCGGCAAATGGAATGCAATGCGATAATCGGCGGGGCTTTGACTCTCCATCAACCAAGGGGATCACGTGATAATCCTTTCACTCGCCCGACTGCTCAGCAGTCAATAATTTGTCAATATTCAAATAATCGAACAGTCAATGTCAATGGATTGTGCGTGTGTCCATGTAGTACGGTAGGTATATATGCTATATGTACTGTATATGGCCAGACCATACCATACCGACCACGGCCATACAGTCGAGCAATCCTTGTCAATCATTTAACTAAATATTTAAGCACTTTGCCCCTTCGGCAAATTCAATTTTGTGTGCTGTGTGCATGCGGCCGCTCCCACTCCACACCCACATTCATGCCCACCTTGCGATAAACAAACCACGATTGCGGTACACACGCGCGTCAGATTGAAGTCCGGCTCGGTGGCAATGGCAATGCCGAATCCGTACCCACAATCGCCCCATCCACACCCACTTCTTATGTGCCCAAACACACAACACACAACACACAACACACAGAGAGTCGTAAACATGTACACACACAACCAGTCAATGTCATATTTGCGAAAGTGCAATAAATTTCATATGAAGTTCGTAATCGATTTTGACTTATTGAAACATTATGATTGAAAGACATTTATGAGTGTACGAAAAGGTCTCCGGAGGGTCAATGCCAACAGAAACGCTGACAGCCAGGCCAGCCAGCCCAAAAAGGGAGTTTGGAATGGGGAGTGTGGAGAGCTGGAGAGCTGGAGGCCAAGTTGCCGGATGGACGACACGCAACACGTCGGGTGGCAAACCGGGTGAGCTTGGGTAAACTGAACTGAACTGGGAAACTGGTGGGAAAGTGGGGAAATCACACAATCAGCAGTTATTAGGGCTACCTCGGAAGTCATAAGACAGGCTGTATAGCTCTGCCAGTAAATACTACGTATATGTATGTATTATAACGTGGTAAAAAAAATGGAAAAAAGAAACGCCAAGTTGCCTGAAACTTGGCTGCAAGTGACTAAGCGGGCAGGATGTACTGAGTTGTCGAACGGAAATCGAAAAGCAGCCAGACCCAGATCGAAGCCAACAGCCCAGCTACAACAAAAAAAGGGTAGTAAATCCAAAGATTTCATATTAAATTTAAATATTTTTCGCTATTGGTTCATATTGCAGTTTTGTTATGATAAACTTCGTTTTATTTTAAATATTTTAGAACAGTAAATATGACTTTTTTGTTTGCCTATGATATTTTCTAACTTGATTCATATATTTCCAAATTAAATCCTGCAATCCAGTAGATATTTATTTTTTTCTGTGCACATATTGAGCTGTGAACGCTAAAGAAATTGCCAACAAATCTTTCAGGACAAAACAAAGGGGACGGGGCAATCATCGGGGAATCAAATTGGGATGTAAACACGTAGATAATGTGCTCATACGTTTCACTATACGCACAGCGAGTCCGGATTCCGGACCCTCCACTTCGGGCTGATCTAACCCACGTAAGTGGCTGTCTGTCTGTCGACCTTTGGCTCTGCCCGCTCCTCGATTGGTGGTGGGAGTAACCCCTACTCCTGACCTTCTCCACCCATCATCATTATTATATTCCTTCGGCGTGCTGTCAAGCTGGTTCTTTCCGTTTCTGTTTGCGTGTTTGCGAGCTGTGCGGCTTAGATTGCCTGGTCTCTGGATTCGATTGGCATTTGTGTTGCTGTTGCTGTTTCAGTTTCTGTTTCTGTTTCCGTTTCCGTGTTGTTTGTCTTTCTCGTGTGGCGCTGCGTTGCGTTGTCTTGCTTGTGGTTCCTAAAAATTGGACACTTAAATGCTCAGCTCGCATGGCCCTTGTTTATTCGCCTTCCCTCATGTTTGCCAGCCAACTGACAATTTTATTTGCTGTCAATTGATACAACAAGCTGTTGGTTTGGTCCTGGACTTGGGTTGCTTTGGGTTTTGGCTTTGGCTTTGCCTTTGGGCTGGGAAAGTCAAGGCGATTTGCCTCCTTTTTTGACCCACCATCTATCCGAATCCAAGGAAGGGGCAGTGGCAGTGCGTGTCTGGCCTCCATCTTCGTCCACTTGACCATCCTAGTAAACCATTAATTGCTGCAATTGGCCGACGATTTAATTTGCAATAAAATTATTATATTGAAATATGCATAAATTGTATCGGCGAGCGGCAATTATTTATTTATATTCAGCATATGCAAATAAACACAGATATTTTCCGTCTGTAAATTCGTTCGGCAAATAGGCGTCGACAGGCGAACAAAAGCAAAACATTGCACATAATGGTTTGCCATCGATGGCAAAAAGCAATTTATTCTCGGCATAAAAGAGCTTTGGAACATCTGCATGTGTGTGCGCTTGAGTTTGTTCCTTGGACTCCATTAATTGTCATGATTCCGAGAATCTAATGCCGAGCTCTTCCCGATATGTGAACTGAATGTAATTTGACCACTTTAAGGTACTAAGCACTGTCGTTGGGTAAATCTATCCAGAGGTTCCCGAAATTCCTGGTTCATACGAATACTCTACAAGATAAGGAGTTACTAAAATATAAAACCCTACAAAGAAATTCATTCAGAATCATTCTGTATTGCTAGCACTCAGACTAGTGATCTAAACATTTATAAATGAAGCAGGGAAAACAATTATCCCTTTTTGCAGGGCATTATCAGATTCGATTTGTTCCTCGTCTTGCCAAAAATAGCTACATGTTTATGGTTAACAATAAACAGTCAGCCGTTAAGAGCAGAGAACAGGATGTGGGAGCACGCACTGGCCAAATCCTTGAACGTATAATTTACAAAGTAAATTTTAATTAAAAATCCTCATGCAATCCTCAGCTATTTTAATTGAAGCTAAATGACGTCACAGCATATTTTTTGACTGTCGGTTATCCAGGGGATGGATGGGGACGAGGATAGGGATGGGGATAACCAGGAGGAGGGGAAGGAAAGTCGTCGTAGCCGGTAATTAAGCGTGCCAGCGAACTTGACTCGCAATCGGAGATAACGCGCCCAAGCCACGCCAAAAAGAGTTCATAAAAAGCAACGGAGAAGGACGAAGGCAGGCGGACGGTGCTGGAGAGGAAGAGTTTGCCTCACTCAAGCTGTGTGGCAGTCGAGAGGCCAAGGGAGGACGAAACATCTTGGCACGCTTTGTGCGAATTCTTGGGAAACAAATTAAACGCGTTTTAAGACTTGACGGCGACCCGACAGCCACGTCATTATGCTCCCATCATTCCACTCCATCGCCTTCCGTCTCATAAATGAGTCAAGTTGTCATCGACCGAATGGCGGATGATCTCCGTTCCGCCTCATCCTCCTCCTCCTCTGTTCAAAACGCAGCGATGGAGGAGTTAATCATGCAGCTTCCTCTGCATTCTTTGACCGGCTGCTGCTGCTGGTGGTCATCATTCCCCCGATGCCAGTTTGTAACTGCGAAATTTGCCATAACATTGGACACAATTATGTGTTATCTAGCTTACCCCATAAGCATTGCTTATGTGCCTTATCAGTTGTCCAGTTGTTGCCCTGCCCAGCGGACGAACCAAAGTCTCCCAGTTCCAAGGGGCCAAAGTTCAGTGGAGCGTGCAGTTTGTATCCTCCGATAAGATCGGAGCCCACAAGAAACTTTTGGCCGACGCGTCGGTTAATTTTAACGTTTGCTGGCAAATTATTTGCCATTTGCCATGCGAGGGGCCAAGGAGAAATGATAGGTACACCGCATAGGGCAGCGCATAAGCTGATTAGCAAGGCGAACTAACTGCTACTACTACTAATGACCGTCAGTTTTATGTTTTCAATTAAGTGATAAGGGGAACGCCGTGCCGAAACAGAGACACAATCCGTGGCAAGTCAACCGCAGGGCATTGCTTCATTCTATTACCCAAATGCGATTCTTTTTTGGGGCGTATACTTGATGCAGCTGCTGCCCTGCGCCATGGGACAGGATGATAGGAGGAGATATCCTATAGTTTGAGTTTGGTGGACTGTTGCTTGACTTGACCCCATGAACACAACGCCTGTCGACTGTTTATGGGACTGGCGGCTGCTTTGTTTAAACTTGTGTGCCACGACGAAACTTTAAAAACAACAATAACAACGAATGCCAAAATGCCATCATTACCAAGCGACAAAAGTTTGTCCTTTTGCCGCCGTTGGATGGTGGGTGGGTGGTGAATGAACACTCCGCCTCCTGCTCCTCCTGCTCCACCAGATCCTGTGCCAGGAACAGCCGCAGTTTCGCAGTTCCAGCCCAACCATGTAAAGTGCTTCTTGACTCGGCCGTGTAGGCAAATGAAGTGAACGGTTTCTGCGTCTGCCAGTGCCAGTGCCAGAGCCACAGCTAAAAAATAAAATACGTAATAAAGGGGAAAAGAAAACAAACGCTCTTACTGTGAGAACTGCACGGAGAACAGAGAACTGAGTACTGAGTACTGAGTACTGAAAGCTGAGAACAACAAACAAAAGGCGGGCGGGCAGAGCACAGGGCACCCGCACACACCGCCACAATGGCCCAGGATCAGGAGCAGGACCTGGGACCAGGAAACTTTTCACCCACCGACGACTACGGCGAAGACTCTGTGCCGCTGACAATAGAAATGCGTTCGCAAAAGTTTATTTTATTTTGTTTTATACTATTTCTGTGTGCTATTTTTGGGGCGACGCACGAGTTTTTCATTTGATTTCCGCTTGCCACACTTTTTGTGACCTCTCCTCCGCCTTTTCCCTGTCCGCCCCCCGAGTCACAAACAGAAACAGCGCCCAGAACCAGGACCAGGAGAAGGACCAGCTCTGGTACCGATTCAGGACCAGGCTCGGTCATCGGGCTAAAGAGCGTATGTTTGTTCACAAAAGGATTAAGTTGGGTCTGCACACAACACCATACTGAAAGACCACCCCATCCACCATCCACCATTCACCATCCTCCATCCTCCATCCCATTGTAGCCCCAGCCCCTCTCCCCGCTGGGAGAAGTTCGAGCTGAATGGAGAAATGGCTTCATTTGCGCCCATAGTAATGATATGGTGGTGATATGGTAAACCCACTTTTTGTCGCGCCGACCGGGCGTTTTAAGCACGTATTTATGCTGCCCTTCTACACTGTGCTCGATTTTAGATTCACAATATATAGATTTTCTTGTCATGAATACAAAAATAAAAACAATTTCAGAAGAAATATGTATGCGATCTTGTTTTCAAGACCATATTCTTAAATAATTAACATTCCAAATTCTGAGATCAAATATTGTGTACACAAATACAATATTGTCGTGATAGTAATTAAATTTTCTAAAATTATTCCATTCGGAAAGCTAAGTGAAGGATTTCAAAGCAGTAGTTAGAACATATTGTAATTGTTAACATAAAAATAATAGAGCTACATATTATAAATGTGATCGGCACTAGAGAAATTAGGATTGGCCTAATCGTTGTCATATTATGTTTGTAAAAATATATATATGTATGTACATATATATGTTTTTCAAGAATTCCACTCACCGTTTTTGACGTATTATTGTTGGGGTTGTGTTCCTTCTTGATCAAGATTGTCTCTTGTAAAGCTTCCAAAATTTTCTTATTCGTATTAACGTGCAACGATGAAATACGGGAACAAACTTCTTGGAGTCAAAGAGCACTGAACCGATCGCGCCTCCAAGATTAGACGGCTAAGGGAAAGATCTAGATCACTCCACATACGTACTTATGTACATATGTATGTGCACACCAACACGCACTAATTAAGTTGTCCTGCACATTTACAGGGTTGTATTTGTTTTTCGGCGGTTTTGAGGCGTCTTATGTGTGGCCTTTTCTGACCCGCTGTGCCACCAACGATCTACATATATTAAACTGAATTAAGATGTATGTAAGTACTTTTAAGTTCGCTTACCTTTTTACACTACTTTTGATCTCGCACGATCTTGCACCGAGCCAACGAAAACGGCGTATTTTCGATCTCGCCGACTTCCGATCTTAGGGCGTACTAACGAGCCATTCAATCCTGGGTAGACGTGGCCTGCTCTCCTTTATTAATTTTATATAGTTCAGCTTAAATCGGGCTTTATCTCTTGGCTTTTTCACTCTGTTAATGTCGATCGGCAAAAGGACGCCACAAATTATCGATTGTTGGTGGTGGCGTTGCCACACCTCTCGCTTTCTCACTTTAGAAGTTGGCCAAGTAGCTGCAACAACGCCCAATAACCTCTTTCCACTGTTGCGGTTTTTGACAAATATTAAACTCCGATTCCCACAGAACGCATCCAACATCAACTGGCATAAACGGCAGTTTTCGATCTTCTCAAATTAGCTAAAGATTATATACGAGGACTTTTAACATTACCTGCCTGATCACAAACACAGACCATAGGAAAAATCGTAAAATCACTGGTCGCGTTCAGCAAAACAACATTATGTACTGATTACTGATCCTTCAGTGATCAATTTTGTTCCGCTGAACGCTTATGATACATTTCGATGACGTAAAAGTAAATAATATATCAAACAGTGCGCGTACAGTTTAAAAAAAAATAAATTCCCGACCCGCAACTGCTGTACTGCTCACAGCTATTGTGAATACATAAAAATCAAAAATGGCTGAACAAATATAAGGAATCCCACCGATTTTATGGTTTTTTATACCCTTGCAGAGGGTATAATAATTTTGGTCAGAAGTTTGTAACGCAGTAAAGGAGACGTTTCCGACCCCATAAAGTATATATCTTTTTGATCAGGATCAATATAGCCATGTCCGTCTGTCCGTCTGTTTCAATACCGTTTGCGAGCTCAGTTTAAAAGCTAGCGATTTGAAACTTTCACAGTCGTCCTAAAACATGTGCACGCAGATAAAGTTTCAAAACGGCCCCGATCGGACGTCTATATCCTATAGCTCCCATAGGAACAATCGGATTTAGCTTTCAATAAATGAAGATATTTCGCGCAGTGTAAAAGCTATGGACATGAATCTTTCCAAATCGTATTTTTTTGTGAATACCTGGATCAGGGTAAAAGCGCGAGCCGATCGGACGTCTATATCCTATAGCTCCCATTGGAATAATAGGGTGAAAAATTAAAAATTTTTATTGTTTTCATTTATAAAATATTTTGTTGTTTATAAATTTATGTGGCTATTCTAGTCAATTTTTAATTCGTGAAATCTGCAAGGGTATTAAACTTCGGCTTTCCGAAGTTAGCTTCCGACCTCGTTTTAAATTATTATGTTAATAAGGTTTGATATTTCGACTATCGATACATGCCAGAAACCATGTATCACGTATCCAGAAAAGTTAGCGTACTATTCTTACTATAATTTGTATGTTGTTTAACAAACTGCAAGTAAATTAATATTAATATTTGATCAATGCTTTCAACATTATTTTTCATTTAAGTTGAAGATCTAACTTGTACACCAAATAACTGCTGTGTGGATGACCTGCGGGCTATAAGCTAGCTTTCTTTCTTATATTGTATAAATAAGATCAGACAAAATAATTTTGCAACAGTTTCTCCGAATAAAAGCCCTTGATGATATCTTGATGAGCTACTGCTGTTATCGGATAGTTGATGCGCTCTGTGGTAATCGGAGTTTCATATTTGTCAAAAATCTCATCAGTGGAAAGAGGCTATTGGGCGCAACAGCGCACCAACTTTGAAAGTGAGAAAGCGAGAGGTGTGGCAACGCCACCACCAACAATCGATAATTTGTGGCGTCCTTTTGCCGATCGACATTAACAGAGTGAAAAAGCCAAGAGATAAAGCCCGATTTAAGCTGAACTATATAAATTTAATAAAGGAGAGCAGGCCACGTCTACCCAGGATTGAAAGGATCGTAAAGATCGGAAGTCAGCGACATCGAAATTCCAAACTGCGCCGTTTTCGTTGGGTAGCATATCAGAAGTGCTGACTAGGATCCGAGCAAGATTGTAAAAAGTGTTAAAAGGTAAGCGATTTTATATATACATATGAATGAATGTACAGGTGTATTTATACAAAACGATTAGATCTTTGGTGGCACAGCGGGCCTACATATATGCGAGTTCTATAAATATATGTACATATGTACAATGTACAAACATACGTATATCATATATCTTAATTTTTAACTTTTTAACATTTTTTTGATCTGGTGTCTGTCGACCTTAATTTGAGCAAATAACGGCTGAAAAGCCGCTCAAAAAAGGTATATTTCGGTATAAAATTCAAATCCATATTTTCCACCCTAAAATATCAGTTTTTTTGACGAAACAAAGGAAATAATACACCAAATATGGAATGTCATACCTTGTTGAACTCGTAGCTAAATTCTGAATCGATTTGCGTTCAAATCTGGACATTTTAATTTTTGGTCATTTTTTGCAAAAAATCCTGATGTTACCCCTTATCAAAAATGCGAAAATTGGTAAAAAATTTATTTTTCCCAAAAGTAAAGTGGATCGTTAGTTTAGGTTGTTAGCTGCTCAAAACAGTCGGTCGCTTAGCTGTCGGCCATGATTTGTCCAAATTTCGGCTGAAAAACCGAAAAAAAAACCTTTATTTTGGTGTAAAATTTCTAATCCATATTTTCCACAATAAAATATCAGTATTTTGGCCGAGACATTGGAAATAATGAGCCAAATGTGGAATGTGATACCTTGTTGGACTCGTAATTAAATTCCCAAACGATTGGCATTCAAACCAGGAAACTTAATTTTTTGTCCCTTTTTTGCAAAAAATCATGGTCAATAAATTTAATTTAATTCCCAAACTGTTGAAATACGCCATCATTTTAATCACCGAAAGTTTTTTCGCGTGCACTGGAGACGAATATAAAATCTATTTGACAGACCAAGTTTTTGGCGTACATTTTGTGTACCTCTGTTTGCTTTTTGAGTTCAGTTCAGTTCCAGCAGTCACATTTGATTCCATTCGGTTAAGTTGCGAACGGTTCAAGTTGGCCAAATTCAATTGGGCTAACTTTTTGCGGTCTAGCGCCTCTGACACTGCGACATTCTAGCGCAAATTCTGATTCTGATGCTCGGCCATTTGGCAATTCGATTAGGCGGAAAGTGTAGTGTGCTTTTAATTCAATTAAAGCCAAAGCCAGCCGATAAACGGATCCGATTTGCTTGGTTAATGTCTAAGTCATAAATCTCCATTCTCCATTCTGTGGCGGCAATTAAAATTTATCTTTAATTGGCACGTGTTGCCATGAACAATTGGCCTGGCCCCAAGAACCCATGAACAGTGCACCCAATCCAACCAGGCCAACTGGCTTCTTGAACTTTGCCCAGCCTTATCGGCATTCCGTACTGCTGGATTGGGATTGGTGATGGGGGATGGTGACTGGTGACTGGTGTCCTCCGGATCGCAGCAAACCCAGCGGCGTGGCGCTGGGCACACCTGCCGCTTAACTCCTGAAAGGAACTTACGATTACAACCCTACACACACATGGGCGTACTTCATGGGGGCTGCAAAAAGGAGCAAATTGTAATTCGGATTTAATTGCCTGTTAACACGCACCCGCGCATAGCGGGCAAGACCGGTAACAGCTCGTAAAAAAGGCGCGAAGCGGAGTAAAGAGACAGAAGGTGAATCAGGAATGCCAGGCGAACCCAGGATACCCTCTCTGTAGGGTCTTGAATATTTAAAGATCAAGTAGATCATATTGAATGTTCTAAAAGTTCAAGTTTGAAAGGACATTATATTTTTACTTCGCTCTTATAGTTCTTTTCTCGTTTTTGGAGAAAGTGAACACGAAAGAATACCATTTTTAATATCAACTAGACATGGTTCTGTGAGTACCAAATTGTTTTTGGTGTAACTACCTACAGATCCAGAGAATATCTATCTATTAAATCGCATTCAAACGCTTCCTATTCAAGCGAATGCTACTTTCAAGCAGGAAGTGCATGACTTTTTGGAATGTAAATGAGTTAACACAAGGGGAAACTGTTTGGCATAAAGTGAACAGCTCGTAATTTACCTAGTTTGGGTTTGGTTTTTGGAACAGCTTAACACTCGGCGCCCAGCTTGGCTTCTGCTTCTTCGTCGGCTACTTTGTTTCGCCGGGATTCAACCGGACGGAGTTGCAACTAATCATTTTAGCCAAACTTTCGCCGATAAGCTGGCCGCGAATATGCGCAATGCTTACGTACATGCGAGGGTCTGTGTTGAATGCTTTGAATAACTATTAAATTTCCCCAAACCAAGACATGCCCACAACGCAATAAGGATAACACAAACCACATCATGGTCCCGCCGGATACGAGCCGGAATGAAAGAAGTGCTGAACTGTGCATAAAGCGCAGATAGACACGGAGATATGTGTGGCAACTGACATTCATTACGGCATAAATTCGTTTAGTTGCTTGCTTGGACTTGTGGATCAGGACACCAGTTCTCCGTTATCCGTTCTCCATTCTCCGTTCCTGGCACTGAGATGCGACTGAGAGATAAGACACACAGAAATGCCGATGCCCCGATGTCGACAGCAACTATTTCTCAGTGCTCCAGTGCTCCACGCACAGTGAAAGGGGCCATAAAGTGAGTGGGTTGTAGGTTGTAGGTTGCAGGTTGCAACCAAGTACGAGTCTGCTTGCATGCAAATAAATTAACCATCCGCCCGGTATGCACTGCAGTATCATCGCCCTGTGACGTGGCAATCTCCTGTGCAAGGATGTGTGTAATTTAATAAGTTATATATGGATGGGCTTGCAGCCAGGTTCCAGGCTCCAGGTTCCAGAAATATGACTTTTTCAAGTTTGTCAAGTGTGCCAGTTGGGAATTTGGAGTCCATCAACGTGGTTAGCCCCAGATCAATCTGTCGTCCGATTGATGCCTGACCCACAACGAGGTGACTCTGCCTTGACCAGCTTGCCCGGCTACACAAATCACTATCTGGGCGGGTCAGCAGTTGCCGGCCAACTGATTGAATGTGTGAGTTGCCACCGGCTATGACATCGAAGTCAGTCGGGCTCAAAAGGTGGCCAAGAGCCAAGCCTGGCAGGGAAGGGGGGGAGGACTGCTGACTGCTCTGCTGACTGTGCCACGTACGTCCTTAACGATGAAAACATTACACAGCTTGCCTAATTGCCCACTTAAACGTCAGTTAAGGCATGCACCTAAAGATCCAAACACCCAAGCAGCCCCACACACACCCAACACCCCTTAAACCCCCCTTAACACCCCTTTCCACCCCTCACAAATGCCGTGAAAACGTGCACACACGCACACTTGGCTGTCAACACTGTTGCAACAACAATGACTCGAGCGTTTTATAAACAAATGAAACAATTAATTTGATTCCACTCTCCAGCCAAATCCTATTAACTGCAACGTAAAAGAAATGCTTTCGCCCCCTGAAACCCCCCTCGGCACTTAAGTATCCGAACATACGTACCTACCTACATGCTACACTTTCATGCATACTTAATTTGTCAGCTTGGCGCAGGTTTACACCCATTTTAGATATCGTTAACTAACTAACTGTTGCGTTCGCCCTGCGTCCTTCGCCCTGCGTCCTTGCCTCTGCCTCTGCCTCTGGCTCCTGGAAAGGTTCTTCTTTGGGGGGACGGAACGGATGGCCTGCTCTGAATTTATGGCCGCTCACATATGGCGCCGCAAGGTGTTTCCATTTAAATTTTAGGGCGGCTTAAGACAGGTCGAGTTGAGTTATGCATTGAAATTTAAACTATGCATGTGCTCAGGGCTAAAAACGCACAGGCGAAGCTTGGAAGGGGCGCCCAAATGGAAGAGTCGCGCGAAAGTTACTTCTCCTAGCCGACAGTTTCGAGAGCCCTGTGTGTGTGGTAATTAGAAAATTTTATGTGATTACATGGGGAGCGTACCACGGGGCGGATGGTTGACAAAAAGAGCGACAGCTCTTTCCCAATGAGGGAAAAGGAGGGAAAAGTACAAAAGCGCCTATTAGAATATTAATAGAATACTAAATATAACGTCAAGTATGCCATCGTGCCCTTCGGTAGCTCCAGTGAGCCTTTGTCTAGATCAGGATTGAATGGATATGTGGACCATATGGTATACGGTATATAGTATGTGGTATGTGGTATATGGTATCTGAGAGCAGTGACTGAACTTGAACCCTTATCCCTTTTCAGCAAGACCCTATTTTTTAACTGACCTCAATGGACTTGCATTGAGGACAAGTGGAGTTGCAGGCTCCGGAACAGAAGCTTTCGAATTGAATGAAACAAGCCCGCGCGGCAAACTTGACGGCTCGCAAAGCTCCTGATGGCTTCTGGTGGCAAGCTCGTTTTCGTTTTCGGCTCAAAGCAGCGGTCCTTGGCTCGGAGAGAATAACTCAATTTAGGCGCCCGAGGATTCGTCGTGTGCTGTCGTAGGTTCGTCGTCGTAGGTTCGGAAACTCCCACATCCACGACGACGCAACGGCTACTGCGATGATAAGGACGAAGCCAAGACCACGACCACGACCACATCACTTGTGCCGGCTGTGCTAGCGTGAGAGTCCTGCCGTCCTGCCATCCTGCCATCGTCACTCTGACATTCTCGTCGTCGGCGGCGGAGCCTTTCGCTTAGACGCACCCACAAAACACTTGAACGCCGCCGCTACTCCTCTACTCCTCCACTCTTCTGCCCTTCTGAACTCCGCTCTATGGTTCAATCTAAGTGGTGCTAGAAGGCGTTAACCAACGAGCACTCGGCTTGAGTTCTCCGTTTGAGCGCTTTGCTGCTGGAAAAAGTGCGCACAATCCCAGCCGTCGAATTAAAAATCCGTATGTCCAACCAATTGCAGGGTCAGGAGTTGTTGTTTTAGTTTTCCCGCCTTACATGATATGTTCTTAGTGGCCCGACTGGTAGCCCCGTTCTCAAAATTACCTCCCAATAGATTTAGTTGTTTACGCATGTATTTCTTTTTAAGTATTCTTGCTGTATTACAATATATGTGATATATAAAGATTTCGTATTTTCCTCCTCCGTACTCTCCGTATTTCCTATATAAACATTATGTTTCCTAATCGTGCTAAAAAAAATCAACAACAAATTAAACTTAATGTCCCTTTAAAAGCATTTTGCATTAGGTGTACATACATACAGATACAGATACATATACATTTTTTTTTATTTATATATATATATATATATCTATATATCAGTGTTCTCACACTTGACAAATTCAACGGCAATTTCATATTCAACTCTATTCATATTTATATTTATTTCCATATTTATATTCATATCCATAGCCATGCTCTAACTCATTTACCCATATTTATTTGTATACTCATATTCATATTCATATTCGTATTTATACTCATATTCGTATTGGTTTCAATATTTTGTTTGTATCTGCGATATTACACATGTAGGTATAGGTATAAATAGCTCTTGCGATTCATTGGATGATATTTCATTGTCTTCGTATTGTGTTTTTAATGCCAGCATGCTGTTTCGGATTTTGGATATTCTGATTCTGATTCCGATTCCGATTCCGATCGTAGTTGTCGTACAAACATTTTCTAAACTTCAATAGTCGCTTCGGGATTATCTACATGAATACATTTACGAGTACGTCCTATTTACTTTGTATTTGTTTTGCAGTTTGATGCTACGATGCAGTATTCGGGTTCTATGAAATAGACAGTCTTATGTACAATATCTCTGGACTGCTTTGTGGAAAGGGGTCTGATATTTGATTAATAAATCAATAGCCATTGATATTTTCTATTATCGGTAACCAGCAGAAGTCTATAGTGAAAACAATAGAATTCTGAAAAATCATCGTAAATTGTAACATTTTATTAATTCATCTAATAATAATAAGTGCAAAAAAAGTAATATTTAAAACTAAAAACTATTAGAAATACTTTTAAGGCGAATTACAATATGATTTAGTTTTTAGGGGAAGAAAAAAAAAGCAGGTCCACTGGTAGACTCCCAATTTATAATGGTTAAAATAATTTAAGGCTGCAATTAATGATAATACAGAAATGGGTTTCGAAAGTGGCGGCATCCTAAGTTTTGACTATGATTTTATATTTGCCTACATGATTTCTTCGGTGATGTTTAGTATATGTCTGTGGGGAAATGCCTATGTCTCCGATTAGCCTTTTGTTATACTAGTAAGTACACAACATCCAAGTGTCTAAGAAGCTCTTGATTTTGTCCTTCGAGTCTGGGTACAGTTCCCAAAATTTCCTCGAGAGTGGGTATGATAATGGACGCAGGATGTACGCGTACGCATGATGGGTAATCGTTAGTCGTTAATCGTTTATCCGCAATCCGTAATCATATTCAGTAATCATATTTTCCAATAATTAGGTGTATGGCATACCGTTCTATGTTACAGTTAGCATATGAATAATTCAACATGTACGTGTGCGTTTTGGGTGATGCCTGTGCTCACAGATATCAGATATAGTCGTGATTAGCTCCTCTTAGTCGGAATTCGACACGGATCCAAACATGGACGTGGATGTGGACTGCCATCGCGCGCTGTCGTGCAATCATCTGCAAACCGTGGAGTCGTCGCCCGCACATATCGAGTGCGGTGCCGCCAGGAAGAGCTTGCCGTTGGAGCAGGCGCAGAGCTGGAAGACGCGGTGCATGTGATCCCTGCTTTGGGCCGTGCCCAGGATGGGCGGCTGGGCCGTCCGTAGGTTGGGCATGAGTATCTTGGAGGACTCCAGTCGCAGCTGCGGAAGAGAAAAGAGCAAGCATAGGCGACGGGAGACGTGTGATTTGGTGGCTGGCAACTGTAGAACTTCTCCAATCCAATCTTCAATCTCAAATCTAACTGGACGGGAACTTCTAGCTTGCAATCTTCAATCATACTTACGCTCCCATCGAGGGCTCGGAACTTGACATCTTCCAGGGCCACGACTTCTATGCCTCCTGCCCGCGATTGCAAATTGATGTCCTTGGCCGCCGTCATCTCCAATTGCCGGGTGGGCGATTCGAGTCTGTAATTAAATCAGGCGCCTTGGTTAGTCAATGGGAACAGAGTGCAGAGGAGGATTCTCTGGATTCACTGGATTCACTGGATGCACGGAGTGACAACCAGAACGTAACGTCTGCCTAATGAAACGGAAAGTCGCTCAATTGCGGCCGGCAGTGCATGAATGGTGTGGTGGCCTTAAAAACATTGCAATTTCAATTTGAATCGCTAGCCTGATATGACTTTGCGTTGACATCATCGGCCGCCGCCATGGCTCGTCAACTGCTGAAATATTTGCGTGTGTATCTGGCGCCAGACAATTTGTAATTTTCATGAACCAACAGGCAGGCAGCTATCGCCAAATTTGTCAATGAAAATGTTATTACAAGCCGCCGATCCTGTTAATGGTTCATGTGTACACAGGCTGGATGGATGGGCCTACGGATGCCCATGGGTGGATGGGACTGCGGGATAATGCAGCGACTGCCCTTTCATCCCCCCTCCCCCACCCACAGCAATCCCAGTCCGATTCCGGCGTTAGCCAAAAGGTACAAACAGAAAAAAAAGAGGAAAAAAAGAGTCTGTCCCCTTTAGCGCTTTTTAATTCACTGCCACCGTTTGTGTACAATTCTGACAAATGTGTATAAATATTTTTGCGCCCCTCGTGAGCTCAGTGAGCTGAATACCGACACCTAGATGGGGTGCTGCAGGTGCAGATGCACCCACTCTTGTGGGGGGACTGTTGGACCGTTGTTTTTGTTACCACCGCAAAGGTGACGTTGACAGAGGCAGCCGAGTGTTTGCTTTTAATTTTTTATTTCTCAGATTTCTCACCCAACCCAAGCCAACACAACCCGACAGAAGAACGAACGACTAATATGCCACACAGACTGGTTGTGGATGTGGATGTGGATGCTGGGCCCAGCTGCGAATTCCTGCAAATTTATTACGCTCATTGAATTTCAACACCGGACGACGAGGCTTTCGATTTCATTTACTTTAATTGGCCCTGGCCATGCACATGCACATGCACTGCGCTACGCAGATCTCCAGGCTCTGGTGGCCACCACCACTTACCTTAGTTCCCTTCCTGGCTCGGCGCGCACATGGGGCGTCTGCACGGACTCCCGAAAGACGGCGCCGCCCTCGCCCTCGATCCGCAGGGCGTGAGCTCCGATTGTGACTTCATTCCGATTCACGGAGAACAGGCTGCGTCCGTTGGTGTCGTTTATGCGAAATCCCGCCGACAGGCACTCGAACTTATCGTGTCCCAGAAATAAATGATTCTCAATCATACCATTCGGGTCACGTGTATTGATTGAAAAATTACGTGATGATTCTATTGATGGTCCATGGAGTGCGAAGAGCGCGAAGAAATGCAAATAGAAGTGGAAATGGAATAGAAACAGAAACAGAGATGCCTTAGAAGATGGGGTAGATATATATGCGGAGGATTTATAGATTAATCCAAATGTTTGTATGACAAATGCGGCTAATTTTAGCAGTAATTGCAATATAAATAGGTAAACACACACACAGCACAGGACACACAAGTGGGTTACCTGGTTAGGATGGCACGTAACAAGACGCCGGAAACGGAAATCGAATCTCGGGCTCTGCCCTGCTATCGCCCATCTTCCATCCCCCATCCCTGATCCTATTGTCTCAGCGAAGGTCTGTCGCGGTCGACCATGGCCATCGCTCTTGGCTATCAACTATCAGCCATCGCTGACAGCCACCTGGTGGGCTCTCCCCCTTGGTCAGGATCCGCTTCCGTCCGCCCATCCTCCCACCGCCTCCCGCCATCTCGCATCACGCCCACTTCCGAGCACGTATCTGCGGTTGTTGCTTATCGCTGCGGGAAATGCTCTGCTACTGCTGCTGCTGCTTTTTGGTAGCACTTTCCTCCTGTCGACACATGAACGAAGGTCCCTGGGAAATCGCATCAGTCTTCTCTGGTCGTGCTTTCATATGGTCTATCTGTAATTGTACATCTTGGCTGCCACACAAGGTGTTCGCTCAAGCCCCCGATCTCATTTAGCGACGCTTAGCGTCTCTGATTTCTCGCCTGCTCCTCTGCTTCCTCCGCTGAACTTGCTTGATATCTGTTGATTTATGTCTTGACTGGCACCGGGCACACATTTGTCGTCGTCGCCGACGTCCTCTCGGTTCTCCTTGTCCACACACCCATGAATGTTTAAGCTCCGTGCACTTGCCCTCGGGCACACGGAAAACAAATGGGGCTGCCAATGCTCCTCGGAGGCTGCATAATAGCGGCCAGCAGCGCAGTTCATTAAACATGCGCTGGATGTTGGGGTGTGCGGCTGAATGGCCAGTCATTGGAGGCAGGCAGGAGGCGTCCATGACTTTGACATTTGCATAGCAAGTTCAACTGTGGCATTGTGGCAAGCATTCGTAACCCCAAATCCCCATCCCCATCCCTATCCCTGATATCCCTATCCTGAAGCCTAAGCGATAGCTCATCATGACGTGACCACGATCTAACCAACAGCCTACTGTGAAGTGTGTTAAGGGGAAAAAGGCACGTGAGGAGTACAAATTTATGAAATGAATATTAATAGGCATGGACATCTGAACGGGGGTTGCCTGTACTGATATACTGCTACACTGCTACCCACACCATACAGGTGACTGTGTTTGTTCGCACCTAATCGCTCGATAGCGCCAGAGGCGTTCCACGGAAACGCAATTCACACTCACCTATGGAGATGGGCTGGCCGTGCCGCGAACGGATTGTCGATGCGCGCAGCATGTCCATAATTATCGCTTGTCCCGACAGCTGTATGCCACCGGGTACGATTTTCAGCTGACCCATGCCCTCCTGAAAGCGTTTGGTTAGTCGGTTAGATGTAGATGGTAGGGGTATGGGTATGGGATCCCGTGTAATTACCGTTGAGAACTCCATCACTTTTAGTATCCAGAGGGTGAGCACCAGATTTGTGATGATGAGCAGCATCAGCAGCAGGAGCAGAGTGTACAGGCACTTTTTTCGCCACCCAATGAGGCCCAAATACGTCTCGATGCCCCCAACGAATCCGTCCACATTGGAGCGTCCAGCCGGTGGGTTGGGGGCACTGCGAACCACCCCCCTCGCGTGGCCATGGCCGCCATGGCTGACCGTGGCCTTGCCCGTTGTCGCTGTCACAGTGGTGGCAGTCATGGTGGCTCCTCCTCTGGCTGCTCCGTTACCGCTTGCCGCTGATCCGCTGGTGCTGCCAGTTGTCATTGGGCCAGGACGATGGCCACCGGCCTTGTGCGGTCGCTTGGGCGTGGTGCCAACCGATAATCGCTGCGAGTTCGGCCCGAAGTCACTGATCTCACTGCTGCCAGCAGCCAACATTGCTGAGCTGCTGCACTGCAGCTAGTGGCTGCATGAGAGGCTCATGATTGTCGGCAGTTTCAATAGTCTGCAAAATCAAAATTCGATTTTAATGATTAGATGTTTGAAAATCATATTTCATATTTACTTTTGAAGGTGTCTAAAAGTATGCAGGGAAAAAAGTTCTCCCTACTATTAGACACCTTGCATGGGTTTTTTAAGGATTCCAACGAACTTTTCCTTCTTTCACATTGATCTGCCTTCAAATTATAAAAACATTCATATTCTAGGTTTCAATAAATTTGAAATAAAAGGCTGTGATTTCGTATTTCATACTTTGGTTGACCTTTCATGGGCTTTTCCAAGTCTTCTTAAGTACCTTCTCCCAACAATAACAAAATCTATATTCGTGGTTTTCATAAATTTGTCACGATAGGCAGTGATTTCATATTTTTGGTTGAAGGTGTCTATAAGTATGCAGGAAAAAAAAATCTTCATACTATTGGACACCTTTCAAGGATTCTAAAGCACTTCCCTTCTTTCACATTGACTTGCCTCTTAAGCACCTTCCCACAAATTGATTTGCATTAAAGCAATAACAAAATCTGTAATCGTGGTTTTAATAAATTTGTAATGGGGGGCAGTGATTTCATATTTGCTTTCGAAGGTGTCTAAAAGTATGCAGTGAAAACTTGTGAATTGAAATACATCTGGTCACTATTTATAGGTTTATTTTTTATCTATCGTGGAAACCAATGAGTTTGATAGTCTATATAATAAAGCGCAGATGTCCCTGTCTGGACTTGGAAGCCTTTGTAACCATAAATCTGGTCTGCAAGGGCTCCCTTATAGAGACCTCGTTTGCCGAAATGGACTGCCACACGGATGGCATTAAAATATGCAGCAGGCTGTGGCAGTTAGCCCTCACTGGAAGCTGGATGGCATAGCTCCTGCTCCAGCTACATCTCCTGCTGCTGCTCCTGATCCAATTGCAGCTGGAAGTGGAAGTGGAATTGCAACTACAAATGCACCAGTTGATGACTTTAGTGGCGTCAGCTGTTGGCGACTTCACACGTGCAGCTCTTCAATTATGCATGCCTGCAGCAACTGCAACTGCAGGTGGATGTGGATCCGAATATGAATATATATACCTACATACATATATATGTGTATATGCCAGGTGGGCGTGGAGTGGGCGGGACATTTACATGCATGAGCTGTGGAAATGACGACAGGGCAGGCGGTTTGGGCAAGGGCATGGGAGTATTTATTAAACCATTCTGTCAAAAGAAATCATAATAAATAAAATAAAAAGTCATAAATGAATAAATTATAGACTTTTTGCTCGTGAGGCTCATAAATAAATAAATAAGTAATTCTAGAATAGCAAGTAAATTCTGATGTCAAAGGTAATTAGTTGAATGTGGCTGTTTCGCGTTGCCTTTGGCGCTTTAAAGGCAGCAAAGGTGTTATTGCTCTCGATTTTTGGTTTACGGTGTCTATAATTATATGATTATCTTAAGAACCAATCCGCATGAGTTATGAAATACATTTTGTGCGCGCTCAATAAAAATGTATAGATAATTTCTGTTTCGGCAACTTATTTTTATTTTCATTTTCATTCACTTCGTAAGTGATGGTTCAGTCAGTCCCACTCTTTTTGGCTAAGGCTTTTCGAAATTCAAATACAAATGTTAAATAGTTTCCATTTGCACATGGTGTACCAAACTGAGTAATTGCCCGTAAATATTTTTTACGATCTATTCTCTTCTGGTCACCCTCATCTCGTGGTTTTCTTGCTCATATAGGTGGTTTGGTTTATAGTACAGGCACTAACCTCCTGACTAAACACTCTCTTCCCTCTTTTTGGGCCGTGACCATGGACCAAAATTTGTTTACGTTTATCATTATGTTTATATGGTCTGCGTCGGCAATTACTTCAATTGTTTACGGGCCATTTTAGTGCATTCGAAGTGACGAAGAGCAAAGAACAGCGAGCTGGGAAATAGGGAAGGCCTTTTAAGTTGGGGATTTGTGATCTGCACAATGCTACTGATACTTATACCGCAATCAATATAAAAATCAAAATAGTATCTGGGGTGTGGCAAGCACGTGTTGGTAAAACAAAAAGGGCGTCAGTACAAGGGAATTAATTTAAATCGCTTGGGGTTTTGTTTTGTCCACTAAAATGTACACAAAAAGAAAGAGCCAACCAACAGCCAAAGAGGAATTAAATGTTTTCAATTCTGCAACATCATTGGAGTAAATAGCAGAGTCCCAGCTGCTAAGCAATTAACAGGGAAAACTTGCACAGTCCCATTTTATTATTTATTTTGGGATGCTTTCGGTCTAGGCCCGACCCACTGCAGACGCAATCGAGGAGGCCCAAAGCAGCAGATGTACACCCAGAAAAAACATGAAGTAACTACTATCTAACTTATAGAGCGTGCCACAGAAACAGCTGAGTTTTAAAAAATCACTTTTGAATGCCAAACCAGGTGTCTAAAAGTATGCAACACTATATTTTTTATCCAACAGTTATTTGAATTTATACTGAAAGACGACTATCCTTTATTCACAGCATACTTTTTGACACATTTTAAAGGGATATTAAAAAACCTTGCTATTTCTTTCCCTGTTATTTGTAATTGAATGCTGCTTTTTCATAACTCAAAGTGCTTTATCTATTTTTCCTACCTTATAAATATTTCTTCTTTTATTACAAAACGCCGTAATTATTTCCCCGCACATTTTTTCTCCGGGTGCAGCCAGTAATGTGAAAAATCCAGACCAGATTCCAAGCCGGATGAAGGCCAAGGATCGTGCTCTGAGAATTGTTCAAAGGAGCTGAAGGTGATTTAGTATCTGCAGACGGACTGCACCGGACGGTGGGTTATACATGGCACGCACGCAAATGGAATCGGGGATCGGGAGAGTTTCGGGTGAGGATTGGGATTTGGCCCAAGTGCAATATGAACTCCGCTGGGTCACAAGCATCACGTGCGGCACGTTATAGTAAAGTTGCCCATACAGTTGCTCTCTCTTAATTTTGTTACTGCTACTGCTTTTGCTTTTGCTGCTGAATGCTGAGTGCTGCCACACGTTTTTATTGCGACTTGTGTCACATCCATGCATCCGCTTACATTGTGATATTCATGGGAAATTACGCAGGATGTTGAGGAACATGTGCTCTTGCGGACAGGACTTGCATTGGGTAACAGATCTTGGCTGATATCGCCATCCGCGTCCAAGTACGACCAACCAGTTGTTCAAAAGTAGTTAATTTAAGGGGAAACGCAGCCGGATTGGAGTCAGGTGGCCCCCGAACGAGCAAACACTTCGGTTCACCCGTCCCCTGCCGTCCGTTTATAGAAATGAACTCGTAAATGGAAAATATTGCATTGTCCTGCTATTAAGTTATCAACAAGGACAGACAGAAAGGACGGACGGAGGCAGACACGGACGCAGACATGACCGGAGACGGAGACCCATATGCATATATGTGGTTGGAGTGGAAGGGAAGGGAAAGGAAAGGAAAGGGTTGCGCTGCCAACTAGCAACTATCAACTAGTGGGGTAGAGCAGCCTGTGCCACGGCACGTTCCTGGGACCCAAACCCAAACCCGAACCGAAACCCGGACCCTAATACCCATCCGCACTGAGTCGTAGTCCCAGTCGGCGTCGTGGTTTTGGACATAATACTCCGTATTCCGACTCCAACTCCGGCACGGCAGTTTCATATTTTGCAACCATTTCATGTTGTGTCTTGTGCGAAAGGTGGTTGTATGTAGTATGTAGTATGCAGTATGTAGTTGCCACACTTAATGGCGCTCGTACGTTTTGGCAGCAGCAGCAGCGGCTACACTTGTACTCGCATGTATATTGTTATGTCCTTGTTGCCGCCTGCAGGACATTTTTATTCCAATCATGCGTAAGTGGCGTAAGGGCCAGGCCGTAAACCTTAACTTTTCCGCACCCATGTGGGAAGAACCTAATGGGATCTGAAGCATTTCGAAGGGTTTGCTTTTGGCACGGCTCCAGCTGTGTTTTTGGCCATACTCGGGTAGAAAAAGAACCAAAACTAACTGGACTGCACTGTATAAACTTAGTATTCAGTATTCCACAACGAAGAGATACAATCAATTTTTGTTTTCAGACCAATTAGCGAAGCGATCCCAATTGATCTTCGTTTTAAAACTCCGACTTTTCATACATTTTAGGGTTCTAACATATTTACGAGAAAACAGGCTTTCTTAATTTTTTTAAATAAACAAATTTCTAACGACAATTCAGAGGTGTAGGGGATCCTCTTGATAGACAGGCACTTTGAGACTATTTTCATAACCGGAGGTTAACTGGAGGTTAAGCAAGATCATATACGTACTGTTGGATACTGGGAAAGTCTTAATAAACAGAGATATTTATCCTATTTTCACAGCTACTGATCTCTTGGCCGGATTACGACACACACTCAAAAATGAGAGTCCGATCGCGACGACACGACGCGCTGACCTTCACAATTTTCAACGCCAGCCATGGGCAAAAGCAAGAAGCACAGACAAAAAATAAGCACTCGAAAGCAATTTTTTCGAACCGCCTGAACTTGGAAACTGAAATTTTTGGAAACAGTATGTGATATATATTCCATACACCGAATCCGCGCACGGGTACCGTCCTCTTTCACGGCAGCACAACAACTGACGGAATGGCAGAACAGAACACAACGGCTGAATCACTTTGCCGGAGGAGTAAAATACCAAGCATTTCACATTTCGTATTTCGTTCGCAGCCAGTCGCTGCTGCCTTGGCCGATGGCGAACTCTCCGATTCGGAAAGCTTTTGCCGAACGACGCCAACGAGCGGATTTCACTCAAACATCGGTTGGCTGAGGACGGCCGCAGCCAGTTGCCCTGGCTCCCGCGCAATCCCCCCCAATCTCCACCAGGGGAATCGTTCTCGCTCGGCACCACTCGAGTGGCCACCGAACGGATTGTTTACCTTTTTCGGCCGGAGCGAGCAACACGTGGTCAGCAGGAGCCACGTGTTGCTGCTCCTCTGCTGCTGCTGGACTTCAGACTCCAGAAGATCTGCAGTGGAACCATTCCAATGGTCTGGGCGATAGGTTCGATGGGTGTTAGGGACTCGCCAGCCTGCTTTCATCCTGCTCCACAAGAGCACAACTTGATTAAACTTTTGGCACGATTTGTAAATTATTCAGTGCTCAGTATGTGTGCGTCTCTTGTAATAAGTCGCCTGTTTCATGCACTCGGAACAATAATGGTCCTGTAAATTCAGCAATAATATTAGAAAGAAAACGAAAATTTTAAATAATTCGTTTTTAAGCTAATCCTAGGACTTTCTTTATAATTGTAGCTTTTGTTCTCATTTCCGTACATTTTGATTTTGAATTTTGTAAAGCGAATGGCATAGAATTTGAAAAGAACTTATTCTGATTTAGAAACAGTTCGTTAGTTAGTTTGTTCGAGTGTTTAAAATGTAGTTGTCTCTGCTCCAAGTCGTGATGGCCCGTCCCATCCGCAATCAGGAACCCGTTCACCCTTTTCATCCCTTTGTTTTCCGCATGCCCATGCGTATTTATAAATTAAAAGAGTGTTCATCTTTGGCCAAAGTTCATAATTTGTGCGCCCTTATTGGGAGCACGCTCGCAGGGGCGGTAACTGCTGGCCCTCTTTTGTTTTAGCCATCTAAAGTAAATACCCCGGGCTCTGGGTGTGGGGTCCTTCTAATTGTCCTTGCCAACAGCTGCTGCTCCTCGTCCGTGGAGGCGAAGTGGGGTCGGCCCAGGTCAGATTCACAGATTCGGATGCGTGAGGTTGTGGGTGCTTAGCCTGCAATTGTTCCCAGCAGATCCGGCACTGGGCGATCAAGTCACGGTCCTCATTTGCGGCTCCTGCTTTGGCCCTAGTTGCATTCGCATATAGAAAGGCATTAGAAAGGGGACCAAGAACAAGAACAAAACAAAAACCCACCCACGTTGTGTGTGTTGTTAAAAACTGCGGCCACTTTTTGCAGCTGCTTTCGGCTTGGAAAGTGGGCGTGTGTGCCCAAAAGACCTTTGTAGTTTCTTCACATCCACACCACCCTCGGGGAGGAGGTCCTGGTTAAAATTTAAGTCGAAACACCCGACCCTCCCACAAAGGCACATATGTATAGTATATGTATTCAAGCCCTAACCATCCCCCCCACCCACTCTCACACATGTTAATTGTGCTCCGGATTCCGGAAAAAGGGTAGGGGTTGCTGAACAGTTGTTGTCCTCCTGGTCCTCCTAGCTTTCCTAGCGCGGGGTCGGGTCCTTCCCTCCTTTCCCTTTATGCATTTATAATATCTTAACTTGTTTTCAACTGGATTTGCCTCTTGAATTTGTCAGCAGCAGGCTCGTGCTGGAAAAATAATGAGCCTCTGCCTTCTCACAAGTGCGAAAGTGCCTCCAAGTTGTCATTTAAATGCAGGCTATCCCTGAAAGTAATTAGAGTCCTTTACTCCGGCTCACGTATTAAATTCCATGAGATATAATGAGCAATCTGGCCAGTTGATTGGACAGTTAGGAAAGCTATCGCGGAGGGTCGTGGCATGTGGATGGCGGATGGTGGGGTTGTGGGTCGCTCGAGCTGCCATGTCAATGGCAATTTATACAAATGCCCAGCAAATAGTCGGCAGTGTGTGGGGATGGGGATGGGGATGTGTGTTTACCTGGACTGTGGACTATGTCCGGATACACGATTTTGCGGGCGGCCGGCGTGGCTCGGCTCGCCTCGAATCGAGTCGACTCGACTCGGCTCCAAGTTGTGCAAACAATCATAAATAAAGCAAGCAATCAAACATGCTGTTGTACTCTGATTACCCTAATTTGTATGCCACAATTTGACACATGACAATTGACACTTAGTTACAATGGGTGCCAACAACGTGGGTAACATGAAGCACTGCACTGCGGCCACATTGCCACACGGCCACATTGCCACACAGCCAAGCGCACATATTTGGCAATCATTTATTTTAGAGCCAATTGAATTTTAAGTAGTCAAACATGCATATGACATAAGTGCGCAGCCACACGCATGACAATGCGCCCAGGATGCATACGTATGGCTATGTGTGTTTGGATGGCTGGATGGTTGGTTGGTTGGGCAAACATTCGCATCCCGATGCATGCGTCCTGTCGATAAACGGTTGCAAGACTCCCACTCCCACTTCCGCTCCCCACTGCCCACTCCTGGTCGAAAAACCGAGTGATCGCCCTTTCAAATCATGGCCATAAATATGACAACTTGAATTCATTGAATGGTTTCATTTCATTGTTCCCTTTCAGTGGGAGGGAAAATTAATTGGCCAAACTATTTGGCTTTAACAGCCAAACAGCGGGTTTTTAGAGCCCCCCTTCTCAGTCCATTGCCTCGTTAGAAGTGTCGTGCGAGTGTCATCGCAGATTAAAGCTCAAAATTGATGGGGCAACGTTTGCAGTTTTATTGTCATGGCCGCTAAGCACGCAAAAGCAAAAGCCCTAATTCGATTTTCCGAATTTCGAATGGGGACAAACTTTGGCTTAGCTCTGACATTGACACTTAGGTGTCTTTTGGGCACCTTCAGAGTAAACCCAAACCAAAATACAAAATTCTGTTCTGAAAACCATTCCCTCGATCTCAGCATCAAGATAAAGTTTTTTTGGATTGCAAGACTAATTTCTTAACGAAAAACAAAGACGAGAGAACTTTTGTCTTGAATTCAAGAAGATTTTATCTCAAAATCGTTTCTTCTTTGATTTTTTTGGGTCAATTTTTGAAATTTCTCTGGGTCTATCAACATGCAAAGGTGTATGCACTAGGTGGTTATCTATGTATATACCTAGTCAATAGTCCTGGTCCATCAATGTTGTTTCAATGCGAGTGCGAATGCAAAGTTATTGTTGTCGCTTTGACAAAGGTTGCTGGATCTGGATCATCCCATCATCACCATCACGTGGCACATTGGTGTTGGTCCCTCCTTCCGGTTCCTGTTGCTCTTCCCGCACAGCCGGTACATGCCAAGGGGCACAAAAACAAAGCACAGAAAAAATCAGAAAAACAGAAATCAAACAGCTTACAATCGCGAAGTAGGAAAATCGCATCCTTGCCATTTTTTTCTACAGATTCTGGCCAAAGTGAGAGAGCCCATGAATAATTCCACTTCAATTCCACTTTGTATATTTCATTTTTGCCGGCAGTGCAGCATACATCACGGCAGCACAGCGTCAGCGACAGACGATGGTGGGCAAAGGACGCAAAGGACGAGCCTGACAGTTGGCTTTGCTGATGACTGAATGACTGACTGATTGGTTTACTGACTGAACGACCGATCGACTGAATGACTGAGTCACGGATAAACCGAGATTCGGACAAAACATTTCGAGTTTGCATTATCCTCTTATTAATTAATAACAATTCATAGGCCAATCCCATTTGGCCGGGGCAGTTAATCTTTTCGCATGTACACCACTTTGCAATCTGATGGGTATATTCAAAGGCCTCTCGACCAGCCAACCAATCATTTGATGCCAGGAAAACTGCATCACCAACTAACCACACACCTTTGTTCAGTGGATAGAAAGTTGGCTAATCTAGTCGATCACTGGGTATCTCAATGGGTATCCCATAGTCGGCAGTCCGTGTGCCATGGCTTATTTTGGTTTGTTTATGCCATCTCTCTGCACTTAAATAAACTTTTGTGTCAAAATTTTATCAATTATTCAGTTAAAATGCATGGCAAATCCTGTTAAAACTCTGCTGCAGCAGCAGTGGCATCAACAATAACAGCATCGATGACAATGGGGGGCATCGGGCATTGGGCATCGAGCCCAGAAACAAAAACCAAAAAGCCTGATAGCCAGGCATTGGATTGGAGGTGATGGAGTCGATGCGATGCCACCAATTGGAGGAGGCGTGGGCGATGGAGACGGAGCTGGAGCTGGAGCAGGAGAAGAAACCATGTCACTGGCCACATATGGCCATTTGTCAATTGAATGATGGGAATATGAATTTATGGCATTAAAATCTTTTGGTTTTTCGGCCGTTTGGACCAAGTGAAAGCGAAAATGAAATGAAAAAGACCAACCGGAAAACAAAGAGTTGGTGTGAAAGCGGACAAAAGCTGACTAGGATCAGAAGGCCTGGCAAAAGCGGATTATTCGTAAAAACAAACTGCAGGCTGACTGCTGCCATCCAGCAGAATAAAAGAAAAAGCAAAAAAGGAGAGGGCTGAGGGCTCAAAACAGAACACAATGCAAATACGAGTATTCGCCGATATGGCCAAATGGCATTGTCGCATACAAGTCAATTGAAAACACACTCGATTGCCACATTTGCCGCCCTTTGCTGGCCAGGAAGTGTTGCTGGATGCCCCCGAGAAGCTGACGAAAAGGTGAACTGAGCTGTCGGCATTGGCCACACTGTATTAGGCATATCAACTTGCTCGATTTGTCATTGCTCGATTTGTCATCGCATAAACAAGTGCATGGGTGAGTGTCACTATGAAAGGATTCCTGTATTCTGAAAATTTTTTCCATTTTTTTGTCCATTTTTATTTTTACCACAGTTTCTCTGGATTCAATCGACTTTTGGACAGAACAAGCATTAAAGATACTTTCTATCTGCCTTAAGGACGCCTACAAGTATGCAACTTCTTTTCATTGCCTACTTTTTGACACCTCTATAAGTGATTTCGGTGCCGTATTTCTGCTCTCAGCAGATTTCCCATTCTACATACTATATTGTTGTCCCCTTACGCATTCGTCAGTACTTCATTGCCACTATATGTATGCATATGATGCTTGTGTGTCTGCGCGATGCGCAGAGGAGGAGCTCTTGTCTAAGCGATTTTTGATTACACTTCCGACGGAAATTATCATATATCCTTCTACTTGAATAATTTCCATGGAAATGCGCGACAGGGCGCCGAGAACGGTAACCAACCTTACCATCGATAGGGGGCTACTCACCACTCCTTCCAGAATCCCGCTTTCCCGGATTCCCAGATTCATAAAATCCGACGGGGCCTAAGGGAAATTGGTTCATGCAGCGCTGCATCGATGAGTGACTATGAATAGTCGCCCGACTGAACCGGAGAAACATTTTAAATCAGGACCTCCCTGCACCAAAGCCCGGAAAAAACACGCTGATAACAGGAAAGAATGGGATGGGCGAAAACCCGAGAGGAAACCCGACACTAATTAAAGGCATTTGTTGTAGCAGTTTCATTCAATTAATTATTTCGGCTATCAACGCTGTCAATCTTTTTATCTGGAAATCTGACTGGCAGCAGCCTTGGACTTGGACCGACTGGCACCCAGACCCAACTTCTGGCGCAACTTATTTGTTTTGGCAGGCAGCCGCTGGCAACCGGCGAGCAGCAAACAGCAAACCGGAACGGTCGCCAGTAGATCTGTTCCAAGCAGCCAAGAAAGGAGAAAGTGCAGGGAAATGCTTTGTTTCACGCTCCGCGATGCTGCGTTTGCCCCAGCCTCATCCTCATCCTCGTCGTCTCGTATCCTGGCTACTCCAGCTACTCGCTGTCCATCATCCGTCGGACTGATTTCCACAGTTACTGTTTTGCAAATTGCCTTTTGTTGTTCATCGACCGGAGTGAATGCCCGTCGTCCTCCCCTTCGAGAAACTGGACAATCGCTGTCTGATTCGTCCCGTTTCCGTTTTGTACTACAAAATATTACTTAAAAGCGGCTGCTCAGTGACCAAATCTGCGGTTGTGCCTGGCCACCTGGCCACCATCAATGTCGCCCCATCGCAGATAACGTTGGCTTCCTCAATGGGGCAGGAACACACACACACACACACACATACTCAAACACCAGGTGCCAGTGACCTTTTTATGCAAATATTTCCCAAAGGCAGTCGGGCCAAGCAAGCAAGCATACATTGTATACAAGCATATAAGCGGTTATTTCTCCGTCCCACAAGCCCACAAGGTGGCCAGTTAGCCGTCTCACGTTCGGCTCTATCTGTATCGTAATCTTTATCTCTCAACGTCAATGCAATACCTGCCAAATCATGTATGGGCCACAATGGGGATGTCCTTTGGTGACCTAAAATTAAAGCTGTACATCTAATGTATGGTGAGTTGGCTTCTCAAGTTGAGTAATATTTTGATACAGAAATCACTGGGGCTTTGAAATCACGAATAAAGGTGTCTAAAAGAGTGCTGTTAAAAAAGTAAGACTTGTTTCGGAATGAAAAATATATTGTGGCATACTTTTGGGTGCCTTAAGGAGTTGAATCGCCCATAAAGGAGTCTAAAAGAGCGCAGTACAAAAAAAAAGTTTTCTCTTGGCTGGAATCCAAATATCATTCGGATTTAAACTACATTGTTGCATACTTTTAGACACCCCTGGAAGGGATTTCTGTGGCACCTTCAATATATTGATTCCAAGCAACCAATTTGATCGCGCGCGCCAATTCCCCTTCACAAATCCAACGATCTCTGAGTGCTAAAGAGGCTTTTGTGCCAGCTCTGAGGCTAAACACCCTAATGGGTGGGTACCTCTGATGCACTGAATCGTGGGCAGGACGCAGTGGCAGTGCCAGTTGCCGTTGGACAAACGACGTGGGGTGAACTGAACGCTATTGCAATCTAGATTTGAGATGGGAATCGTAAAACCGGAAATAAAACAGGAAAATTAAAAACGTACAAAAGGTGCAAAACAGAGAGAGGCAGAGGCCCGGCAAAACGAGAAGGCAGTGTGCGCAAACAGAGAGTGGAATATGGCACACGGATAGACAGTCCGACATCCAGGCATTTCTATCCGGGGTGGCGACTAGCGACTACTGACTACTGACTACTGGATTCTAAGGGCAACCCCCGCCGCCAATGGAGGACTGGCGGGCCAGCCAGGTAGTTAGGCAAACACACAAAGGCTGAAAAAATATACAACTCCGAGGGCAATATGTAAAATGAAAATTGCCAAAGTGGAGGTGGCCCAACCAGGTCCTATTAAAGCCTATAACCCCATTGAGCGCTTCGGAAGGAGTGGTTTTTTATTGGCGACAGGATGTCAAGCCGGCTTTAAGCCTGCTGCACACAACACACACACACCTTCGAAAGTTCCAAAGTCAAGAAGCAACCAGAACTGGCACATATTTAAATGGATTCAATTGAATCACACGAACTGGAGGAGCCGGAGTCCAAAGTCCTCGTCCAAAGCACGCAATGATGCCATAAACAGAAGCAGCAAGGCCAACGGCAACAACAAACAATGGCAATATCTGGGAAGGAAGTGGGAGGAAGCAACGTGGCAGGACCAACGCCAAAAATGGCACAATATTTCCACAGAGAGTGGAGGCGAAAACAATTACTTAAAGCAATTCTTCCGAACCATTTGTACAAAATCCACAAATTAAGGCACTTGCTCCGCAGACAGCACGTCTATACGTACATGTACATATATACGTAGTGTACGTGGTACGTGGGGTGTCATGACAGCTGTCGAATGTCGACTCCCGGTTCCAGGATTCCCCATCTACCGCATCTACCATCTAGCATCACCCAACTCCCAAACTTCTCATCTATCTGACATCCGACTGTTAGACTGTGTTGGCTAAAAGCCGTTAAATCGCGGTGCAGGAGCCACAAAAGCCAATGCCGAAAGTAAAATCAAAGTCAATAACGAAGAAGAACCAAGAAAATGATGAAAATCAAGAGAAATCAAGAAAAAAATACAGCAATCAAATGCAATAAAAGTCAGGGAAACAGAGAGACACCAAAGCGAATTCGGTAGAAAAAGAAAAAACCGTTTCCTTTATAAGATTTAAATATGGGATAGGGAAAACAACAAGTGGCACACTGCATACAGAAGGGAAAATGGCCAACGAACGGAGGAAATTGGCCAGCATTAAAACCAAACAACAAATAAAATATATCAATGCATTTTTTTGCAGCTTAAAAGGCAAAAGTTTGCCATAAGCAGTTGTATTTATTAAACCATTTTCATGGTTACTAATGATAGAAAATATCAAAGATGTTTATTAGATGACAGTATGTAGTAGGTTGATACCGAATTCAGTGGGATATGCGATCAAAAAACGGAATAAAATTATTAAGCTTCAAATAATAATTATGAAATCACATATTTTAATAAGTATGCTTTACGGATTGGTTCCCATAAGAGGGAAATTAAAGAAATTACCATTTGTATGTCAAAATACCATACAGACTTGTACTTTTCTAAATTATAATGATATTATATCAATTTGCCTCTGTGAACCTACATATGTATGTGAAATTTCCAAAGGCAGTTAATTTGGCCCAGGTTTCCGCTCAATTACCTTTAGGAACTTTAACTTAAAAGTTTTTCTCAAGCATTCTTGCCTGGGGGAAACCTGGAAAACTTTCCTGCGTTGTATTGTCCAACAACTGCCTCACATTGGTTCAAAACCGATTGTGGAATCATCACGGATGTGGCACTGGCACCCGAACCAGAACCATAACCAGAACCTGGAGGACGCACAAAGGACAAGGACGAGTGCAAGCCTTTGCTGCCACGACGTGCTCATTTATTTATGACAATTTATGCGTCGGCGTCGGGGAAACATCGCGAAGAGACAAGAAAGGCGGCAAGAATCTTTATTCATTGATTATTTAACGACTTCTTAAGTGGTTTCTTAAGTACACAAAAAACTCACCGCTTATGTGCGATTAAGCCAAAGTAGACGCAAAAAGTGGTATAGAGCATGTGTGTGTGTTCTTCGTCTAGGCCAAGTCAAAGTCAAAGTGAATTGATGAAGGCACTGAATCAAACTTTTACCGCATCACTTGTACAGTGGTGCCTCGGACCATGGACTTGCTAGGGCGAACTGAACTACTCGGCAGCAAGTAATGAACATCTTGGCCAGCTTCCGCTATCCGTTACGCATTTTCAGGCAAACTTGCCACACGAAAGGATGGGAAATAAGGAAAAATATAAAAGGAAGCGAAAAGGGGAAAAAAAGGTCAAAGCAACTAAGACGGGATAAACTGGACTGCTTAAGATGCTAAAATGGCATACGGGCAAAGTTTGTGTTCCCCTCTGCCGAACCAGCAGAGTTGTAACCCCAAGACGATGATGAAGTTGAAGGAAAAACGTCACCACCCCTGAGTATTTCATGTATTTTATGGGACAAATCAACAAACCAACGTTATGCTGTTAAAATTACAACGGTCTCTAAATCTATATGTATAAAACTGTCGACCCAAATCTGGGAATCAACGCACAGTTAAATCTTGCCATTACTTACCAATTAGTGCTAGACTGATACAATATAAAATAATAATATCTAGATAAAAGAAGACTGAAATTCGGAAATTACTTATAAAGGTGTCCAAAAGTATGCAAGCATAAATCGATTTAAAAGTCTAAAAGTATGCAAGCATTTATGATTTAAAAACAATATGTATGCTGTTTTAATATGATTATATTCCCCAAATGTGCCCAATCACCGCAATAACTGAATTTGTGGGCACTAGTCGACTGAAATGAACAGCACAACAACAAAATCTGTGGAATATAGAAATTAAATTTGTTCTCTCCGCTCTAACCCCCGACTTTCCTTCCAGGGACGAAAAGCCGTGTGGCGACATTGCTAATTGCGCGATTTAAGGAAGACTGCGGCACCAGACTTCGCTTGGGGTACTTGTGGATGTGCTTGGTGGGTTGCTGTTCCACTGTTGCCCATTGGTGTTTGTGTGGCAAACAGCGGAGGAGCGTTGAAATAGAACTTCCGGCGGCGGAAGAACGGAAAAGGAAAAAACTCTAACGAAAATCCCATCGTAATGCAATATTCATTTTTCTGGTCACGTACGTAAAGTAAATCAATTAAGTTGTCATAAATTGTAGCACTGCAGCCGTCCCCCCATCTCCATCTCCTCACCCATCTGTATTCCCATCCCAATGTCTCAGTGGGGGGCACTCATTGCCGCCCTATATCACTCCCTACCCTTTCCGCCGGAGTCTCCGGCGTGGATCTGCTCTTTGTTGACAGGCTCTTATTTGATTTGCGTTCTATTTGTGCAGCAAATTGAGCGGCATTTTCTTTTTTGCGTCCATGTCCCCTTCCCCTTTCCCTTCCCATTTCCCTTACCGTACGCAAAGTGTCTCATTTAATCCTCGAAAATACTCACAAAATGTATATATACACTTTTACAATGCGCGACGAACCAGAAACCACGAAAATTTCTTGCGAATTTTCCTAGCTATTAAGCCATTTTTCTCCGCCGGCAGAATTGGGAGGAAGGAGCGGGAGATCTGGAGGAGCTAGGACTTCTGGACAAGCTGCGTGTTATTCTGCCTGCCATTTCTGGGGCCAACTAAATGGTTTAGATGGCCACTTAGCGCGAAAAGCTGCTCCACCCGAAGTAAGGCAAATGTTTATTTTATAAAAATGTCGCCTTTCGCGAGGCACTTTGAGGCAAGCACCTCTAAATGTTCTTCAATTTTACACATACAAATATTTTCGATTTAATTTTGATCCAAAGCTTCGGTTCGGGAGCAGAAAAGCAGAAAAGCAGATTCAGATTCCTCCCCCCGACTCGAGAAATATTTCTAGCTGCTCAATATACAATAGCCAGTTTAATATGAAGGTATAAATTTGAAACGCCCTATTCCCCGGCGGACAAAACAATTTACGATGACACATTGTCGTCGTATTTTTCCTAGCTGGGAGCTTGGAAGCATGAAAGCAGAAGCTGAAGCTGAAGCTGAAAGCTGGAGGCCAGATCCAAAGCATTCCGAGTAACCAATTCGCTGTTGTCTGAACCGCACGCAACCCCACTCATCCACTCGCTCAGCCCCATTCCACTGGCACTCCCCCAACCCAACCCACTTCCACCAGGGATTCATCCGCCAGTTCCATTCTTGGCCGCAGACTTGCCGCACTTTAGTTAAGCTCAAAATGATTGCGTATAATTTGGCAGCATTTAGTGGGTAGTGGGTAGTGGGTAGTGGGTAGTGGGTAGTGGGTAGGGGATGTGGGATGAGGGTGCCTGGATCTGGATAAGGCTGGAGATTTCTCTTTTATTTCAACAAGGATTATTTACTTGGCCAAAGATTCAATAACAATTTTGAAATGAGCGTAATTTCGTAGGGCTTTCGTCGCGGTATAAGCCCCCCAAAATAATGTGGCATAAAGGGAGCAAGGAACCCAGGGAGTCCAGGGAAACGAGTCCAGGCCAACTAAATTAGACACTTAGGGGAAAATACTCTACTTTGAAAAGGCAGTCGCAGTTCGACGTTCGCAGGACCACTGTAACATCCGTGACTGTAACATGGTGGGTGAGTCAACCACACACTTATCAATTAAAAGCTTTGCACAGAAGCCACCGATAAAACCGCTGTCAGTTGAGCTCCACTCCACTCCGAGTTAATGGCGTTTTATCAAGTCGTTTTCGGGTTTTGTGTGCAATTTTAATTAAAGTTGATTAAACGCTGGTGGGGGAGGTCACATGGTCATATGGTCACATTGTCACATGGTCGCATGGTCACATGCATTATGACCTGATGTCAGGCTATGCCGCCCTATCAGGATGCTTGTGAAATGATCCCAATGCCGATTTCAATTTCAATCCCCATAAGGCAGATAGATTCAGTCAATCACTGTCTCGTTTTGGTTTTGGTTTTAGTCGAATTAAGGAAATTAAACTTCATGATTTTAAACATATCCATCTAGATAGCTTAACCGATGGGCCGCCGCCTGGTCACATATCATCTGTGTAATTGTTGGGGCTATTAAGGAAATTAGATTTTACCCTTCTTTTCGCCAGATACTGTACGTTTTTTGTTGTTTTTTATTTGATTCGATGTTCGGTGTGTTGGTTCTTGCAGGGTTTTTGCAATCACGTTTCGCATTTTGCATTGCAACTCCCCTGTCCCTGCCCCAATTCGCCAGCAACCCTCTTGTTTGCCTGCTTTACGTTTCGAAACTCGAATGCAGTATGCAGTATGCATGTGCAAATCTAATAATTCTTTGCCAACTGTCACTCCATTAGCGGCAAATCCAGCGCTGTGATGGGTGATGGGTGGTGGTGGTGGAAGTGGTAGTGGGCAGGACAACTGGTGGCTGGTAGCTGGGAGCAGCCACTTCCTGCTCCTTGAGCGATTTTTAAGGACGCTCGCAAGGGTCTGAAAGAGGTCAGATTTGGGGTATTATGTGTAAGCATGCGTCTGCCGTTCCGGAAAGTGAGAGCCTGAGTACGGGTGTACGGGTATGCCAATTGCCCCTTGAGCCAAGTTTGTGCGAGTACATCGATCTTTCAGTGTCCCTGCTCCTATGTCTGTTTGTCTGACTGTCGGTTCTGTCGCCGGCCAGCCAATGTCTGCCCCGGTGGGTATTACTCCCAGGCAGTGGCGTGCGAAATAAATTAACAGAGGGTGCAAGCTTACTCTAAAAATACTCGAAAAGAGTGCAGTGATCAAAGTTGCCATCTTTTGAAACTATTTCGGCCTTCTAATTCAGAAAAAAATGTGTTGCATACTTTTAGACAGCTTTATGACTCATACGCCCTTTTATTAGATTTCTGTGTCAACCCCTTTTTCTTTATAGATCTACGTAGGTTTACGTTTCTTTATCCCCTGCGTACGCCACTGCTTCTGCATGCCTCAATGTGTGTGTGTGCTGGATACTATTTCGAGGTTTGGCGATTTATTTTGCACAAGTTTTAATTTCCGGCAAATTTCCTAGTACAATTTCCCTTCTCTGAGCTGCCGTTGCGCTTTTCCCCACTTGCATTTCGAAAGTGGCGCACTTCGTCTCCGAGTCCTCCGCCCTCTTGAACCCACTTGAAGCCACCCCACCTATCGGCCCACCCATTTCCCGCTTCTATAAATTACCCTAAGATGGCGACATGACTTTATTTGGGCCATTGCGTATGGTATGTGTGTGGGTGAGTGAGTGGGGGTGAACGAGAGATAGCTGGAGTGAAAGGGATGGAGATGGAGCTGGGTCAAAGAACTCATATATTGTAGATTTGTGCAATTTTATGTAAATTAGGCAAACGCGATTCTTCCAGTTTCTTGGCACTGCAAGTATGCAGTATCTAGTATCCATTCATACCAGCCTGTCCACCTACTACATACATCTACCTTCATATATGTACATCCATTCGATCTGGCTCTGTTATTATTGTTCGTCATTCGGGCGCTTGCCAAAGTCTTATTTTGGTCACTGTAGGCACTTGGAACTTGGCCACGTGCCATTTGCCATTTGCGTTTTGCCTCTGCTCGCAGATAATCACTTCATGGCGGATGGATGGGTTTCGCATGTTGACGAACTGCTCCCGAACATACTGTTGATCCACTGATAAAAAAAATGATAATAGCTTATTATTTCATAAAATCGAGGAATTCCAAATCAATATTTGCTTGAATAAAAACTACATTTCGGAATGTATTATGTAATTTATTTCGATAAAAGTAAATTCGATATTCAGAATTATTAAAAAAATTGTATTCCCAGCGTAGGAGGTTATTCGTCAAAAATAATCGAAGCTATCATTTGTTTCGATTATGTTTATGGGGTCGGAAACGTCTCCTTTACTACGTTGCAAATCATTATACCCTCTACAAGGGTATACAAATTTACCTGTTAATATCAAATTATTTTCTGTGTAGTCATCATGCGGACTCAACCGACAACAGATACAAAGTGCCAGACCGGGGAGCAAAAAAAAGGCGAATGCCAATCATGATTGGCAATCATAGACAATAAAGATTGCAAAATTTGCTTCCACTTTTGGAGGATTGGAAGGGCGGAGGTCGAAAAGTCGCGACTCCGCCCTAAAACACGACTTTCTACTTTCTGAACCGGTTGGTTTTATTGCCCTATTCACTATTCACCATTCACCATTCGACCATTCGGTTCGGCGGTTTCCCAGCTACAGACATGTTGTCCCAGGACGTCCGTTAAATGAAAATGCCGATGCCCCAATGCCAGCAGACGGCAACTTGATCTGGCCAAAAAGCGTTTGATTTCGCCTCGCACAGCAAAGGCCACAGCCCACAGTGCTAAACAAAACGTGGTCCGAAAAATGTATCAAAAGAAAAACCAGAGAAAGAAAAACAATTGGCATTCAATTGACGGCAATCATCGGCAGGCCGTTGCCGTGATTCCAACTCAGTTACATACTATACAGCTGCAGCTGCAGCTACAGCACATGTGCTTCAAACAGGAGCAGGACAGGAGTAGACCTTTCCAGGCAGTCAGGATCGGCGAAATGAAATCCTATTAGGGGCTTACTTTTTATCTCTTTGACTAATCGTTTGGGCAGCCAGGGATCTGGATCTGCACTGACAAAAACAAACGTGGAAATCCTAATATTTCATATTCAAATTAAATATATTCCACATCCCTGGCGTTTTTATTGATTTTGAAATATTAAATGTAAGATTCATAAATTGCTAAATACCTATTCTCTTCGTGTTTTCCAAATCCAAATCGGACCATACATTAACAAGTTATGATCAAAAGACCGCTAGATTACGCAAGCAGTGCAAGCAGTCGATTTGGTGCTAGCATATCTCCATCTCCCTCGCACTCCCTTTAGCTGAGTAAGGGGTAGCAGATAGTCCGCCGCAGCGTTTTCACTTGGATATAGAACTTTGAGTACCAAAGACTAAATACTCTGATGCTTTAGCTTAAATTCGAAAGTGGAAATTTTAATTTGGTTCCGTTCTTCTGGTTCCTTTCCTCCGCTATCATTAAAAAACCAAGTGCAGCGGAGGCGAATGAGGAGAGAAGTCAACCGAGCCAAAAGGCAAAGTTTCATTTCCGTTTCGTACAATTAAACTTGTTTAAGTTGCCCTTTATTTTTTGGCCTCTAGCCTTTGGGCTGCCAGCACACGCTGCCGGCCAGAAAGTACAACTTTTTATTTAGTCGACTGCCGGGGAAGTAGAAGTGTTTGACGCGGTTTGGGCTGCGCCTCTCCTGTCCTGTCCGTGTTCCTCCCGATGGCAAGTCTAAGTATAAGTATATCTTATTATCAGTAGTTGCCACGCAGTGCAGAAAAACATTGCCTACAAGAAGCAGGAAGGAAGCAGGAAGGGGGAGGGGAGCCTCCTGCAGCCCAGCAGCCAATAACTTTGGCCATAATTCATCAGTTCTGCTCGCTGTAAAGTCCTTTCAACTGCTGCTCAGTTGCCAAATATGGTTTTTCTGCTTGCCTCGGCAACTATACTATATACTTTCGGGTGCCCCAGCCCCCCAACCCAAGGCAGCCCAAGCCGAGAAAGCCAAGAAAGCCATGGGCCTGGTCTTTATAAGTTTATATTTCTGTCTTTTCCCGTGTCTAAATATGATACATGCCCATGCCACAAGTTGGTAGTTTCTCCTCCAGCACAATAGACCCCCTTGCAATCCTGCAACCAGCCTGATTTTCCCCAGTTTTAGTTGACTGCCGCTGTTCAGCTTGTTTCAATTTTTCTAGCAAAGTTGATGCCGGGAAACAGATTGTTTGCTGCAAACACACTGGGCCAACAACAAGGGCAACACGAAATCGGGCAAAAAGTGTCGGCGCTGCAAATTTTCCTTAGCAGTTTGAACTTCTTGCCTCCGTGGAAGAAGCTCCCCTCCACTCTGCTCCTCCCCGGTGCATCCACTTCCACTTGCACATCCGCCAGGCTGGGCCGTTCTGTTCTGTTCTGTTCTGTTCTGTGCTCCGTGATCTGGCGGCGCCACTTGCCTAGTGGCCATGCACTCTTATCTGCTGATGGTGTAAATTTCTTAAAGTTACCAACTTGTCCATTGTTGCTGGTGCGGTGCTGCTGTTGCCGATGTCCCAAGCAATTCCGCTGTTGCACAGAGAAAAAAATAAATGTTATTATTAAATTTATAGGTACTTAGTTCTCTCAGAAAAAATTAATGTCAGGATTTGTTTAATAATTGCAGGTCAAATTTCTAACTTACTTGTAGCGTTGGAATAAATCTAATAAATAGTAATAAGAAAAACAATTTGTTTTTAAAGAATATTCTGAAAGAGTAAATTCGATAAATAGTGTTAGTATTGTGAGCTAAAGTCAGAAAACGGCTTTGTTTGAAAAACGATACTTTCAAAATAAATTTTTAAATAATTTTTAATCAGTTCTATCTCTTTTTTTAACAGTGTGCTACTCCTGCTGCTCCTACCAAGTTCAATTTTCCTTACCATTTTGTTGGCGTCTTTTGGAAAGTGGAAAGTGGATAGTGGTCGGCCGATTGTTGCTACTGTTTTACATTGCCCAGCCAAGTCAAGTCTGTCTGGGCCTTTGCCTTTGCCTTAGCCTCTTCTGCCTTTTATTTGGCTGTTTTTCCGCCATTCTGCATTCTGCATTCTGCGTTCTGCCTTCTGCTGCTGGGGCTACTGGGCTGGTATAAATAATATTGCAGCTAATTTAGTTAATAAATCATTGGAAAACGCTTCGAAGGCGTCGACTCGGGCGTGGCTGGGCAGGAATTTCCGTTCGCCCGAAGCGAAGCCATCGACACTTGAGTTGCGGTGAGAAATGAGGAATGAGGCAATGTGAAGCGCCGTCTGTATGATTCAGCCTTCCTGGCTGACAAGGTCGGCTAATTATCAGCTCGATTAAACATATTGCACTGCTCAATTGCGAATGCGAATGCGAATTCGAATTCAATTAAAACATTAACAAACAGGGGCTGCGATGGCAAGTGGGCCAAAACAGACACCAATGGGAAGGCGGAAGGCCAGAAGGCATAGCATCGATGTGGTCGTAGCTCCTCCACCTCCTCCCACTTTCCCTCCTTCGGATCAGATTGAAAAACACTTTGTAAATGGGCCCTGCTACCGCTTGGTGCGTGAATATTTGCCGATTTACATTGCGAATTTTTGTTTAAACACGCACACGCTGATCAATCAGAGTCAGTCTTGGCCAGCCGAACAGCAGAACAGCAGAAGCCTTTTGACCCACCGTTTCACTTAACATTACCCACTTTAACCCACCAACCACGCCCACCGCCCACTTTAACCCACCATCGCATCGCTGGCAGTTTTAAAACACACATGCAATCGGCTGTTTGCGCACATTGGCACGCTTTTGAGGGGCTTCGCTGGGTTCTGTTCTGGGCTCCGTTGCTGTTGTTATTGCATTTAAATTTACACATTTTTTCGAATATATTTGCAAAAAAATATTCCGCATTCAAACGAGTTGAAACGCACAAACACAAACATTTGCTTACTTTCCTTTCGCTGGATTTAATTGCACCGCAACTTAAATTTGTTGCCATTGCATTTATCGCAAATGTAATATGTAATAGGGCTGTTTTATGCAGGAAGTGGTTTGATTTCTATTCATTTGGATTAAATTTGGGCCCACTAAAGATTCCGATAGAAATATGTACAGGGTACATACATATACATGTTAATAGAGTATTGGTAAAAATAATCAGTAATAATATCGATAAGATTTAGATTTGGTAATTTTATATGTTTGATTTCGGTTTATCTGGATTTTTATTGGTAAATAGAACTCCTAGAGACGATCGATTATAAAAAGAGAAAATCGATTATATCGATAAGATTTCGATTTTATATCTAAAAGTTGCCGTAGGATAATAATGTTTCTTAACAAACTTTGATGCATATATGTAATTTAGAATTACTTTTGAAGGACCGTTTTTATGTTGACATGATAAACTAAAAGCAGAGTTTGGAGTTCATGGTTGTTTAGAGTTCCTTTTTTCCGTATAACGTGCGCTTTTAAAAACCGCACAGCTTTCAAATGAAATAATCGAGGGGAAATAATTAAATGACATGCTCTTGGCCGGAATCAAAGTAAACGTTATCGTTGTCCTCGACAATATATGTATAAAGACCCTAAACGATTTTTGCTTTACTTTCGCAAGTAAGCATTCTTCCCCCTGTTAAGAAAGTTTCAATTCGAACGCCTAAGAGGGCAGGGAAGTATAAACACGATGCGGTACATTTTTTTGAGGATGCAAAGGAATTTTTAATATTTTAACAAGAAGCGGTTGGTTGGTTGGTTGGATAGAGATACGGATGCCACCGACCGGTTGAAAGATTGTAAGACAAGAGTCAAGAAGGTCATGAGCGGCTAGTCGTGGCGTGGGCCGTGGTCTTGGGCATTAGCAGCAGTAGACCCCGGATAAAGGAGCAAAGTATGGAAGGCACACACAAGACCAAGAGCGAAATTATTTTGCAATAAATTTTGTGACATATTTCCATGAATGTGAAAAACGCTTAAAGGAAAAGGAACCGGGAAAAGGGAGCTAGGAACAAGGAACCTTGCAGGCAGACAGGTAACATCTGGGGGGTTGTCGGCGGTTCAGTTTGGCTCGCTCAGATCGTCGTACGTACAGACACATATTAAATGCACATCAGGGCAACACAATGGCAACTTAAATTGTCTAAGAAAATGTCACCAAAAGGGATTTGATTTCCTCTGACGTTCGCCTCGCAAAGTAAGAGCAAATAAATACTTAGCGTGGGAACGCGCGAGCCCGAGAACCAACTAAGAACCAACTCAACTCAACTTGCAGCGCGGCGATTTCGCAATCTGCGACTGTGACTTTATGACAGTTTGATTTATACATTATTGAAAAAGTTTTGTCGCAGGCGTAAAAATCAGTCGCCAGCACCGACAATCACGTAGCCAATGCGACATTAGCACTGACAGCGACACCTCAGCTCAGTCCGGCGGCACTGAGAGAAAATCGACATCAATATGATGCTATTTGGGCATTAGTGTGATATCAATTTGATGGTAATCCCCAGGGGTTTGAAATCACTAACTAAGCTGTCTGAAAGTATGCAGTGAAAAAGAATGTCGTCCGCGCCATAAGTGATTTCGAAAACTTAAGTTTCGCTTCGAAATTAGATACTCGATTTGTTTTTTTTTTTGTGTAAAACTATTCACCCAACACGGACTTAGCGCCAAGACACGTTACGCACAGTAAGCCCATAAATAATTTTTGCGCCAAAAATGTTGTCTTTGAGCCAACACTGAAGCAGGCGTGGCTGCTCCGATCTCAGCCCAACCGCCAGCCATCAATGAAGGAAAATTCATTTTTAATGCGCTCTGACTGGTATCAGTATCAGTATCAAGTCCATCACCCGCATAGGACCCATCTATAGAATATTGACTGTAGTATGCGTATGCAGGGCGTGGAAGTTTTGCTCAATCGATGTCTTGGCTCGTGAATATTGGGCTGTCCCGTCGTCTCCGCTACTTTTTTGGCATGGAAATTAATTAAAAAAGTTTTCAATCAGGCTGTGCTGTGTCAGTGTCGCGTAGAAAGGAGAGCAATAAGTACATACTTCTTGTTTTATGCGATGACGAGACCAGGCGCCTAGCCGAAAAATGTGCCATCAAGTAACGCCTACGCCTCGATATTCAGCTCTAGGTGTGGAATGTGTTCCTGGGAGGAGCTGAGCTGCCTTGGATCCCGGCACTCTGCTTGCACAAACAGTTGCCGAAAAACAAAGAAATCCACACACTCAGGGGCTAACATTCTAGCCTTAGCCACCTAGGCCCTACGCTTTCCGCTATCCGCTATCCACCTCCGGAGCAGTTTTCGATGGCTTTTGATAAAAGTACAGCAGATATAGCACCAGGCGGCGGGGTATGAGCTCCGAAGGGGACGACCCCCCTACGTACATTGAAAAAAGTTTTAATTTATGTCAAAAGCTTTCACCAAGAATTTTAATATGCGCACAATTTTTGCAAAGTTGTCCCTACCGCTATGTGCCTGCGCCTGTGCCTGCTTGGGCCGTGTTTTCGAGCACAGGAGCTCCCATTCCTTCACGCTGCCACCTTTATATTCAAACTTATCGAATCCTTTCGAGATGCGACAACATTCTGAGCAGAATGCTAAATACAAAACGATTTTGGCAGGGTTTTTAGCCCCTTGAAAGCAGAGAGTCAACTGAGATGCAAATGCAGGTGCAAGATGTGTAACGTAACGTAACGCAACGCCCGCTTGTTATTCAATATATAATGCTCGGTGTTGGGCAGCAATTGCTATCAATGTTGCCAATGTTTGCCATACTCTTCGGCCACAAATGCAACACACGCTGACAGCCACAAACACGCAGAGCAAAACCAAACAGAAACAACTGAACTTCAACAAAACTCCTCGAAACGTCCCAAGTCTCGAGTTTCTTTTGAGGCGATGACACTTTTTCCATTCGATTTTGTTTGCATTTCTATTTTGCACATTTTCTTCACACGACGACTCCAGTGAAAATGTCTTGAATGCCATTATGTATATTGAGTATTTGAGTCAGCCCTTTATCTACAAATTGGCACACGAGTTTTGGTGCTGTCATGGAACCCACGGTCATCATTTGACTGTTTTGGGACTTTTTTCCAATTTCACAGTTCTCCCATCAATGTGAAGTTATTAATTTGTGGATGCGAGGCGAATTGAATTAAGTTTGCCTATGCCTATGTTACATTACGGTTACCTTAATGGGCTAAATTTTTTTTTAGGTTTTTTTTACATGTTTAATTCTCTAACTTAATATAAGAACATTAGTAAATTGATTGATCTTGTATGATATTTGGTAAATTCAATATGTAAATATTTTTACCTACATTTTTCAAATTTAAATTAGCTAGCACTTACGCAACATAGTTTAATAATTTATAAAAATGTAATTTAAGTCGACTTTTTTAAAATGTGCTGTAATTGTTAGGGCTTAAAATATCTTTTCTAAAACTTAAGAGCTGCCTAATTTAAAAAGGGCGCCAAAAGTGTAGTACGCCCAAGTTCCGAACCAAGCCCGAGCTTTTAGGTGGGTAACTTCGCTATTACATTCTGGGTGTTCTCTCTACTTTATTGCTTGACCGCTATCCAAACAGTTGGATAATTATCGATATGTAGATATTTTGATACATTATATTTCTCCAATACCCAGATCTCTTACCGCTTGCTCTCCTCTGCAACGTTTTTCTACCCTTGCAGAGGGTATTATGATTTCAGTCAGAAGTTTGCAACGCAGTGAAGGAGACGTTTCCGACCCCATAAAGTATATATATTCTTGATCAGCATGACAAGCCGAGTCGATCTAGCCATGTCCGTCTGTCCGTCCGTCTGTCCGTCCGTTTCTACGCAAACTAGTCCCTCAGTTTTAAAGCTATCGGGCTCAAACTTTCCCAAAAGTCTTCTTCCTATTGCAGGTAGTATATATGTCGGAACCGACCGGATCGGGCCACTATATCTTATGGCTCCCATAGGAAGGATCGAAAAAAAAAACGTAAAAAACGTAAAAAAAATTCTAGCTTTGGTGTTTTTTGAAATTTTATCTTCTACTTTTGGGAATAATATTTTTTTTTAATATTTCTGAATTTCGAATAAAATTTTAAAGAAATCGGATGACTATATCATATAGCTGCCATAGGAACGGTCGGAAAATTATATGGAAATTAATAGGAAAAAAATTATATCTTTGTTGATTTTAATTACATTGTCTTTTCCTCTAGGATATGGCTTTTCTTTAACATTTCAAAATTTCGAATAAAATTTAACAAAATTCGGACGGCTATATTATATAGCTGCCATAGGAAGGATCAAAAAATTAATGCCAAAGTAATACGAAAGCAGCTAAAATTTGGATTGTTGTAACATATACGCAAGTTAATTTAAATTTAATGTTTTTGGAAATGAATAGGAATGATCTGCAAGGGTATATAAGCTTCGGCTGGCCGAAGCTAGCTTCCTTTCTTGTTATTTATTGTATTTTATTTATAATAGCTCAATATGCACAATATAATATTGTCTTGTTATAAAGTAGCTCCAAAAAAAAAAAAACGACTGGTGTGTGTACGCGCTAAGTTAGCGAGGACACCCTCCGCAGCTTTTGCTGGAAGAGTAACAGAGCAGCGACATAAAAAAACGTTGCATCTTAACATTTCTGTTAGAAAGCCGCTGCTCTTTAACATGCGAGATGTGTCAGCACCGATAGTCGCCACTATCGATGTTTGCAAAAGGGCCAAACATCGACCCATCGATGGTTCCATCGGCGCTTCCCCACCTCTACAGAACTCTAACCGACGAAGTGTCATTGTTTTTTTTTCTAATGTAATGGACTTAAATCTTTGCATTCGAATCGAGTGAATCCGGGACTGCAGGTTCCCCCCCGAAAACCAAATACCCAATCGAATTCGCGGCCAGAGGAGAGGATAGAGAGCACCGAGGATAGAACAAACGCTTGCAATTGATTTGTTTGTCCGGCCATGTCAGTGTGTGTGTGACAAGGGCTCGTCCGTGTGCCTGCGCCTGTCGCTGTGTGTGTGTGCTCTCTTTTTTTTCTTCCTATCGAGTGCCGCTAAATTGAATAATTGCAGTAAGAGCCACCAATATAAATATATGTACTTCCCCCCTCTCCCGCAAAAGAACAATACGAATAAAAATAAGAGGAGGGGCAGAAGAGGAAGAGCACTAACTAGCGTTAAACAAATGAAACTCTGCCGATACAGCGAAGTAAAAATCAATAATTAGAGCTCGTTCCCCAGCAAAAAGGTATGCAGCAGAGCCAAAAAAACAGAACGGAACACAAAACATACATCCAAACACTTGTACATGTGCAGCCGTTTCGTGTGTGTATGTATGTATGTGCCGTTGTAAATCGGGCATTTTGTGCAAATATAAGGCAAAAGATATAGGGTATCCGTCAGATATCAGATAGTGTTGATGTTCCTTTTACATTTCACCGTGCAAAGTAGTCCATATTAGATGGTACATGGTACATCGATCTAATGAAGGAAAGTGTAAAGTGGACAATTCCTGGGTATTACGTAGCTACATGGCAAAAACAACAAAAACAACGAAAACAGCAAAACACACATGCAAAAACACATTCGACGTAACCCAGTGGCTAAATTCCGTTTCGATTCCGACCAACAACATCAAAGCGGAAAGGAAAGAGGAAGAAAAGGAAGGGATAGGGATGGGAAGGGGAAGAAGAGGAAGAGGAAAGGCTTCTTCTGCATTGCAGTGAATTGCGTTCATTTGCGACCCACAAACCCCCTCCCCTCCCCGTCCATTTGCCATTTCACTTTCTTGGGCCTCTATAAGCTCCATAAGCCAATAAGTTCTCTTCCATTCATGTATCGAATTGCAAAAGTGGCTTATTGAATCGAAGAATCCTACGTTTCCCCTCAGAAACGTTCCATTCAGAACTAGAGGAAACCTAGAGAAAACACGTACTTGCATCTAAATATGTTTAATTACCTAATGTGCCACAAGGTATAGAGCATTTGGTACATGGTACTTGCATAGCATATAGCATATAGTATATACTGCACTTTTGGCCAGGCAGGCAGTTCGCCAATCCAATCCTATACTATTCACGAGTGTACGTGAGTGTACGAAAATCGATTGAATCGTGTAACTAAAACATACAAGTATGTATGTTTAATGTTGCATGCATGTGAATGTACGCATGCCAAGTGCCTGCGGATATAAGCAGTTTTTCTAATTTGAAAAGTCGAGATTGTATATCTTTAGTTCTTTGCTGTCCCGAAAACCAAAAAAACCATTTGCATTGAGTTTGGAAAACATATGATCTGATTTGATTTTTGCATACCGTAAAGCCATTGTTAGAATTTTATGTATGTTTAAACTTTAAACCTTATGAAACCAAATTCGAAACATCCACAAACAAAAAGCGATTCGAATAGAACGAGAAGTACGATTTAAATTTACGCTCAAACGAAAGTTAGATTTGTAGCTTTGGTTTTTATTATAAATTAATAATTAATAATTAGTCCATTAGCATTGAAATTTTAAGTTATTAAAAACAGAGCTTCCTTCAGTTTGATATCGGTTTGGTGTTACTTTTCTGAATATATTGGTATTATCATCATCATACTCTTACAAATCACCATACAAAATAGCACAACAGATTTCACCAAGATATAAAGTGCGTGAAATTCGATTCCAGAGTCATGTTAAACAGCGCAAATAACAATTCTCCCCAGCACGTAAGTAGACGAAAATCGTCATTAAAAAATAGATTTCTTTATGTCTTGTTTATGTGAAATTCGTATGTACACATGTAACTTGTATGGATCTTTGAGCACTTGCATGCATGTTATGTTTAGTAAATATTGCCTATGATTTTTTGGATCACTTGATTTTGAGGGGGCCGAAATTTGATACCCTTGCAGAAAAAAATACCACGTAACAGATTACCACTAAAAGTTGATATGTCCTAGCCATCTAGATAAAAATGTCCTTATTAGTCGCCCTGTGACCTTTGAAGCGAGATATAAAGATTAAGTTTACTATGGATGTATTAAGAACGGATTCGTTTTATTTTTGTGCAGGACATATTGGTATTCTTACGTATAGCATGGTATTAGGCGTTAGGCATTTATGTACAAATGACCATGATTCGTAACTTTGGGTCGATGAATGCCTGTATATTTGTTATGTTCACTTTTAAATGGTCTTTATGTTATATGTGATTTTTCGTTTCAATTTTGAAAACATTTTCAAATATCAAGTACTTTATATATTTTTATGTAGCTTCAAAATTTGTAAAAACACGTTCCTCTATGGAAATCCGTTTAGTTACTTCAGTTTTATGCTATGAATGGCAATACCCCATAGTTAATTGATCTATGGTATGCTTTCCTATGATTTCACTAATCACAATTATCAAAAAACCAAATGCTTGATATTTATAAGCACTAAGGGCTAGCTGGTCTTAATATACAAGACATTTGCAGTTTTCGCCATCAGTTGTCCGACAAATGACACTCAACACACAGGTGCGGCGTTATATAAATATGTAGCAATGAATTCGAATTGGTCGAAACAACGAAAATATAAGAGGATATCATCTCGAGCCTAACAAGTTTTTGATTGTTTCAATTGTTTGATTTCGAGCTTTTCCACCATACACACTTCTGGCATTTCGTGTATCTTGATTCCCACTTTTTAGCTTTTATATAGTCTGAAGTTCTACACAAATTTCCAACGTTATTTTGCATGCGTTTTGTGCTCTTAAAGGTGCTTCTTTTTTCACTATTAAATCTTTTTTTTTTTTTGGTAACTTATAGCCAGACCATATTTTATCAGATCATCCTTTAATTTAAGCATTTTGTTTTTCGTATTTGAAATTTTATGAGCCGTCCTTTTATTCACCAACGCGCACATGAATAATCTGCAAGACTGTAGGCGTCGATTCCTCCAAACTTTGACCAAAAATATAATTTCTTGAAGCTGATTCGGATTCTGAAAGCGTATATCGTATATCCCGGAGTATTAGTATTTGTACACGCACACACATTTTCGCAACATATTTATTTTAAAAATGTTGCTGTTGATTACTGCAAATTTTGATACGCCAATGCAACTCATGCATCTCTGAGTTTGTGCTGCAGCTGCTGCAGCAATAACCGCTCCACCGGCATCCAAATTTTAATGTAATTTCGTTCATGATGATGCTGCTGGGTTGGTAATGCCTTTCTGACATTTTGACTTCATTAATTCGACGAAAATCTGCCTTCTGGCTGTCTGCAAAAGTTTTATCAGCACCAAAGCATCTCAATTTTCGACATGCACCGTGCCTTTTGTGATAAATGTCATTAAGGCAAGGTTGCTTGCCGTCCTCCGCATCCAACAAGCCCCTCTAATATTTTCAAAATTTGTATTTACTGTTTTTAAAATATTCTTTAAGAATTCACGTTGGTCAGAGTTGGGGCAAAAGATGCTTTAAAAAAAAAAAACACGTGAATTCCAGAGGATTTTCATTTCGTCTTACTTTCAAAGTCTCTTTTCTTTCTCCAAGCTACGGTGCTCTACGAAATAAAGCAGACGACGAATCCATAGCATTGAAATAGACAGCCGCATGTGTGGTGTCTTCCCTTTAAAAGGGTATATAAATATCGAGCTCCTCGAAATACGTGGCTAGTCGCGCAAATTATCTACACACGTACAAACATGTGTCTTTACACATGTATGTGCATTTTTTAAAATTTTTTTTTTTCATAATTGCAGTTCCTTCTATAAAATTAGCTGCAGTTGGCTTTTGTCGTTGTCAGATAAATGTCATTGCTTAGCCGGGAAACTCGAAATTTATCAGTCGCTGGGTTGTACACGGTCTTGAATGTCACATCGGTGTTCGTCGCTCGACTTTATTTGACTTTATTTAGTGGGAAGAGTGAAGAATTGGACCCATAATGTATCCAATGTCCTACAAACCAGGCTACAAGTCGTGCACCTATAGATCATGTCACCATGCAATGCGTGTAGCTAGGTCCTCCATTTGTTATCAACGACAACACTTTTATGCCGCCTCAAGTTATGCAGGAAAAAGGTCGCGGTTGTTTGTTAAGCGGCGAATTATGCTTCCGTCATTGCCTTGCAATGTAAGTAGTTTGTGAATAAGAAGTCGACCGGAGGTCAATTCGCACGTCAGGCCCGAAGGATACACTTTGTTGTATAATTTCATACGCCTATATGCATATTAATCGACCAGAATATGAGGGAAAACTTTTTTACTAAACATATTGTCGTGCTATTGTGTATTAAAAGCGTCTTGTTATAACTGTCTATATGGTATTGATGTTGTTGTGCGTAATATTAACCTAAACAAAGCATTGTGTGTATGCAATGTATGATTTTGGGTAATGTATTCCGAAAAAGAACCCTGTAAATGGTGCATCCATTTGTAGAATTTTATTCTGTTAAATATTAGACAATGCCGGAAGAATGAAGGTTCACCCAAGAACTCAACTTACTACATGCATACACACAAAAAGGGTCCTTGAAAGGAAGTTTGAATGCTTTTCGTTGTACTTGTCAGTGTAAAAAAAAAATAAATGCGTAAATACAAGTAAATTTACTATTAATGTATACATCTTTATAGCCGGTGAGTGCACCATCTGATATCAACATGAACGGATATAACCGGAAGGCGCCACAAAAACGGCGCTATGAGATGCCAAAATATGCTGGTAAGTAATGCTCCCCAGCTAAATCAAATCCATTACGATATTCAGCACTAATCTCAAATCACAACTCATTACTACAGTATCACCAAAGAAGAAAACCTGCAAGGAGCGCATTCCGCAGCCAAAGAATACGGTGGCAATGCTGAATGAGTTAAGACATGGACTGATTTACAAATTGGAGTCACAGACTGGTCCGGTGCACGCACCTTTATTTACGATATCCGTTGAGGTAAGACATATATTTGACTCGATCAATCTGGGATATCAATAATTCAAAGGAACACATACCCTTAGGAAATGGCGTGTTGCACGCCATGTTCCGCTGGTACTTTAACTTTGATTTATTCCATATTAGGCTTGTGGGATGCAAATTTAGAACTGTACTTCGATAATACATATGTAGATAGTAGCTCCATCGGTCACTTAGAAATACTGCGATACTAGTAACCAATAGAAACTGCATTTTATTTATACGCAATTGTCGTTCGAATAAACTAAAATTAGTATTCCACACGAGCTCATAAATTCCATACGAATATATCAACATGAATAGAATGAAATAGAATAGAAACCGGAGCAAATTGCTCTAACAAACTGCATGACAACTAAGCGCTACAGTTGCATACATTACATTTGATAAATAATAATGGCGAAAATTTGGAAAGAAAGCGGTTATACCACTTGATTAAAGTTCCCCTGCATCTAATTCCCAGGTCGATGGACAGAAATACTTGGGCCAGGGTCGCAGTAAAAAAGTTGCACGCATCGAGGCAGCTGCCACAGCACTGCGAAGCTTTATTCAATTCAAGGACGGAGCTGTTTTGTCGCCATTGAAGCCATCGGGCAACTTGGACTTTACCAGCGATGAACATCTTGAAAATGGTATTGAAAATTTGTCCAATAAACAATTGGTCGAGATCATTGAGACGTTGATGTTGACTGAAAAGAAATCCAACCTTACCTCGCTTGAACAACCCACGTTGCGTCTTCAAATGTTTTGCATGAGTCAGAGCAAGTATTAGTGTTTTTTTTCCTTTTTTGTTGAATATTTTAATTTATTTCTTAATATAATTTATTTTGAAATTTTATGAGCTACGTGACCCTATGCACTTTAACTTGAAGTATATAAGTATGTATCATGAACTTGAAGGGAAAAACTATTTTATAGTATATTCGCTTTTCAATACGGAATTGGATAAAAAAATGTTGAAAATATGCACTTAAAAAGTTTTAATTCCTGACTCGCAATGTTGTTAGCATATTTAGGCTGAAGCTTTTCTTTGGTCAATACAAATGCTTTTTAATTGATATAAAATTCAGTAAAAGGTGCTAGAAACATGCATTCAAATTAAATTAAAAGCTTCAGTGCAAATGGTCTATAATAGCTCGTTTATTTTAATTTTCTTTTAATGTACAAGCTTTTTCATTAAAATATTTTCGCTCAGTAATAATGTCCTACCCTGGAAACAGTTTTATTACATATGTATATGTTCGTAATGCAGCAACCAGCTAAGACATTTCAATGCCGTACCTACGTTTAATTATATATTTGTATGTGAACACTATAATTTCATAAGTCAGTTGTATTCCTTGTTTACGTTTCCCCTGCATTTTTCTAATACGGTTGGAGAACACTATTGCGTGTGAATTAAGTTTAGATCCATAAGACATAATTCCATAATAAAGACCAATCAACTATCTCTACTAACTTTTTTCTATATTGCTAGATGTCGGCAAGAGTGCCATTACTGTTGACGGTCAAAAGAAGGTTCCAGATAAGGGTCCCGTAATGCTGCTCTACGAATTATTTAACGATGTTAATTTTGAATGCATTAATATTGACGGCGCTCAAAACAATTGTCGCTTCAAGATGACCGTCACGATTAACGAAAAGAAGTTCGATGGAACAGGTTTGTAGTGTGGACTTATTCGTAAACATCTTATAAACAATTGAATACGTTTTTCTCAAGGTCCTTCCAAAAAGTTGGCGAAAAATGCTGCAGCCAAAGCGGCACTTGCCTCGTTGTGCAACATTTCCTACAGTCCAATGGTGGTGCCTCAAAAGAACGTACCCCTTCCAATCGACGACAAGTCGTCATCTATGGAGTTGCCGCAGATACATGCCGATACAATTGGACGCCTAGTTTTGGAGAAATTCATGGAAGTAATCAAGGGTCAGGAGGCTTACTCGCGTCGAAAGGTATTGGCGGGCATTGTTATGACTGAAAACATGAATTTTTGTGAAGCCAAAGTAAGTCGGTAATCGCGATAGCCAATGTGCGAACAATTATAATACCAACCATGAACACTTGACCAGGTTATTTCAGTTTCGACGGGTACAAAGTGTGTCAGCGGCGAGCATATGAGTGTGAACGGAGCTGTCCTTAACGATTCCCATGCCGAAATAGTGTCTAGGCGTTGTCTTCTCAAGTTCTTATATGCACAGCTGGATCTTCAGTGCAATCAGGGTATAGTTAATTGATGCTTATGCTAAGTTCCACTTACGTTCACTAATAATATAATAGAAGTTAAACTTAAGTATTATGCATAAATTAGTTGTTGAATGTTAATATTTAATTGTACGGTTTGTCAGGTAAAATGGTTAGTTATACATACGTATGAGCTTAAGTTTCTTTTAGTGCTTATTGGACATATATAAGCACAGTGGTGTTTCACGTTTTTTTTTTTAATTCAGTTCTAGGCACAGTTCTAAATTATGTTTTCCTTGTCAGATCGTTTTAACCCGTTTAGGCAAATTTTAAGGGTGACCATCTGTTAAAAATAAACAAGTTCTAAACTTTATTATACAAATTCAAGCACGAACATTCATTCTTTATTTTTAATGGTATTTATTTATCTTGTTACTAATTCGGCTACTAACATTTGAGTAAACTTAAGTGCAACTGGGTCAACTAAAAACCAAATAACAACACAATTGTTTAGTACCACAGGTAGCTTCTGAAGTTACTTAGTTTATGTTCTCCTCCCCTAAATTTAATGGCTGTGGTATGATTTGGGTTAATAGACAGCTTCGCCTGACGTCTTCACATGCAAATTAAAAAGAAATACTAATTTTTGCCAATGACATTTTCTTTTGTTCAGAAATAACAACGACCCAGTTTTCAATAGTTGATGTGTATGTTGGCGAAATCAGGGTGTTTTTAATTCTTTATAGGTAAAGCCTTCGTTTTTTTTTTTTGCTGGGTCACGTGTATTTTAGTCTTTTTAAATCAAAAACGCACCTGTTATAAATACAATACAATAGGTATCAGTTGCTTAGTACTTTGAAATTGGCTTAATGCTTCCCCAACTTTAATTGCATACTAAAACCTGTTCCGCATTGTTTTATTGGACTTCTTTTCATGCATACCTGTGCGTATTGGTGAAAAGAAAGAAATTTAAACATAAATCTACTTCGTTTTACTTTAATTTATATTTGATTACTCTTATTCAATTTTCTCCTAAATTTAGCCACAGCATATCAGTCGATTTTCGTGAGGAATACTGATGGGCAATACCCTTATAAACTAAAATCCGGGGTACATTTCCATTTGTATATAAATACAGCACCTTGTGGGGATGCACGGATATTTAGTCCTCACGAAAACGACACTGGTGTTGATAAACATCCAAATAGGTTGGTACAAAAGACATTCTATAAATACTTGATATTATTAAAATTAAAACGATACTTTCTATACTTATTTACACTTCAAAATGTATTATTCAAGTAGAATCATAATTATTAATAGTTGTACGTTACTAATAAAAATCAGCTTTTGTGTGCGGGAAATGCATTAAGAAAAAAATAAAAATATGTATATGCCTAAATAAGAAACACATCTTTATATATACATATGCGTGCTTGGAAAAACAAGTGCCACAAGTTTTTTGAAAATATGCTACATTTGTTTCTAATGAACTATGAATTGAAATCTACAAAAAAGACTAGATAAATGAAATTGTAAATGTATTTAAAAATATTTTTACATATAATTTGTCGCGCATTTTTAAAATAATTTGTGGAATACATCGCACGAAACTGTATGTATAGAATATGTGGAATTATCAATCTGAACATAAGCATGAATGTAAACAACCAATTCAGGTATTTTTAAGTTTTTTTTTGTATTGAGTATGGTTAAATTTGTATTTGTCCCGGAGGTTGGTTTACTTTGGCATTTGTCTATGTTGTCCGTCTGTCTGTCTGTAATAACTGTGTAGAATATGTGTCATTTTGATCATTAGTCATTAATCTATATAGACATCTCGGTCGTTCCAAAAGAAAGCGACATGACTTTGGCTAAGGGGCAGATACCTAAATTACTTCAAGGATCATCCCGATAAAAATCAGATTATTGTTTCTATCTGCCACATACAAAATATATTTGTATTATACGGGTTATTTAATCAGTGTACAATAACATTTTTCGGAAAGTTTTCCATTTATAATAGATAAGATAATTTTCACTTTCGATCTTCAACAACTTAGCTTAACCCTCTTAAATAACCCAATAAAAACAAATGTATAAGAAATTATAAAAAATGTAAAGATTTACTATTCAGACAATGCCACCAAACTGAAGAAATTCATACAATGTTTTGTTCCCAGTATGACTTGGCATGTTTTAATATAATTTTAAAGCAAGCTAATAATTCTATTTTTCATATTCATTTTTATAATGCCGACAACGAATCATACATGAAATAATCATCAATCAACAGAAAAGCTCGCGGCCAATTGCGTACAAAAATCGAGTCCGGTGAGGGGACAATTCCAGTCAAAAGCAGTGATGGAATACAAACGTGGGATGGCGTGTTGCAGGTAAATAATAATATATCACTATTAAAGCATGTAATGACATTTGCATATATTTATCAAATTTGTGCAGGGGCAACGCTTGCTAACAATGTCGTGCTCGGACAAAATTGCACGATGGAACATCGTGGGTATACAAGGCTCCTTGTTGTCTTCCATAATTGAACCAGTGTACCTGCATTCGATTGTGCTGGGCAGTTTGTTGCACCCAGAGCACATGTACCGTGCAGTGTGCGGCCGGATCGAAAAGTCCATTCAAGGCCTGCCACCGCCGTATCATTTGAATAAGCCCCGTCTCGCATTGGTCACTTCGGCCGAACCGCGAAACCAGGCCAAGGCTCCAAACTTTGGTATTAATTGGACCATTGGAGATACTGAGTTGGAAGTGGTGAACTCGCTTACTGGTCGAACAATCGGCGGTCAAGTATCTCGCATCACGAAGCAAGCGTTTTTTGTTAAATATGGCTTTTTAATGACAAACTTACCAGGTATTTTAGTCCGCAAAGTAACTACAGACTACGGACAAACCAAAGCTAACGTAAAGGACTATCAGGTATGTCAAGTAGTTGTTCCTTCATATATTTTTAAAAAACTATTTACAATGTTTTATTATACATAGATCGCAAAGCTAGAATTGTTTTCTGCATTCAAACGTGAAGACCTTGGCAGCTGGCTGAAGAAACCCATTGAACAAGACGAGTTCGGTCTTGCCGAATGACTGCACTCAGCACTATTATATAAAAAAGACAACAGTAACGGCAAGCAATTAATAGAATTAGATGATATAGATTTTATGACAAACTCTTATGTAGAATGCAAATTAAGTTGGGTGCAAAAACATCGATATGAATTTCATACGATTGAGAACCTGCCAACATTGCGTACCCATTGCAACAGCAAGCACAAAGATGCTTATGTTCGAAATATAAAAAACGGCTCTAGAATATTTATAGAATAGAATGTAGTTTTTATGCTGGAACTGAGTAAAGGAGTATTATGGCGTTTTTTTTGAATCAATTCATTTTCAAATTGGTTAAAGCAATTTCTTTCGCATCTAAGTTTGCCACACGTTTCATTTTTTAAATTGATAGAAAATCGATATCGCCTCAACCACACTGTTATAATTTTCAAGTGAGTTGGTAAATATGGTAATAAATAATGCTGTAAGAGAAAGCAAATATAAAGCAAGAAGGGAAGCCCTTGCAGATCCAAAGTTTATGTATTATATTATTTTTCCGTGAAATTTCCGATGGTTCATATAATAGTCATCCGTTTTTTTTTTTTTAATTTAACTCGTTATTCTGTAATATTTAAAATATACCCTAAAATAGAATAAATAATGTTTAAAAACAACGAATTTATTATTTTTTTTTATTCATTTTCCGTTCCGGCCGTTTCGACCGTTCCGACGACCCTCTGCAAGGGTATAAAAAACTATTGAACCAAGAAGTAAAATCTATAAATAACAATAACCCAAACAGAAATTTAGACTTGGTTTTGTTATCGACTAAGCAATGTATTTTGTTAAGTAATGTTATTTGCAACGACATAATAATTATAATAAAGTCACGCTTACTATAAGCATAACGTAAACTTTAGGTGAATCTACATTATTCCCACATATTTTTCTTCAGATCATATATACACCTAAGCTTTCATCGATTTTCAATGAATAAAACTGTGTTCTCGGTTGAAAAACGTTAAATATAAAAACATTTTATCAATTTAATTATGTCGATTTTTTTTAAATTAGTTGAAATCACATGCAAATGAAAAATATATAAATAGATTAGTTACAAATTTTATAGCATGATAAAGACATTTTAACTATCTAAGTCTAATCATGAAGCTTGTAACGCCATTTTGTATAATGTAGACGACAGATATATTGTATTAGTTGTACATTTGTACATCATAATATTTTCTATTAAAAACTTACTTCTTCCTGATTTCTTCCAATTGGCTTATTTCTGGTTGTTCGATCAATTAAAAATGGCAATTGTAAATGGTCAACAATCATGCTTTAATACAAGAGTATTTAATTTTTAATGATTGCTCTTCCAACGTGACCTGAGGTATTCTTATTCAATATAAGGCGATTTGGCCCTTTCTTTTCAATGGTACATGGAAATGCTACGATTAATATACTAGTCAGATGTGGTATTCTCATTATCTCTTAAAATTCTGTCATGTAAAATAAGTATTACGTCGAAGTTGCATAAAACACGAAAAAGAAAAGGACTGCAAGACGTTAGAGCAGAACAGCTTATTTCGTGCACTAAGTTGTAATTTTTCCGAATCGTCTTGACAACAAAAAAATTAAACTACCGTTTTGTTTGATATAATTTTTCAAGTAAACACGTTTGTTTATTTTAGTATTAGAACACAACAGCTTATTTCGTGCAACGACTTATAGCATAGCCGAAATTATTTTAATTATTTTGTTTTTCAGTACGTTTGTAACTTTAGTATTGACCTGTACTACGCTGAAATATTGAACAATAAATTTTACGAATGTATTAAAAATTAAAAAATAAAATGTTTTAATATTAATTAATCCTACTTTGTTTCCTAAAATATTCCTTAAATACCTATATAGAGCAATAGCTTATTTTGCAAAAAAAATATTATTTGATGTGAAATTTGTATCTTTATTTCACAGTAAATATAAAATTTGTGCAACTTTTAATTTGTTTTACTAGAATCTTTTTTCAAGGGCTGATGAATGTAATTTTTTAAATGTCTGCACGAAATAAGCTATGGAAATGTAATATACCCAACGGGATCTTGGCTAGTACATACTTTTGTTACAATACTATAGTGAACGGGTCTTTTTACATGTGAAATTATAAGCTAAGAAGGCACTGTTTACAATTTTTAATATCTTTAGAATTTTTGAAGTTATGCCGATATCAAAAAATTAAATTATATATTTCCTTTTAGTTTTTTCGCCGCATACTAAAAATAGATTGGCAAAGTATGAGTATTCGTAAAAGAGAATACACAGCTTCTGAGATTATCTCCATTACTTGATTATATAATAATATATACCATTCTAATATGACGATATAATTGACTTAAGTAATATTTGCAAAAAAATACCGTATATGATGGATAAACAAAAGTTGATCTTATATAAAATACTGTGATACTAAATTTTACTAGTACTTCCAGCATAGCTGCATTTTATCCATTCTTAAATATTCTATGATAAGCAGCAGCAGATAATAATCAATGACTATATAGGAAAACAAAAAATTTTTAAATGACATGGCTCAATGCTTGTCTACATTAGATTTTCAAATAAGAAATTTTACAATATATATATTAATACGTATGAAAAGGTGGGTATAACATTGGGATTCCTCAAATATCATTTTTAAAAGCAATGCAAACAATAGGCCCTATGATGCAAGCATAAATAGATGATCTTCAGTCAAATAACTTTTATTGCTCTAACAGAACAAAAGTACGGAAAACTTGGGGACAAAAATATACTGGAAAATATATTAAATTAAAACCATTAATATGTAGGTTAGATGTGTCGCTTTATTCAAGACCCAACTAACAAAAGTTCAATATTTATTAAAACAATTATCTAAGAAACAAGATAAAACTATGAGACATTTTTTTAAAATTTAAATTATTTTGGGGGAAAATAAATATTTACAGTAGTCATTAAACGAGTATTCTACTCTTGTTATGTAAAGGCTTCGATTCTTCACATATTAAGTTGATTTGCCTAACAATTCGACCACATATTATTTTTAATTATAATTGAAAAATGTTTGCGAAAAATAAATATAAATATCACAGTTTTAAATGAATATTAATTGTACTTGAAAGCTTGACTTACAATAATATACATAAGAAGTATACAAAGCAAAAGGTTGCTCAAACTGCAAAACTTTTGGAAAGTAATTCTCTCTCTTCCGGACAAAAATGTAGTCCCGCAAACACATACATAAGTAGATGCTTATAGAACACATCGGGCTATATTGTAACCCGTTAAAAAAGTGATAAGGAGATGCGTTTAGACCCGTACCACTATGATGTAGACCAAAACGAGGCAAAGAAATGTTATCAAAACCATATAGCAGGAAGATAAACTAATCAACCAGTACTACATACACATGTACGTATGTCAGCAATCCAACAAAGATGTATGGATTAGTCGCATAGGACAATTACATTATTTGCAATTGTATGAATATTTAAGACAACTAATGTCAAACCGGGGTTAACTTATATTCTTTAGGATCTAAACATGGGCAACATCGAAGGTGAACACTTACTATTGATTTGTAGTTTTAAAATGTTGAAAGACTATAACCAATGAATTATCTAAGACACAAGCGTCAAAACCTAGTGCCGTTCAGAGAAAAGGATACACATAATAAAATTACAAATCTGCTTTCATTTATATTTTTAAATTTCACGGCATCTTTAAATACCATCTCTGAGATTACAGAATATATACTTACTCATTAACTTCTTATTCTGACTACAAATGACATAAAAGACAAAACATTTAATATCTAAATATACAGAACGAACTTGAATTTAAAAACTAGGTTTACACGTACAAATTCGAACACTTTAACTTCACTTATCCACATTTCATCAAGTTTACCAAGACAATTTACATACCGATTCATTGAAGTATCAAAAGAAATATAATCGGAAAATGAAAGATACTGTTAAATCGATTTTCATTTTTACGCAAAGGAATCAACATTTTCTTTTTAGCATCCACAAATTTGTTTGATTTTTAAGGATAAGTGGGTTTATGAAAGTCTCAAGCAAATGCAGACATCCAAAAAATGGAATCGCTTCTTTAGTTTTGAAAACAGTATATGCATAACTTAATATATAAAAATACACACTTATACGTAATCTTTGTTCTTGATCAAAAATTAGTGCAAATATCCAAACGATTAAAGCAGAATAATAAACACTTAATATCTAAATAAACAGAACAAACTTTAATTAAAAGAAATTAGGTTTACACTACGTACACTAAAACTTCGCTTATCTAAATTTCAATAAGTACGTTTAGATAAACAAAACATTAAAATACCAAAGTAGTAACAATCTAGTCGGAAAATGAGAAATCATATTTAATTGCAGTTTATGTTGCCACAAATGAAATACTTTTTTTTAGGCATTTATTGCTTTCTTGGTTCCTCAAAATTTGTAATTTTGAAGGATAAGTGGGTTTAAGAAAGTCTCAATCAAATACAGACATCAAAAATATGACATTACTTTAGTTTTAAAACAAACCCGTATGTACCATGAAATCAGTATATGCATAGCTTAATATATACAAAACACACACTTATACGTAAAACTTTGTTCTTCATCAAAATTTAGTGCAAATAGCCAGATGATTAAAATAGAACAATAGCAAGCAACAACAGTGTTAACGGCTACCTTAAAACATTTAAGTCGGCAAAAACAAATGTATCAATACTTTAAAAATTTTAAAATAGATTTTACGATGGCCTTTTTATTTTATAATCGACTGTCAGCCAATAAAATGATCCCCACGTCATTAAAGCCGAAATTTAAACCTTATAAGCCTATGAATACTTACATAAATCGTTCGGTCTCCAACTAATGTAAATGAAAATTAAATAAATTACCAGTAATATATAGAGTACAAAACTGGGCAACAATTTTTATTATTTAAAAAATGGTGACCAGGGTTAAACCGCGTTCCGATCGGACGTCTAAATCCTTTAGCTCCCATGGGAACGATCGGAGGAACTTACAAAATTAACCTGTTTGTAAAGATATCTTGCGCAGTGTAAGTCCTATTGACATGATTCTTGTAAAATCTTATTTGTGTATGCAATCTTTATCAGGATTAAAGCGCTTGCCGTGCAGACTTCTAATCTTATAGCTCGAATTGGAACAATATGGTGAAATAGGTTAAAATGTAATGTTTTTAAGATATGCATATGTTTTATTGTTTATTATTCCATTTTTTCAACTTATACTATTCTATTCTAAACATTCTCGTATAAAGTTAACTGATAAAGTAAGTATATTTACAAATTAATGCTTAAAAGGGTAATAACCCTTGATTAACCATTTTTAGATGTGTTCGCGTTAAAGTTCTCATAGACCTAATAAAAACAGTAAACTTTCATCGAGGTACATTTATGATGTAACAGAGTGTAATTGTTGCCACAGAAATCTCGTTCAACAAAATTCGATTAATATTCATATGTATGTACATTGTACCAATGTACATCCATACAAACTCCAATCGTGTTAGGCTGAAAGAGATTTTAGTGATACCCGAGATATCATTTTGGTCCACTTTCAGGTTTCAAGGACACAAAACTGAAGTGGGTTTTGGGAATCATTGAAAATTCATATCAGATATCGAAATCTTTCGCCATTCCATTTTTAAATTTTAAAAATGTTTTTTTTTGTTTTGATTGACAATTTTTTATTTTAGCAACCTCATTTAATATCACATTTTATATTCTTATAGGAAAGGTGTATGTAGGCAAGTGAAAACACTTGTTATAATTCAGTCATTTGACATCCATTCCTGTTCTGGTCTGCAGAACTTTACATGGATTAACACGTCGGAAACACTATTGCGATTGGTGAATGGCCAAAGGGATTCACATCAACATGTCAGAGCAGGCGGTCGTTTTTCGGATAAGCGTCATGATCTACTATACTATATTTTAAATCTGGTAAGTCTTAGTTTTTTTAAATAGTATTTTAAGTTAACAGGAAGGTTTTTATTTTATGCTTGTAGGTTATTTTTAAACTTTTGGGTTATTGAAGTATTTATAAAAATATCGAGAGATTATTTTTGGAGCGTTGATTTTCCACACAGCATGCAGGTTTCGTCGACAACGAACTTGTTGAAAAGTATGTGACAGCCCGCTGTTAACGAAACCCGACTTCAGTGAGGATTTTGGTTCCTTAGGTATTGTTTTAAAATCGCTTCAAGCGATTCGCTTGTGAGGAATACACTTTATAACAGACACTACCGTTTTCAGATAGGCATTTGTTGTGAAATCCCATCTGAAAAATATAAAAAATTGTATTATTAACTTGATGGATATCAATGGATGTTTAGTTTAAAACGAGAATCGAGTAATAATGGATTTGGTGAAAACATTAAAATATTTATTCCAATGTTTCGAAAATTAGAATGAAAGTGTGAAATATGAAAATATGCTGCAATGCTGTTGCCCGTCGAAAAACACCGACAAACAAGAAAGTAAATAATTCACTTAAAAGCAAATAAAATTTAATTTACTTTCAACGGAAATGTGCACAGTACGAAGGGAGGCACTTAAGCCGACAGCGTGGCGGCCATGCTTGTGTGTTGTTGCTTACAAAATGCAGACAGTTCATCCCGCCATCCTCTGGGCCAAAAAGAAACAGAGAGCTACACAAGTTACACTGAAACCATAGCAATGACCCTAAAACGGACGTATTCCGAATTACAAAATAATTTAATGATTAAAATGATTATAAAAATGTTAAAAATAACTAAAGGTACCAAATCATATTTACAATCTTTCAGGATATACAAATAATTTCGTCAGGAGATTGTATAAAGAGTAGGAGCCCTGTAAAGAATAAATATTGGTTAAATTCAAAGATAATAATTTTAGAACTAAACGACTATAATATAAGTTATATTCCAACTTATATTCCATTAAGTGGTTTGAAATTTTTTTTTAATCGGGTACTATCATGCGCCCTTAGCTGAAGAGATGTTTAATTTTTTCCCCACTTTAGTTTAGTATGCAATTTAT